>BSQZ01000027.1:6520000-7175000 GCA_033239005.1 Lamellibrachia satsuma
TGTTATGAAGACGAGTTAGTCCCTGTCTTCGAGAAGATTGGCAAACTTTATGAATTGAGGTTGATGATGGACTTCAGTGGAACAAATCGTGGCTATTGCTTCACAACTTACAGTAGCCGCTGCGATGCACTGCGTTGCGTGAGAGACTTGAACAACTACGAAATTCGCAAAGGTCGGTTTTTGGGAGTTTGCTTGAGTGTAGACAACTGTCGACTTTTCGTGGGTGGCATTCCTAAAAACAAACAGAAGGACGAAATATTGCAAGAAATGCAAAAAGTAACAGAAGGGGTAGTAGACGTTATAGTGTACCCGAGCGCGCAAGATAAGACGAAAAATCGCGGGTTTGCTTTCGTCGAGTACGAAAGCCACAGAGCGGCAGCGATGGCACGGAGAAAGTTAATCCCAGGCCGGATTCAACTTTGGGGTCACCAAATCGCCGTGGATTGGGCTGAACCCGAACAAGAAGTGGACGAAGAAGTCATGTCTAAGGTTAGTTCGAAAACCGTATTTAATTTAACATATGCATTATGACTAAGTTGTGTTCTACAAAAACTTCAAAGTGGGTTATCGTCGCGCGCATATCAACCGCTTTCTAATTCAGTAATCGTCTGTGTTCTCGAAAGCGAAGCTGCTCTCCAATGTCCAGGTAACCACCCTTGCGTAGTTAGTCGGTCTTCAGCGCATTGTATTTCAAGTTGAAAGAAACACGTCGCATTCGTCTGATGGCTTCATCAAACATGACATCTGCTAGTTCTATTTGCTTTAACTGGCTTTACGGCTTTATTGGGAAGTTAAAAAAGCAGACGCTGTCAGTGACGGTGGTAGGTCGTTTGAAAGGAGGCTAGCTTAATCCACCAATATTTATTCAATGGTTCCCGTCAGTGAGTGTACACCAGTGTGTGGTGAAGCGTCACAGATTAATAGCACCAGAGTATTGACCTTTGGCTTTGGCAGTCAAGTTCAGCAAACCCAGCAGGGGATGTGTCAGAAATGGCTTCGCATGTCACTCAAGCCAGCATCACATGCACCAACTTAACAGTTGTTGTACAATGACAACCACCAATTATGTAATAATGATTATGGCTTCCTTGGTCCTTTCTAATGTGGAACACTGTGCTTAATCTTGTCAAATGTATTAAACTATTATACATGGATCATTCACAAATGTTGAAACTGTATAATTACTGTAGTGTTTTGGAATCTGCAGGTTTACATCAAAAATGGAATGCATTCCATCACAAAGAGTAAATAAATATTGAGTATAATCTCACTGGCTCACAGGTTAATAGAATGAACAGTTGTTTCAGTAATACTGTGATGTCCCAATGCCCAACTTTTGAACATGGGTGTGAATGACACATTTGTAATTACTGAGTAGATTGTGATCTGATGGGTGTGAATGACACACTTGTAATTACTGAGTAGATTGTGATCTGAAATCCTGGGAGCCCATTCTGTTAGAAATTGAATTCGATTTCTGTTTGGAGTATTTTTAGAATGCATTTGACCAAACCCAATCATTAATATATATTTGGAACAAACATTAAACAATTTTTATTTTAAAACTACTTGTTGACATTTCCGATGTTTCCGACTCATGCATGATTGTTTAGATTGAGACATTGCTGTATATCCACTGATCACTTAAAATAATTAAAATAGGAAAACCTTTTGGCTTGGCGCACATATATATATATATATATATATATATATATATATATATACATGGCATATAAGTTTTTATAAATTTATCCATTTTATTCTGACTACTTCTGGTATACCCTATTGTTTATTTATATTTACTATTAATATGTACATGTTACTTTGATATTGGGAAAAAGTGATTAATAATAAGTAATACCCTTCTACTTTCTGGGTCATTCCATGCCAGCTCACCTAGTGGTTTCCCAGGTGACTCTCAAATTTCAATGGAAGAAAACCTAAGAAATTTCAACAAGTACCCATAAATTCATATTACACATGTCAGATGTTTATGTATGTTAAATTAATTTTCTAACTATCGCCACATTTTGATGTTGGGTTATTCCATGAAAATTCAACCGATATTTCAGATTGCACTGGTTTCTTCAATTTCAAATAACTCAGTTTGGTAAGATAAGCATGTAAAGCCTTCTAGCTCCAGTAGTTTTTGAGCAATGGCAGTTTGAAAGTTAGGACTTTTAGGAATTTTTTATGGCATTTTTAAAATAAATAAAATTATTTATACTGTATTTGATATGCATTGAAATAAATAACTTTTTAACACTGGTGGTGTAATTTTGTGTAGAACAACTGAAAAGTAGTGCCAAATGTATGACACCAGATGGCAACACTTCAGTTTGTCCACACCAGTCTAGTAATTACAAAATGGATCCTGCTGATTAAAAAAGGAAGTGAACGCTAATTAGGGCATGTACACTTAATAGGTCGAATACGGTATTTCACAGGGTAATATTTCGTGGACTAATCAACCTATATCAGTAACACTTGGTGGCCCTGTTCTCTGCAACGTGTAGATCACATAATCGTAATTAAAATGTACATGCTGTTGATGATAAATAATTTGCATGAAGCTGAGAGAAATCATGATTTGTTCAACAAAATAGCTCAGGAGAGGGTTTTCATGCATTGATTCTGAGCTAAATACATATAGTTGAGATTTCTATATATTTTCTGTTTTCATGCATATCAGTGTTTATGTTGAATTATTATTATTTAGGTATGTATGTTGGATTTATCAGAATGAAACCATGGGTTAATATTGCTGATACAGCAGTATCTCATTCCTACATGGAGGACATTTTTAAGAAGATTTTTTTGCAATTTTTTATTTATGTAAAATAATGGATTGTTCAGTAAAAAATCCTAAATTCTGACCATTGATTGCAGGTTAAAATATTGTACGTACGTAACTTGATGCTGGGCACAACGGAGGAGACTATTGGGAAAGTTTTCAACGAGGCCTCAGGCACAGACAGTGCTGTAGAAAGAGTGAAGAAGATACGAGATTATGCCTTCGTCCACTTCAAGGAAAGAGATGATGCCTTGTCGGCAATGAAATTCCTTAATGGTAAGTTGTGGTAGACTGTGATGAACACTTCTGTATCCAAACAAAAGTGTCTCTTCATTGGAGAGACAGGCATGTTGGGGTGGAGAGGTTCATTTGACGAATGAGTGTAGGGGACACTGATTTTATGTTATTGTGGAATATGGACTGACATTCACAGAATTGATAGTATGAAAAAAATTACGATTATAAGGATCACACTTGAAGCACTACAGAAAAAGTATAAAAAAATCCTTCATCCTTGACATTTTCAAACCTAAGCCACTGGGTGCCCTATATTTAGTATGAGTTTGTAGGAACGTTGTCATTTTGGTGTCTGGCGAACAGTTTTGCTACGGAAGTTATGTAACAACCCAGTTTAAAGTCTAAAGCTTATTGTAACAAGTTTGCCCCATGTAGCTTGTGGCAGTGAAGGTGGGCTAGTTATTGATGTAGTCTAGTTTGTTTCCGATGTTGTCTTTGATGTGGTTATTATTGGTACAGTTGTTTTAACGTCTACCACCTAGGAAGGCAGTTAGGCCTCACATTCCAGCAAAGATACTAGAGAACAAGATAGTTTACTAATGAGGTATGTGCTGAAGCGGTGCATCCGCCATTTTAGCAAGCAACGTTGCACAAGTGAGTATATGGACATACCAGTACATATGCCCGTAGCTGATGCAGCGCACTTGTAGGACCTACCCGAATGTAAACTATATAAAACTGGTTCCTCAACTGGTTTAGCCTATCGCAAATCCAGTTCATTGATGTCCCAGGGCTCTACGCTAACTCCAAGAAGGCACTTGTCTTGTAGGACAAGTAGCAAATCATGTTTACTTGCCTCACCAAAACTATACTTTTCCCCTGAAAACTACAAACACATTGAATTACTATGGCATCATATAACACACACCTGGATGTATATAATATCCAGGATGATGTTTCTAACAAATATGTCTTAGTGCATTTTCTAAGTGTAGAAGGAAAATGTAAATAATTCTAAGAAACAAGATAGCGTTTGCCAACTTTTATTGTGTTAAAAAGTATACAGTATGTTGCAAATTGCAACAACATGCAACAAGATAAACAAGTAAAAAAGTATTGCATTAATAAAACAGAATAAATAAAGTGCTTTTTATTATGACCTATGTATACGGTGAATGCAACTAAACTGAAAAATTACTCATGCTTGCGAGTATAGGGCTTAGGGTTGCTGCTGTAGCTATCGGCATACTTCCGTTAACATATAGGGGTGATACGATTATACCACGAGTGGCGTTAGGCCATTGTGCTGGCGTTTGTTACGATTGCGATCTGTTTCTGACATTAGATTCAAATATGCGTTCCCGTGTAGCAATAATGTAAAAAAATTCAAAACAAAATGGGCATATATGTCAGAAGTGTGGCTATCTAACGGGGCATTTAAATAAGGAACGGTGACCACATGTACATATTTTCAAAAGAACCGCATTGCTGTCCTAGTGAGTAAACAAGTTTCTGAAATACTACAAGCTCCACCTGGTGATTACATTGGCAGTAGCATGGTGAAAGAAAGCAGTGATACTTGCGACATCGAACAAAATAACAGATTCCATTAAACATTTATTTTGGATGTCAACAAGTCAATACCTTTCAGTCTTTTTTATTAAAATTAATAGTATGTTTTATATTCCAACGGCATGAACTTGTCTGGTGGGACAAGTGTCCAGGATTATGTACTTGTCCTACACTTGTAGCTACTTGTCCCAGACAAGCATTAATGTCAAGCCCTGTGTCCAGATATGTAGTATGTGAATAGTTTATGCAACATCCCCAGTCAATTTAATAAAAAAATGCCTATTTTTCAAATCAAAATAGTGGATATCCAAAATGGTAAACACTGTGTGGGTCAGTGCTGATCATGGGCGTGACCTCCATCCTCTCGCCGATCAGACAACAAAGTTAAAAAAATTTCACCAAGGAAGAGAATCGTGATTTTTCAGCATTTCGATTTTTACTTCAGTTAATGCTTGAACAAGCGTTAACTAATTTTATGATTTCACAAAAACTACATACAAAAGTTACACAAACGAGCTAGGATGTTGCAGTGGATACTAGGTAGATTTGTTTCTTCACAATAAAGAGACTATCAAAAAAATTTAATTAATTAAGCACCTTTAATACAGAATTCCCTTTAATGCAACGCTTTTTAAAACGACTTATGCTATTATATTAGTAATTAACACCTAAAAATATGTTTCTACATGCATAGCACAATTCCATGGCAATTCCAGTGAACAATGATCATAAAGTTAATAAAGTTTCCTGTTGTCAATTTACTAACCAAGTTTAATCAGATGTCTAACAGAAGTCACAGATACATCTACATTGTATATTATTATTGTGTGTATATGTATACATAATTATTATAACAAAACATTGCAACAGGGTCGAGTACACATACGTTTAGACTTTAGTTCTCTCCGTTTCCAGCGTAATATTATAGCACACTATGATTGTTACTATTAATCTTTTAAATATGCATGATTTAAATGAGCGTTGTCTAGAAATGTTCTGCATTAGCAATGTATGTGGGAAATAAATGTATTACTATTATTATTTATGCGGCCATATTTGACACATTTATAGAACTATAAATTAACAACTAACAGTGAATATGGCAAGTTTAGATGGTGATGTAATACAATATTATTACTGAGCATGATAAAATTAAAATATATCTGGTTAGCAACACTGTATTGCCCCACTAAAAAGGTATACACAGACTCAGTCCTTCAATTAAGGTAATACTTAAGCATGCCTTACCTTTTGTCAATTATTAATATTCACTACTGACTAACAAACAAACTGTAACACAAATACACATCAGGCCTTTCAGTACACGTAAACTATAACGTGTCACACACTCATTTATATGGAGTAGACCTTTATACAAAATCACTGGATGACAAAATACATTAGTATAGCAACTATTTGCTGGGGGCACTCCTGCGAGGCTACAGAACTGCGCTTAATTATTATCATTATTTAACAACATTCAATACCTTCGGCATTATATAATTACATAGGAATGTTGCAAAATGTATTATTAATTATATCTAGCTAACTGAAAATGTAATTATCAATAGAGGTCTGGAACTGGAAGACAAAACAGGTTATTATAGTTTTATTTATTATAGTTTACCATCGGCCGTGGCAAGATCTAGCGAGTGAAGAAATGGGATCATAATTCTTACTCTATATACACCTGTAGATCTCCTACCTTTTTATTTGGAAACCTGAAGAATGACAAGTCTGGTCGCTTAGACTGCCGATTGCTGCAATTAAATGCAGAACAATGAGATGTTGATCAAAATTGACGAGTAGAAGCCATATTCAGGTGTATGCACACTGCAGGCACTCCTGGGGGATCTGCTGCTTGCTAACAATGTGTACGAGCGAGGAGCCCATTGGATATTTAAATTTTTGACTTCAGTGAGCCACCATGTAATATAAGATCTTTGCTTTCCAGGGGCTATAATTAGCACATGGAGCACTGGCAAATAGTCACATAAAGGCAAGCCAGTCTCAGTATATTGTACAAGTTATCTGGATATTTAAACATATCAGGAAAGTTGGAAAATAACCATCGAGCCAGGAGGGTTGGCTAATCCAAATATTTGATTGTAACCAGGTGGTCTGATTTTTTTAATGAGGTGACCTCACATAGTGTTATTTTTTGAAAAATCTGTTCGAACAAATCCTGAAAATAAAGATTACTGTCTGCTTTAAGGGGGAGAAAATTTATCAGAATAGCCTGTCTTTGTTCTTGTTGACCAGGTGTCCACTCATTAGAACATGTATTGGTGGGCAGAGGGGAATGTGAGATTCATTTGCAATTTTTTTTTCTCTGTTATTTTGTCAGAAAGATACACAAATGCAATGGAGACACAAGTACATAGCATGCTGTGACTGGTTTCCTTAAAATAAATGTTTTTACATGTGATAAAACAAACAGGTGGCAAGCAAGCAAGGATAAATAGAAAATACTGATAACCTGGTGTGGGGTTGTCCATGATGAAGTGATTTCTATGGAAAGTATATCATTTTCATACGCATTTGTGACTTTATTGTTATGCTTCTTTGAGTCAACAAAGTGAAAATGTGTTGATCAAATGGCACTATCATCCATGAGCAAGTAGCATGGATTATTTATGTCATTTGATAGCAATTTACCAGAGCCAAATTACTTAACGACAAAATATGTTTAGAGTGAGCCCATGTATGGTAGACTACCATAGAGCTGTATAGGCACAAAATAAGTTTTTAATATTATTAAACTATCTTCACTTATCATTTATCATTGTTCAGGTACCTCATTGGACGGCTCTATGATTGAAGTTGTACTTGCAAAGCCGGTGGACAAGAATGACTACGTTCGCTATACCCGGGGAAGTGTTGGTAGTCGCACTGGGTCATTTTCACAAATGGTACATACCACAGTTCTTCTCTCTTCCATTTGATTTATTTTTGTATTATTGCATAAACAACCCATCACATGGTGTAATTTTTGCTCCACATGAATGGCATATAGTACAGGTGTTCATTCATGTCAACTGTGTTACACTGGTCCAAATATATAAACAGATCAGTTGCACAACATAAATGGGTTAATGTATCATTGTATGAACTGTTTGGATCCTACATGTTTTGTTTTTACTCTCCTGTTTGGTCAATCGACTATTAAATAGATGTATATCATTTGTGGCTCCAGTTCTAAAACAAGGATCATTAACTCGGTTTTTACTTTGGAGTTGTAGCATTCTTCACCTTTTAAAAGAAATAATGATCTGGTGTGGTGATGTGACGTGTGACTCTATGACAGTCCTACTCTATGATGACAGGGAGGGTTCATACTCGTTGATCACTTCGTATACTGCAAGTTTTCACTGAATTTCAGCACAGTAATGTTTTTGTTGAGATATTCAACATTCAGTGCACGCACACACATCACGTGACATGTTGGGATGTGATGATACTGATTTTAGATATAGCAAGTTTGTAGATCATCAGTTAGCTAGATCAGTATTATTTCTCCTATTCAGTGCATATGAGGTGCCAATATGTATGTTACTGAATAATTTTAAATAAGCAAAACTGCTATTAGAGTAAAAAAATAATAATGACCGTGAGGTGTTTTGTTCATGAGGGGTAGTCCTTGAAGGGTTATGTCTGCGAGGGTTTTTTCCACATGGGTTAAGTTGTGAGAGGTTTTGTCCGTGAGGGGTTATGTCGTCTGTACCCCATGAGTTCCTATCCTATAGTGTAATACATTATCTACTGTTTCTAGCTGTACGAGTTTGACGATGAACCACTGATTGGGCAGAATATCACTCGCCAGGTATGGTAGATGATATGTGCGAAGGTTTTGTGCTCACTGTCCATTATTTAACAATTTGTTGTTGCTTCTAGTGGGAGGAGTTCTATATACATTTTTATTTTGTGTTGTAGATAAAACTAAGATGATATCACATTTAAAAACTTTACTGCGTATCAATTGCCCGTTCACTTTACATGCATTTATTTGAAAATGCTGTAAAAAAATTGTGTCATTATGGTAAGTGTAATGCATGTTTTTAATGTCGCCATTTCTTGTCAGATTACTATATTTAAAGCCAACCAGGTTGGATTTCATATCTACTTTCTGGACTGTTCTGTTATATTAAGATGTTGATGTTATAATATCCATAAACATTTTGTGGTGAAGGTGAGACACGGCAGGTCGATAGAATTTTTTTTTGTTGGCATAGTTACTGCAATTCTGTTTGCCCTGTAGAGTAGGTCTTACTGAGTAAAACATATCTTGAACTTTTTTTGCCAGACCCCCGTTCCCATGGTAACAAACAAAATGGCCATCATTTTGAACAAATATTGGCAAATTGAGAATCAATGCCATTTTTATTGACCAAAGATATCATAATTCTTGCAAAACCATCTTTAGTATACACTCTGTCACACAGCTGGCATAAAACATGAAACAAATTTGCTTAATATTTTTGAACTTCCAAGAAAAAAAATTTTTTTTTGGCATACAAATACTTACGTAACTTTCAAACTTTTGATTTTTTTTCTACCAGCTGTATAGAGAAGAATAAGCTGAATACAACACTCAAAACCTTATTTGGTGAATATTTATTACATGAAAAAGATATGTTTTACCCATGAACGTTTGAGTCGAATGTATATTGTTATAAAAGTGAACTTTATGGAGAGTAAACATTCCAAGCTATCAGAATTTGGTGGAAACATATTTTGAGTAGTTGTTAAAAAAAATGCAATTTCACCTGCTGTATCTCCCCTAAACTACAACAAGCCTACTTTGGGAGGATTTCTCAAAAGCATATTGTACCATAATACTGAATATATTGAGCCCATCGCTCAGCACAGCCCAATGATGCCAGTAGTAGCTGGCTTTCTGTTGTTATCTGTGTGAGATAACCAGTTTATCTCCACTCCCAATCAGTTGAAGCTGCTTGCCCAGCAGGTGACCAATTACTGGCTGTGCACACTTAAGACTACTTCCAGAGATATGTTGTCTTCAGTTGTGCTAACACATGTTGGGCCAGTTACATTTCTGGAGTGAATAAAGTAGAACCTTTAGTAGGATTATTGTTAAAAAAACAGTTAGTATAATGCCTACACTTCAAAAATTGTAATACAACATTGCTTTAATTTTGAGTTATAGTACATGTAAAAAAGGCATTAATAATTGATTATGAAAAATATATTTTTAAAAAACTAGGTATATGAGATGACATACCCATAAAATTACATTTGTAATTGCATTTGTCTGAGTAACTTTACAGAAACGTTATCTATTACTATTATTTATTACTGTTTCTATTACTATTACATTAATTCTAATATACTACTATTACCAGAATGTCAGTTAAAAATGTTTTATGAGTCTGAACCCTAGAATTGCCTATGAACTCAGTCTTTGTAGTACTAGACATTTGTCCACCATTTGAAGATCTAAGGTGAGATCATTTGTCCAAATTTGAACAATTTATGTGGCAATGTTATCATATGGCAGTTGGCAGTTAGAATAACAGGCAAACAAACATAATGTTTTTGTAAGTCCGTGGCAATAGATGTAATAGAAGAATAATAGACATATATTACTTTAGGATCTATTACTATTACTTTTGAAAAAAATATCTATTACAGTTACAGAAAAAAATGTCTATAACAATTACTATTACATATTATTACCCCATGGCAGGGTGAAACAAAAGTGCGGTGTACTTTTTCAGTGTAATATGGGTTTTGTGCACTTGTTCTGCTTACATAACTAAATTGCACAAATATTTCAGGATGACGTATCTACTGTTTGGATATAACAAAGATGCCACATTTATAGTTGTTAAAATACTTCCTGCAAGTTGAAAATGTTTCAATTTGAAACAGTTGTATATTGTTTCAAGTGAATCTGATGAAGCACTTTGGATGGGTTGCACTAGGAAGACAACATTAATTGTACAGCTGTTGACCCTCTTGACTCCTGCTTTTACTGATTTATAAGCGATTTATTCACTTCCTGGGTCCACAGTACAATGTCCGTGGATAATTTGTGGCAAGAGTTGTTATGATATGTAATCTACATATTATGAATAGTGAACTTTAGAAGTATGAAATTCCCGCATCAAACTTAACAGTATAACTTTCAGATAACTGATACAGCTGTATGTGACTGTGTAATCAGAGTGTGCCAAAATATGATATAAAAAGCAGTATTCCTCTAATTTCAGCCAAGCTATGCAACTTCACCATTTGCACTGGAAGCCATGCCTGGTACTACGCCCTTTTATGGTCAGATTGCCACAAGTCCTGGAGCAGTTGGCATTAGGTATGAGTTGGAACTAATACTAATTTATTGAGGGCAAACTATTAGTGTTTCCTATCGTTTGTATGTATATTTATATTTGAACTAACATAACTAATCCTTAATTGTCAGCCTGTCAAACTCAGGGTTATTGCAACATGTGTAAATTGATATTATTAACAGTTAAAGTTATTGTTATTAAGGGTTAATAAATATGTGGGTATGAAATTAATCTAACTTACAGCATTTATTGTGTCTTTTTATTGTGTCAACCTGTGAGTCTTAGCAAAAAGTTTATCAAAATGAGTTGTTGATTGATTCGCATTGAAGAGCTAGAGTTAGTGTTTATCAATTGTTGTAGGTACCCCAACCGTGCAGTTAGCTACCGTAACCCCTTCCGTGGAGGGCGCGGTGCAGCGGGGTCACGTGGTGCCGGTGGTGTTGGTCGCGGCTACATGCGTGCTGGTGCCTACCGAAAATATCCTCATGAGGTATAGTTTTGCATCTGTAGCATTTTGCAAGTTGCATGTGTATCCGAATACAGTACAACTTCGTTAACTCAAAGTTGGAGGGGATGGGGAAGTCATGTCGTGTTTACATAAGGCGGTGCATTGCTCAAGATTCGAGTCATCAAAGTTCGAGTTAACAAAGTTGTACTGTGTGTGATTATTAAGGTTAACAAACCTGTTCTGGAGCATCAAAATATATTTTTTTGCCTGGCTAACATACAGGTAAAATTTAAACATTAGGAATTTCCATTTTTTGCATGAGAGCCATTTGCATTTTTATGGCTTTGAATTACTCCTAAATTATATTTGAATGAAATTAAACTAATGGCATGCTTGTTATGAATTAACAGTAACAACGATGGTTAATGTTTAGAATATGCATGATGTTAGTATAATGCAGTTGATAACGTGATTAAATCATGTTTCGAGGTATCCCTTCTGGTGAGAAAGCTCATGTTAGAAAGTCTCACCTTGCTGCCTTGCAAGGTATGTTTGATAGTGTTTGTAGTGAGTGTCCTGGTAATTTGAGTGTTGTGCTATCCTGCGATCACTGCATGTCTACAGCTCGCTCTCTACGTTTGTCTTAGATATATGGCTTCTTCAGCAAGTGCATGACTTCCATGTAGAATCATTGTTTGGAAGACTGTGCCCATTTAAAGGGGTTCTCCAGTGTTATGTTAGACTCTGTGAGAGCTACTGAGGTGGAAATCTTGCTCGCCAAGAGTTGGAAAAAGTTTGGAGACTGCAGACTCATAGAGGTGGAAGCCAAAGATTCAGGAGAACGGTTGCCCATAGGTGGTCTGAGGTTGACAACTGCTGACTCAAAGAAGGAAGCAAGAGTCTCTATTTTTTATATTCACGATGGATGAGTTCACATCAGTTTGCCTACCATCGTTGTCATAGAAGATGCTCTCACTAGAGGCCACCATGAGTATAAACTCCGAACACTACATGATTTACCAGCACTGGTTCTATGTTCATTCTATCTCAATGTGGAATTCACTCACCCAGGAAGCAGTCACAAATCAATGGCAGAAACATTTCAGAAAACCTCCCTTGAAGTTATCAAGTCACCATACAAGCCCTTTTTAACCATGAAGTGCACAATTTTATTGTACATACAAACATTTTAGCCCACCCCACCTTGGGAGATCACGTTACAAACAGATAGTGAATTATTACTTTTTAGCAGTATATACTTGGAAGACTCTGTGAGTTGCTGGCTCACAGAAGTCTCGGGACAACTGTTGCCCATAGATGGTCTGAGTCTGATAACTGCCGACTTAAAGGAGGAAGCAAGATTTTCTGGGAGTTGCTGACTCACCCCAGATTTGGAAAATGAGTCCGGAGCCAGAGTTGATCTTGAATCCATAAATGAGAAAAAGGTTGTGGGAGTGTGGGTGAGAGAAAGCATCAAAGAAAGCCATGCAAGCTTTTGGCTTGGTGAGGAGATCCTTCAAACACTTGACAAAAGATCGTTTGTGACATTATACAGAGCGTATGTCTGACCACACCTCAAATTCTGTGTTCAGGTGTGGAGCCCATACATAGCGAAAGACATCGACAGTTTAAAGAAAGTGCAACGCAGAGCCACTAAACTGGTAACTGGCTTAGCGAAGGTCACGTATGAACAGAGACTAAGACACCTGAGACTACACTGGTCGTACTGCCGGAGGCAAAGATGTAACTTAATCGAAACTTTCAAAATATTAAATGGATTGGAAAACGTGGAGGCTAGTTCTTCAAAAGGGGACAGCCGGGACATACCAGAGGGCATACAATGAAGATTTTCAAACCGAGAGCCAGACTGTTGACTAGGCAGAGATTCTTTTCGATCAGAGTGATTGATCAGTGGAATGGACTCCCACAAACTGTGGTGGATGCCAAGACAGTCCTTCAATTCAAAGCCAGAAGAAGGACAGTCCTTCAATTCAAAGCCAGACTAGACCAGCACTGGAATAGCCTGGGATATGGGTAAAAACAAAGGCCAATGGCCTAAAATAACTCATTAATCTATAAGTGTAAGTGACATACAGAGAGTTGGAAATCTTGAGCCTGGGAGCTACTGACTGACAGATAGTTGGAAATGTGGAGTTTGGGAATGCTGACTCACAGTGAGTTGGAAAATTTGAGTCTGGGAGCTGCTGACTCACAGAGGTGGAAGTCTTGAGTCTCGAGACAACTGTTGCCCATAGGTGGTCTGAGTTTGACAACTACTGACTCAAAGCAGGATGCAAGAGTCCCTGAGAGTTGCTGACTCACAGATGTGGAAATCTAGAATTTGTGAATGGCTGATTTGTAGAGTTAGAAATCTTGAGTCTAGGAGCTTCTGACTCACAGAGACTTGTAAAAATTGAGCTTGGGAGCTGGTGCCTCATGTAGAATTGGAAATCATTCATCTGGGAACGGCTGATTCAGACAGTTGGAAACATTTAGTCTGGGAACTGCCAACTCACAGAGAGTTGGAAATCTTGAGTCTATGAGTTGTTGACGCACACAGGTGGACATCTTAAGTCTGAGCTTACTCACAGAGGTGGAAATATTGAGTCTCTGAGCTGCGGACTCACGAAAGTGGATGGATGAGTCTATGAGAGCTGCTGCTCACTCTAAATCTGAAAGTTGTAGACTCATAGGGATGATGGATGTTGGTTTTGATTGATTGAAAATTTTATTTTCACTGGTAACATACTTAGTTATACACTATTTTCAATGGCCGAGTCGAGCCATTCACGCATCATTTACATATTAATCATGCAATACATATCAATCATACAATATTTAAAATGGTGATGTAGCACTCAAATATTTGTGTAGTGATTTCTTGTAGCTTGCAATAGACTGGCTGTTTTGAATGTCATGTGGTAAGCTATTCCCTAACTTCAAACCAGACACCCTGAAACTATGTTGATAGTAGGCAGTTCTGGCTTTAGGTGGCATTTCTGGTATTATACGAGTGACTATTTGACGTAAACATATCACACAAATATTGTGGTGCTAGACCATTCATACATTTGGTGGCTCACACTTTTGGAGGTGTCAGTCTCCCACATTGCTGACTGACAAGGAAGGTCTCACTCAAAGGGGGAACTCACATGGGGAGGTCTGACTCACAGGTGGAGGTCTGACTCCCTGAAAGATGTACAACCAATGGGGAAAGTTGAGTTTGAGAACAGTTTGCTCAACATTGTTAAGGGGTGTAGGACTTTGTCTCTGATAGCTGCCAATTCACAGTTCACAGTTTGGGGGCTGAATTTGAACAAGCCATGTAATCCAGATGGGTGCTGGAGTCTGAGCCACTGAACCACATAGTTGTAGGGATGAAACCCCATCCGTCATGTAGTATGATTCTATAAGCCAGTGATGATAGTTTTATTTAGCTGGCTGAAGAGTTTCCAAGCTTGGCTAATTTGGCTTGGCAGTGGCTTAGAGCCAGCTTGGGTGACCAGGCCGGTAGCTACAAGGGGTTGCTTGTGCTTGACGTGGCTATATGTAGAGGCAATGTGAGCTGGGGTAATCTAAGTGTTTGCATTTGCTTGTGCTGCATGTGTGTAGGCAATATTAGGCATGCCTTTGAGATTAGGATGTGCCTTGTTTCTTATTGTAGGAGCATCTTTATGACATTCTGCCTGGCATGGAGCTTACACCAACTAACCCTATCACATTAAAACCACAATCTGTCAAATCTGCTGCCCAGGTACTGTAGCTGTTCCCACACATTCATGTTCTGTGCTGCATGGCTGCCAGTTAGTGGGATCTACCACATGCATGCATGCACCAACACATTCCTGTGTGCTTGTGATAGAGCACACTTGATGTAGCTAAGATCAATGTTCAAAAGAAATTCCTTGTTCTAAATACTGAACAATATTTTGGTATATTTAAATATTTATTTATCAGGTTATTTCATATCTGTCATTTTTTAAACGTTTTGTAGTCTGGCTGTATTTTAATGAGCAAATTTGATGAGTGAGTCATGTGATGTACTTGTAAATACAATCAGTATTTAGTAGTAAGAGAGGCCAAGTAGAATTTAACTTGATAGAAGCCAATCTAAGGAATCTTTGTAAGATAGGCTTATCTACATAGCCTCTAGATAACCACAACACTGTCATCAAGAAGTATCGGGCTTGTGCAAACAATCTTCTTGGCATTTGCATTGTTTGCACTGTTATTTGCAATCCATGCACCTGCAGTGAGTGATTTGCTGTTTGTGATTAAAAAATAGGTAGGCATATCATCAATTAATACCAGAACCACCTTACTGATAATTGAAAAGCACACAATTGTCTTCAGAGCTTGTGTAGATGTTACTGTCTGTACCATCCAAAATACCTGGCTATAATGGGAAAAAGATATACAAAAAAATAGACACAAAATCCTTTAAACATTTGGTATGTAATAGTTATTATTTTAAAGTCATTTAATGTTTATTACATTTACAAAATTACTATGTATGGTGACGAACATTCACCCTATGTCAGTGTTGTCTGCTTGTAGCATACAGTGGTCAGTGTTTTAGGCCTTTTATATTGGTATAATTGCTTGTATGAAATCGCAAAACTTTTATGCAATTTATATGTAATATTTAGTGGCTAAGAAAAAATATATAATAGGTTTTGCCTGTATGACATTCCACACTGCTTGAGCTAAATTTTAAAAACACTGATGCTGTTGCATCTAGGCTTTATTCATCATAGTGATTAGTAGATTGTGGCAGTGTGTTGTGTCAAATACAGGTATTGGATGAGTTCTGTACAAAGAATGGCTGGGGCACGCCGATCTATCAGCTTCATTCCACCATTGGACGGGATGGCAGCGGAGACATCCAGCTTTTCCTCTTCAAGGTTTGTTCAACATGTTGTCATTTACACTGAGCTGGTTTGTATAAAATGGACCAATGGCAAGCCTCATTAGTAAACTGGTTTGGCTATTTAATGTCTGCACTGGTTGCCAACAATTCCTAGCAAAAATATTTCCATTGTCTGAACTTTTATTGAAGTTGGAAACAGTGAATTTTATGAGTGTATTCCTGCTTATAAAGTAATCAGTCAGATTTTGTTTTAGTTAGCATATTAAGATATAAATTATCAATCTAGGTAATTAAATGTTGTTCTTCTCGTTGGTAAAGTTTTTTAGGGAACAGAGGATTTGGGTGTCAGGAAAATTACCTTTGTAGGCTGTGGTATTAGAGACAATATAATATAACTTATTCTGAACTACCTCATATACTGTCACAGACTACTTAACTTCATTGTTGTATACAACCATGGAGATTTGGATATTTGATATATTGATAAGCTAGAAAGAATACAAACTGTATAGATTGGATATGAGAAAGTATTTATTCTCCAAGAGGAAAATAAATGAATGGAAAAAATATCTACTGATTGTGTTAATGCAAGCAGTGGGAACTATGCTTAAACAATGAAATTGACAGATTTCTGATAAAGAAGGGCGGGTTACACATAAATGAATGATAATTGAACTCTCAATAAGCCTATGGTTTCCTAGTCCACTTGCCATCTCATGATCTTGAGCTTAAATCTTGTTAAATTTATTGGACGTAATTCCATGGACGAAACAAAACCCGTATTAAATCTCTTTAAACTTTGATATAAATTATCTTGAGGTCAATGTGTTTGATAGTAGAACATGTCATATCTGATTAGACTACTCATGGCACTGCTGCATTCAACTATTGAAACACTATTACTTATTAATTTCCGATGGCCATGTTATTTTATGACCATCCTGAAGTGATCATATTGGTGTTTCAGATTTCTGTTCCTGCTCTGGCCAACAGCTGTTTCCAGCCTAACAAACTGTGTCGTACTGTGGAAGAAGCAAAGAACTTTGCTGCCGAGCACTGCCTCATGCAGCTGGGTATTGGCTTGGGGGGTGAGTACAGCAAATATTGTCAACTAATGATGGCTGTCTTTAGTCAGACACATGGAAAGATGGTCACACAAAGATCGTAATGTTGTAATAAATAGTACTGGACTGAATACTGCATTGGATACGCCACATTTTATTTGTGAAACGTGATTATTAAAAATATATTATATGACAGTGTTGTTGGGGTAAGTAAAATGCCAGTAGATTTTGTCATCCACTGGGATGGTGACTTTATGACTCTGTCCACTAAGGTGGACTTTGTGGTGATGTAATGTCCACAGTCTGCCTGTCATCGTGAGCAAACACTTGTTGCTAAGATGCTCTTGTGTTGCTGATGTCCTACAGTAACAATGCAAACAGCATCCGAAGTGCTGTGAAAACAACCCCTGAAGTCCATAGCCAGGCACTGACATGGTGGCAGTCTTCCTCTTATCTTTCTTTAAGCAGTTTTCTCAGAATAATTCAAACATTCTTTTCAAACCCGAAGACTGTCTCAAAGTAAAGGTAACCGATTTTCCAGTGTTATGTAGGGTGAAGTCTAATAATGCATTTTAGATAAACTTTCAGTAAAAAGCCAAAATTTAAACATTTCCAAAACTCTTCAGCCATTTTACAGTGCAGTCGATTATGTTAACCTTTAGCGCAGTATGTAACAATGAAGATCTAGCTAGAAGCAAGCCATGGCTATGTATATTCCCCATGTATTTAGCTGGTTGAGGCATGCAGCTTTGCCCCACTAACCACTGTGTACCTTATGCTTCTAAGCTGGCTCTTTCCACCTGTCTGATTGTAGACTCACCCACCTGTACTTTGATCTTGCATGCATACACCTGACTCAGGTGTCTGTTGATGGCTTGTTACCTGTGCCCTACCTGTGTAGTTGTATACTCTGTGTGTCTCTTTAATCCTACCTGCACTCTGTCGACACGTGCAGTGTTGTGTACAAGGAAACATTTGTAATTTTTAGGTTGAATTTGAACTTATTCTACTGAAAGGAGTAATGGATGTAGCCATTTGAAATTCAAAAAGATTTATTAAAATGTGACTTGTTTTGGACAATGGGTTGAATTTTCTTTTTTACATGACAATATTTTAACTTATTTTCCTTCAAAAATGGCAACATTAACTATGCATTTTCATATTTTATTCATATATTGATATAAAATATAATAGATTTATTGATATACTTTTTTCATATTTTTATTTTCAAATTTGCCCCGAACTTGTGGAAGAAAAAGGATTAAATGTGAGACAATGTCTCTGTACGCAGGCAGTGACTGTGGAAGCACGGTGCCTGTGACCGGCGTTGGCAACACGCCACCGGGCAGTCCGTATGAGGAGCGAGCCATAGCTCCAGCCGCCGCCTACTCCCTCACCAATGGGATACACCCGGGTGCCGCAGTACCTCCCGCCCATAGCGATCTCACATACGCCTGCACCTCCGTGCCTATCGTCACTACCACATCCTACGCCATGGCGAATGCCAAGATACATCCTACTACTGGCAGCACGCAACTGCAGCCACCACAGAGTAAGCTTTGCTTCTTCTTTCTTCTCCCTTTCTTCTGCCTCTGTGTGACATCACATTTCCCCCATCCTACTAACTTCCGTGTGTAGGACAGTTGCTTGCTGGAGATTTGCTCAATTGAGTCATTGACATCAGAAATATGAATAGTTTTTTAAATCTAATCAGTTGATTACAGTTTTTGGGATGCTGTTGTAAAATATACTTATTTGTTGTCATATTGGTCATGGGAAATTACATTTTAAAGTAAGTTCCCTGTATGCACCCTGTTTCCACATTTCCTAGTAATTTTCTGGTTTAGTTTTTGTACATCAAATAAAATATACTGTGAGCAATTGGTCAACTTTTCGTCTCCTTGGTGAGCAACTGTCTGGTAAGCAACTGTCCTGGCACCCTAACTTTCACCCCCAGTGGTATTGCTTCTACTGTTTAGCATCTCATCGTAAGTGATGTGCTTGTTGTGCTATTCAGTGTAATTTCAGTCTTCGATGAAAGGTTCCGTTTGTTGTGTTGTTTGTCTGTGTAGGTTTGTGTGACCAGCAAAATGTCACAATGATCTGTCAGCCAATAAACTCTCCCCAAAGTCACAGCTCAGTCATTTGAAATATTACAGTCAGCGTTGCTGAATTCGTTGTCAGAGAACTCTAGGTATCAGTAGATATAATTATCTGGTATTGACACTCAACACCCTATTTTTTCTTGAATTACCTTTTTATGTTACCAACATTTAATGCCATAGAATGTCTTCTTAATCTGAACATAATTCTTAAAAAAAAACTGGTCACAGTTTGAAATACCTGGCTGAGTGTGATAATGTATTTGGAATGACTATGTGGAACGTGCCTGTAATGTTAGATCCAATAATCTCTCTGATCTCATGGAATCTGCACAAGAAGCAGCCAGTTTCCATAAATATCTGGGGTTGCACCCCACACCTTGGATAGTTACCACCTAAGACAATTGGCTTCTGTCATACAACATTGCAAAGGTATGAGTTGTTTTAAGCAAGATTATTTTAAGATATTGTCAAAAACTGTTTGTCCCGTGAACAGTTAAATTTTTAAAACTTGTAATATATGTAAAATATTTTTCATAATTCTTCGCACAAATAACTTGTAATCTAATGATTGTACCCCACAGACTGAACATTTTGTTGCTGATAATTGTGGTTTCCTTCCTTGCTTCGCATGTTTCTCTTCCTTTCCTTAGATCCTGCCAACTTTCCTTAGATCCTGCCACCATTTCTTTAATGGCTTCCTGTTCCATGGCTTCAGCTGTTACTTAAACTAGCACTTAACATGTTTGCTCAGGGATGCTAACCATTGCCATTTAGGGGAGGTGGTTTCTGTGTAGCTGAAGAAGTTTTGTGTATCCGGGGGTGCGTTCAAGCTTAGCCAGAAAGGGATATGTGACATTGCATGTGACTCACAATTTTTTGTGACATTTCCATTATTGGTATCATGGAACCAAACACTTAATGCTCACAAATGATAATAATAATAATTTAGCAAAGATGAGTTTTGCTGTTTTCAGGATGTTGAAACATGAGTGATTTGCATAGAAGTTAATCTGGATGGTTTGTGCTTGCACACGGTTCTGGTACCAAATCCCCGTTATCAGAAAGTGTTATTTAAGGGGGACGGATATAGCCCCTCAGGGACAAAACCCCCTTAGGGTCATAGCCCATCTGAACAAAACCCATCACCATTTAGCAGAGCAAAATCCTTTAAATTTTTAGTAAGGAAAATTAATGAAAACAGCCATGTAAAATCTTAGCTAGTCTAACTAGTCTCAAATATTTTTTTTAAAAGCTATTTCAAAGCCAGAATGTTTCTTTTTGTACATGCAACTTCCTAAACTAACTTCCCCTAAATATGAAATGCCCAAAAAGTGCACATTTTCTAAGGATAGGGGCACTGGAATTAGAAATTGTACCGAATAAAAAAAAATTATGATAAATTAGTGCAACAAATTGCTGATTATATTTAAAGATCTCTTGATATGCCATTTGGCTTCCTTATCCACATCGCATCTGGAGCTTGCTGTGTGTGACAGTCTTACTAATGATCTGCCTTGTTTTGTCTGCCAGCAGCATACCCTGTGTTCCCAACACCAATGCAGGCAAACTACCAGCCATCCTATTGAGGGCAACAAGGTCTTCAGATGAAGCGATGCAGGCAATTCTGACATGACCTGGAGAGTTGGCATGACTTGCTGATGTGACCCTGAGCATTGATACCAACTCCAGACTTCTGGCGCTTGTTCAGAATGTGCTTTGTACACATTGCAACAGTGCATACATAACCATGTCAGAAATGCACAATGTTTACATAGTTCTATAGTTTAATATGTATTTTATGATAACTGTGCCTTGACATTTATTACATATGATGATGTTATGCAACTTTAAAGTTACGTGTTGTTGAACCCAAACGAGACGCTGGTTTTTTCGTTCACCTGTTAACCTTTATAGGCACTGTAAGGGCATTAGATTTTGAAATAACGATGTTTGAATATATTTTTTAATAAATTATGCAAATTAGAATATCATATAAATCAACCAGCTTTGGCAGCATAAATATCAAGACTCAAGATTGCCATCTGTTTTACAGTGGCTCTTTTTCTGTAATTCATATTACTCAATGCTAATATTAAAATATAATCTGATTCAATGCAACCAGCTAAAACCCAGTATTTCTGTTCAGTTTCTGTAACGTCACAGCATGACTTGAAGTTATACCAAGTTTTGTCTGGTTGTTGTCCAAAGATGTAATTCTGACAGGATCAGGTGCTGTTGAACCGGACTCAGTATGAGTGTGGTCCATCAGATAATTTAGCAACCTCTACTTACAGTTGGTACTACATATTTAAACAAAACTACATCATGTGGAGCAATGTTCACAAATTTAACTGATAATAACCTAATTTTGACAAGTTTGCCGGTGTGTTAAGCATTCCATATTTGTGTCGGTTAAATATTCAGAGTATTTATAATTATTTTACTACATAGAGCACTGTTTTGCTCTGAGTAACATTCCAGTGTATAGTACTAATGTCATTGTGTTGGTAGGTGTAGTTTGTATGGTCAGCATTTGGTCGCGGTTACACAAAGGGAATCAGAAATGTGTCCCACGCTAGTGGAAGTGTTCACAGTGAAATTCAAGCAGGAAATTAAACCTTGGTGCATCTCGATTTGCATGTCGTGCAGTGCATTCATTTGGTTCAGTCAATTTGTTGTGACTTGTTTTGTGATACCCTTGTCTGATGACAGTATAACCTGAAGTTGCACTGCTCAACGTTGTAACTTGTATACAATCATAACAAAACTAACCTGCCTGAAAGCGAAAGATTCTTTAAGACATTATTATTTTAAACAATCACAAAGTTTAGATCATTCCATTATGTTTTTTAAGATTTAAAATATGTAAACAACAGATAAATTTTTTGTGTTTGTTTTGGTGTATGTGTAAATGTTCTCTTTGAGATTGGGAAGTGTGTTTTGACGAACTTTGTGAGGTGCCTATAAGTGTAACAGGTAAGACTTAGCTTTGATGTTGATGTTGCATTAATCGACCTGGGCACGTTTTGTAGCTCTCGGATGGAATCCCATTTCTAATGTAAACATGCAGTGCTATGATGTGGTTGGACTGGTGAATGCTGCACTTCAGTGGTGAGTGAGAAAAAACCAATGGTTGTTTGTGTCAGTCAAATTGTACAATGTTTACGTTATAGCATGCTTTCATATTATTCATATATTAGCCAGCTTTTGCATCTGTTATCGTGTTGACACGTTTTACAGGTTTGCGTAGTTTTGTGGTAGTATTGTTTTTATTTAGTTAGAGACAACAGCCTGATGGCCTGTCTTGTTTTGTATGATGCCGTTCTCTGTAGTAGTAATAGTAGTAGTAAGAATGTGATTGCACAGTGGAATTATCAGGTTCTGTGGTGTTATGCATAAAGTGCCCAATGAAAGGTTTGGTACTTTATCCCTGGTTCAATGTTTATCCTGTCATTTGTTTATGTCGGCTATAGTTGAATTGATAAGGATTATGACCATCCTGTGGTCATTGCAGTATAGTCTCAGAGACTTCGTTGTTTTCATTGGTACATGGGACACCAGCTGCCTTACCCCGTTATGACACCACCCCACAGGATTCACCCTGAAACTTTGTGTTTGTAAAGCCCTGGCTGCATCTGGGCAAATATTACTCACTTTGCAGAAACATTAACCCTTTCCCTTTGGAAAGTCGGGGAATTTAGATTTTGTTTAAATTGGGAAGGAATTTGTTGAGTGCATTGGGATGTTTGTGAAAGTTTTTTTTGGCAAACGACATTTTATAGCATTAAATCTTGGTAACATGAAAGTGTAATTAAAGGTAAAATAGGAGATAAGGAAAAAATCAGTTAGTCTGTTACATTTTTGTCAGGAAAAAGTTGTTTTAATGAATGCTAACTATGCAATACATACATGTTGGCCATACTTCGTTTTAATATGTTGGTGGTATATGCTGGTCCTGTTCTTTTTTGCAAGATTTTAATGAGTTGTGTGGAGAGTATTTTATCAGAACGTACGAGTCATTTTATAATGTCCTGCAAGCAGTTTCCGCTAGGCAGTGACTAATGTGTATAACTATTATTATTATAATTATTACATATTTGTTTCTTAGTAATTATGTTTATGTTATTGTAGATGGTGGTGGAATTTGCTTTCGGGACACTATGCTTGAACAATCATATTTACTCTTTGTAGTGTGTTATTTTACTTTTCTGACATTACTAGTCGCACGTGGTGCCACGAGGCACGTGGTTATTCGGAGTTTTGTTAATAGCTTAATGTATGCGTAGAAACCTATTCCATTTGACAGTCTGATTGATGATTACTACGCGTGGCGCTCTGGAATTTGACCGAAGTCCGTGATTATGCTTAGTCATGTATGCGAATATCGCACAGTATCGTACTTACGTGGACACGGTGGCAAGTCAGGGCATCAGCTTACGAGCAAACACTAACAGTTTGTCATCAGGATAGGTTTCTGTTGTGTCCCTTCCTATGAGTAAAATGTTGATTTGGAGCATTTAATTCACTTTTGTATTTGCCGAATTTTTTGTTGCGCTGTATAGTGTGTTCCATGTAGTTGACATTTTAATGTGAAGCATCGTGAAAGTTGGTGATCACAGTTCACCTAAGTAAATCCAAGTAAATTCAAAAATATATTGCACTTCTGATAGCAATTAACGATTTAGGTTTGGGTTTTCGTTTATTCATCATCAGTTGTATACAATTATCTTTTTGCGATAGGTTCTCTTGTGATTGTAGACGTCCAATACCGGTAACACCCAGGCATGATTGGCCCAAATTTTAATGAAGGCTATTACAAGAAGATACTGTGATATTAACATGCCAACTACGAGACATGTACGTGAATAACTTGTCTAAGTGGGACAGGTTTCTAGAAGCGTTTCATTGTGTTGTTTCCAAGTAGTCATGTGTTCCTTTGTCCTCGATCGGTGGCGACACCGTTTTGAGGCAGGCGGAACCACGTTAAGTGCATTATTTTCCTTTTTTGAGCGTTTACGCTCAATATGGTATTGTTTTTATTTTCGTCAGAAGTTTATTTTTGCGTGTTCGACGACTTTTGTTGGGCTTAGGAGTTTACGTTTTTACAGTAGTTTTGCGTTACTGGTGGGTGGCACGGCCACCTGTTTGCGTTCTTGCAGACGCCATTACGAGGCGTCGTTGTCATTTGTGTGAGCTTGTTCTCGCTGTTATTTGACTGTCTTTTGACAGTCGCCAGGAACAGTTGCATGAACTGGGTGGGTCCATTCCGCGCCGAGTGTCTGAACAATTATCCGGCAATCAAAACCCCGATAACTGTTATTAATTGACATTGATGACACGCTATCCAATACAATTTGGAACGATCTTAAATTATGCATGCATTTTCGATCACCAAAAGTCGATTAAACAGACGTTCTGTGCACTGGAAGATAATCGGTGGCGTTGGATTAGACCCACACAGTTGAATCCAGTGGTGTTTATTATAACCCTAGGTCACAAATGTGAACACAATGATTGGCTTATCAACAAAGCTCGGTAATCGGAGACACCTACAATGAAAACTGGCGATCATGTTTGAAGCGCAAATTGCTTTTGGAGAAGTTTCACTGATTCCGCCTCACCTCGGTATTACGTGACGCTGTATGTCCAATCAGAACGTCGCATATAGTGGCCATGTAAAATTCTGTGCCTTATAAACTGTTGTAACCGACTGTTTGAGAGTTTAATAATAATATAAGTATTTGTCAATCTTTCATTACTTTTCACTGAAATAAAACGTTTTAATTCAGCTGCGTGTTTATTGCCTTCTGTTGTCAGGTGCGTGAACTTGTTTGTCAGAAGGTTCACAAATCACAGATATGATTGTTGATGATTTTGTCACGGTTTTGTCGAGCAGGCCTACACGAGTGATTGATTAATGACATGTTTTATGTGACACGCCCGGATTAGTCACGGTGCCATGTGGTTTCTGTTTTCTAGAACAATGAGTAAGACCTGGAATTGCAATAAGCCAAAAAATTGGGTGGCGCGGTTTTTGTTATCGAGAATGTATTTGCACTTTATAAACTGTTTGAAACTTCATTGTGACAGTTGAAAATGTATTGCTTGAAATATCCAACGATCTCGATCTGCTCGTGAACGATTGGAACTTTAGTAAGACATACGTATCGATCGTTGGTCAATTTAACATAACATGCATATTCAATCCAATAAGACTTTTAGTGCATTCGTAGTTTTCACCACACATCCGATATTTATAATAATTAATGATGTGTTCCATTTCCGATAACGATAATATACCCTGTGTTCCATTTCCGATAACGATAATATACCCTGTCACCTGGAGTTGATGGGATACCACCAAAACTGCTAAAGGAAATTGTTGATCAAATTAGTACACCACTTGCAAACTTATTTAACTTGTCACTAGAAGAAGGAATAGTTCCTTCAGAATGGAAAGAAGCAAACATTACGCCGCTGTTTAAGAAGGGATCGAGGAAGAAGCCAGAAAATTACAGACCAGTGAGTTTAACATCAGTTGTATGTAAATTACTTGAAACATTAATTAGAGACCACATGGTGGAATTCCTCATAAAACATAAATTAATAAATACATCTCAACATGGATTCCTAAAAGCAAGGTCATGTCTAACCAATCTCTTATGTTTTTTAGAAGAAATTACAAAGTGGGTAGATCTCGGGTCACCAGTGGATGTTGTCTACTTAGATTTTCAGAAAGCTTTCGATAAAGTGCCACATCAAAGATTGTTACTTAAACTAAAAGCCCATGGTATAGGCAATGATGTAATCAACTTGATAGAAAAGTGGCTTACACACAGAAGACAGAGAGTAATAGTAGATGGTAAGATTTCAAACTGGAAATCTGTTTTGAGTGGGGTACCACTGGGATCAGTGTTAGGCCCTATACTGTTTTTAATATATATAAATGATTTGGAGGATGACATATCTAGCAAAGTATTCAAATTTGCAGATGACACAAAGGTATTCAGAAAGGTTACTAATGATACAGATAAACAAAGTTTACAGGATGATCTAGAAAAATTAGTTAAATGGTCAGAAAAATGGCAAATGTTATTCAATTTTGGGAAGTGTAAATGTATACACATAGGACATGGAAATATGGACGAGGAATATAAAATGGGGGATGCTGTACTAGGTAGAACCACACAAGAAAAGGATTTAGGAGTAACATTTAATGCTGACATGAAAGTTTCAGAGCAATGTGGGATTGCTGCTTCGAAAGGAAATCAAATTCTAGGCCTAATTAGGAGAACTATCACGTATAAGGAGAAACATCTAATTGTACCCCTGTACAAAGCAATAGTTAGACCACATTTGGAATATTGTATTCAAGCATGGATGCCATATAGTAAAAAAGACATAGATAAGCTAGAAAGAATACAACGAAGAGCAACTAAGATGATTCCAGAATTAAGAGACCTTAGTTACGAAAGTCGCTTATTACAATGTGGTTTGACAACACTAGAGACCAGGAGACTAAGAGGAGACCAAATAGAAGTGTTTAAAATAGTGAACGGTTATGAGGATGTTGATAGGAACATGTTCTTCAAACTTAAAGAAGGCAGTAGAACCAGAGGACACAAAGCAGCATTAGTTCAGGAGCAGTGTAGGTTGGACATGAGAAAGTACTCATTCTCACAGAGGGTGATAAATGAATGGAACAAACTGCCAAACGATTGTGCTAATGCTAGTAGTGTGAATATGTTTAAAATAGAATTGACAGATATCTGATAAGGGCGGGCTACACATAGATGAGAAAATTGTTGGACTCTCGATAAGCCAATGGCTTCCTTGTCCACTTGCCATCTGGAACTTGTTCGAGATGGCAATCTTGTTAAATCTTGTTAAAGTTTGCTACATCATCGCCATATTTCACTGTTCTGACCATTTCGCCGGCAAGATTTTAAAGCTACGCCGCGTTGTCATGCGGTTGGCACGAATTGAGAGAGAATTTGCGTTAGAGACGACACTTAACTGTGATAATAATCATCTAAGATAATATCCTGTATATATCCTGGTGTTTATATAAAGACTAATGATCAACGGGTACTCCATGGACAACACCCATTTAAGTTATGACATAGGTGTCTTCTAAATGGCGTCTAATCGAAAGACCATAGTCGTCTTCATGACGTAGACATCTGGGACATGCATGTCGTCGCATTATCAATCTCAAATACCGACCGAGCGAATGTAAAGTCCGTCCGTTAAGCCACTTCTCAGTTCTGTCCGGGAGATAATACGAGTCAACGAGTAACCATCACGTACTGATTAAAGTACTCGGGGCTGGATATTGTGTAAATACACTTGAAACGGGTAATGATAATATTAATAAGAAATATAGGAGTTTACGCTCATCAGTAGTAGTAGTAACGTTGTAGTGAAAAATAAGTAAGTATAATTATGTCAATCTAAAATGACCGGCATTACGAAATATATAATACGAAAGAACGAAATAAAAAATACATCATAAAACAAGAGGATTTACATATCTCTGAAAACCTGACGAACAGACACTCCTCTGTGGATACGTCACTGCTTCATTATAGAAGTGTACGTCTCTAAAGTAGCATCGCGTTGTCGAACCGCAACAAAAACCTTTGGACGTCGCATGACTTTCAGTCACCACTAAGCGGTAAGCAGGCATATCTGCCAGTGTTGGCGACACCCGGTAGAATTTGAACGTG
Source organism: Lamellibrachia satsuma (assembly GCA_033239005.1). Lineage (NCBI taxonomy): Eukaryota > Metazoa > Annelida > Polychaeta > Sabellida > Siboglinidae > Lamellibrachia > Lamellibrachia satsuma. The sequence continues at coordinate 6,548,128 of BSQZ01000027.1, forward strand.
TAGGTCGCGTGGGGTGATCTCGCGACATCGTCCGCCAGTGCGTCCAAAGATAGCAAACAACACTTCAAATTCCGAGTCCATATTGCATGACAATAATCGGTTAAAGTGAATCATGTGAGTCGTGATTGATACTTGCGTCAACGAGGCCGTCACGAGAACGGCCATGGAGTCGTTGACAGTGGCGCCAAAAGAGGAGTTCAAAGGGCAAGCTTAATCACCCATTAGTTTACCATGCAACGGCGCAACGAAAAAAAATAAACACTTTGAATCAATGGTGGCAATGGCCCAATGCCCCCTCCCCATTAAGCCACTGGTGGTTGATCTGTATTTGGACAGGTACTTCATACGCACGCACGCACGCACGCACGCACGCACACATAACGCAAAACTGCCTGTAAGTTCATACACTTGAAGTCAGCATTCTTATGAACTGTGATCGGAGAATAAACGATGTTTTTTAAACATCGATTACATCAGTTGACTACGACGCTAAAATAAACAACTCTTAACCCCCTCCACACGAAACCATGCGTTCCGTGTCCAGTCGTAGATCTACATCGTCGTCATCGATGTTTTTAAATTATCCCATAAATGAGATGGCTAATTCGATACTCCATAGCATCGCTCTATACTACAGAAATTGTCAAACAAGGTTTAGTAATATAAATAATCGCCGTGCAAATGACGATAAAGCATTACTTTTCTGGAATGCTCCATCGCAGCTAAGCGACTTTTAAACATGACAAATTACTTCTCAACGCGCTAATCTGGCACATGCCAAAATAATAACTTCTATACAAAAATAAACGAAGAACACGCTCCCCACTCCGTGACACAATGTTCGAAAGTAATTGGCGACGCATGCTTCGTCTGCATTACATTACGATGAATAAAACATGGGCGAGATTGCTGAAGTCGGCAGGACTTCGGCGAGTTGCACTTTGTCACCCGACTCGCGGTGTTACGGGTCGTCACATACACAAATTAACTTCAGTCGCAGCAAAATCTCGCCGACGTGCATAATCCGGGTTCTTTTTACGTTCCTGCGCTCTTGTGTAGAAAATTGCATCTTGTTAAGTTGATGCAATTATGACTGATGTGCCTAATTTAATTTACAAGAACAAAGCAACACAATATCCAGTGCTTGGTTTGTTACTAGAAATCTGCAAATGTTGTAGAGTCCAACGATAAGCAATTCAATATTTAGGTCCCATGCCATGTCCATGATAATAGCAACGCTGTCGCAACAATGAATAAATAAAAACAAATTTGGTAAAATACAGTATTCTGTCAACATTTGAATATTTTAGTCATGACTTTAAATGCCTCCAACCCGCCGATTGAAATAAAAGTGCGTGTGTGCGTGCGTGCGTGCAAGCGAATATCAACGTGACGCAGGGACAATTAAATCACTTGTTACAGGTGTCAATAGCCTAGGTGACCGACGTGGCACTGTCAGAGATAGGCCTACTTATTTGTGTTTGGGCGTGCAAAACGACCAGGGAGTTCAACATGCACTGCTGCATATGTTAGAACTGGTTTAACGCTAGTGCGTGGTTTGGAAACCGGTGTGTTACAAAAACACATTCAAATGTCTGTGTGCCGCTAATACAGAACGTGGTTTCTCTTCATGAGCGGTTGTATGGCGTTGACGCCAAATGCATATGCTTACTGAACATGAGTAGTTATTAAACACGCGCTCAAGTCAATATGTCGAGAACTGTGGACTCGATTACCCGATGGCGATGGCCTTGTGCACGTACGAGTGCCTCTTCCGTCCGTTCCCATCACACACGACTCGTACAAGTGGTCCTTGACGACGAAATAACCGTCACTGCTCTATGGAAGTGGACAATGTCTGCCCCTGAAGTATTTGACGATACACTGCTCTCGAACCATGACACATTGGATTGTCTTGCGTCAACCTAGACACTCACGGGCTAATTTTGCGGGCAGAATCCAAGTTAAACAACTCGGTTGTCATATATAGTCAATGTTTGCCCTGTACTTGAAATACAAACGTCGTTGTTGGCGAAACTATTTCACCCGGGAATGCACTGGGTTTCCCAAGTAATTTAAATTACACACGTTTCTGAAAAAACATCGTTATTAACTTATTATAAAGATATTCGAACGTCACAGAAAGCGATACCGATAGGCGACATGTTGCCTCGTTTTTTTTGTATTGCGGTTCATGATAATATCAAAACTATATCATGTTCTTCCACATAAAAATATGTGTTATTTCATAAACAATATCACTATAAAAAACAGAACATGTTTTCTGGTGGCTTTTCAACATTGAACTACGCAAATGTCAAGTTGCTAAAACCGCAACGATGGCAGCTGCCAGCTGGTGAACGATTGCACGGCGTGGAAAGTTAGATGTACAATGCTGCCCCCTAGCGATTGTAATAAATACAAGATGATTCCCGCCAGCTTGACAACAGCAGCTTACGACGCCGCTAATTCATATTCCACAGGGCGCGGTGGCACAGTGGTAGAACGTCAACCTCTCAGTTGAGATGAACGGGGTCAGAACCCACGTGCTACCATTCGACGTTTTGGCAATTTCACTTTGCTGTATTTAAATGAGTAAAGGTGAACCTGGCAGCAGACGGTGGTGGAATTCCATTGATGAAATTATAAGAGCAAACATCTTTCACGCAGCAATTGCAGCGTGGCTGGATGCTTCAGTACAAGTTGAAATGGTGTTTGCGTGAACAGGTCTGCTAAGCAGCAAAGTGCAGTGTGCTCTGAACAACGAACAGGGCGTTTTTTATAGAATTTTCACTGGGGGGGGGCAATGTCCTAAAAGGGCACTCCAAATGGTTAAAAAGGGCAGCTTTATATATATATATATATATATATATATATATATATATATATATACATATATATATACATATATATATATAATCAGTATCTTTTTATCCATATGGTTGCACACTGACGACTGTATCTCGGTATAAAATTAATGTTACATTAATATCCCAGAATTTTTTTTATTACAAACACATGTATAGTAGTTAGAGAAACATGACAAGTCTCTAGCAACTTGCAAGTCAGTACGTTTGACAGTCGTCTCAATTTTACTAGAAGAGCCCCGTTTCGCGGGTGAATTTCCTAACGAATTCACGCTACCCGTAGATATCCCAATCTGGAGCCCCGCTTCTTCTGGTCTTCTCCAGGAATTTGACGACAGCGGGTCGAGGGTCAAAGTAGGCGGTGTCCACACCATTCAGTGCTACCATGAGGCGGGCGTTTCTCGTGTTCTCACCCATGCTGGTGCGGTGATTATCGACAACGAGGTTATGATGGCTCACGATTCTTTTGGTCTGCATATAGTGTGGACTCATGCAAGCCAGAGATGCCAACACCTTCTGAACTGAACCTGTGGTGACTGGCAGAAGTTGCCGCAATCTGACAGTCATCTTACAACCGAGATCACAGCCATCAGGCAGGAACGGCACATTCATCATGTTCTCCCATTGCTCGGCTGCCCCGTCCGTAAAGTCAGATGCCTCGTCTGGAAAAAGACGCCTGACGACGCGCACGCCATGCTTAACGAAAGATCCCAGATTGCGTGACATTACCAACTCCTTCATGTCTTTGATGATGTCCTCCTGCTCCGGGTGCATGCGTTCAGAGAGGTATTCGTGGGATGCTTGCGCGACCTCCAGACTGATTGCTTGTACATTACAGCGGTTCGTACAAACGAATTGGTGGTTCGACTTTCGCTATGTCCTCACTGGTGCTATCAAATGTTCTGCTCTATTTGTGGAAGCTGAAGATTTTTGTACCATACCTACAATTCTTAAGTTAACAAAAAATCATAAAATGGTCCTGTGATTCTCAGAGTTAACATTATTTTGAATATTCATTTGTGATGCAAACAACATTGTTTGAAATTTAGCTTGTGACATAGGTTTTATCTGTTTGGAAACAACAAACAATTCTGCTGAGGCTCTTGTGTGTAGCTTCACTCTATTTCACCTATCATTTCTAATGCTTCCACTTGATGTCCTGCTATGTCTCCAGCTGTTTCCATGGCGATGATGTTTCTCACTGTTTCCATGGTAACCATGTTTATCATGCTCAATATCCTGTCTACTACTGTCCCTTTGTTTTTCACTTTCTTTATGTTTCCCAGTGTCACTGGACTTGTCTCTGTGATAAGTCTCTGCTTCTTTACTTGAGAATCTTCGGTGTTTCTCAAAACCAGAGCTGTGTGAATGAGATTCATGGGCGGCTTCCTTGAGTTTACTCTTCTCGTGCCTGTCTTTCTTGCTTTTCTTTGCCTAAACACAAACAAAATCTAAATTATCACACCTACAAGATCTTGGCCAATTTCATGTGCAGATGCAGAGGGTATGGGAGTGGACGTGCCTCCAATTTTGTCCCAGGATGCACCATTTTAAACATCTGGGGTACCCTACCCCTTGACCGAATTAGCATAGGGAGGTTTACCCCTTTGGTGAAATCATAGATCCGGCCAGAATTTATGAATGCTGGTGTTGTGATTAGACACTGGTGTTCCTCAATTCCCATAACAATAAAATGGACAATAACTGGTAAAGAATACAACATTAAGTTTGAATTTATAATGCAGCCATCAGATGTGTGCCTCGGTCAATGCACACAAGAAAGGATTTGAAGAAGTCTATATGAAGGACGGTCATCATTTTGTAATTGTCCACTGAATTTTATAATGGTTTGGTATATAACTAATATAAGTGAGTCATATTTTATATAAAAAATCTGACACAAAATGACAGCATACCTTTGTTTCAACTTCACTGTCAGAACTGCTTGAAGAGTATTTCCTTTTCTTGTGTTTCTTGCTCTGTACAGAGCAGCACATCATATTTATATAGGTGAACAATTACAAGAACGGCAACATCAAATTATGCAAACAGTACACATTTTCATTCCTAAAACCAACTCTGACCAGCTTTAATGAAGCTGGCTTTGGCCAGGGTGGTTATCAAATATTCCCAGTTTCAGTGTAGTTTCCATAAAATCATGCACTGTAATTCATGAACACTGAATAACTAATACCTCAACAACACAATCAGGACACTTACACTCTTCTTCTTCTTCTTTTTGTGGTGCTCGTGACCCTTCTCCATCTTCTTGCTCTGCTCTGCTTCCTGTTGCTGTCTCATGTAGTCAATGTCAGGCAACAACTCATACGTCGTTGCTCCAGGAATGTGGAAACAGTCCTGGGCGAAGTGGCCTGAAGCAGACACAGGTCACAGTAACTAGGTAAATATTACTAAATAGGGTTTTTTGTACAGGCCATGGGTGAGATACTCAAAAACTTAAACGTACCACTAAAATGTTACACATTTTGAAGGTTCTGATTCAGCATAAGGCGTTGTGCTTAATTTATCTAAAATTGCTATATTTCACATTACATTTATGCACACTTCTGGGGAAAACCTGTAACTGCTTCCCAAAAAACATCCCTTAGCCAGATGTGGATAAGGCAATGAATATTAAAAAAAATCTGGGAATCCATTTCATCCTAACTAACTTCCAGCCTTCCCAGTTCTTCTCCACAGGTCAACCATCTTCTCCACATATCACCATAATTATACAGAAATAAGCCATCTAGATCATAACTGGGGCTACCAAAAATGACACAATGGATAACATTACGTGGTAAGAATATATAATAACTTAGGGAGTGTTCAGGCATACCTTTACCACCACACTTTGAGCAGGTTGTGTCTAAGACAGCACCAAGATTGATCCTACGAGTCTCGCGAACATGACCTGTCCTTCTTCGCTGCTCATCCAACCTGTAAAACATATTAGTTGAACATAACGCTTCATAACAATAATAACAATAATGAAAACAATAACCACTTATTCTCTATAGCTATTCAACGACTAAATAAAAGTAACTTCTCAACCTGGACTTTCTTTTCGTGTAATTTGTTATTAGAGGTTGTCCTTCTAAAAAGGTATCACAAAATATTATAAACATTTATTTCAGTCACTGATTACATCATCAAAATACAAAACTAGATGTTGTAGCATTGGAATCAGGTTTCACAAAACAGAGTGTGAATGCCTGATTGAATAAAACACTTTACAAACATTATAGCATTTCAGTGTCCAAATAAAAACAATTGCCAACTTTTGTCTATCAACCATAGTTCACTTACGATGCTTGTATATGGTTAGGGTCGAGGTCTTGGCCAGACGTCTGATTCACCACCTTCATCGACATACCAATCTTACCTTCATCCTGGTCAAACCAAATATACAAGACAACATCAGCATTTTACATTACACCATTATAATTGTCTATTCACTATAGCATGAAACTGCAATATTGTTACTGCTACTGCAGCAGAAATTGGCCCATCTACATTGATTACAATGACTACATTGGATACTTGTTGGATACTTTCCAAAGTGCATACAGGCAATACTGTATTGAGACAGCGTTGGTGCACATTCAGATTGACCATCTGAATTCTCTTGACAGAAGGAAAGCTGTGCTGGTAGTGCTGCTCGATATGAGCGAGGCGTTTGATGACACCAGTCCACGCCCTAGTGATATCATGACTGGATTACAGCAACACATTGTTGTACGGCATCATGGAAGCACTCATGAACAAGCTGCAGATGGTGCAGAATTCGGCGGCGAGATTGATCGCAAGACAGTGAAAGCACCATCACATAACTCCAGTGTTGATCGGGCTGCACTGGCTTCCCGCTCGCTGGCGGGTCCAGTATAAAGTACTGGTCCTCATATTTACCACCTTGCATGGCCTTGCACCAGGGTATATCCGAGATCTTATAACACCCTACTTGCCCACCCGCAACCTTCGATCTGCTGATCTGCACCTGCTGGTAGTTCCGCGCTACAACTTAGAGGGCTATGGCAAGCGAGCTTTCTTGGTGTCCGGACCTACACTTTGGAACTCTTTGCCCGAAAACATGCGAAAAATAGACAATCTGACTAAGTTCAAGACTCTCCTTAAAGCTATGTAATGCATTTGATTGTATGTACAAAACAAATAAAAGTAAAAAACTTCATGTTACGTTTACGTTGCGCATATGCCATTGTTTAAAACTGTACGCTATTGTTACTTTTGGTTTGGAAATTTGTAATATTTTATTGACCGGTATTGACCACTTTTGACCTGTTGACCGGGACAGGCTGCCGGTAAAAGCAAGGGGTGGCTTTTACCGGCCAACCCTGTTTATAGCGGACCCTATCGTCAACTTACATTAACTGAAATTACATTATAGTGCCTGGCCCTATCATCAACTTACATTGACTAAAATGACTTCATAGTAGAGACCATATTATCAACATACATCAACTGAAATGACTTTATAGTAGACCATATCATCAAATAATAATGGTTGGAACTTCAGAGCCGGTGACAGTCTTCCAGGCTTAGGAGACACTTCTAACGGTTGTGTGCCTTATGAACAAGCTTGTTTGTTTTATGGGATATGGCCTGTGAACAACAGATCAGTTAAAAAACATCCAAAGAGCGAGTCCTGTGAATATTTTAGTTATATGCAGTTAGGTGCTCCAAATTCTAGCAAGATCCCGGTTTGCATCGACTGAAATGACTTTCTAGACCTTACTGATCATCAACTTACATCGACTGAAATGACTTTACAGTATACCCTGTCACCATTGGCCACCATGTCTTCTGGATGTTCCAGACGTGTATTGGACATCTGTGACTTGTGTACCAGACCTGAAATGTATCATATCATGGTGTAGATTCTACAACTAGGAGTAAATCCTACTGAAAAAATGTTAAGCAAATAACTGCAGAAGTTGTTGCATGATGCACCATCTGGTTTCTTGCAACAAAATCTATTAACGTTATTTCAATAATATTATGAACTGTCTACAGGAAAAAATAACATTATTGTCATAATATTATGAACCCATCTACATAAAAGATAACAGATGATTGCAAAACACAGAATGTTATTTTAATAGTTAGATGTGGCGCTTTGGACAGTAAGATACAATTTGGCATTATAAGTTTATGGGCATCACGTTAAAAGCATTTTTTAAATAATGATTTATAAATTGTTTAATTTATAAAGTTAGTAATTTTTTTTCTTCTAAAATTTAAACTATCCAAAAATAGTTACTTTCACCCATGGGACTGTTTTTAGGTTAGTCAGAATGGATGTGATGCGTGTCACATAATATTATACTAAATACAGACTGTTTTTCTCAGTCATTTAATTTGGTATAGACTAAGTTTAAAACAAGATTTTCTATCAAATTGTCAATATTGCATATTAATAATAATAATAATAATATAATAATGTTTTATTTTTTCAGGCAAGATCCCATAATATTATAAATACATACAGGTAAAAAAACATACATATACACACATGATGAACAATAGAGGTACATGTAGTGAGAAAAATATATATATAAATATACATACATGACGTGTAGTAAAAATATATATAAGAGAAGTCAGGATAAAAAATATATTTGTATAAAAGTACAAACATCATGAATTAAAAGCATACAATTGATCAATCCAATGTTTAATCAACGGACTTCGATAATAAATAAAAGTGTGAAGATAATTCACAAAAAGTATATTGTCGGATTTTTCCAACCGGCATAAAAGGCTAAAAATTTATGAGCGAATACGTTCATTAAAGGATTTAACATAATTAGTAGCGAACATATGGCTTGCACTACAGCGGGGTGACAGATTGTGTATAATTCTAAAACTGTTGTTATAAGCGACAGTAATACCTTTCAGACTCTGTTTTTTTAAATAACACCACAGACCTGAGGTGTACATTGAACCACAGTATGAATTAAATAAAGTTGTTTTAATGGAATTGTTGCACAAGTAAAATTTTCTGGCTAAAGCGTTTGCCTGAGCATAGATACATCTTTTCTGCCTGGCAATATCGTCATCATCAGTAAGAGTATAGTTTATAGTATGGCCAAGGTATTTACATTTCTAAATTAAATATTCATGTGACAAAGCAACTAGTTTTAAAGACATGCCCATGTATAAGTACCATTCTTTTTGTAGCCTGGTATCTTCACAAAGACTCCATATGCTTCCAACCGTCCTACCTGAAGAGAGAATTTACACAAATAACTTCACACAAACCACAGAATAATGTTGGTGATGCGTTCTCATAAAAACATATTCTGTAATAAGAATTTTGGACTGATTTTTCTCTTAGCACACTGCAACCACATGCACGCATATGTACACCAACAAGTCACAGTGAGGGTATGCACGTGTATGCACGCGTACACCACAATGTGTCAATGACAATGTTACATTTAAATAATATATGGCATAAATCCATAATTGCTTAATGATATACTCCTAAACAGCTGATCGCAGATAAACTGGCAGGTAGTAGGGAGTTTAGCGATCAAGATCACCATCGCTTCTGTGTCTCTAACCCTAAGGCACACTGTTCACTGAATCTGAGTCCACAACAGGTTTTATCCATTTCCCTCTGTGGGATCGTTTATATGAAGCATTTGTTTTACCCTTTTACTTCCCCAGGCATAGATACCAGGTAGAAGGGAGCAAGCCGGGACGGTAGACTTTTATTTGTGATTTTGGGGAATCAAAATCGATTATCACAAACCTAACAAAACTATATACCTCGCATAAGAAAATGTCGTATAACTTTGGCAGATCGCTTGACGAACCATATGCCATTCTATTTAGCTACAAGGGCAAAAATCAAAGATTGTAAGAAATGTTTTTAACTTTCCCATAACACCGGAAGTAGCAATTGTTGAAGGCGACATCTAGTGATTAAGCAATATGACAATGGTTCCGAATAACTCGCTACGCCCCGCCACTAACCATTGCGTCCCAATCGTGTCTTGTTTATAATTGCCTTGTGATGGATATTTGCTTTCTGAGCCTTGTGATTTTTTATAAATATAAGTACTAGCGTTATTGTTTGTACGATGCATTGTATTATAATTTTATATGGACATCTGTACATGCTGCACAGTTGAGGCTGCAATATACTGAATTGAAATCAACTACCTCCAAGCCCAAGCCAAGGCAAGGCTAGGCGATACCGTAACCCAATTATTGTTTTGGTCTGTTTTCGTGCTAATCGCTATTCCGTGTTACCATCTCAATAGTTATGAAACTATTGCAGTAGCTATACAGCTATCACGATGCTATCACAACTGTGAAAGTATCCCCAATAGTCACTTCTGTTTGGGAACCATTTCCAAATAATGATAATACTTGATAAGAAACATATTTATTCATCAGATACATAAGCAACAAGTATAAATATAACATTCTTATATAACAGCAAATACATTTCACCCCACATTTAAACATACCATCAGACATTAGTATGGCACAGAATAATAACGAGTGAAAGTCATTACAAACACATGCTGACATGATCACATATGATCTTCTTGCCACTTCTACAGCACATAACATAATAACTTATCATATAATAGTTGAACATATTTGCAAATGGCCAAATAAACCGAACATATGTCCAACAAACTTGAGTACGACAATGTCTATTAATTACTGCCAGTGATCGAACAAAACCCATCATATACTTGATGTACCCTTCCAGTTCTGCATAAAAAAAACATGGGAATTATGTGAACTTCCTGAGCAAATTTTTATGCAAACACCAATATTGCTAAATTTCTGTTCTGTATTTTAGCTTGGCTTAAAATGTCAATAGCAATCCTTAAATGTGTTTTCTTAGTCCAATGCAGGCTGATGTTTGTCTGTATGTTTATTAGTTAAAATCACATTAACATTCAGTATCACTGCATCTTGTTACGCTTTCACTTAAATGCATGCAACAACATAACTGTACATATTTATAAGCATACATCATGGTATAGGGTCTTGATTAAATAATAATGGTTGTAACTTCAGAGCCGGTGCACTGGTGCCAACTCTACGGGTGAACAGTTACTGTTCAGCTGTAAGTCTCATGGTTTTCAGAAAGGTGACAGTCTTCCAGGCTTAGAAGACACTTCTAATGGTCGTGTGCCTTTTGAACAAGGCTGTTTATTTTATGAATATCGTCCAAAGAGCAAGTCCTGTCAATATTTTAGTTGTAAGCAGCTAGCTGTGCCAAATTCTAGCAAGATCCCAGTTTGCACGGCAAGCTTCTTTTGAGCATGCACAGCAAACCAAACGGATGTAGATAATCATACAGGTTCATTTGCAATCTTATGGATTTCTGCTACCAGTCTTACAGGTGTGCACCACTCAGGTTGACATTGGTGTAACAAAGACACAAGAGGCAAAACAAGAACAGCTATGTTCAGCCAATCTCGTAACATGCAAGTATTAGGTAAACACAATCGACTGGACATAACTGACTTTTACACTTACAGTGAAACATGTAACCGAAACTTCATAATCACCCTTATATAATGTTGTCCGACATTGTTTGCGCACTGTCACAAGAGCTATTTGAATATCACAACAGGCTTTTGCAAGAGACAGCATCTAATTCCAAAGTCTAACAAACTTTACTTTTAATTGTTCTTTAGCAGTAACCCATAAACAATTATATGTCAAACTAAACTCAAAGTGTAGCACATTCTGGGAAAATAACTTAAACAGAAATAATCCTCAGAACAGTAGGTTTTATGTTGAATTATCTACCAAACCACAAGTATTAAATTATCACAGTTACAAGCACACCAGTATCTGGGAGTTACAAAATCTAGTTTTTTTGCAAACTGCATCATGAATAAGGATTGACTTTAATTTTATTTTGATATGCTTTTGGTAGAAGTACCACTTCAGTGACTTCAAAGTACTGCTTATCCCCCCAAATGAAATGTTGTTGAGGTCTCATGCTGATGAAGCTAATGTGTGACAAGCGTTATCATCCGATAACTCGTACAATCTAGACATTATATTATCAATGAGTTTCTGAAAGGAAATAAAAAGTATAAATACATGTAAAAATCTACCCTCAAAAGATTACATATGTGATTATGTCACTGTTTAGTTGCTAATACCGAAACCTGTTAGCTGGATATCAACACTGTCACTTGAGAAAAACTATATATTTTGTCTGTTATATGGCAATGCAGACTACGAGAGTTGAATTGGTTCAAGGAATGCTGCTGTTATGAGATTACCAAATCAGTGATACATCAGCTATAGCTAACCACAATCCAGAGTGCCAGCCAAATAATATAATACTGATTGAATCACAGGCAGAATGAGAAGATGTCAGCCAGTGATGGCTTGGTGAATCCCACTGCATCTTTGCCCAGCCACATCCTCCACATGGAAGCGATGAAGCATGTCTGATGCTCTTTTACCAATCTCAACATAGGCCATGGCTGCTGCATTTGGAAGAAATTATCTTTATTACTCTACTGCCTTCATCAACCAGTCAGAGGTCGAAGGTCAATGCGAACCTTCTCGTTTGTCGTTTGCATGCCGATTGTTGGGTAGAAGCCACCCCTTGCTATTCGAATTTCACGTTTTCCTATTGTCTTGCCATTTCTTGTGAAGAAAACCTGTGTGGCGACAGAAACAGGTTTCAGAGTGGGCACTCATAAACTTTCAATGGAATGTCTTAGGGAGAATACAATTAACAACTGTTTTCCCACAAGCAGTTACTATCATCATCCATGCAAAATATGTCTTTCTAAATAGGTGGTTTAAATATGTGATCAAAATGTGGCACGATGAGATTATTAGCTATTTTCTAAACAAACAACTATTGTAGACCAATGTTAATTATGTCAGGATTTTTGGCAATTAGAATCATATATAATCATAATTATTTGAAAACATAATTTAACAGTGCAATTGTACTAGCATAGTAGTAGTATTTACCAAGTAAGTTTCTTCGAATCACAATGGCTTCACAATCATGATTTTTCTCTTGCAATAATTACTGTGGTGACAACTCCTACAGCATGGCTTAAGAGTTTCCCTCTCTAGAGCTAGTGAGTCTATGACAAGTTACACATTTACTCCGTGTGGGATCTTTTACTTCCCCTGGCATAGACACCAGGTAGAAGGGACCAACAGCTTTAAGTGGCTCTTCCAAAAGACACAGGCTTTGTGCCCAATTTTTTTAATGACAGCAGGTGGACTCTAGTTGTATTTATAATGGTAACTGAATCCAACAGTGTACACACCTGCACTTTGGTTCCGCTCTCCAGATCGACCCACTCATCATCTTCATCATCCTCTGAGTCAGAGCTATGGTAGTCCCCCTCATCATTGATTGCAGCTAGTGACAGGTTCTCACACATGTCTACCTCTGACATGTAGTCCCGTGGGAACAGGATGCCACAGCCCATGATTTCTCCTGCAAGAAGAACACAAGGGATCGACTCATGTTGAAACAAACAGAACTCTTCTCTTACATGTCATGTGAGAGACATATTGGCAATCGCATCTTTCACAAGACTCACAAGTACATGAATTTCTAATTTTGGCAGAAAGTCAGGATCAGTGATCTGTGCTATACTGAAGGATGTCATAAGACATTTGTACAAGTTGGGGATAATAACACATGTGACAGCCTAAAAAAGGCAGACTGGTATAGCCACGTTGTTTTCCCAGTTATTTATTACTTCCAATAATTGTACTTCATGCATACATGCATGCATGCATGCATGCATGCATGCATGCATCCATACATACATACATACATACATACATACATACATACATATCCCAATCTGCCTTTAAGGTTGTACCCAAGGTCAGATTACTTGCCTTTGTTGCATTTGGGGCCAAATACCTCGCCATAGCCATTACCAATGAAGATCTTGCCATCATCTAGAAGCAGAACAATATATCAAACAGTGTGAAGATAAGTGCACTACAACATTAACATCTATGTGTAAAAAAAATTAAAAATCTTATGTGCAGTAATTCAGTAAGATATATATATATATATATATCACCATATATCAGCTACTAACAAAATATGTATAAATTTACTGAATAAATTTAATTAAGAAATGTTTTTTATCTTTCCACTACTTCAGCTGTCATGTGACCATGAACGTAGTCACATGGCACCAGTAGCTAGTAAATATTCATGTTCAGGGTGGCATGAAGAAGGTGCTGAAAGTTATGAACCACGTAACAGGTAACTAGTTGTGTTATAGTTGGAAAACATTCAAACAAGATGATGATGAAAATAGCAAAACATTTATTATTATTGTGCTATCTGGAAATGACCAACATTGAAAAATTTTATTTCTGAGTGATATTCGGTGAACTGGAAATGAATCAATCATGTATAAAGTTGAGTTGTAAAATCTGGCAATGGCATGTCAGTGTAAATTTTTAGTAATTTGAGGAACATTATTTATCATTTCCATTTAGCTACAATCCTATAGGAGAATAACAGTTGATCATCTAAAACTGACATATTCACACATAGTGCCTACCTGCATGATAAGCAATGGATCCCTTGTTCCAACCTGGTAGACGGTTCTTTGGGTAATCCTGCAGTGAAAGAATTAAGTTAGTGTAGTTATTAATGTTTGTGTTTCCCATACAAACTATGTAAGTTCCTCAGCAGGTAGTAGGTAATTTCTACTTTAATGAAACCAAAACATCTCTAATCAATAGTATATACTTTGATGTGTCAGAGTAGAACTCTTCTGTGCGCTGAGGTGTAACTGTAAATGTTTTGAATACCCCATCAGTAGCGCACATAGTGAATGTAATGTCACTGCCACAACTTACATTTGCCATGTCGTCGTCGTTTCATTAATTCCTAATTTTTAGTCAATGAATCTCTCAATTTCAATTGCATACAATTGACCATAGTGTTTGCATTGAAAATGTGTACAGGACTAAAATAAAATTTGTTTTTATTTGAAACCATGCTATATATACTCAAATGCACAGTTGCAATGATGTAACAAGTTGTAAACAACAATTTTACGTTGACAAGGAACCACCCACCTTTCTTGCCACTCCTATTGCAATGTGACATGCTTTTCCAGGATCAACTATTTCTATCTCAAAGTAGTGATTCGATGTATCAAGGGGATGGCAAGCCTGGGCCAGTCCAACAGTAGGAGACCGGCCTGTATACTCCAGCAACTGAAACATAGAAAATGTCTCTTTTCTAGTTGCAACAACGTGCTAATAATGTTGTATTAATGTCTTGTATTAATTGTTAGGCAATGGATTTTACAGTTTTATTCTTGCAGTTAGTGTAACAACTTGCTCTATAATATATATTTTACTGTATAATTTATAATTATTTACACCAGGTAGAAGCCAATTTTATGTATTATTATACACCAAACTAGTTTTATCGTAAAATCCGTATATACACGTTTTTGGTGGTCAAAGTATATGCCATGTAGGGCTTCCTATTTATCACCCAAGTTGCATGTAAATATAATATAAATGAAATGAATAATTCCATGTATGATTGCAACTGAATAATCACCACTCAGGGTTGACATATCATGGTAAGGGCAGCTAGCAACCAAATGTTCTGGGTTATGCAACGTTCCTATATCCCCCCTTAAGTCCTCCCCACCCCTTACTCACCTGTCCATTGAGACGGATGCCGTGTTGGCGCACCCACTCCTCATCCCAACTGTCAATGGACATTGGGATGATGTCATTGTTCTCCCAGGATGCATTCAGACTCAGTCGCACTCTGGCGCCCTCTGGTGAATGGGTGCACATGCCAATGGCTGGATGTAGGCCATCTGGTGGCAGGTGGGCATGCAGTGTGCTGAGCTGCACAAAAACATGTCCATGTTGTTCACTACCAGGCAAGATGGTAGATAGTGTCTCTGTGTGACTCACAGACAGAGTTCCAGTCTGTCGTTGTTTACTATATGCTCACATAATCAAAATTACCTGAACTGCTTGAAAGCTTTTACGTCATGCAAACTTATGTTGACAAAATAGAAAAGTGACATGTAACATTAAAGGCATAAAGTCTGATCGTATTAATCATATTAGCATAAATCTATTCTATGATCCTGCACAAAGTGTATCCCAGTCAGGTGTTCATGGGATCACATGATGGATATAAGATATTATTATTAATACAATTATGCTCTCCTGTACATGCAATGTAAACATGCTATTCAGACCAAAACCTTAAAATCAAACAGATAACAGTCAAATTATATAAACAAACCGTGGTTCATTAAAACACATTTGGGGGAGAAAAAGAACTTGAAACAAATAAACGTGGTTCCCTGCTTATTTACCACAGAAATAAACCTCACTTAGAACACTGGACTCAGACGGGACAAATTCTCACATACTTTGACACCACCTGTGGTTACGACCACTATTATAAGAGCAAATTGGTTATGAGGATTTTTTAACGATGCCCAAGTTTCATATCATGTTGCTTCAGAAACACACAGCTCCTCACCTTCTGCCCGTTCATTGTGAAGAACACCTGTATTCTCATTTTGTCAGCACTATTGTAAGTCACCGCGTCAAGTTTGATGCCGCACCCCACAATATCACCGGCCACCCAGGGTAAACCGAACTTCTGGTCCACCTCGCTGCCTGCATGCAACCTGCATCATACAAGTCTCATAATACAACATGTAGGAAAAGTGGAAAAGTAACCGTTACTGAAAATACCAATTACATTTTCACCAATTCCAATGTAACACTTTTAAAAGCAACGCATCAGTTCCACAATAGGAGTTTCAATTAATTACAATATAATTGATCCCAAGTCTGCATGCAAAAAGAGAAAATGCTACATTGAGGGAATCAAATATTTACAGAGAAAATAATATTATAAATTACTGTTTGAAAAAACACTCTTTGTTACACATTCAAAGTACAATTGCATGTTAATGCAATGTATCAAGTAACTTTTAAGACAACTTCAACCCATTGAGGTTGAGGTGAGTAACGTAATGTTGAGTTGCGTAATCGCCAACTGTAACTGTGGCTCTCACAGGAATCTGTTTTCCTCCCGCCTTGGCTCCAGACACTCACCTGCCATCACTTCTGTAATATGCCACTGAGTCTGTCTTCCAGCTGTGTGGTCTCTCCCGAGGCTTGTTGCCGGGCATCAGGCCAACGGCTAAAATGTATGCAACTAAGTACATATCTGCAGTGATTTTGGAAATCGGCTTACCAAACTTCAACATCAATTTATTAGAGAATTTAGTATTTCATGATGTCTTAGAAAACATTCCATAAATGAGAGTATGCGACCACGGTTGCATACAGGATTTTATTCTAGCAACAACGTGAGCGAAGCACAGAAGGGTCAATAGGGTAATCATGCTAATTTATGCAAATTTAGTGGTAAACAAAGAAACCTGGATTCCTGACTAAGTGCTCCTGTGACACCACTAACCCAATCAGAGTGCAGTGGTCAGGCAGATGACGCAGTTTGAAATTACGCAGCTTCACTCCGAATGATCGTTGCATGCAGAGTGGACCTGCTTTCTTGGTTACAAACAATTCTTCGACGCACCCTCCACCCCACCTTCATGTGTCGAACCACCCTCCGCCCCACCTTCTTCCTGCTTGAGGTTACATTAATGTTTTTAGTAGTGTTGTGCTTAGAAAATCTTGTACATTGACGGTGGAAGTGAAGTTGCCACCTTCCGTATGACGCTTTCCCAGTGGACATTGGGTTTTTCATTTGGCTGTCTTTGCCCGCTCACGTGGGGTTTTGGTGCGGAGTGGAAGATGACTTTCCTTCCATCCTCGATGTTAGGATTGTTTATTGACAATTACAGCATTATGGCCCCACCTTTCAGGTTACTAAAGTTTATAGAGTAGGAATTTTAGCAAGTAGTGTATTCCTGTGCTGCAGCTTATGCCACTAAGCAGTGTGTCGAGTATCGAGTGTGATGGGTTAATGTTTTAATGTGCAGGTGGCGATGCCATGAATTGTGTTGCGTTGTAGGAATATTACTACGTGTACTGCGTTGCTGAGTTGAATTGTGGGCTCTGGGAGCATTATGTCCAGGCGGCTTTGTATGAGGCTCAGCCACAGGCTTGGCATATGTTACAGGGTCTACATTTCATGTTCTTAATTGGAATAGTATGCCATTAGGCATACCCATAATAAACGGCATTCCTTTGGCCTTTTCATATCTTTACATCTGGCTTCATTGTTGATTGCTTAAAAACTTTTACTAAAACTACTCCATTCTAAATTGGCATGACCTGTTTGTCACAGCTACTTTAACTTTGCTAGTTTCCTTGTTTACTCACTTGATGCAGTTAGTTTGCAACCGTAGAAGTTGAATATTACAAAGGAAGATGGAACTACACAAGACAGTGCATGACAGAATAAAACGGGGAAAATTATCAATAGGTTAAACTGATGTCGACGTGGCAGAAATTAGTACTCACTTATGTGCCCTTCTTCTCCGGGATCAAGCACCTCCATTTCAAAATAACAGTTGCCTGGTTTCAATGGTGACATTGGCAAGGCGGAAATGTAAACACCAGGTTTTCCCTCTGAGCCGGCTGATGGGGAGTATCTGAACAATATAAGTTACCTGATAGTTCTACCGGGCCGAATAAAAATCATAGAATTATATTTTTCAAACACAGAACAGTAACTGATGAAACATTGCTTGAGAAGTCAGACCAATTGTGATCAATCCTATAGCATTTAATAAGTGAATATACAGTAAACAGATAGCTGCTAACTGGAGTGAAACAATTCAGAATAAACAGTATTCTCCACAGGGAATTACAAATGTTACTGCCCAATGTCTTAGTGCCACACTTTACAATAACATACATTTATAGTTGGTAAATGGATCATTACAGTCCACCATTGAACAAATTTAACATTCACAACTCTACAATGAGGATACATTTTATGTTTCAAAGCAGATTGAAAAATCTTCAAATACAATCATATATTTTAAAGATTCATGCATCTAAAAGTAATAAGACATTCTACAGCAAGGTTACTGGGATATAACATAAATTTTCACTTAAATCAACACAGATTAGATTATTACTGCATCATGTGCACTGCTGTTGTCTAATAATTGAAGAACAGTATACCTGAGTAAGTCACCATCTACTGTGATATGTTCACATCGAACAGGGCGTCTGGCCACAGCTCGTCGGACAACCCAACCATGGGCACGCTGATTCTCAAAGATGTCCCGAGCTAGCACTATAGGTTTCTGCCATTCCGCCATGATACGTCACTTCTGAAATGGTAAATCCTGTGCATGGTTACTTTTTAAAAGATAAAAAGGTATGTTTTATATTACACGAAGGCCTAGATTATAATGTAGTATCCATTCCATGGGATTGCACAAAGCACTTTACACTTCACCTCTTGGCAGACCTGTTTATTCCAACAATAACAACCAATCTGCAAAA
The DNA here is from genome assembly GCA_033239005.1 of Lamellibrachia satsuma. NCBI lineage: Eukaryota > Metazoa > Annelida > Polychaeta > Sabellida > Siboglinidae > Lamellibrachia > Lamellibrachia satsuma. The sequence continues at coordinate 6,567,498 of BSQZ01000027.1, forward strand.
GAACCATCTAAAAATCACTGGTACCGGCTCATTTGTTTGCAAATGTACCCTCTTCCTTGGTCATAACTGTTTTTCAGGCCAAGACAGTGACAATGTCACGATGATGTTGAGGCCTGGAGCCCGCACTGGAGGTTCAGCCCATGACGGGTTCGGCCTAGTCATTTCGGCCCACGCAGACGGGTGGTTCGGCCCACTTCACTGAAAACCGCGTTGCTGTTGAATTCAGCAATGGTTGATTCGGCCCACGGGCCACGCTAGTAGCAGAATTCTAAGAATAGTCGTTTCGACCCACAGCCTGATTCGATAAAAACAAATTTAATTATGATTGTGCACAAAAACATACGCACATGCTAATGTAATAATACCATATAATTATTACAGGGCAATATCCATAAAATAACGGATATGACATAATAAATGCATGATTATCAACTGGCCAGCTACTATCGTCAAAGTTGGGAAATGTTTATAACTTAATTAGGCATCTGACAATTCTATGAATATTTATATCATAGTGATATTATGTTACATGTAATACGTTTTATATATTACATATAATATTATCTATTAACATATTTTAGAGAATAGTATTAACTGACTTTTAAATTCAAGGTTATCAACCGAACGGCTAAAATCGTCACATTTTTAAATTAAACTTGTTTTTGCATATATGTTTATACTTTTGTAGAATATTATTTGGTATTATCTATGTATCAAAATGCTTTTATTGATTACAGGTTTAATTTGATGATTAAACAAACTGACTGCCTAATGTCAAGTGTTAAACTTGTTTTTTGCATCTTCATCTGTATATGAGCGAAGTCACGAAAAATGGAACACTTTCATTTTCTAAACTTTTGAGCTTTGCTGTTCGGTTGTTTAGATTAATATCCCACTTTTTATTTTTGTTAGGGATAAAAAATGTTTCAGCAAAGCCAATTTTGGCAAATATCATCAAGATTTGCCTCTTCTACAGCATAAAAATGGGGGTATTTTTGCATAAAAATGTAAAACCTTTTGACGATAGCATTTCATGTGTAAAAACAAAAATTACACGAATGTCTGGACGCCTCCTTTTATTTTTTTGTGTTGAATATATACCTCAAGGTATATTTGGGTGAAAAAGTTAACTGTCTACTCCCACCCATTGCTGAGCTATTGGGGTGGGAACCTGGCATTGTTTTTCAAGAGACAGCACGTTTTGGCGGTAGCTGTATCATGATCTGTCTAAAAAAAGGGTAAGTGGCTAAATTAACATTACAAATTGTTTTTTCTGCCTTACAACCCATCCTCAATTAGAAATTGAACAAACATTGTAAGTCTTACAGATTTTTTTAGTGGAAATCTGTGAACAAAAATTCCGTCCCTTATGTTGTCTGTCACACCCTATCTTTCCAGAAAAGTAAGAGGGAGAAAAATATGAAAAAAATAAGCTATACACAGCTTGAACCATTTGCAATTCACACATACAAAATCATTAATCAGTGAGTTGGTGTTATGAAGTAGCAAAGGATTTATTAATTCTGTCCCTCAAAATGTCGCGTCTGTCAAGCTGTTACAGATGCAACATAAGTACCAGATGAATTTTATTTGCAGTTATATGATAAATGGCATATGTCCAGATGTTTTGGCATTAAAAATATTCTAATTTAGAATAACAGTTACTAGGCCAGTACACTTTCAAATGGTAAGATTGGATTGTTGCAGATGAGACACTTTATGAGCATGATGATGTCACCTGTGAGTAAACTAAACTGTTATAAACCATCTTTTTCTTGGTTAAAATTACACTAAAAACAAAGTAAAACTACATGTTATTAACTAGATACAAACAGATGCGTACTTTTGGAAAATTTCCACCATTGTATTGTCCCAAACATCATCATTTTGCCAATAATTGGCTGTAGTATACAGCTGTTTTATCAATGTTATTTAATCATGCAGATGGCTCCACAGATTAACCACTAATTACCCATGTAAAACAAAAGACAAACCCCAAATATTTAGATATCTTAAAGGTGCTTCCTCAAATGAATTTTTTTGCTAGTCTCATTTCAATTTAATTTTGTGAAAAAAACCAAACCTACCTAGTATCCACTGCAACATGCTAGCTTGTTAGTGCAACTTTTGTATGTAGTTTTTGTGAAATCATAAGACAAACTGTTCAAGCATTAAGTGAAATGAAAATTAAAATCCTGAAAAAATCATGATTTTCTTCCTTGGTGAATTTTTTTAACTTTGTTGTAATCGACGAGAGGATGGAAGTCACGCCAATTATCAGCAATGAGCCAGTGTTTAACATTTTGGATATCTTGGGAATATTAACATTGTACAATGTTCCTCCCCTGTTGTTCTCTTTACATTATTATATAGGGTTTGCCTTGATTTGTATGTATTGTAAAGAGTTACAATAAATTTGATTTGATTTGAATATCCACTATTTTGATCTTTACCAGATCTAACGACTACAGTCAATTCTTTTGATGATTTGAACAAAAATAGGCATTTTTTTGGCTAAATCGACTGCAGATGTTACATAAACTATTCACACACCATATATTTGGACATCAATGAACCAGATTTGAGATAGGTTAAATTAGTTGAGGACGGCAGTTTTAAGCTTAGCAGTTCACCATTTTCTTTGCACATGTTGACTCATGCCTTTCAGGTGCCTGTACTGAAATCATCTGATCTAAGGGTGTAAATTGTTCAAAAGGTCAGAGGTATTGTATATGAATATCAAGAAATTCATACAAATGAATGAAATCTGGTATTTTGCCTGACATTTTTGTGTGGAGAAGCACAAACAGAATATTAGCTCCCTCAACCAGCTAAATGAGTACATCTGATTTTGCTGTCGACACTATGTGCATAACATATATATGCATCTGTTTTTTTATTAGAAGTTCTAGATGAACACATTTTGGACTGCTTTTGATGTATCATGATATTATTAGATTATTTATTTGGCTCAAAGGAGAAGTGCCATCAGTTCCATTTAGATAATGTAACTTTGTTATCAAACAATATGTTTTTGCTTTCAAAGAGAAAACCTGATGAGTTATTAAATTTTTTGGCTTGCCTAAAACTTAAGCGAAATGGCTAGTGATAAGAAGTTTTTCAAATAAAAACTTAGGATATCATGTTATGGTTGAGCTGGTGATATTAGGAAGTGATTATCATTGTCGTAATCTATCATTATGATGCAAAGTAGCAAGGATATTTGAATACCCGACACATGTGTTACACTGTCCATGCTGGACATTGTTCTGAAATTACTTTATTTTTACAGCAAAATGGATCATCCTGATCCAGCAGAAGTGAAAAAGCTGAAAGCAAGAGAGCGCCAAATGAAACAGAGAGAGAGGTTAAAAGAGAATTTAAAAAAATTTCAGGAAATTCAAAAGAAGGATGCCATACAACACCAAAAGAACCGGGATGCTAAGCGGTTAACTATGATGGGAGAGGGAAAAGAGGAAATGTCGAAGAGCTGAGAGACTGACGCAGCAGAAGTACAGAAAGATTAAAGCTGAAAGGGTGGGAAGGGCAGTCAGATTGAGAAGAGCAAAGAAACAAGTGAAACTGATGACACCTGTTGAAAGAAGAGAATATGAGAAGCAGAAGTAGGCCTATAGAAGAAAACAATTGATGGGTCAAAAAATCGTAGATGAAAGGAAAAAGATTGTGATAGGAAAAAAGGGATGGTAAAGCAAAGCCTGGCAGAAGACACTGTTGGTGATGAAGATGATGGGATAATGTCAGAAAAGGAAGAAATGTCAGAAAAGGAAGGTCCCCAAGCAGTGAATGCCACCAGCAGCCAGCTCAGATATTACTACCATAGAAAACTACTGGAAAGGATGCCACAACACAGAGCAGAAGCACTTCAGTCTATAATCCTCTCTGCAGGGTTGAAAAAAAATCATGATTTAAAAAAAAAATCGGATTTTAAAAATTTTAATCAGATTTTTTTTATTTATTTGATTTTTTTTTAAATCTGGTATATAGACATTTATATATAGATGCTTATATTTATAAACACTTTCAAACGTGTTCTATTCAAATCGATTTGGGTACTTGTCTTAACAGAGCATACTTGATTTTTGCCTCTATAAAGACATTAGGCAATGTCCACCAGTAGTTGCATAATCTGTCTTGGAAAGCAGCGCTAATTATTGTTTGCTGAGAGGGTGGATTAGCACCTGTCCAGGGCTCTGTGTACTCTAAGGGTCTCCAATGAGACTGCAAACTGGTACAGTATTAAACAATTGTCACCAAAACTGTCTCACTTGAGTCAACATACTAAATTGGTAATTACTAGCACAAGCTCTAAGTGGACTTTAACTCAAGGCTTCTGACTTGAAAAGATACTTCCTCTTGAAGACAAGTTTGTGTGGCTTTACTGAATTCAGAAAGGGAATACTTCAAACATACACAATGTCATAAAATATTTTATTATCAGGCTATCTGGTCACAATACAACTACACAAGTGTGCACACATTGTGCTTTTGTATTAAAAACATACAAAACTTTGTTGATCTCAATGCTTGTAAACAATTATTTGTGTTAACTTCATATAAATCAACGATAAAAAAAACGGAAGTCAAAAAAATTATAAATCAATTATTTTTTTGAAGTGATTTAAATCAAACAACCCTGAGTTATTTGATTCAACTGATTGTAACTATTTTATGAAAATATATTCCTATTGAGCACTGCTTTAACCCACAAAGTGGACAGTGATTTGTCTGCAACATTACAATATTGATTTAATCATGAACATCATTATAACAGTCACTTTTAATTGCCAATCATAATGTTTAACTTACAAAAAAAACAGTAATGGTTGGGGTCAACTTAAAATCATTCTGCTGTGTGGCATTTTAGTACTCACCACAAGAAATCACATTGCACTGCCCATGTTTATGTGATATGGGCCTATTAAATGTACGCTGGCATAAGATGATTCACATGAAATATTTAAATGCAACAGTATTATATACATACATCATGACTGCAGGACTTCATGGAGGGATTCCAAACAGACATGGCACAGTGCCAAAGATACATTGTATGATTCTGCTGACAACAATTCATGTTGATATAGTCAACACATATTGTGTATAAAGAACACATTGACTTACACGTGGATTATAATTATGGTGTGTAGTAGACAGTTTGGTTGTCATAAAATTTCATGTATGAAGGTCATTGGTGTATATTTATAAGGCCAAAGTATAATCATCTTGTTGTGATGTACATCGTAACATACACATCACAAGAGTGAGGCGTGGGGGCTCTTAGTGGGCTGGACTGTCAATTGAGGGGTGCGATTCGAGTCCACTTGCTGCCGTTTCATAGCTTGGACAATTTCTTTCACTCCACTTGGCCTCCTGAGGAGAGTTTAAGCCCAGCTAGCAAAATTCATTAGGCCAATACAGCACCAATGCACCTTCTTCAATGCCAACCTTCATGGGTTGACATGAATCCAGGACAATTCCCCACTCGGACAATTCCCCACTCGGACAATTCCCCACTGGACAATAACCCACTTGGACAATTCCCCACTCCATAATGACAATTCCCCACTCTTAATTTTTGTGCACAAGGAAGCCACAACAAGGTGGCTTCTAACTATTTTCCAATTGCACACGAAGCCATGACAAAATGGCTTCTAACTAATTGCCAATTGCACACAAGATGAGGTCTTTATAAGGGGGCCAGTATACCTGGTTCATCACTTATTCTCAGACAGATATTTCTCAATACATGCTACACATATAATAAACCATGGAGATCATCAAAAACCAACGTGGTGGTTTGAAGCTAGTACATGAAGGCTATATGTACACCAAGAAGTACGTCTGGAAGAATGTCAGATGGGAGTGTGCCAATCGCTATGCATTCAGCTGTAAAGGCGGTCTCACTACAGATGCTGAGGTAAATATCGCATGATCATGTTGATTGATTGCAGTTTGGAGTAACATTATATTTACTCATTTATTAACTCTTTTTCTCCTGTATTGGATGTTTTAATCGATTATTATTAATAGACATTAAAATATTAATTTTAATAATTTATATCATTACTAATGGTCATTTCACTTCTTATCTTTCCAGATGAAGACTGTTATCAGCTCCACACCACATAGCCATGATCCCCAGGAGCATTCCGTTGCAGTGACCAAACTACGTGCAACACTCAAGGAACATGCTGCAGGTTCACGTGGTACACTGAGTCAGCTACTAGTGGACCACACTACTGAGACCCTTGTAGAGGTGCATGCAGAACTCGGTAATCCTGATACTGTGAAGCGTTCTCTCAGACGGGAACGTGCCAAGACTATGCCCAAGAACCCTGCTTCGCTTCGTGATCTCACACTTGATGAGGAGTGGACAATCACCAGTGACCAGGAACAGTTCCTTATCTACGACAGTGGAGTTGATTCCTCTGATAGGATGTTAGTGTTTGCTACTGACAATGCCCTGCGTCACCTCGCTAGTTCTGACTCCTGGTTTATGGACGGAACATTCAATGTTGCACCACTACTGTTCACTCAGCTGTATGTGATCCGCGTACCGTTAGGAGAGTCGGCTGTGACCTGTGTGTATGCATTCCTGCCGAACAAGCATCAGTCCACCTACGAGGAACTGTTCACTGCCATACAAGACAGATGTACAGAGCTCGGTTTCCAGGCTGATCCAACAACCATCACCCTTGACTTCGAGCAAGCTGTGATTAATGCTGTGACATCATCCTTCGGACCCCAAGTCAACGTACATGGCTGCTTCTATCACCTAACACAGGCCACATGGAGGAAGATCCAGACTCTTGGTCTTGTACAGCGATATAGAGAAGAGGAGGACATGAAACTCTTCTGTGGCATGCTAGATGGACTCGCCTTTTTACCAGTGGATGATGTTCCTGAGGGTATGACATATCTACGGGAGCACACACCAGAAGGACTTGAACCTCTCCTGGACTACTTTGACAACACCTATGTGTCCGGAGCCTTCCGTCGTATTCAGCCCCCACAACATCCAGATGGATCCATGCCTCCACTTAGGATGCGTCGCATGCCTCCTATGTACCCACCACCCATATGGAACGTCAATTCCATTACTCTTGAAGGGGGATCAAGAACCAACAACATATGCGAGGGATGGAACAACGCCTTTGCAAAGCTAGTTGGACATGCACACCCTACCATCTGGAGAGCCATTGATAGCATACGGAAAGATCAGGCCCAGGTTGCCACTGCCCTACTACGTGACCTGCGTGGTGAGCCACCAGCAAAGCGTGTAAGACGCCACACCCACAAACTCCAGTCAAAGCTGCACAAACTGTGCACTGACAGGCGTGACAACAGCAAGACTGTCCCAGACATACTTAAGGGCATTGGCCATTGTGTAAGATTTAAGTAAACCGTGCACTGACAGGCGTGACAACAGCAAGACTGTCCCAGACGTACTTAAGGGCATTGGCCATTGTGTAAGATTTAAGTAAATCAAGCAGTTTTATATGTCAATACTTATGAAAATTATTGTTGAATAAAGTTTAATAAAAAATACTAATTCTGTTCTAAGTGTGGTATCATATATGTCAATACTAATGTGTGGAGTGGGGAATTGTCCGAGTGGGGAATTGTCTGTGTGGGGAATTGTCCGAGTGGGGAATTGTCCAGTGGGGAATTGTCCTAGTGGGGAATTGTCCAGTGGGGAATTGTCCGTTTACCGGTTGACATGGGGCAAATCAACTTTGCGATCTAGTAGGTCTTTTCTATGTGGTGTCTATTCCAGGGGAAAAAATATTTGTGTTAAATTCATATAAATCAGCGATTAAAAAAATCCAAAATAAAAATTCATATAAATCCATTTAGGCTACACCTACCTCCAGAAAAGCATACAAGAAATGTGGGATTATGGTTAAAACAAGTGCATAAACCAAATGTAGTTTAATACCAGATTGAAAGGGATGGTCATGGATAGGGATGTTGGCAGAAAAATATCAGCAAAGCATGCCCTCAGGATCAGAATATCTCAAAAAAGGCTAAGACTGCCAAATTTAGAAAAGGCAGGGTTTCCCCACTATGGATGAATCAAATCCAGGATTTCTTCTTCAGAGAATACATAAGCAGAGCTGTACCAGGGAAAACAGTGTCAGCTGCTTTCAAACAACACAAGGCAAAGTATCTTCTGAGCATGACAGTTAAAGATGCATACAAAATCTTGCAAGATGAAAATCCAGCCTTCCCTTACAAGTTCAAAATATTCAAGAAATTCTGTCCGCCAAATGTGAGGATCCCAAGGTCCCAAGCACACATAAATTGAAAGGAAGATAGCTGCTTTGAATGCCATCATAAGAAGATTGGTAATACCAATTTACATGTACCTGGTAGTCAGATTTCCAGGTATTACTATGTTAATCAAAGCAATCTTCTTCATAATATTTTGTGAAAGTTATTTTAATCATGTAAGCCAACAGCCCAACCAAGTATAGAGACAGTTTGAAAATAAAGATTCATTTGATTTACCTTGTCATTTATGTCACGTCTGTCACACAGGTTTTTGTCCTGTAGAATGGAATCTATGAAAATCAGTGCCAGATGAGAGGTATGCTGAGTGAGGCGTGAAATGTAGAACATAACAAGACAATTAATTTATTTCTCTGTCCAAAAAAAATTATGTTGGGTGGAACTTTTCCAACTGGATTTTCAAAAACGGACACAATTTTGCACTGTCAGCACTATCATTCGATAGTTTCAATGGAAAACCTAACATTTCTATTTTTGTCTTATTGCTACCATCATAATACACCTCTAAAAGAAAGAATTATCATTGTGGAAACTTTTGCAGGAGACATAGATTTATAAGTGTGACAGACTCTACACAAAAATGTGAATGGTCTATTTCCTCATCCTATATAATAAAAACCAGGCAGTAAGTTATCTTCTGCTTATCACCTTGGTACACTTTCAACCCCATACTATAACATTATATGGGAAAGAAATTATTTTAGGAAAGAAAATTATTCACTCCTAATTTTTACACAACTGTTCCATTTTTCGTGACTGCACATATGTTTAATAAAAAAAACAATTTAATTCTTGACACATCTGTAATTTTTTCAAGATTCGAAACACAAATAATTTAGCATATAACATTTCCCAGTTACAAAACGCAAGTCGCAAAAAGTCAAGTAAAAAATAATGAACTTAATAAGGTCCACGGACCCCACTTTCCAGTTAGAATACGATAGTCGTTTTGGCCCATGGAACCCGCTGGCACTGGTCACATACACGGTGCACCGGTTGTGAAAATGGGCCGAACCCATTATGAGCCGAAACGTCCGACACCCGAACTGCCACTGGAGGGTGCATAACGCCGGCACTTTATTCGTCTACCATTAACGCGGAAGAAAAACAATGATATGTCCCTTCTGTCTATAGTCTAAGAGGCTGTATAATAGCAATGATAATTAATTATGATATTAATGTCGTTTGCACTACTGTGACTGTGTTACAAACAGCCTGGTTACAAACTACACAGTAGTGCCATAAGGGTTCAGCCTCCTGTTACATTTCTCATTGGCGACCATGTTAACGTTTTGCACGATTATAAGAAAACGGGGCCATAAAAAATTCTGAAACTTCTTACCTGCCATCATCTCATTGACATGCTGATCAAGTTTAGTCAGTCTCGTACGTGTAACTCATTTAAAATGACTGAACGTGCAATACCTGTCAATTTTTACCAATTTCTGCATGAATTAATACGCACACGTGCCAAAAAATTGCCAAAAATCCTTCCGCCTATTGAAATCATCTAAAAATCCACAGTTACATTGCCAAAAAATCCACAGTTACATTGCCAACATTGAGAACCTTTGAACAAAAATTGGCAGGTAATATAAAAAATGACAGCAAGAGTTTCTATGCTTATGTAAGGAGTAAACAGAAAGTTCGAGATAAGGTCGGACCACTGGAAAGCAACAGTGAAAACATAATTTCAGATGGGTTCCAAATGGCAGAGGTCCTGAATGAGTATTTCAGCTCAGTTTTTACCACAGAAGATATCAGCTCAACTCACAGTTCCATTGACTAAATTTGAGGGCAATGCATCAGAATATTTAGGGCAGTTATTTGTAACTCCTCAAATGATAGCAAAGAAAATTAAGAAGATGAAAGATAACAAATCACCTGGAGTTGATGGGATACCACCAAAACTGCTAAAGGAAATTGTTGATCAAATTAGTACACCACTTGCAAACTTATTTAACTTGTCACTAGAAGAAGGAATAGTTCCTTCAGAATGGAAAGAAGCAAACATTACGCCGCTGTTTAAGAAGGGATCGAGGAAGAAGCCAGAAAATTACAGACCAGTGAGTTTAACATCAGTTGTATGTAAATTACTTGAAACATTAATTAGAGACCACATGGTGGAATTCCTCATAAAACATAAATTAATGAATACATCTCAACATGGATTCCTAAAAGCAAGTTCATGTCTAAGTGCCACATCAAAGATTGTTACTTAAACTAAAAGCCCATGGTATAGGCAATGATGTAATCAACTGGATAGAAAAGTGGCTTACACACAGAAGACAGAGAGTACTAGTAGATGGTAAGATTTCAAACTGGAAATCTGTTTTGAGTGGGGTACCACAGGGACCAGTGTTAGGCCCTATACTGTTTTTAATATATATAAATGATTTGGAGGATGACATATCTAGCAAAGTACTCAAATTTGCAGATGACACAAAGGTATTCAGAAAGGTTACTAATGATACAGATAAACAAAGTTTACAGGATGATCTAGAAAAATTAGTTAAATGGTCAGAAAAATGGCAAATGTTATTCAATTTTGGGAAGTGTAAATGTATACACATAGGACATGGAAATATGGACGAGGAATATAAAATGGGGGATGCTGTACTAGGTAGAACCACACAAGAAAAGGATTTAGGAGTAACATTTAATGCTGACATGAAAGTTTCAGAGCAATGTGGGATTGCTGCTTCGAAAGGAAATCAAATTCTAGGCCTAATTAGGAGAACTATCACGTATAAGGAGAAACATCTAATTGTACCCCTGTACAAAGCAATAGTTAGACCACATTTGGAATATTGTATTCAAGCATGGATGCCATATCGTAAAAAAGACATAGATAAGCTAGAAAGAATACAACGAAGAGCAACTAAGATGATTCCAGAATTAAGAGACCTTAGTTACGAAAGTCGCTTATTACAATGTGGTTTGACAACACTACAGACCAGGAGACTAAGAGGAGACCAAATAGAAGTGTTTAAAATAGTGAACGGTTATGAGGATGTTGATAGGAATATGGTCTTCAAACTTAAAGAAGGCAGTAGAACCAGAGGACACAAAGCAGCATTAGTTCAGGAGCAGTGTAGGTTGGACATGAGAAAGTACTCATTCTCACAGAGGGTGATAAATGAATGGAACAAACTGCCAAACGATTGTGTTAATGCTAGTAGTGTGAATATGTTTAAAAATAGAATTGACAGATACCTGATAAGGGCGGGCTACACATAGATGAGAAAATTGTTGGACTCTCGATAAGCCAATGGCTTCCTTGTCCACTTGCCATCTGGAACTTGTTCGAGATGGCAATCTTGTTAAATCTTGTTAAACATGTTCTACAGTTCTACTAGCAAACTTGCCAATGACAATGTGCCTGGCTCAAATGCAGTTATGTCAGATGATATAATTTTTTGAAAATAACACATATATAAAATTACTGTGCCCTACATTCGTAACACACTATAACACACCAGGAAGTCTAACTGAGGCATGATCCCACAACCCTCAATTGTCCCACCAAATCCGAGACGGTGAGGGTTAGACCGAGTAAATTTTGGATTTGCCACATGATCATTAACCAATGTTCTCACCCTAAATAATGTCGTACGATAGGTGCACAGTTTCCTAACAATTTAAGTACCTGTATATCTTGGGAATTAACTTCAAGTTCATTTTCAAAAATCGGTTATGTACATATTGCACCATAAACCGAAATACTGCAAACAGCGATCCATACTCAATAGATCACGCCACCTAGTGGATTTGATCGTAGTCATGCTACGCGACCAATCTAGTACCTAAGATTATTCGCACCGGAGACGATTCATACCCAAGACGATGCGGCAATGCGTACTTTTACATTTTGCACCATATCTGACAAGATTGACACCGCTCAAGTTTGTACTGTCTTTTTCTATATATTATGCCTTTGTGAGACTGGCTTCTAGACAGTCACTTCACCAAGGACAAGTACCGCAAAAAATTACACATAGAAGTGCTCAGACTTCTGACTAAAGCTTTGTATATAATTGTTTTTATTTCAATGATGCTTGTTGTTATACTATGTGTCACTGTTTCGCATTCACGTGTATCTGCTCTACAACTATAGTCGGGTATGCACGGCTGCACTGTTGATACGTCGTCATATTTCGTGTGATGTGTGGAGATAATAAGCCAACGCAAACCCTTCACTCTGGTACGAATCGTCTTGGGTACGATTTGTCTATGGTACGAATCGTCTCGACGTCAACAACTAATGGCGGCGCGCAGAGGTCATTTAAAAATCGGACATTGGTGTAGATAAATTGATAACTGCAAAAAAACAGTATGGCCAAATTTTTTGGCATGTTAATAAACTACAACAGAGCTTTGGTGTGCAATAAACTACAGCTAATCGTTGGCACAACGCGGTAAGTAGAGTATGGTGACAAGGTATTCAAGTGAGCGATAATCCAAGTCCAAGACCAAGTATCAACCAATAGGAATAGCCTAACATCACAACTGTCAAATGGTCACAATCCACAGATAATGGGAATTCAATCGTAGCATACGAACTTTAAAATAAATTAGAGAAAGTAAATTTCACACTTTTATATATGTCGTTTGCATATTGTTTTTTTAATAAAAAAAAACATTTTAAGACCCTAAAAGTAAGACAACAAAACCACCAGGACCGGATGGGCTCCATCCACGTCTTCTGTTTAATTGACGGTGTGTGGACGTTATATCACAAGTCATATATGACAATATATCCTGGACGATATGTCATAAATTTGGAGCAGTATTTCACAAATTAAACGCTTCAACGATTTGTCACAAATTTATTTTACCTTTCCAAAAATGATTAACCAAATCACTAGATGAGGGGACTTTACCACAGCACTGGAAATAGGGAAACATCACCCCAATATTTAAAAAGGGCCAGAAACACTTGCCTGGAAACTAACACCCCGTGACCCTGACTTCTGTAGCCTGCAAGATGATGGAGAAGTTGGCGAGAAACAAAGCTATGGCGCACATGACAAGAAACAACCTACTGTCAAGTCTTCAGTGTGGCTTCGTGCATGGATGTTCATGCACCACACAGCTACTTGAGGTCCTTGATAAATGGACAGAAGCCATAGAGCAGGGAGTTAGTGTGGATCCAATTTACTTAAATTTTGCCAAAGCACTCGCACGGTCCCACACCAGAGGCTGATTGTTAAGTTGGCAAGACACGGGATAGGTGGCAAGGTGTTACAATGGATTGCAGCCTACCTGGAAGGATGACGCAGACGTGTTCTCATCAGTGGTAGCAAATCATCATGGTCCCCCGTCACAAGTGGCGTACTGCAAGGAAGCATACTTGGACCAACGCTTTTTGTTTGCTACATTAACGACATGCCAGATGTGGTAGACTCACCTATTAACATGTTCGCTGATGATACCAAGATATTCAGACAAATGACTGCTCAATCTGACCAACGGGGCTGGGGTCAATTCCATTTAATCAATTCAAATTAAAATTCCTTTCAATTTAATCATTTCAAAATCAAATTCCTTTTAATTCAATTTAATAAATTCCAGTTCAATTAATTTTTTTTTATTAATTTTTTTCAATTCAAATTCCAGCTCAAATCTTTCAAATCCAAGTCAATTCAAATTCCAAATTAATTATATGGAAGTTTTTCCAAAGCAAAGGCATTGGATAATAATAATATGAATTGTAATAGACATTTTTTTCTTTAATAGTAATAGAGGAACTTTTTATCAAAAGTAATAGTAATATATCCTAAAGTAATAGATAATAGTCTATTACTTTTCTGTTACATCTATTGCTGCAAACTAAAAAAATATCAGGTTCGTTTCCATGTTATTCCAACTGCTAGTAATTGTAAACAATGTACAGACAATGGCTGAGCCATTACTCAAACAACATGAAAAGACCAGTAAGCTGATCATTTTATGGTTTCAGAAATACCTGTTCAAATAAAAAATGCAGGAGTAGCAAGCCAATTACTAACTGTTGGGATGCCCCATTGGGGTGGCTATGGCTATACACATTCCTAGCACACACAAAGGGCATGGTTTCAGATATGTGCAGGCAGACAACAAATGTTATCTTAGAGCAGGAGCTGCAAACTGTATTGAATTCAAAGTTAGCTCATCACATCCCACCATAGTTTGATTTGAGCAGAACTTAGAACTGAGTTCGTTTTTTCAATTGCTACATGGCAGACCCTTTGTTGAAATTTGGACAAATGTTCTCACCTCAGATCTTAAAATGGTGTACAAATGTATGTTTAGCTGCTACAAAGACTGAGTTCATATACAGTTCTAGAGTTGGATTGAGGATCACATTGGAAATAAAACCAGATCGCACCAGCACTAGAAAATGAGGTTCAATTAATTTTCTTCCAATTCAACTTGCTCAAAATCTCTCAATTCAAATTCAGGAATTGAAGTGAATTGAATGGAATAATTCCAATTCATTTTTTAATTCACCCCAGCCCTGCCAGTGTCCAAGTAACATTGCAGACAGACCTAAGGCAACTAGAAGCATGGACTAGAAAGTGGCAACTTCACTTCAATGAAGAGAAATGCAAAGTTATGCATCTGGGACAATACAACCACCATTATGACTACCGGGGTGTACTGTAACCAGTGGTGGAATAGATACCACCATGTGGGAGACCACAAATGAGAGAGACTTGGGGTGCAAATAGACTGTGAACTAAAGTTTGATCAACAAGTGCAGATGGTAGCAAACGAAGCCAATAAAATGCTAGGCCTTATAAGAAGATAATTTACATACCTGGATGGACCAACCATGAAAAAACTATGCACGAGCCTGGTCAGACCTGTTCTAGAATATGGCAATGTAACCTGGGCCCCAACACTGAAGAGAGACCAATAGATGATTGAGAACGTTCAACAACAAACAACGAAGCTAGTCCCAGAACTGAAGAACCTTGAATGTGGTGACATGCTCAGAGCGCTTAAGCTTCCAAGCTTCTACTATAGAAGAGCAAGAGGAGACATGACTGAAACATACAAATACCTCCATGGAATCTATAAAGTTGATGGAATGCCACTTGAGCTGGACAATAATACAGTAACCAGGGGACACAGCCTGAAGCTCAAGAAGGTATGCATGACTGTAAGACAATGAAGGAGTAGGGAACCGATAGAACACCCTCACAGAGTATGTAGTTTTGGCACCCTTATTAAATACATTCAAATCAAGACCAGACAAATTCTGGTGCGCTTACAGTTTTGAACAAAATGACAACTTTCCACCCATGCGCACAAACAATTGTCAAGACCAGCTAAAAGGCTACTAACCTAGAAGAGCTGAAGAGGATGTATTGTATTGTATGTGTATTTATAAATACCTGGCTAGATAAGCCGATAAGACAATGTCCCTTTCTTCATCTATATAAGGGACTTGTCCGTCCTACTTTGGAATAGGGTATTGTAGTCTGGTCACCACAGTATCAGTATGACATTGATGCTATGGAGGCTGTCCAGAGAAGAGCTACACGGTCCCGGTACTTAGACGTTTAGATTACGAATCTAGACTAAAGGTGTTAAATTTACCAATACTGACCTATCGTCGATTACAAGGAGATATGTTATCAGTGTATATTAATACTTGCATGGCATTTTTACCTTATCGCACGATATATGTTTGATCACGACTTATATGAAGGCGCACATGATCATTCTCTAAAGCTGTTCAAAGACCGGAGTAAACAGGAAGTAAAGGGGCACTTCTTTAGCCAGAGAGTTGTTAATCTATGGCATTCACTTCCGGACACTGTCATCACAGCACCATCAATAAATACACTTACAAATCGACTTGACAAATACTGGCTAATATGACAGTCAACTATGACTACAAAGTCAAACTAAGGCAGGCCAAAAGCGGTACATAGGCTGATTTGCCTGAAGACCGAAGAGGATATGTATGTTTGTACATCCTAACAATTTTGCCCTAAAAATTCTTTTGCTCTTTACTTTAGATTATAGTTTAGACATTAAAGCCCATCTACAGAAGTTTATTTACACAGGATACATGTATACACAGTGAACAAATCCAGAATTAGTTAATTGTTTTACTGACCTTTAATGCCAATGGGGGTGTGTTAGAACTCAGGACCTCTTTTATCCCGTGTAAAGGGCTGTGTTACCTATAACACTTCTTTCTGTGTGCATGCAGACAGAAAAAAGTGTTAGCGCTAACACTTCTTTCTGTCTGCATGCAGACAGATGATCCATCTTATATATATTATAGTGTTGAGACTCCACTCTAGATGTTGCGATGGCTGTTAATTTTGATAAGGGCAGGCTACACATAGATGAGAAAATTGTTGGACTCTCGATACGCCAATGGCTTCCTTGTCCACTTGCCATCTGGAACTTGTTGTTTGGGATGGCAGTCTTGTTAAATCTTCTTGTTAAATCTAATTTATTTCTGTTGCTGGATTAAATATTGTGGTAAATCTGAAATTCTGTCAAGTAATAAATAAAATTTGAAGTGGGTGATCGAAAAGGAGGCATAGGAATATATTGATAGTTGGATATATTGTTACGCCATGGGTCGCCAAATATCATAGCAGTGTAATCTTCTTGCTGATGTAAACATTGCATTCTGCAAATAATTACTGCTCACACTGACATGATACAAAGCATTGATTTTAATGGGAAATAGGTGGCAGTCATGAGGTTCATGCACTGCTCATATTTATTATTTATGAGTCGCAGGCAAATTTGGGAATCTGCACAAAAGTAACAACAACCTATGTACGTCACACAAATGAGGTGGAGCAGACTTGGGCTACCACTTAAAATACAATTACAGTATTTTGACCAATCAGAAGTGAGCAACTGCTGACTCTACATCCAAGATGTCCAATGCAGTTTGTATGTCAGATCTGAGAGCTCAATAGCATTTAAAAAAACAGAAACGACTACAACCACTCGGTACCGCCTGGAGCCAATTCAGGATGGAAGCATACATGCACGTTGATGGACAAATGAAATCAGCCAGTTTAGGGCTCGATTTATTGTCATCAAACGTAGGTGGTCAGACAGACTCCTACCAAAGGCTATATGAGGAGTTCGGAGGGTGAAACAAAGAGTCTCAGACTTCTGGAAAAATGTAAGCTTTTTTTCAATAACGCTTTTAATATCAATTTAGTGTTTGTTCTAATATTCCATTGTTGTCTTTGTAGTTGCTGCCAGGATGTGACAGTGAAACTTCGCACAGCTCTTTCAAGAGGTCTGGGCACGTTTAATACAGCCACATCCAGAACTAACAGGTTTTCAAATATTTCATGTCAAAACCGCACAAAGATCGGCAATAATGGGTGTGCTGTCAATCAGACTAGGACCACTCCGACAACTTCAAAATTTTTTTGCCTTGTCCCAGCAACCGCCGCTCTTTTGGGTTGTCACAGGATGGGTCTATGTTATCATCAAGCACATTGTGAATACAGACCTTCCAGAAATTCAAGACTTATGGAAGAAGTGAATGGAGATACCACAAAGGAGGCTGAGTTTCCATGGAGCGAGTTTCTGAAGTTGCTTCTGCCAGATATCTGGTACTTGTTAAGCGCAGTTGTGGTAAGTACTGTAAATGTTGTAATTATGTATAATGTATTACTTATAGTTAAAGATGTTCAAAAGGTTGGTAATGTAAATTCATATAATTATATTGATGCACGACCAAAATGTGTTCTTAAACATTTAAAAATCTCTGGAAATCTTCAAACTGACTATGAGATGGAGTAATGGTCAACAAGATGTCATAGATTAGTGGGAGGTAATGTCCCTTGTCAAGGGTCATCACAATGGGGGGCCTAAAGTAAAGAGTCTTCGTCGGGTCTTCATTGTGTATCAATACAATTATACGAATGTATTTCATAACTAAATATGAAACATAGATATGCTAACTCTGATACAGTACTATGTATGTTTATAACTTATAAGTATCTAAGTACTTTCCAAATTATACTAATGTCAATAATGAATGTACATTTGATTCATATGTGAAAATATTATGGCAAGCTGTAAAACAACTGCAGTTATTCTTAAAATATTTCAGCCTAGATTGTACCCCTGATGTAGCTGCTGTGTGAAAAAATAACCTAGCAACATGATGGACAAGCAACTGTGAATGATCTTGATGTTTGGCCATGTGTCTAGACAGCTTTGGCTGTAGCCGTGGTCAACATTGAGATCCCACTGCTCCTTGGAGAACTGGTCAATGTCATTTCCAAGTACACATCCCAAACAACGGGCAGTTTCACCGATGAGATCCGACAGCCGGCACTCAGGCTGTTTTACATGAGTGTTGTGCAGGTGAGAATCGTAGCTGCATGTTTCTGTGATATTAAACATTTTTACCAAGTTTGCCACCCGAAGCGTCTTGCTCCATATCGAAAGTGGACAAGGAAGCAGTCGGGTTATCAAAAGTCTAATACCATAGTTAAACTTTTACAAATGGTTCATCCTTGTCATATACTGATCTGTGAATTATGTTTTAAAACTTACTGACGCTGCTGGCATTTACATGTTCAATAGATAATTTATTCCATTTGTTTACTCTCTTATCCAATTTATGCTGTAGCAATATCTTCATAATGTCTAATGATGCATACACATTTTCTATATCTGTCACAGGGAGTACACACAGTCAAGAAAAAAGTATTTTAGTTGTATTTGTTTCTATTGCAGTATGTATAAAAGACAGCTGTAAAACATACTAGTGAGTAAAATTATAGTTGTATGACTTTATTGACTTTTAATCAGTGTCATTATAGGTACAATAAAACAAAATTGTCTCGCACTAGCATCAAGGCTTGTCAGCGTAACTGTACCAATGACATAGCTGATGTTTGCAGGGAGTTCTATCAGCTTGTTACATCTCGTTGTTGTCTGCCGTCGGTGAGCGCACGGCCGCAAGAATGAGAACAAAGCTGTTTGAGTCGATCATCTCACAAGATGTGGAGTTCTTTGACACACACAAGACAGGAGAACTGGTGAACAGGTACTGTCACATGGGAGGCCATAAAATCATATTATGTACTATAAACTGTATAATGTTTTTTGGATGAATAACTTTAAAACGTATACTTTGACTGTTTATTTCAATGTTTCGGTGTGAATATCATGTTCACCTGAACGCTTGACCCTGATAAACTTTGTACACAGGGACTGGACATTGTTGACAGCTGTTGATGAATGTATTGAATGGCAAGGTGGATATTCATATACAGATAAAGGTCAAATTATATATAACAAAATATAATTCATTAAGACACATTTGGGCAGTCAACATGTTAGAACAGACATAGTTTATTCCATTTAACATTATTTTATGTTAAAAATAATTAGACTTTGTGCTTTTTACTTTTGTTTTATGCTAAACATTACTGACTTTGCAGCATTTAGTGATGCATAGTGAGTCCTACTGATACCATTCTGTAGTGATCGTGTCACTTAGTCAACTGTCACTTTCAGACTGACATCAGATGTACAGGACTTCAAGAGCTCATTCAAGCTTTGTATTTCCCAAGGACTGAGAAGCATGACTCAGGTATGCACTAACATACACACACGACACAAGAATGCACAGCCAGTAAGAGTAAGATACACTCTGCTTTTTTCTAGATGGTTCCTAAATAATGCGACAGTTTGTGTCAGTTGTCTGCAATGTATGTTAATAAACTAGTCCACATTTCATGTTATGTGTGACCTGGGTGCACACACATGCACTCTTGTAAACACGCATGCACGCACGTACACACAATTTTTCTCTTTCAACAACTCCATTATATCAGTAAGTTAGTCATTCATTTAAATGTTACAGAATTAGTTATTTCTTGCTGTTTATTTGTAGGTTGCTGGCTCTGCCATGGTGCTGTTCAAGTTGTCGCCCAAATTAACAGGCCTTCTTATTGTAGTCCTGCCCCTAATCATAGCAGCTGGAACAGTAATAGGAGCCATTCTGAGGACAATATCATCCAAGGCCCAGGCTCAAGTATAACTTTATTTGGAAATGGCCAGCTTCAGATTGGTCAGTGTGTTGTAACCACTTGTTTAAGTCATATAAATATTTAAAGGTTGTTTGTATAAAAAATATTGGCAATTTCACATGGGTCATTCCATAGCCTTTTATTTTGTAAACTTTATTTTTGATTTGATACGGGTAAGTAAATTACTATGTCTAGATATGGCTGACATCACAACAATGTTTTCTGATATGTTGTTTTTTGTTGAAGGTAGCTATAGTTTCAGATGATATTAAACTGATAGGGAGTTCATTCCAGACTTTGGGTGCAACTACAGAGGAAGCATGCTTGTTCAGGCTAAGCATAGTTTTAAGAAAAAAAGTTGTGAGATAGATGATCTGAACTGACTTTGGGTATTCAAAAGATGCAATATCACACAGGTTAGACAAGCATGCATGAAAATAAAAAACCAGAAGTTTGTGAAATAAATATTAAAAAACTTTCTTCTAGGTGGCGCGGTCAACAGCAGTGGCAGACGAGGCACTGGGCAACGTACGGACAGTGCGGGCATTCGCCATGGAACCTAAAGAAATAGAGTGAGCATACAGAAATGCAAAGAAAGAAATGAAAGCGTTAGGCAATTCCGAAATAGACATACAATGTTAGTGTCATCAAAAGATGAATGAATATGCAGAAGAGTTAAGGATTTTAAGCAAGCCTAAAAAGATAAGTCTTCAGATGATGGCAACATTTTATTATGTTTCATACAGACCTAACAATAGTAAGGAACGAATTAAAAAAATTGGAGCATCATCTGAGAAAGGCTTGTTTTAGTAGTTGTGTCAATGCTGGGAACAAGTAGATCAGAACTAGATGGTTGAAGCTGTCTGGGCTTTCGTGTAGGAGTAAGCAATTAATTTAAACATGCTGGTTGCTCAGAAGTGCCTGATAGGTGATAATACAGATCTTCAATATAGTATGATATTACACCGGAAGTCAATGCAGAGAATTCAGAAGGAAAAATGGACACTAGAATACCTGAGATGTGTTGTCGTTGCCTGCAGATTGTACAGCAAGGAGGTGGCTCACTCGTCGACATTGAACCAGACTCTAGGCATAGGCATTGGAATCTTCCAAGGCCTCTCCAATGTTGCACTCAATGGTGTGTATTTCAATCATGTGTCACAAATATTTTATATTTTATTACAGATAAAAGATCTGAACATTATTTGTAAAGCAGAATTTTTTTTTTTTTAAATACAGCACTGTTAAACCACACTCTCTGTATTCATTAAAAGAATAGCAACTTAATAGGATCATCTTAACTCGTGAAGTTACTTTATGATCGGTACAATCTTGTATATTGTTACTATGATAAAAGTCACTCGCTATTTTTTCAGAAAGTGTGTAACAATAATTATGTGTGTGTATTATCATTAACAGGGATTATTCTGGGCACTCTGTATGTGGGTGGAATGTTGATGGCAAGAGAAGAACTGCGGCCAGGGGATCTCATGTCCTTCATGGTCGCCTCACAGACGATACAACGGTTTGTTCTCTGTCATTTTCAGATTTTTATATGGAACGAAAAGTTGAAATTATAAGAAAATATACTACCTTCTACTCAAGTTAATAATTATTCTGATAAAATTATGTTATAACTTTTCTGACAGACAAGATTTAACAAGATTGCCGTCCAAGGTAAAGGCCCAGATGGCAAATGAACAAGGAAACCATTGGCTTATCGAGAATCCAACATTTTTAATCTACGTGTACCCTACTGAGATATGTGTCAACCTTGTTTTGAAACATATTCACGCTGTTAGCAGTTACACAATCTGTAGATAATTTGTTCCATTCATTTATTGTCCTCTGTGAGAATGAGTACTTCCTGATATCCAATCTCCACAAATATTTTACTAATGTTACCTCATGTCCTTTCTTGAGTGAGAAAAAATATTTCTATCAATATTTTTATACCCATTTAATATCTTAAAAACTTATATTTAAACTTCAGTCTGATCTCCTCTTAACCGCCTTGTCTCTAGAGTTGTTAAACCACATTCTTTCAGTCATTCTTCATAACTAAGGTCTCTCAGTTCTGGAATCATTTTAGTTGCTCTCCTCTGTATTCCGTCAAGCTTTCAGACATATGTATATGAAACGTTTATGCACAAAACGGATTAAACGCCAAAACCGCTATGGGCCAATCCTATTTATTGCATAACAACATGCAACATAAAACATGATTTATATCTTATTTTATTTTTTATACATTAGAAGTCTTGTGTCTTCAGTTTACATTGCGTAATGTGTATTTATGACATGCCATGTGGTATTGATGTACAAGACATGTGGTTCTAGATCTCTCGCCCAGATGTCGCTGCTGTTTGGTCAGGTGGTCCGTGGGATCAGTGCAGGGGCCAGAGTGTTTGAGGTGATTATGTCTTCAAATAGTCTTCACCAGCACTTTGTGACTTCTGGTAATATTTGTTTGATCTAACAGGAAATGACATATGACTAACTTACATGTCAGTGACAACTGACACCCATATCAGTGGTTGTTACTGGAAACTTCTCTTTTTGCAGTATATCGGTGTCCAACCTAAGATGGCAACATATGACTAACTTACATGTCAGTGACAACTGACACCCATATCAGTGGTTGTTACTGGAAACTTCTCTTTTTGCAGTATATCGGTGTCCAACCTGAGATGGCAACATATGACTAACTTACATGTCAGTGACAACTGACACCCATATCAGTGGTTGTTACTGGAAACTTCTCTTTTTGCAGTATATCGGTGTCCAACCTAAGATGGCAACATCTGGTGGCAAGCAAATACCATTCCATTCCTTAGTGGGAAATATTGAGTTCAGGGATGTCACCTTCACCTATCCAGCCAGACCTAACCAGGTGAGCTCTGTTAATCTTGATTAATTCATCTTGTTGTGGAAATGTCAAAACCAAATCTGTTCTTAACTGTGTGAGTGTGCGTGTGAGCATGCGTGTGTGAGCATGCGTGTGAGCGTTCGTGTGTGCGTGGGTGTGAACGTGCATGAATGCAACAGTAGTCTGTTTGTTTTGCTTCAAGAGTTGTATTTTTATCAGTCCAAATTCATTTATAAATATAAACATAATTAAGTACAGTTGCAATTAACAATTAAAACAGTTTTGTAATTTAACTGTGTAACTGACATAATTGCTCAATTACAGTCCCATTACTTTGCCGTTTCATAATATTAATAAATTTTCCCAACATTTGTCATATCTAATTAGTCTGACTCTCAAATTAGTTAATGCAGTGATTGGTAATATTTCAATGATATGATATTTATCCACATTTTATTCATGTTAACTTAAGAACTTAATTAGTTACCAAGTCAAACTAAATTAATTAATTTAATCAGTCATCTCTGTGATATTTTTGCCTAAGAACATAAGTAACCATAGGAAACTATTTAATCCTTTTGTGCATTTCAGATGGTGTTAAAAAACTTCAGTCTCCAGATTCCAGGTGGCACAATGGTAGCCCTGGTTGGCCTCTCTGGGAATGGTGAGCCACCTCTAACATTAAGCAATATCTTTTTAGCAGTTATTGATTTTCTCCATAGCTTTGCTTTATCAAACCATACAACTTGTACACATACAACTCGGGAATTGGACATGCCTGCCAAGTTTTAGTGAGCAAGAGACGAATAGTGACAATACTTACCTGCAACACTGCCTGGTCCATGTTGCAGGGAAGTCAACTGTGGCAGCACTGCTGGACCGATTCTATGATGTTGACTCCGGACACATTTTGTTGGATGGACAGGACATCAAAGATCTGGATCCATCCTGGTTGAGAGGGCATGCCATTGGCTTCATAAGTCAGGTACAGGCCCCATACAGCTAACTTGTGAACACTTCCTGGTTGAGAGAGCATGCCATTGGCTTCTTAAGTCAGGTACAGGCCCCATACAGCTAACTTGTGAACACTTCCTGGCTGAGAGAGCATGCCATTGGCTTCTTAAGTCAGGTACAGGCCCCATACAGCTAACTTGTGAACACTTCCTGGCTGAGAGAGCATGCCATTGGCTTCTTAAGTCAGGTACAGGCCCCATACAGCTAACTTGTGAACACTTCCTGGCTGAGAGAGCATGCCATTGGCTTCTTAAGTCAGGTACAGGCCCCATACAGCTAACTTGTGAACACTTCCTGGCTGAGAGAGCATGCCATTGGCTTCTTAAGTCAGGTACAGGCCCCATACAGCTAACTTGTGAACACTTCCTGGCTGAGAGAGCATGCCATTGGCTTCTTAAGTCAGGTACAGGCCCCATACAGCTAACTTGTGAACACTTCCTGGCTGAGAGAGCATGCCATTGGCTTCTTAAGTCAGGTACAGGCCCCATACAGCTAACTTGTGAACACTTCCTGGCTGAGAGAGCATGCCATTGGCTTCATAAGTCAGGTACAGGCCCCATACAGCTAACTTGTGAACACTTCCTGGCTGAGAGAGCATGCCATTGGCTTCTTAAGTCAGGTACAGGCCCCATACAGCTAACTTGTGAACACTTCCTGGTTGAGAGAGCATGCCATTGGCTTCTTAAGTCAGGTACAGGCCCCATACAGCTAACTTGTGAACACTTCCTGGCTGAGAGAGCATGCCATTGGCTTCTTAAGTCAGGTACAGGCCCCATACAGCTAACTTGTGAACACTTCCTGGCTGAGAGAGCATGCCATTGGCTTCTTAAGTCAGGTACAGCTAACTTGTCTGATGGGGCAGTCAGTTGGCATGATCACCACATTAAGTTTGTGTTGTCTCAGGTAACTAACTATTTTTGTTTAACATACCCTGGATCTGTGCTCTAGTGCAGGCAGATATCAACACTAAGACTCAGGGTTTGTATACTTTTTGGAAGTTCTTGAATTATATTTTTTTTCAACATGCAGTAAGCTCTTGTTTGAAATTATCTACAAACGATATTTTTTACATAGAGACCAGCTGAGGGAACAAAGAGTGATTGGCCTAGATTTTTTCAAAAGGCACAGGGCAAGAATTGAAAGTGA
Source organism: Lamellibrachia satsuma (assembly GCA_033239005.1). Classification (NCBI taxonomy): domain Eukaryota; kingdom Metazoa; phylum Annelida; class Polychaeta; order Sabellida; family Siboglinidae; genus Lamellibrachia; species Lamellibrachia satsuma. Next base: position 6,592,869 of record BSQZ01000027.1, read on the forward strand.
AAATACGGCAACTATGTTAATGAAGATGAATGTCAAGTACTCTGGGGAAAGGTTTAGCTGTGCTTAAGATCTGGCTACTTGATGCAAGAGTAATGCTGGTGTAGCTACAGAGGCAAGAGTATGATGATTGTTGCTGCTGTGGTTAGTTGATGTATGTCAGTTGTTTGTTGTACAGGAGCCTGTGTTGTTTGTTGTACAGGAGCCTGTGTTGTTTGTTGTACAGGAGCCTGTGTTGTTTGCCACAAGTGTGAGAGAGAACATTCGCTATGGTCGCCCTGATGCCACAGACCAGGAGGTGGGTGTCTGTCTAGCTGTCTATCCGGCTGGCTGTCTGTCCAACTGGCTCTTTGTCTGACTGTCCCTACTCTCAGTCACTGATTGTTTTATGCTGTCAATTTAATAAACGAGTGTTGAAATCATTGATTTTACAGGTGTTAACAATATGCACATGACATGATCCCGTGAACACCTTACCCGATAAACTTTGTATTGGAAAGTTTTGACAGTTGTTGTTCTCGAATGTACAGAAAAACAAGGTCAATATTGATAAACAGATAACAGTCAAATTATATTTAAAAAACTGTTGTTCATTAAAGCACCTTTGGGCAGTCAAAATGTTAGAATATATATATATATATAAATATACTCCAGGTATATAAAACATTTCATGGAAAAAACCAATCTGACTTTGTACCTTTAAAATACGGCTGTTATTTTGCCCAACACATTCATTCCTGCAGTCATCTTGATGTTGAAGCCTGTTAGAACCTGAGCCACTGCTGTAGGTGGAAGAGGCGGCCAAGTTAGCGAATGCCCACGACTTTATCACGGCCTTCCCAGAAGGCTACAGCACTGTGCTGGGAGAGAGGGGAGTGACTGTCTCCGGGGGGCAGAAACAGAGGATCGCCATTGCCCGGGCCCTCATCAAGAAACCCAGTATTCTCATCCTCGATGAAGCCACCAGGTCAGCATACTGTCATGGCAGCTGGCTTTGCTTTTTTAAGATGTGTACTGTGTCTATAAAGCACTTTCATCTAAGCAACTGGCATATTTACATTCACTGCTTATTCCTTCAAGAAAGCCTAGACTTCAATTGTCTAGTTCTGAACTATTCTTTGTTCTCAGGATTAAAACAAACATGGGCTTTATCAGTTGCAGCACCAACTCTTTGAAATTCTCTCCCTGTTAGTGTTAAGTCAGTAGAAAACATGGTACAATTTTTTTGTCATCTAAAGACTTCCTTTTAACCGTGCTTACCCTCCTTTGTCCGTGCTTACCCTCCCTTGTCCATACTTACCCACCCTTGTCCATACTTACCCTCCCTTGTCCATACTTACCCTCCCTTGTCCATACTTACCCTCCCTTGTCCATGTTTACCTTCTCTTGTCCATGTTTACCTTCCCTTGTGTCTTCATCATCTGTTGACAATTTTAGCGTTGCATACCGATGTTGAGGTGTGCGATAGAAGTTTTCTTTTTATTATTCTTAGGAGCACTTATGAGGTGACTATAATGAGTGAAGTTGTTTCTACCTAAATCAAAAGGTTCCAGGGTTTAGTTGTTGTAGTGGACATCTCATATAGTTACTTGCTTTAGTAGTTAGTTAGTCCATTTTTTAATTAATGCAGATACAACATGTGTGAGTTAGCAACTGGGATCACATTTACTATGGTGGATATTGAGTAATGAATAACTGGTATTGTAGTAGTTTCACATTTGAAATGGTTCAGCTGAATGGTTCACCAGAGCAATTTCACAAACTACAATTTAGTCACCAATGGAGTAACATACCTTGATAGAAGAGCATCAATTCTTACAAAATAGTCATTGACAATTTTACATATATTTTATTTATAATATGCAATAAAGGTTACTCAGATGGAAAGAACTGTAGCTAATGTGTTATTGTTATTAATCTATTACTAAACAATGTAATGTAATTATGTTAGTAGAAAAATGGTATGGGCACTGGATGTCTTGTCTGCCAAGCACAATATGGTGTATGATAATAATAGTAATATAATAATAATAATAAAATTATTTTAAAACCATCAAATCCGGGGCTACTGCCCAATTCATGGGTGTGTACAAACATTATTTATTCGCATGTTTATGTAATGTTAATTATTGTTTATGTAATTTTTTTTATAATTATGCCTGTAACAGGCCTGGGGTATATTACATTGCAATGTAATACATTACTATTACTGTACTTAGTTTCTTTTCTATTACTATTACTATTAATATTACATGCTGAAGGCAATGTAATATATTACTATTACATTTCAAGCTATTTCTATTACTATTACATTTTCAATTGCAACTAGTTTTTTTTTATTAAACATTTTACATACTTAATCACTTACATAGATTTAAATTAACTGATGGGTCTATAATTAATTAAATTACAATTAACTCATAAATTTCCCAGTAAATTAACCTCGCACAATTCCAGTTGGATGTAGAAGTTTCATTTATTCAGTGGAATGAAACAAAAAAGCAATGTCACTCACATAACACAGTCTGACTATCCCCTAGTAGACCCATACTGGTCGGCTGCTGCTTGGTAGACAGTTTATTATTGGCTCAAGGATAGGATGTTTTTTACACTTTTTGTCAATAGTGTGCAAGCTACTAGTGCCCTGCGCGGGCCGGGCTTTTGGTCCAAGCCCGGGCCGGGCCAGGCCTCTACATAATTTTGTGGGCCGGGCCGGGCCTGGACCTGGACCTACATACTGCAGGCCCGGGCCGGGCCTGGGCTGAAAACAATTTAAACACATCGGGCTTGGGCCGGGCCTGGGCCTAGTGTGAGCGGGACGGGCCGGGCCTGAGCTGGACCTGTACATAATAAAAATATTCATACAAAACACCGATTATTACTTTATTTTTTTTAATAAAAACTTATTATAAATTGTAATTCCGTTTAATGAATGCTTAAAATTATTTCTTTAGTATTATATAGTTGCAAATTGAGACCTTGCATGGAATCTAATGACCCCATAAGTTCACTTGGCTGGAAGTAGCCAGCCCCAAATGTTTACTTTAGAAATATTTGCAGAGGCAATCAAGCCATGATTAACCATCAACTTATCACCCTTTGACCCTACCAGTGGACATTCTATTGTCTAGGTCTTCCCTCCAAACATTGCCCACCTGAAAGACCTGCCAACAGCCAAGTGCACACTAGGCCACTAGCCCACTACCCAGTACCCAACCCAGTTGGTAATTGGAATTTCTCCCCAGTCTTAATTCATTCACACTTGTACTAATTCACACATGTCTGAACATGTCTGTCTCAGGCTATTGACTGCAGGCCTGCTGGAAATGCCACTGGGTGTCAGTGCCAGTGGGTAACATTTAATTGAAATATCATATTAAATTATGTTAACTTAGTTGAGCTAATTCAATTAACAATATAAATTGGGATTATGGCTTGCATATGGGTTAAGTCAGGGTTAGATAAACAAATATCCTACCCTAACAATAAACCAATACATTAAAGCAGGGCACTACAAGCTACCTACCAACTGAGAAAAACTCAGAAAAGTTGGTATAAGCCCCTGGATTTTGTTCAAACAAACACAAGCAGCTAGGGTTGGGAGATGGCAATGATTGATTGATTGATTGGTTGATTGATTGATTGATTGATTGATTGATTGATTGATTGATTGATTGATTGATTGATTGATTGATTCAGATGTTAAAGACAGTCTTTTTAGTGCTGGAAGCCTGGAACCCTTATCCTGCTTCAGTGAATAAATGAATAGGCTTGTGTGAAAAGGATAGACGGCTGGTCGACCTGGCTTCAAATGACCCATTAGCCATGCAGCAGTCACACTGTCACAGTGTCTCCTGCTAATAGTGCTAATAGTCATGATTCTGATACTAAGCCATTTTATCACCACTGTTGGAAAATAAATCAATAAATAAAACTGCATGTGAACAACTGAACATGCTGCTTATCCAAGTCCCAGTATGTCAAAATACAGAATGTTTTGGTCTGATTATTTTTAATGAAATTTAATTTTTGGTGTGATTGAAATGTTCAATTGTAATAGCAAAATAATAGCTCAATTACTATTACTTTGATTTATATTACTATTACATTGCATTCTGTTCCATCTATTACTATTACTTGAACAATTGTAATTGTTACTGTTACTATTACTATTACCCCAGTCCTGGCCTGTAATTAAGAGTGACTAATATTGTTGTTATTGTCAAAAGTGCCTTAGATGCTGAATCCGAGAGAATCGTTCAGAAGACACTTGACAATGTTGTGAAAGGTATGTATTCATATATTTCTTCCACTTGGTCCTGCTAAATCACATATGGCATGTTTAAATGTAAACTTTGTTTTGGGACCAAAGATAATTTAATAGTGAAAAGTAGTGTTGGAAGTGAACTTTATTGGTATTACGATGACTTTATTGGTAGTACGATGATGACTATTGGTAGTACAATGGTGACTTTATTGGTACTATGATGGTGACTTTATTGGTAGTATGATGGTGACTTTATTGGTAGTATGATGATGACTTTATTGGTAGTATGATGATGAATTTATTGGTAGTGTGATGATGACTTTATTAGTAGTATGATGATGAATTTATTGGTAGTATGATGATGACTATTGATAGTATGATGATGACTTTATTGTTAGTGTGATGATGACCGTGTTTCAGACTACACAGTGCTGGTGATTGCACACCGCCTGAGCACGATCAGAGAGGCTCATAACATCGCAGTTGTGTCGAAGGGAGAAATAGTTGAGGTTAGTTGTTTCTCTTGCGTACCTATATCTCAAGCCCCGTGAAAGGATGCATTATCTAGATCTCCCAAGGTGTTGTCCTAAATCCCCTGTAAAATATTGTTTTATACAGCATCTCCTATAAACTACTGTCATAAAGTTACCATAAAGCATTGCACCATATCACCTGTTGACAGTTGTCTTAAGTTCCACAAAGTAATGTTCTGATGCTATATTCCTGAGAAGCTTCGTAGAAGTAGCAAACCAGCTTATAATTTTAATGTGTTGCTTTTCAAAAGATGGAAATAGTATTGCTCTTTGAATAGAACAAGTTACGTCATCTAAAGTGTACTGATGCCTAGCTGGAAAATTTGGGAGAACTGCAATATAAAAATTATTGTCATTTGCCCTGTACCAACATTGATGTGTCACAAAACATATTATCTTGATGAAGCATTCAAGTACCGATAGTACGAACTTTCATTGTCTATAATAATCCTTGCAGCTTGTTTGTAAGGTTTAAAATAGTTGTCGCTCCGGTTGATTAAGCTACTACGCCATTCTTCAGGAGTGTCTTAGACACCAAATGTAACACATAAATGTTCAACATCAGATGTGCCAAGTCTTTGGAAGTAGAACTACTGTTTTTTTTAAATTTTTACAGAATCTCACATTCTGCTGTCAAACCAAAATTTACAAACCACAATTTCAAGGTTAAAAAATAATGTACCAATTTATAATCCAAATGTACCGCTGAACCACTATTTCACATTTATCAAATCAAAATTAACATCATGTTTATTTGCTAGGTGTTTTGATGATGATTTAACAAGATTGAACTAGATCCACGAAAAACCCAGATGGCTAGTGGACAAGGAAGCCATTGACAATTGAGTGTCTACTAATTGTTCATCTGTGTATACCTTCCAAGATATTTGTCAATTTAAAAAAATATGTTCTCATGCTACTAGCATTTACACAATCTGTAGATAATTTGTATTAGTTTACATTACATTGTGTCCTCTCGATCTTCTAGCTTCTTCTTTAAATGATATATAAATACATCTATCAATATTTTCATAATCTTCAATATCTTAAAGCAAAACAAGTTATGATTTTGGGGCGATCTAAATCTACCGCTTTCTATGCAATGTTACTTGGCAACTCAACATACTTATGAGTGCCAATATGTTGCTGTAGGTTTTTGCTGCAATTCTGAGGACGTCATGTATTAGAACAAACACGCTTGGACATGTTTCAGATGGGCAATCATACTGAACTGAAGTTGCGGAAGGGGGCATATTGGGAACTGATCAAGAAACAGGAAAGTGAAGAAACATCCTCACCCAGCGAGGAGCCAGCCTCAGCAACCTCACGATCATCTTCACCTTTCTCGTTTTTCAAGCAGGGTTAATTGAGACACATTGTCTTAATGTAGAAGTTTATGCTGAATGCATCTACATAGTAAACATCACTGCATCATGTCGATGTTAAATTGAAGCAATTTTTTACGGGACATTGCGACACTGAATTTTTAGTACTTATAACATCTCAGTTTAAAAATAGTATCCACACAGTGTGTTACTTCTCATCTTTCACGTCTTATGATAGAATATTTTATATATATTGAGACTGCTGTAGCAGCAATAAAATACAGAAGATCTTCACATTTAAAGATAAAATATTCCGTTTTTCATTATTAGTCTGTCAAATTCCTGTTTCATACAATTTCTCAGTACAACTGTCTTACCAATGAAACCCTCAACTAGCTTACCAATGAATCCCTCAACTAGTTTACCAATGAAACCCTCAACTGTCTTAACAATGAAACCCTCAACTAGCTTACCAATGAATCCCTCAACTGTCTTAACAATGAAACCCTCAACTAGCTTACTAATGAATCCCTCAACTAGTTTACCACTAAAACCCTCAACTAGCTTACCAATGAATCCCTCAACTAGTTTACTAATGAAACCCTCAACTAGCTTACCAATGAAACCCTCAACTGTCTTAACAATGAAACCCTCAACTAGCTTACTAATGAATCCCTCAACTAGTTTACCAATGAAACCCTCAACTGTCTTAACAATGAAACCCTCAACTAGCTTACTAATGAAAGCCTCAACTGTCTTAACAATGAAACCCTCAACTAGCTTACCAATGAAACCCTCAACTGTCTTAACAATGAAACCCTCAACTAGCTTACCAATGAATCCCTTTAAAGAAACTGAAACATCATCCACACCTATGTTGACACAGTTTATGTGAATCATGTTCATTGCCATTTATAGGTAATTATAAATGTACAAATGTATATTAACCGGTATATAGTTTATTTATGTGAATGTAATTATTAATAACGAAATAATGCATGATGATTGTGGATGCCATCACATCATCAAACACTTGGATACATGCATGGATATTACTATTTTGAGATTATACAGTGATTTCAATAAACCTGTAAAATACATTTTGTGTGTGTTTGTAATTTATTGAGAATAGTAAAATGATTGTTGGATACTTAACATGTTTTACTAATATTGGTATGTAGTATAATGATATAATTATTATAAAGTTGGCCAGATTCACAATGTAAATGTACCAACCTCACTCGTCCTCACCAGGGGTGCTGTTGCTATCACCCCTTGGGTGCTGTTGTTATCACCCCTAGGGGTGCAGTTGTTGTCACCCTAGGGTCCTGTTGTTATCACCCCTAGGGTGGTGTTGCTATCACCCCTAGGGGTGCTGTTGTTATCACCCCTAGGGGTGCACTCATACAAACATAGATTTTAACTTTGTCAACCAATCATTCAACAGATGTACTTAAAAAACAGAAATTAAATACAAATGGAATAAATTTGAAAAAAAAATGGGTGTTTCTTTTACTGTTCAGTATACTGTAGTCGAGTGATTCTGTCAGACAGAGTGAAATTACTAGTAATTTGCCTGAAATAAAATTCCTCTTATTCGCTTCAATGCTTTATTTTACAAGTAAACCATTCATACCTGTTCTGGACGGAATGCAGTATTTGTTGGTAACCACCATAACTAAACAGCAGTAGAGTATGACTTGCAAATTTCCTAACATTGCAAAAAACATATTTGCAGCTGAAAAAGTTGTGGCGCATGCATGCATGCGGCGTGTGTTTGGGCGTGTGTGTGTTCATAGCACACAAATATGTACACAAAACTGTACATTAACTTAATATAATACTTCAGAACCACACTTACTTCCAACTTTGTAATTTAATTACCATGTGGTGATGAGTTTATTACAAATTGAGACTGAGCCAGTGCATATAATATAAATGTGATCAGGGTGGTTACTTTTCAGATGTGTAATCAACTCTGTAGCCTTTACAGCTTTACACTAAAATTACACCACTTACTTAAGCACTTTAAAATCTTATGGTGATGCTAAAACATCTATGTCCATGTAGAGTCATTCAGCTTCTCACTGTGCCTTCATGTTAAATGTTCATCAACTTCAGCATGCTGTCCTCTAGATCTCCGCGAAATTTTCCCTTGTCATTGACGAAGCCAGTGTCTGTGAGTGTACAAACGTCCCAGTGCTAACTTTCGTACAGCTCCTCGAGAGAGTTCTTCATGTAAACGTCCATTCTGAGCATGTCTATGACTGCGGCGCGGACCATGTCTGTGAGGATGCGTGGCCACAATTCCTGTAAGGCGAGTTCTCTGTCTTCAGCGTAGATAGCGTCTTTGCTGATGTCTCGCATATATCTCTTCACCAATTCCTTCTTCCGTCGCTGCTCCTGCAAGCAAATGGATGCCACAAATCATCTACTGATTGTGTAAATGTTAGCAGCGTGACTATGTTAAAAACAAAATTGATATCTCAAAAGATTAATAACTCAATATGCTGATGGCCAATGTTTGTGACACTTCTGTTGAGAACTGTTGCTGCTGTAACACCAAATGTTGTGCTGGATCTAAAAGAATCTAATTCATCACGAAAAGTTCACCGTTCCCCATCACATTACAATATAACTCCAAATATGGCACAAGAATGTAATTATCACACCATCAGTCTCTGATGCAACATTTTAGCTTAACTTACTGATGTTTATCTTAGTTTACTGGGTTTATATTCAACCCAATTTATTTTATGATGTGATGTGATGCCACATGCCAAAACCAGGCTCTTGTCGACAATTTTACAAAACCATTTTATTACAGATTCAAATACGAGGTACACAGCTTTAAAATTACACCAACATGAACAGTGTATCTTACTCCTGGGCCAAGATATTACACTTTTAGTGTACACGTTCTTGGAATAACAGTTTTGAGCAAATCAGTTTTAAAAACCGGCATTGAAAAATTGCTTCTCCTATAGCAACCACGCACTTATAATGCTCCAAATGGAATGAAATTTTGCATATTCCTCCAGTAGGTGTGTATAAAGAAGATACAGAAGTATAAAGTGGAAAAACGTAATATTTATTGAATGCCACCTATTTACTACCAGGTTTGGTATTCCTGGAGACTACCGCGAGCACTGGGAGCTAAAGTAAATCCTTTAAATATCTGAAAATAAAATGTTATTTACACATTACATACATAATAACACTATACAATGTCAGTTTGTCCAATTTGGAAAGTCCGCTCCCACTGGCGTTGAGCCAACAAGTGCAGGATCAATGCGGTCTTCTTCTGCCCCTGCCGAGGCGACTTCCACAGGCTCAACGCGGCCTTCGAAGTAATCTCCAATCACGGCAGCTAAATTGCTGTCCTCGAGATTGCACCCCCCCAAACGATCCAACTCGGTAGCTAAATAAGCTTCTTTCGATGCCATAGTGCAATTCTTTAACGAAACGAAGATGAAAACAGCAGGCAAAACTGGCGAACAAAGACGAAAGGATTGTGTAAACAAGCCGACTGTGCATGTGCGCTTCTATTTTTGACCAATCAGCGAGCGTTTTGCAACTTCCATAGCAACAACAGCACTTTGTTTTGCTGGATAAATGATGTATAATAGGACCTGTTCCATTGGTCTAGAGTAAGAGATTCCCAATCACACGTGTAGTTGACGTCATAAGCTTTCCAGCCATGTATAACATGTGGGGTTTCCCACTTGTAAGCGAGCGAAGACAGTCGATCAAAAACGCATAAAAATGGCTTTGTTTCAGACTTCTCAACCGCGACGCTAATCAGGGGCTTCAATAAAGTGCTAAATATTACTAGTTTGAACAATCTTTCAGCTTATATAAATGGATTTATGGAAAGATGGAAAATTTCGCTGATCGATTTCATCGTTAACGCATTTTCGACAATTCGAAGTACACGATGTGTTTTAGGCTCCTGCGCCGAACTAAATCTAGCAACAAATGCCTGGTCTGGTGGTGCATCACATATTGTACATTTCATGCTGCTATTTTAAAACCTTTCATATGGTCATAATGGTGTTTACATGCCAATCTTAATTTTTTTTTAATAAATCATAATATTATTCATACTATTACAAGTATTGCCTTACCACATTGTGCTATTTTAATCAGGTTCAGATAGAACATTTTGAACTGTATTGGATTTGGTGCTATACAAAATAAATATAGTTATAATGTAGTGGGAAAAGTGAGCCACCTTTTTCTTGTAGTCGGCTGCATCAGGCACAGTGTAGATAAGAGCTGCTCTACTGACAGACTCGATACTCCTGTCTGTCAGCTTCATGTCTGTGCCGGCCATCTTCTTTATGCGTTCCTCAGTGTTTAACAACTGCTTCTTTCTGTTACACAGTCAAAACACTTAATCATTGACACTCTAGCAGTAAGGGAAATTGTTATAAGATTTCTTGCATTTTTTTTACTTTCTTTCGAATAATGTTTAATGACCACAACATTGTTGCCAAGAAAAGTAAAAACTGACTGTCACTTTAAAGATAACTTTATCATAGAGATAAACATACCTGGATTTTTATGTTTTTAGTTCCACATTTTCCAGTCAATGGTTAAATATACTGACAATCAAACAGATCTAATGAAAACAAAAACACACGAATGCTTAAAACAACTCAAACAAGAGGTGCAACTGTTCATAGCAAGAGGCAGATAATGTAACATGACTAGGACATCAAGAATACTTTGCACAATTTAAGAAATACAATTAATAGGGCAATAATGATGAAACACACTGTTTGGTGAAGTTTAGACAATTACTTACTTGACCTCTGTGAGCAGTGACAAAAGCTGAGCCTGTGGAAGTTGCGTTGTGACGAGATGACCCAAAGTGCTAAAGAATCCTTCTGCGTTCATGACGTCTGTTGAAGTTACCTGCACAAGGAAGCCAACTCATTAATGTTTGAACCTACATTACAAAACTATTTAGAAACTGCAATATTACACTGTTAATCAAGGCATTACATGTACTTAACTAGTCAATACACAAGGTATTCTCGTACAAATTCAAAATCTATTTGTATGTCTGTGAAGGGAGTGAAATTGTGGAATTCAATGGACCACATTCTTACTAACTGTGGAAACATTACATTGTTCAAAAAACGCTACACTGCTAAATTACTAGAAAATTACAACATTAATAATGATAACGTATATTAATGTAATAACGAGGTTGAGTGTCAGATTATTAACAATTAGACTTTAACTATATGTAATAAATATTTTAATGAGGAAAGTTTACTTGACCACCAACATACCATGTTTGTATACTACAAAAGCTATGTACTGTGAAAATGAGAAGGGGTAAATATTTACAAGAATTGTTGTTAAATTTTCTAATAGCAACTAATGACAAGAAATATTATAATATTGTATTATTATAATATTGCATTATTATAATATTGTATTATTATTATGTTGTTATTATTAATATTGGAAATAAATTTCATCCTATCTTATCTTATCTAAGTAGCTTCTTTCATTGAAAATGTTAACTATTTTGTTGGAAGACAGCAGGAATTTCCATGAACAATTCATGATTTCATAATGTTATCTGCCAACCTCCAGTCATAGCTTAATCCAATTTAATCCAATAAATCTTTCAACATAAAGGACTTGTCTTTCCGGCCAAATTATCTGAGTCACAGTATTTTATAAGTTACTGCATCCATCTTCAAATCTTTCCATATCTTGAACCTTATTGTCTAAAGAATTTTGCTATATTAAAGATGTCCCACAAAACAAATGTAACCATAAGAAAATTTATGTCAATAGAACATGTTTTTTTCATATGAAAGAGAATTTGTGGACACCGTGTACCATTTGTAATATGACTTTTAGGGGCATCTCAAGATATTACCATCTCTACTGCCAACGAGATGAGGAATGTTTGCAGAGAAACAACACCCTACTTGGGTGCAGTGGATCAACATGTCACTCTAGAGCACTCACTTCAACATCATTGATTTTCTTGAGTGCCAAATGGGCAAGGCGGAAAACAACGTAGGTTCTCCACAGGGAGAAATGGGTGATTGGGTTTCCTTCTGGTTTCACAAATAGATGGTCAAGATGGCGGAGACCTGACAGGCCATTCAGTTGGTGCAGATGGCTGATGTTTGTTGAGTTAAAGATGATTGTCTGGAAATCAATCAATCAATCAATTCTTTTATTTCCAAATGAAAATAGAAATATACACATCAAATGTCAGTAAGTCAAATGGAAAGGGAGAAAGTAAAAGTGTATTACTTATTAATAATTTTCCCCCAATGTCAAAATAATGTATACATAATTTATTAACAGTACCTGGTACACATAAATTTATAGTATATTGTTAATAAATAACGAATAACTGAAACCCATTTACACATTTATTCTTCCAAATATTCTATATTGCGTAACAATATAATTAAGTAATTGGTACTCTTTATGAAAGTACTTTTTATATCGCTTTTTTAAGATTCTTGATAGTAACTGAACTTGTTATATAATCATCTAAAACATTCCACAGTTTAACATCATACACAGATGCACACTCAGCCTTTCAAGTTGTTTGTGCATATACATGTTTTAATTTATTACTTTGGCATGTTACATGCAATATGGTATATTTTACATTGACAAATTATTGAAGGTTATCAGGCAACAATTCATTGTTGGCTTTAAACAGTATTATACAAATTCTAAATTTTAGTAAATCAAAAAGCTTAAGTATGCCTAGATGACAAAATAGTTTATTAGAATGACATAATGAATTTTCATTACAAATGAGTGACTACCTTTCTAGTAATATATAAACACCATTAATGTATGCTTTATATATACTGCCCCATACTTTGCATGATATATATGGGAGAAATAGAGAACAATATAATATAAAAAGCAAATTTTTGTCTAGCAAGTATTTTGTCCTATATATAATGGCAATAGTGTTTGATAATTTAGATTTGATCATATCAACATGTTCTTTCCAATTGAGCTTATCATCTATTAAGATTCCTAAAAACTTAGTAACATATACTCTATCAAAATTTTTTGTTTTAGATTTTAACGTCAATATTTGCCAACAGTTGCCAAACAACATATTCCCTGTGTTTAATAACCAAGATGAGTATAGGGAAATAAACACCTGCATTGGTTTCTTCCACTGTTTAATAACCAAAATGAATATAGGGAAATAAACACCTGCATTGGTTTCTTCCACTGTTTAATAACCAAAATGAATATAGGGAAATAAACACCTGCATTGGTTTCTTCCACTGTTTAATAACATAATCACTGGTTTCTCACTAAATGCTACATAATAGGTAATATCTTACCTGAACATTAGGAAATCGTGCTTTGACTTTATGCAGGTGCTTGACAATGTCATCAAACTCGATGAAGATGAAGCAGATGGTAGTGATCGTGCCTGCCGCCTGTATTCCCCAGGCCTTGTCGAAGGTGTCCAATGACCCCATGCCATACAGACTGAGGGTGTCGCCCTCAAACTCAGTGAGGAAGTCCTTGCCACTCGCTCCACTGCCACAACATGCATTGTCCATCAGTGTAGCAATAATATGTTATTTATATATATATATATATATATATAGACCTTATTCATCCATGTATACCCTTTATGTCCAGAATATGTAGTAATCATTTGTAGTAATCATTTGAATATTTTGGTGACATATTAAAATGAAATAAAACCAAGATAAAATATTTAAAACACAATATATAAATCATAATACAAATTATTCAAATGCAAATATGGTAACAAATGTCTACAGATATTTTATACACAACATGAACCATCCCTTTTTTCAAAGAAAAAAAAAGCAGCAATCACAAAAGTATCCACACCCTTTCAACAAACATATCTTAACCGTCCGAATTTACATCACCAGTCTCTGAATAACAAGATTTGTCCTAATTAAGAGCTACAAATCATCTTTTGTTAATATTGCTTTATACAAAAGGTACTACAATCTAGCCGAACGCAGATTTAACAAGATTTGCCATCCAAGCCAAAGGCCCAGATGGCAAGTGGACAAGGAAGCTATTGGCTTATCGAGAGTCCAACAATGTTCATCTACGTGTAACCCTCCCTCCTGAGATATGTGTCAACCTTGTTTTTAAACATATTCATGCCACTAGCAGTTACACAATCCGTAGACAATTTGTTCTATTCATTTATTGTCCTCTGTGAGAACAAGTACTTCCTGATATCCAATCTACACTGATCCTTTACTAATTTTACCACATGTCCTCTGGTTGTGCTATCTTTCTTGAGTGAGAAAAACATATTTCTATCAATATTTTCATACCCATTCAATATCTTAAAAACTTCAATCTGATCTCCTCTTAACTTCCTTGTCTCTAGAGTTGTTAAACCACATTCTTTCAGGCGTTCTTCATAACTAAGGTCTCTCAGTTCTGGAATAATTTTAGTTGCTCTCCTCTGTAGGCGTTCAAGCATATCTATATCCTTCTTACGATATGGTCTCCACGCTTGGATACAGTATTCTAAATGAAGTCTAACTATTGCTTTATACAGAGGTATAATTAGCTGTTATGTTTCTTCTAATCAACCCAAGAATTTGATTACCCTTTGAAGCTGCAATACCACACTGCTCTGAAACTTTCAAATCAGTGCCTAAGTACTATTCTTTTACAGCAGTACCCAGAGCAGTATCTCTCATTTTATAGTTTACATCCAAGTTCCCATGTCCTGTATGTAGGCATTTACATTTCCCAAAATTTAACATCTGCCATTTTCTCAGACCATTTCACTATTCTGTCTAGATCGTTTTGTAAATGTTGTCTATCACCATCAGTGTTAACCTTTCTAAACACTTTTGTTTCATCCACAAATTTCAGTACATTACTTGCTATATTGTTGTCCAAGTCACTGATATATATTAAGAATAATACAGGTCCTAATACTGATCCTTGAGGTACCCCACTGAAAACTGATTTCCAGTTTGAAACTTCTCCATCTACTACAACACGCTGTCTTCTGTCAGTAAGCCATTGTTCTATCCAGATGCCATCCCCGATACCATGGGTTTTAATTTAAGTAGTAATCTTTGATGTGGCACTTTGTCAAAAGCTTTCTGAAAATCTAAGTAGATAATATCTACTGGCGATCCCTCGTCTATCCACTTAGTGATTTCTTCCAAAAAATATAACATATTTGTTAAGCATGACCTCGCTTATAGGAATCCATGTTGAAATTAATTTAATAATTTATGTCTAACAAGGAATTCCACCATATGGTCTTTAATTGACCTTTCTAATAATTTACAAATCACTGACATTAAACTCACTGGTCTGTTATTCTCTGACTTATTTCTCGAACCCTTTTTAAATAATGGTATGATGTTTGCTTCTTTCCATTCAAAAGGAACAACTCCCTCTTTTAATGACAAGTTGAACACTCTTGCAAGTGGTATACTGATTTGTTCTACTGTTTCCATTAGTAGTCTTGGATGAATTCCATCCACTCCCTGTGATTTATTATCCTTCATTGCCTTTATTTTCTTAGCTACCATTTCTGGAGTTACAATTAATGGTCAGGTGGCACTGACCCTTTAACCAATTGGAGAAGGCATATACAGATATACTTGGAACTTCTATGAGAGATAATGCAGGGGTTTACAACACTCACAAATATGGAGAAGGCATATACAGATATACTTGGAACTTCTATGAGAGATAATGCAGGGGTTTACAACACTCACAAATATGCGATGTTGCTTTTTTCCTTCTCTGGAGACGATCTCTGAGATCCAGATGACGTCCGTGATGTGCTTTGACTAGATGCCGGTACCGCACTAAAGATTGTATCCTTTTCTGATTGGCTGCTCTTTGCACTTGCTGACCTCTTGCTGCTCATGCGAGAGCTACAAAGCAAGTTAGCACCACAGGATGTAATTACAGCACATTTACAATAACCATGTATTGATTACAACCATGATTTTGATATTGATAAAGAGGCGATCTCTCAGTTAGCGGATTAGGTATGCTGGCTCTACCATTCATTTGAATGTCATTCCAAATTGTCAATGTACTAAATTACTCTTGTCAACAATTTTAATTCAGAGGTGTCAACAAGTATTACCTTCATTACACAGTTGACCTTGGTAACGTGAAGTTGGTGGGATTTGGGGTAAATTATGAATTATCTATATGAAAGATATATGATAATAAATAAAAAATAAGTAAAAACGTGGTGTAAAATTTATATAAAAACATGTAAGGATAATAATAGAAAATTAATATTAAATAAAATTAAGTACTGAACAAGCAAAATAACTAAATAAATATGTGGTGCTTATGATGTGTATGCAACCTGTAAGAGATGCATTTTTAGGAGTCTTTTAAAAGTCACAAAGCAAGACATTGTTTTCATCTCGCTTAGTAGTGCATTCCATATTTGTGGAGCAGAAACAAAGAAAGTTCTGTCGCCGTATCAGCTACGAGATGGCGGCACATACATTGTTTGTAGCCGAACACAACACTTGAGTAGCTCATTGTTCGTGGAGTAGGTCAGTTATGTAAGCTGGTGCCAGTCTGTGTTGAGCACGAAACGTCAGTTGCAGAATTGCATAATGAATGCGTTGTTTCACAGGAAGCCAGGGCAGTTTCTTGAGCACCGGTGTGATATGGTCTCATCTGTGGCAGCGGACCACCAGCCGAGCAGCAACATTTTGCACTCTTTGCAGCTTGTTGATAAGGCAATCATGGATGCCATTTAGGAGACAGTTCACATAGTCAGTTCTCGATATGATGAGTGAGTACATCAGACGGACCACATCTTTTTGTGTTAGGCATGATCGGATCAACACGATATTCCTCAGATGATAGTAGGCTATGCAGCAGATGGGCTTTACGTGACTGACCATTGACCGAGTTGAATACAGCACCAATGTTTCTGGCAGTAGATCTTGGCATTATGTCACAGTCGCCGATTTTGATCACAAGTGCAACCGTTTTGTCATCATTCACTTTTAATAGATTTGCAACCATCCATACGCGGACATCATTGATACAATGCTCAATTCTGCGTAAAGACAACAGTCTGTGAGTTTCATCAATCATCTCAAATTTGACATATAACTAGGTATCATCAGCATAGAGGTGGAAACTCAGGTCGTCTGATGATATCACCAACAGGAGATGTGTACACAGAGAACAGTAGAGGCCCCAGCGCCGAACCTTGAGGGACGCCGCCAGCAACGCTGCTTTTGCTGGAAGAGCCGTCTGGTACATTTACTGGCTGCGACCTGTCAGATAGAAATGATCGCATCCACATCAGCGCGGAACCAGACATTCTGAAGCATTGTTCCAATCAGCTGAGTAGAATTTCATGGTCGACTGTATTGAAGGCAGTCGACATGTCGAGTAGTACCAGGATAACGCCATACCGCCTTAAGGATGTCATTATGAACCAAAACAAACGCAGTTTCTATAGAATGATGTGATTAGTATGCTGATTGGTAGTGTTCATGAAGATTGTTGTCAGTCAAGTGCTTGATCAGACAGCGTGTAATGCATCTTTCAAGTAGCTTAGACACAAAAGGCAGATTTGAAATTGGTCGATAACAGTTCATATTGTTATAATCGAGATTTGCTTTCTTAAGCACAGGGATGACATTGGCATGTTTCAGGCAGCGTGGAACAACACTAGATGCAATTGACGAGTCGCATCAGGAAAGGTATTAAAGTGTCACTGACGTCTTTCAGCAGCCATGTTGGTAAGGGATCGAGTGAACACGATGTTGTTGGCAACTTGTTGGGCAGGTTGCGGATGTCTGATGTTGTTACAGCCGGAAGTGAGTGAAGTTGTGACACACAGGGTGTTGGAAGTTGGTCTGTGATCATGGTGGAGGCGAGTGTAAAATGAGTACATAGCACCACACGAATCGTATCGATCTTCGCACAAAAGGAGTTTTAGAAACTTGTTGCAAGATTTTGCATGTTGTCATTAGCAGGTAGACATGGGGACTTTCTTCGATGCAGCAGTCCATTTAGCAAACAATACAGTTGTATGTTGTCACTCCTGCACTGTTTTATTTCAGAACCTTAGTAATGAGATTTTGCTTCTTTGATGATACTCTTTACCTGTACACACTGTGTCTTGTACATCTCGCGATGCATGTGAAGTGATGTATGGCGCCACTTCCATTCAAGCTGCTGTCGTATTTGTTTGGCATTGATCTGCCTCTCATTGTACCTCGGTACGAGTGTACGATCGGCTACACGACACGTTTGTAGTGGTGCATGCTTCTCGATAAGTTTTGTCAAAACAACATTGTGCTGATTGGCAAGGTCAGTTGTAGTTTGTATAACAGATGGCACGATGCGATATCATTATGAAATGCAGTCTTGTCAATGCTTTTATACTTTCGGTATATGATCGTTTTTCTGTGGAACGACTGGTTTCTCCATGTTGATGACACATTCCACCCACAGACAGGAGCAACATTTTTGTTGAAGTAACACTGTGATTTTCCGATGGTGTCAGGATCAGATCAATGGTGTGACCTTCGATATGTGTTGGAACTTGAACGTGTTGAATGATATTAAGTGACTTGAGTTGCATGTCCCAGTGAATGTTGAAATTGCTGACAACTGCGAAATGGCAGGTCTGGCACTAGGCCCAAAGTTTGAGTTATGATCGGTTTTTAAATTACTCAACATCAACTTAAAGAAGTTCTACTGTATTGCTAATAAATGTCTGCTATGTTGTTTTAATTAATTACTTCTCTATTTTAATTAATTACTTCTCTACCGTTAGTATAATCCTAAGTGCTATAATTATTTGGTAGTATTTCAAGTAGTTTATATAATAATGTTTTATTTATTTATTTATGAACAAGCATGACTTGCTATAACGAGTCTTGGTACATTGAGCTGGGACTGAAGGTGTTACAACCAGCCACAGGTATGTGTAACCTCCTGTAGCCCTCCTGTAGCCCTCCTGTAGCCCTCCTGGCCATCCCTTGCATTCACATCATTTTGTCATTCAGCTGAAAAAAATCTAATCACTCACATTGTGAAGCTCCAAATTAGTTCCAAATTATGAGTAAACTTATAAAATATTACAAACAACAGAGGAGGAAATAGAAACCTTGTCCGTGACGAGTCATTGTCTTCAAGACCGTTGTCATGGCCCGTCTCGCAGTTGGCAAAGCTTGCGTAGAGCTCTGGGTGGGACTTCTTGGCCGTATGTTTGTCTGTGACTACAACACCTCCCTGTGTCACCTCCCACTGTTTCTTGGCATTGCTGATGGCGTGTTTCCTCTGCTCCTGTTCACAGTGACACACAAATAACACACCTGTGACACAAAGATAGCATCACTATCACATAATCTGTAACAAAATTAGTAGTCACACAAATCTTCTATGTCCAGGTATTGTTACAAATAATCTTTGGTACTAAAGCTTTTGTTGTATCAAAACTGGATGGAACTCTAGATTTTCTGCAGAACATACTTCTCAATCCTGTACTACTGGTCAGAGTAAAATGTTGAAGAGCGCTAACTTTGTTTTTACAAACAGATGACAGCATGTAGGTTAAAGTGCTGTCTGACCAGTGCTACCAGGAAGACACCTCTGTAACAGTAGGGCAGATTACCTCCAACACATCACATCTCAGACACCGACAGAATAAACTGGATGAAAATCCGCTCTAGATCATAAAGCTGCCACCAGAATCAGTACTGATTTCTGATATGCTGATGTGAACATTTGTATATGCATATATTATTATTTTATTATTACAAATATACATAACATTTTTTATTATATATTATTATGGTAGGACTGTTTCAGAATATTTATTAATGACATTATTTTTAATATAATTAATACTTATTTTAATATATTTATTTTTTATTTAATTAATATGATTTTAAAATAATTTAAAATATTTTAATAAGTTATGATTGTATGTATGTAGAGCACCTGAGAGCAATCTTGATTGATTAGGTGCTCTATAAATACTTTTATTATTATTTCTGCCCTGTATAGTAGACCGACCCATCCACCCATGACTGCATGCATGGATTGCAGCATACAGACACACAGACATTGACCTTCCTGAGAGTATTGCGTAGAGATTCCCGCCTCTTCTCTTCCTCCTTTCTCGCCATCACAGCTGCCATCCGTCTCTCATCATCCTACAACACAGTCAATGCAACAGTTATTCACCAGATGGGGCTAGTGACTCCGGTTCATTCCCTAGATGTTGCTAGTAATTCTGATACTTAGTTTTGCAGTACTCTAATGTTGCAATCACTTTACATTATTCCACCGTTTTCACTCATCTGTTTATCTCTGAAGCGTTAAAATGTATGTGAATAGTATAAGCTTCTCACACAGTCAGTGTATCATGACTGCCATCAATATTTAGTGCAGCGACACAGATATACTTCATAAATACTCAATACTGGACTGGCTGTAAAATTAACTAACACTTAAATAAAAAATACTGTTAAAACCATATTAATAGTGATAGACTGTAATAAGACATTACCACATCATGTCAGATGGTTGTGATGAGGGCAATGTTTTTGGGAGGAATACCTAGCAAAAGGAATTAATGAAATGTTGAAAAAGATGAGTAAAGATATTAGTGTGCTGTGTAGTAATGCAGGACATTAAGAAGCAGTGACATGAACCACTTGAAAAAGGTTTGAGATGTGGCTACAGAGGAGTATGGACCGGATAAACTGGACAGAAAGTAAGTAATGACGATGCACTAGACATGATGCAAGACAGACAACTGATAGAGGTTATCAAGAAGAAACAGAAAGATTGGTTAGAACAGATCAAGTGAAGGACTCTTTGAAGCTGGCAACAGAAGGATGTTTACAATAAAAACACTAAGGGGAGGAAACGAATAGGCTTATCGGACAAACCAAACGAAGGATGAAAAATAAAGGAATGAAGAGAAATCTAGACGACTGAGCAGAATGGAGAAAGTTTAATGGAGCCAGGGAGCTGCCACACGACAGAAGACTCATCATCAGAAGGAGAATAACAATGTATACTTTATCAGCATTTTAATGTATATTTTATTTAACTTTTTACCTTTATTGTTTGTGCTTGGGTTACTGTTGTGGCAGCAGTAACTAATGTGGATCATACAACAACATAGGTAACAAGATGGTGTCTTGTTCAGTAACTCACTGTGATTCGCTTCATGTCCAGCTGTCGTAGCTTGACAACATGCTGCAGCATCTGTTGTTTGTACTGCGGCTCCTGTGAGATTGGGTTGCCGTCCATCGAAACTTCCTGAAGACTCTGTGAGTCGCCAAGACATGATACATCTTCAAAGCTGAAGACATAGCAACGGAAGATGCATGAGAAGGTTTAATATTATAGTGGAAAACAACACAACTCATTTCTACCCCAAGACATTCACCACAGCCTGTATACACAGTACCAACTATCCCATGTTGAGACGACCCAGGTGTAATCCTGGGAGCAGACTGTGATGGATGGGAAACCTTCATAGACTGAGTGAGAAGAGATTGACAAACAAGGTTGTTGTCATCATGTCCTTCAAACCTTTTCACTAGCAAAGAATAACAAGAAACGTACTTAACAAATTGTATGCAAATGCCAGTTTGATTTAATAACTAATTGTATTAAGCCTAGATTAGCAACCGAAAAGCAGGGTTCAAACAGCTTGTAGCTAAACCACCCAAGTGGATATTGACAAAATTCATATGGTGCTGTTTCTAAGCTTTGGCAATTTCATTCATCGTTGCCACAGTTCACTCAGCTGTATAAATGAGTACTTGGCTACAGATAGAGGTGGATATCTGAACGAATAGTCTTCGCGTAGTAATTGCAGTGTGGCTGAATGCTTCTTAGAGAAGTTGAGATGGCGTTGGAATGAACAGGTCTGCCAGGGGGTGAATTGTAAAGTGCTTTGAACAGTCTGGATACCACCCTATATAAGAATGTACCTTTAAGATTGATGATAATGTCATAAGTCACTTCCATCCTCCCTTATGGAAAACAAATACTTTAAGAGTCTATATATTTTTCAGTGTTGTTTACATTTGCAACTTTTCTTTACGGTTTATGGAAATATTTATATTCACTGTTTTTTCATTGACAATGTGAGTGATTATATTGCTGCTATGTATGTAGTCATCTGATGTACACGATTAAAATCGGATCGAACCTGGAACAATGCATGGACTACACTTCTGTAGTACTTCATGTGCTCACTGGATGAGTGAGTACAAATTACATTATCACATTACATACACATCCTTCCCGGGCCATTGCAGGCGGCCCAGCAGAAGACAAGTGGAGAAGGCATAGCTAACAAAATGAGTGTCACCAAGGTTGTTTCTGCCATCATTTGATTTGCACAACACAGAGTATGTTCCACTCAAGCATACCTTCGAACTCGACCTTTCAAAAGTGGTGTAGAAGATGGTCGTCTGCCCTTAGATGATTGCACTCGTCTACATTTCGCCACATGGATCTTGACTCCGGGAGCCAACTGCAGCATCTTACGATCCAGGGTCAGTTTGCCCAGATCCATTATCAGCTAACACTGGATTAACAGTAGTCGCACTGGTGAGCTGAGAGATGCGTGGTACATAAAGATCCTTGAAGGCATGCAATATGATTGTTCTTGTATGTTCATGGTTGAGATCTTCACAATTCTTGTAGTCAGCACGAGTCCATGATCCACAGATGTTGATGCTACTAGAAATATCCTATATGGCAAAAATAGTTTGTAGAGAAACACCAGGAACTTCTTTGTTTGACAGTTATTACAACTAGGTGTCTTCAAGAATGAGTGATCTCGGACATTTGTATGTTCATGGCACTGAAGATCCTGGGAGACGTTTCACTATTGAATGCGACAGTAATACAAGCAATGCCATGAACTCTGTGCTCCTTTCTGCCTGATATGTATTCCACAAAATACACGGGGAACATTTCCACAGCCATAGTCCTCATGTCATAAGCCATGCAGATAATCCAGTGACATGGCTGCAATGATATTACTGGCAATATATTCAGGCAGTTTTCAGCATGAAACTTAGCACAGTTGTAGAAGACATCTCCACCTGCAATGATTACAGGCAGCTATAAAAATGAACTGAAGTTTTCGTTGGTAAACATCATGCATGTGCATGTCAAGACTAATACAACAGCCACACTGCAATGTTCCAGCAGTCAATGGTAGCTACAGTTTACACCAATGTATTTTCTTTTCAGAGGAGCAGACCGATCATGCAGTCTTGTGAAAATGACACCATTGCACTGACCATGATTCTAATCCAGAATGACCAGTAGACTGGAAACAGTTTAACACTGACACGCCTTTTACACCTGATATGCAGTTACTCATTTCACTCAGTTTCCTAGGTGCATTTTCTGGAAAGGTCTCTACTTAATGCTATTCAATTCCACATAGGCAATAATTTGGCTTATTACACTTGAACAACACGGATCAATAGCCAGTTATTAGCCACCCTCTCAAGCTACATTAAGGTGATTATGAATGAACTTACTAAGCCATGCAAGAACAGACAGAAATAGCACTGTTGTGTTCCCATTATAGAATTAATATGCAGGTAGATCAGAGCTCTGTAATTTGCAACTGCACTCAACTCTTGACCACAGATACAATTATCTTGTTGCTTTGGTTTTCCACATATCAAATAGATCAGCACAACTAAACACTGCTCCCTTTGTTGTTTGACCTTCAGCTGTAATGTATCAGGTTCATAACAGTGAACAACAAACCTTGATTTATGAATGGATGTTTACCGACTCCAACTAACACTCAGTCATTGAGGAATTTACATTACTGAAGCATACCTGTTTCTAACTCCATAAAGTACAACAATAGCAAATTGCAGAACACAACCATATTTATTCTATGTAACCTACAGATTATATGCACCATGAGAAATACATTTGACAAAGACAAAAAACAATGTATTTTCGCAGTAATGGTGCCAGGAGTCCTTGCCACTCCAGCTGGGTAGATCATGGTGCACAAGGCAACAGTAAGATCATGGTGCACAAGGCAACAGTAAGATCATGGTGCAAAAGGCAACAGTAAGATCATGGTGCACAAGGCAACAGTAAGATCATGGTGAACAAGGCAACAGTAAGATCATGGTGCACAAGGCAACAGTAAGATCATGGTGCACAAGGCAACAGTAAGATCATGGTGAACAAGGCAACAGTAAGATCATGGTGCACAAGGCAACAGTAAGATCATGGTGCACAAGGCAACAGTAAAGTCAATAACAGTAACAAAAGCAGAGTCTCCTCCAGAACGTACAATTGACATTAATTCTATAATCTTGTGCACAAACTATATCTACAGAAAAGGTCCAGAAGATACATTATTTGCAGGACTAGTGAATCAAAAAGAAAGACAATGGGACAGTGACAGATATCATTGTTGTATTCTAAGGCTTTTTTGATTTCCTGCCTGGCTTGTTGAAATAGTAGCCATGGTGCCTACATCAGCCCATGGTATGCTACTGGCCATTAGTCTCTCTTCCTTATACATGTTACAGTCAATCTGCGTAATCTGTCATTTCACGTAATGACTGACATGTTTAGGCATTACACGAAATGACTGTTTCACTCAGGCATTTCGCGAAATGACTGAAAATTCCAGTCATTACACAAAATGACTGGAAATAAGGCACTGTTATTACACAGTTTGACTGGTGACCATTTCAGTCATACTGTGTAATAACTATTTGTGTACTTTTATCATTATATATTGTTCCAATGTTAATTGTGTATTAATATCAGCTTTCGTAATTCTTCAGACATTTACATTACTCAAGTAGATAAACAATGTGAATAAATATTTGCTATATATTTGCAAATAGCAACATTTTGCTGATAATTTATCCATCTCTAGGTACAAGATTCTAACCCTCCCCCGACAGTTTGATTGATAGCTATCTCACTAATGTTCTCTGATTTGATGGACTGGTAATGGATGACTCAACCATTCTCCAACTGGGTATGCCAACTGCCTAACAATGGTGACTGTCTGAATTGGCTATTGTGCATTGCCTCTCCCTATAAAAAGAACACAATCAGTGGGTGTTAATCATTTGCCTATTGGCATAGCTATCACAGTGCACAGGATAATTATGAAGTCCAATTTAAGGATGAACTTTAAGAAAGGTTCGAAATATGTCAAAAACATCTAATTCCCAAAGTGGAATATGTCAATACTACAGAACAACTCAAGCTTGCAGCAACTGATGAACCTTTGAAGTCACGCCATAAATACTACATACTCAGCAAGTAAGAACCACCCGTCTTATGCTGAACATTGTTTCTTGATTTTAAGTGTGATAAATTTACCAGACATTTCACAATTTGAGGGGTAGATAGTAGTCCATTTTTATCAATGCAAATATTCCAACCTATAATAAATGAGGAATGGGTGGAAAGATAGTTAAGTACTCTTCCAAATGTGCCATAGTTAACATGTAATTATGTAATTGCAGTAATGACATCATACCAGAATTTTGTCATAGAAATTACTCCACAGCCCCACATATGCAATTTTGATGGCTTGCACAACATGATGTGGTTTCATTTTCATTTGGTAATGGTGAAATTTCATACCTTCATTCATTGATATGCACATTGAAGCCACAGGGGTAATTCCCTTCAAAGGTTTTCTCAGTAAGAAGCCTTGAGTTAATATCCACCACATTGTATTAGATACCAATTCAAGTCTTAATCCTTTCTCTGTTCAATTATTCCTCTTTTTTATGTAAGCCAGGAAGTCCACAATGAAAGGGTTTTTCTTCAGTTAGCCATGAATTGCAAGAGTGAGCACAAATGAAAACCGTCAATACTGTGTCACAAAAGTCGAGAAGTCCTTTAATGATTTGTCACATTAAGCCGTGCAAACAAATTAATTTAAAAGGGAAGTTAAACCAATTGCTAAGTTTACTATAAAAGACACATTGATAAACATCATGATTATGCGTATATTACAATTACAATATATTACAATATATATTTTTTATTATTTATTCTCACAATTTTGGTTTAGGTAGTTTATAATTACAATTGGATAATAATTTAAATTTGCTCTTATGTTTTGCAGGTATAACATTTTTCAATGCAGTGACATCGAGAAGTTGATAAAGAAACGAAATACACAATGATGCACACTGAAAACAGAAGTGATAGGATAAAATGTCCTGAACCTCTGAAATCAATCAATCAACAATGTACTGACTCCACAAAAACAATAGGTCATTCTACATTTCCAACATTCAATTTAAGATACACAGTAGAAGACAAATTGTAATTGATACTTCACAGTATTTGCTCTGGGTATAATATCACAAAGCGAACCTAGGGGGACTGGGGCATTGCACCTCATAATAAAAACATTAATTTGATGATAAGTAGTTTCGACCATGTGGAGTAACTTCAATTCCTGGTGTTCTACACGATCCAAAGTGAACCTGAATACTAATCTTAAATCATAATTTCATCACAATATAAAAAATATGTTTTAGTGTGAGAAATAGGTAGCTGCTATGTGATAATTTCTGAAAATATCTGGCTATGTAGATGAAAAAAACAGCAAGTTTGCCCACATCACTTGTCATTAATCAGGGGAGCCACTGTTTCAGTCATTACACGAAATGACTGCACCTCTTTTCTAGTCATTTCATGTAATGACTGAAATTTTCAGTCATTTCGAGAAATGCCTGAGTGAAACAGTCATTTAGTGTAATGCCTAAACATGTCAGTCATTACGCGAATTGACTGTTTATGCAGATTGACTGTAACATATATAACATATATGTACAGCAAATATGATCCATTCATTGGTACGTGGGTGTAAGCTGAAAGTCAGCCAAATCGCGACAGATTCTCGTCAGTTTGACAATGACACTCATAGATAGGAATCAGTTGGCATCCCTGTTTCATTAATATTAATTATATATTATGTTTTTAATACATCACTAAACATATTAGAATTTATATCAAGACACCTTTTCATTAATATTTAGTACTGGTTAAGATGACCCCCACCCCTTCAATATATTGACTGGGACATAAGATACACACAACTGACAATCAAAAAGCATTTGTTTTTCCCATGAAACGTGTTGACGACGAAACCATCACCCACCAATACGTAATGCTATACATTTTTTACTTTGAGAACTTGTGTGGCAAAACCAGCTGAGAAAATATAAATAATATATATAATAACTGAGATCTGATCAGAATCTCCCACTTTTAGAACAAATTCAAAATTTCAAAGTTGAATTTGATGATCTGTGTCAGGATGATGATGTAGATGACAGAGTCAGGATAATGATGTAGATGACAGAGGACGTTGAGAGTTTCATTGATGAAAGCAACGTTGGCTGAACAACCCGATTTGTGAGGTACAAGGAAGACTGTATACATCACATACAAAGCTGGATTTTTCTTTATATTGGGGACCTATCATGCTCAGTGTTTTAAAGACGTTTGCAGTGCCTCTTCTGAGTTTCGACACGTATACAGGTTTCTTCAAAATGTGCAGACCGATCTCTATTTTGTAAGGTTTTCAGATAAAGATTCCCACAAAGCTGGCTTAATGTACATATCTTGTAACTGGATTTCACCAAGTCTTTGTAGTGCTTATAAAGCTTTCCAACAGTATGTTTTCCATCAGTTATTTTGCCCTATAACGGTTGTTTTAATGCTCTGCTTTTGGCACTCTGGTATCTGAGATTCATGTCATATGGCCTATCCATTAAAGCTGATTCCTCATTATGCCTTGGTAAGACCTGTGCAAATGCATCGTTTATATGAAAGTGACAGCCCTTTTAATATGGCGGATATGTTAAAACGCTGGTTCAAAGGACCCAAAATACTTGACATCATCATACAGGCAGTGTACTGTGCCATTATGTAATTACCTAAAAAGTAATTAATATATGTACAATAGCATGCCAAAATACAGTACCGCTAGTTGTAACTAATCATGTCAGAAATGACAAGGTTTGAAGCATAAATTGATGTATACTCCCCCACCCCCCACAACGTAGATTTACTCAATACAATGCTTACACAGGCACCACAACACTGTCATTATTAGATTATCATTATTAAGATTATTTCTAGAAATTTTAAAATTATATAAGAAAGTTACAAATCCTAGTATACTATCAACATAATAAATACTCAACCTCAGAAAAATCAATCAACATAGAAATAACTAGTAAAAAATAATAACAAAGTTCTGTAAATACTCATAGAAGTACACTAAAACTGCCTTAGCAGGACACCTGTCCATAAAGGACATCGGATACCTGTCTATGATGGGCACTTTTGAAAGTCCTGAATTACTTGCTATTAGTTTTCACTGTCCGCTAACTGCCCATAGCAGCCACTTGGCTAATGTGGACAAGGGACAGGGAATTTGGACCCAACCATTCATAGTCACCCTGCCGCATGCAGACAGGTTTAAATGCATTGACAATCCCATGAATCAAGGTAGCTGGGCCAACACTGATATGCACTTAGCTACAGATATGTATGTATTCTGTGTCATACCATCTGCATTATGTCATCAAGTAGTATAAAAATGTGCTCCAAATAAGGCGAGCCTCTTGCCTAGGCCACCGCCAACTGTATAAACTTTCACCCATTGGCTTCTCTTGGACATCAAACCAGGTTCAGTTCACCTTTCCATAACCATAACCCTGCTTTGCTTTGAAAGACTCAGAGTCTAACTCTCAGAAGCCAAGCTCCAAATTTAATGAATAAGGAGAAATTTGTCAATGTCACTCCCACAGCAGTGGACCATGGCAGATTAATATTTTTTTTAGTAGAGTTTTGTAAATAAAATTTGTTTGTCAAAGAAATGGTGATTACATGGAACAGATCAAGGGCC
Source organism: Lamellibrachia satsuma (assembly GCA_033239005.1). NCBI lineage: Eukaryota > Metazoa > Annelida > Polychaeta > Sabellida > Siboglinidae > Lamellibrachia > Lamellibrachia satsuma. The sequence continues at coordinate 6,621,963 of BSQZ01000027.1, forward strand.
CCACACACCAGATCAAGGGCCCCACATACCTCAAGGGCCCCACACACCAGATCAAGGCACTGCCTGGTTTCCATGCAGTGGAATGCAGTAACAATGTGTGATTAATGCCATTTTCACCCACTAAGTTTATGGCCCACATGTATTAATGACAGTTCCGCTGTATTATCTTATTAACCATAGCTTTGTATCGTTTCATACCAACCAGAAAATTACAGGCCAGTGAGTTTAACATCAGTTGTATGTAAATTACTCGTAACATTAATTAGAGACCACATGGTGGAATTCCTCATAAAACATAAATTAATAAATACATCTCAACATGGATTCCTAAAAGCAAGGTCATGTCTGGTCACCAGTGGATGTTGTCTACTTAGATTTTTCAGAAAGCTTTCGATAAAGTGCCACATCAAAGATTGTTACTTAAACTAAAAGCCCATGGTATAGGCAATGATGTAATCAACTGGATAGAAAAGTGGCTTACACACAGAAGACAGAGAGTAATAGTAGATGGTAAGATTTCAAACTGGAAATCTGTTTTGAGTGGGGTACCACAGGGATCAGTGTTAGGCCCTATACTGTTTTTAATATATATAAATGATTTGGACGATGACATATCTAGCAAAGTACTCAAATTTGCAGATGACACAAAAGTATTCAGAAAGGTTACTAATGATACAGATAAACAAAGTTTACAGGATGATCTAGAAAAATTAGTTAAATGGTCAGAAAAATGGCAAATGTTATTCAATTTTGGGAAGTGTAAATGTATACACATAGGACATGGAAATATGGACGAGGAATATAAAATGGGGGATGCTGTACTAGGTAGAACCACACAAGAAAAGGATTTAGGAGTAACATTTAATGCTGACATGAAAGTTTCAGAGCAATGTGGGATTGCTGCTTCAAAAGGAAATCAAATTCTAGGGCTAATTAGGAGAACTATCACATATAAGGAGAAACATCTAATTGTACCCCTGTACAAAGCAATAGTTAGACATTTGGAATATTGTATTCAAGCATGGAGGCCATATCGTAAAAAAGACATAGATAAGCTAGAAAGAATACAACGAAGAGCAACTAAGATGATTCCAGAATTAAGAGACCTTAGTTACGAAAGTCGCTTATTACAATGTGGTTTGACAACACTTGAGACCAGGAGACTAAGAGGAGACCAAATAGAAGTGTTTAAAATAGTGAACGGTTATGAGGATGTTGATAGGAATATGTTCTTCAAACTTAAAGAAGGCAGTAGAACCAGAGGACACAAAGCAGCATTAGTTAAGGAGCAGTGTATGTTGGACATGAGAAAGTACTCATTCTCAAAGAGGGTGATAAATGAATGGAACAAACTGCCAAATGATTGTGTTAATGCTAGTAGTGTGAATATGTTTAAAAATAGAATTGACAGATATCTGATAAGGGCGGGCTACACATAGATGAGAAAATTGTTGGACTCTCGATAAGCCAATGGCTTCCTTGTCCACTTGCCATCTGGAACTTGTTGTTCGAGATGGTAATCTTGTTAAATCTTGTTAAACTAGCGATCATAACAAATTATAATGGCGCCACCTAGTGAGTGTCCACATAAGCAAATTATCCATAACGGACACCTGTCCATAATGGACACAATGCATAATCCCAGCGGTGTCCTTTATGGACAGGTGTCACTGTATATGTAAAACACACCATATTTCACAAATGCAGTTCGCATCTATATGTATCAATTATACATGATTTGTACTCTTTTTAAACCTGGAAATACTATGACAATTTCTCTGGCTTACGGAAAAACTATTCCAAAGCTTGACGCCAACAGTAGATATACACATAGCCTTCATTGTTGTATGAATGTAGATTTGTTTAAAATTACCTCTCTGTCTTGTAACATAACAATTATCACCTACAGAAAAAAAATCTTAGGAAATTCATCGGTAGTACATGTAATTGATATTTTACCTTGTACATTATGAAAGCTGTCTTAAATTTGATGTAATAAAAAATTCATGATGTTCAGGTAAACAAACAATATATTTGTTTGATCATGAGCATTTGCTCCATACACAATTCACATCATTCTCTTTTGCAAATAATGATATGTTACAAGACATAGATGCTTATACAACTAAAGATGCACTGACCTGGTGATGAGATTGAAGCTGAGGAAGAGACGTTGTAGACTGGGTAAAGCTTCAATTTCACACTGCATAACAAACACATTCATAATGCAGGCATTAACAGCACATTCACTCACAGTTATTTGAGGGTCCTGGACAAAAATCTTACAACTTTCTCTGTTATTCACTTAGAACTTCAGCCTCAACTGATTTAGCTTACTGTGAACCCAGTTCATTATGTCCAAATATGTAGTGTGTGAATAGTTTAATATCTGCAGTCGATTTTAAAAAGTGCGTATATTTGTTAAAATCAAAGTTACAAAATTTCACTAACGGTGAAATTTGTGAGTTTTCAGCGATTCCATTTTCCCTTCAATCGATGTTTGACCAACCATCAAATAATTTAAAGTTTGTCTGATGATTTCACAAAAACAACCTACAAAAGTTGCACAAACGAGCTACCATATTCTAGTGGATACTGGATACTAGGTAGGCTTGATTCTTTGTAAAATGGATTTGAAATGAGACGAATGAATGAAATCTAACTGAGAAGGGACCTTTAACAGTTGAGGGGTTTTGAAAGCTCAAAAATAGAATGCTTCCACTTAGCCAACCAGAAAATGCTTGCAACTTTAAATCTATAGTCTGGTAAAATAAAATGCATGGATTTACAAACATCTGGAACCTGATACATCTTGATCTAAAACTTATCCAGCCACATCATATTTCCTGACAATGACACTATTTCATTTGGCATTTTTTTGTGAATTTTTTCTAGATAATTCTTTCACAAATTCTTTGAAGATGCTCATACCACCAGTAATTTCAAATGTGCAATTAGATAACCTGTACATGGTTATGACCAAATTTTATTATTACTGACATTTCATCCATTTTTTCTGGATATCTTCATGACTGCGAGATATTACAAACATAAGACATTTGGCCATGCATTGAGAATCTATTATCTCAATGGTCTTAACTAATAATAATAAAACTTCATTTGTGCCTAAATCCATAGAAACCTGAGCTCAGATGTGTAATAAATCAGAATCGTTAAGCATGATGTCATGAACAGGGACGTGCAAGTTATCATCAGAGCGACGAACTGCCGTGAACTTAATTTTTTTAAATATATACTTTTTTGCGGAACGTTGCTATAGCTTCAGATGATTTCAGAGTGATGGGGAGTTCATGCCAGATTCTGGATGCAGCTACAGGGTCAAGGTCAGGAATGTACTTACCTAGGTTAAGCATGGTTTTAGAAACAAAGTTAATTGTTGTTAAATAGATAATCTGAACTGCATTGCCTCCATATACTTACGACAGTTGTGATGCGGTTGCGTCTGAGGTTAAGTTCAGTGAGGGAGTCCATCCCCTGCAGGTTCCTGACATGACTGATGGCATTGCCGGCGAGGTTGAGAACTCGTAGCTCTAACAGATGGTTCAGGTTGTTGATCTCTGTGATCTGGCACAAACAGAAATACTGTAGTATCACCATAACCAGTACATACATGTATAGAATCTGAAACAAATGCTTCATCTATGAACCATAATGGAAAGGTATTATCACCTGCTCTTCAGTCAGAAGAAAAGTTCTCATGTAGTGATTAACATCATCTTTCTTTATCCACAACATTGGTGGATTACCATGAAACACATGGTCACCATTGTACATCTGCTGAATGTACAATGTACAATACACTAGACACCAGCACATTCTACAGTACAATCAGGAGGTTGAAAAATGTGTCTGCGATTATAATTTGTGAAGACTTAGAAGAAATGCTACATTCAATATCTATGTTTTAAAGTTAAATATGATTGGAAATGACAACAAAGAAGAATCTAAGCCACCCGTTATGATAGCTCCAAACCACCTAACTCAGTGCACTGAACACTGTCATAAACAAACATCAGTTGATGCAACCACAGTGGTCATTTAACTATGGCTGGAGACATGATGAAATAAAACATTATATAACTATCTATTTGTTAGATAAAGTATTAGTTGTTATCAGTTGTTATCAGTTCAATATGACAGTATTTAGTGCCAACAAGGTATGTGTATCACGTAAGTGTTCATTGATAATAATAATAATAAAAGTATTTATATAGCGCCTGATCAATCAAGATTGCTCTCAGACGCTTTACATACATGCAATCGTAACTTATTAAAATAAATATATAAATTGTATAAAAAATTATATATTAAAATATATATTAATTATATTAAAAACAATGCCAATAATAAATATTCTAAAATATAGTCCAAATAGACCTACCATAAATAATATAATATTATCATAATAATATGATATAATTATAATAAAATAATAATAAATGCATATAAAAAATATCTTACAAAAGCTACTATCTGTTTTTAAAAGCATTTTATGTTGAGGCAGTGTCTTCACTGTCCTAAGTGAGTCGGGCAACCCCAGATTGGCAGTAGCCAAAGCAAATGGCCAATCGCTACAAGTGACTGTCTGCAAAGCCAGTACAGAAAATAAATACAAAGAGGAGGACCTCAACTGCCAATTCAGATGGCTTCAGTTGAATAACTCTGCGAGAGTGTCCGGTGACCATTCATCACAGAATACACATACAGAAGCGCTGTAGGTTATGTTTTCTGGTATGGCAAACAAGGTGCAGTTTTGCACACGTTGCAAATGCTGCAGCATTGTCTGCGAAGGCCATGCAGTAAAGCACTGCCATAATCCAAGTGTGATGTCACAAAGGCATGTACCAGGGTTTTGCAAGCATCATATGTTATGCTTGACCGAATTAGCCCAATATTTTGTATTTGATAGTAAGATGACTTTACTATCGAACAGCACACCCAGATTGTGCACAGACAACTTCGGTATAACTTGGTGTTCAGCTATTTGACTGCAGACTGTACGCTCTCTGGCAGCGGACGGCCTACTCTTCAACTGCAGACGACACGACTGCCAAAGTGTGATGTCAAACGGTGTCAACCCTCTGTTCACGACGACCAAAAAATCATTTTCATCTCCCATGAAAAGACGGGCGGCAATGGGGACACACCGCCACACAAAGGGCAGACCTAATGAATGGTTTGTAAGAATGCAGAGACCTGGTTGTTTTGATGTTTATGCATTAGATGCCTCAAAATCTAATGTAATGTTTAGGCATTTATCTCCCACAGATGCAATTAGGATGTTGTTTAGGCATTAGATGCCTTATAATCAACTGTGTAGCTGTGGGCACAGGGAGGCGGTTGTAGGACTGGTCATGTTAGAAAAGCCTACACACCAATGTGGTAGATTTCCCTGCAAGAGTATTGATGAGATCGGTTTTAGCTTGAGTTTATGTTGGAACAGTTTTTTTGTGTTAGGATTAGATGTTAGTAGAAGCTTCTACAATTACACTTGTTGATTAACCACGGTCCAACTGTCCTTGTAAATTACTAATTAACTATCAAGTATTAAATGTTTATTTTTTCTTTCACTTGTCTTTGTTGTCTTGTTCACTTGTGCAACCATGAGCATTGAATTATAGAAATAGGGCATCCCCACTAGACCTGAGCCAAACTAGTGAGCAGAAACCCTGCCAATCCATGACAGATACTTCGGCGGGTAAATCAACTCGTTGTTCTGCTGTGCGGAAGATGACTGCCTCTGTCTTCTCTCTGTTCAACTTCAGTTGATTTCTCTCCATCCAGTCTGCCACCTCCGCTACACATGCCTCGACAGGGGCGCAACTATGTATTTGTTACATTCCACCGTCTTATGAATTTGCGTGTCATCCGCATAACAATGGTATTGCATTCTGTGTTGAGCAACAATATCGCCAATGGATGAGTTAATTTCACCAATGCATAACAAAATTACATAATTTTATAATGGTGAAACGATCTAGCAAAATAGAGATCATTCTTTGCCTACTTTTTTTTACAAATACTATGTTATATAAGGGTCAATTTTAGGACCATTCTTATTTATAATCTATATAAATGACATAGCTCTTTATAGTGACCGCATTAATATCTTATGCTGATGACACCACTTTAAAGCAAACGTTTACATCTACACAATATTTGATTTTGTAGGTGGTCAGAAAGGAGGTATCATAGGATTTTTAATAAAACAAAGTTGATCACCCTTGATGGTAATATGGCTAATACACACTATACAAACTCAAACAGATCATCAAAAGATCCTACCTTGTTGCCATGTAAGTCCAATACGTCCAATTTTGTTAGGTTCTCAAGATTCTCAATACTTTTAATCCTGCAAGATGTTAATACATTAAAACAAAAACATATAAGTAAAACATCCAGCACAAAATATATCAGTAAATTATATTTACTCCTGAATGTTCTTTAATATCCCAATCATAAAATGCTTCCTTCATTAAAACATTACACACTGTTCATAGGACCTCACAATGTGCCCATTGCACCAACTGTATGACTACTGGTGTTACTGTTGTTGTCCTTGTGGACCCTATGATCTATGCTGTTAGCTTGTAGTGCTTGTACTACCAATTTCCCAAATTATTAACAACTATTAAACACCCGGTGTCCACTGAAACAAATAAATCAACCATTATCTGCTGGTCGTTATTTAGCCCAGTGCGAATCAGGTTTATTAATGTTCAAAGTTTAAGTAAAAAAATCAGCAAAATAATTCACATTCATTGTTACATCAGGTAACTTGCGAAAGTGTTATAGTATAATGAGGCGTTGAATTTCAACTGTGCCCAGTCAAAAATAATTTAATAGTTTGTACGATGATTTCATAAAAACTAATTAACACATTTGCACAAACAAGCTAGAATGTTGCAGAAGATACTAGATGTTTTGCGAAATGATTCTAAAACGAGACAAGCAAAAATAATTTTATTGTAGAAACGGCTTGAAAAGACTAACTATGTAACAGTTCAGATATCCTTTCAATGTCACAGTCAGGTGTTCATTCCTCTAACTACCTGTAACTTCTCTAGGGAAACATGTACCTGTTCTTGCCAAGCATCAAGACCCGCAGCGACTTGAGGGCGCCAAGTCCAGAAATTATCTCAATCTGGTTGTCATAGAGATCAAGGAAGATGAGGCGTTTCAGGCAGGTCAGATGTTCTATGACCTCAATGAGGTTGTGCTGGTAGTTGAGAAGCCGCAACTGGTCTTCTCCCTCCAGTATGGGACACACCGTCAGACTGCGTCTGCAAACAGCAAGAATCTATAATTTTTCTGTAACAAATATAATACCAAGTTAATTTACCAGGACACATATTTGAAGAGATTGAAACTGTTGCCTAAACAAATGTACTTGATTAATAATGTTCATAGTTCGTGCTTCACAACAGCCTACCTGTACAGTCTAGAAACCATAGTCACAGAAGAGGAAGACCATGATTCAGATAGCATGAAGAGAGATTTGGCAGGATTGGGAGGGGAATGGAGATGAGAGCGAGGGATGGGGGAGTAGAGATGGATGGTGAAGATGGCGTGACAGGAGAAGAAAACAAAAAACAAGGACCAGTATCAATACCAGCCTCACCCCAGACTTCAAGGACAAATCAACAATTTAACTAAAGCCTGTAGCTAATATACTATAGTTAATAGTAGGGTCCCTACGAGGTGATCCTCCTCACTGTTCATACAGCAGATGACGTCCTCACCATAAGATGGTCAAATATATTTTGTGCGTATTTTTGTTGATAAATTTTAAAGCCACCTGTCGAGATTGAGTCTGTCAGGGTTTGCATGTCTTTCCTCCGGTGAACGGTAAACAACAGGGACACCTGGAGTACTTGAGCGCTCTGTGAAGATCACACGGTCACCTGAAAACAAAATAAAAGGTAATACCAACATGTGCAACAAAAACGTCATGAACATGAAGTGATGCAACAGCTATGTCAGAAACATGAAGTAATGCAACAGCTATGTCATGAACATGAAGTAATGCAACAGCTATGTCATGAACATGAAGTAATGCAACAGCTATGTCATGAACATGAAGTGATGCAACAGCTATGTCAGAAACATGAAGTAATGCAACAGCTATGTCATGAACATGAAGTAATGCAACAGCTATGTCAGAAACATGAAGTAATGCAACAGCTATGTCAGAAACATGAAGTAATGCAACAGCTATGTCAGAAACATGAAGTAATGCAACAGCTATGTCAGAAACATGAAGTAATGCAACAGCTATGTCATGAACATGAAGTAATGCAACAGCTATGTCAGAAACATGAAGTAATGCAACAGCTATGTCAGAAACATGAAGTAATGCAACAGCTATGTCAGAAACATGAAGTAATGCAACAGCTATGTCAGAAACATGAAGTGATGCAACAGCTATGTCAGAAACATGGAGCACTGTAAATATTACCATACAGCAAAGATGGAACAGGACATGGAGATTCCACAACGATAGCTTTTACAAAAATATCACTGTGGACACTCGTAAAATGGGTGGTGCCTACTGTTTTTAACTTTAAAATTCATCAGTCCATGCTCTGACATAAATATACTATAATTACCACGTTTTGTTTTATTATATATAGAGACAAAAAAGTGGTATTTCGGTACAAGAAAACTTTTAAAATTTTGCTTCAAACATTTTTTATTTGCCATGTTAGATACTGGATACCAATATCATTTAAGCATTTCACTGGAAAGGGGACTTTACTAATTACCACGTTTTGTTTTATTATATATAGAGACAAAAAAGTGGTATTTCGGTACAAGAAAACTTTTAAAATTTTGCTTCAAACATTTTTTATTTGCCATGTTAGATACTGGATACCAATATCATTTAAGCATTTCACTGGAAAGGGGACTTTACTAATTAGCTATTTTAAACATAAATTTCTGGATAATACATGGGTAACGTATTCATTGTATAATTTAGTGAAAGTCAAGATTTGTCTGACTGGAGCAATTAGACTCGATGAAAGTGACATTAAATAATAAAATGTTCCATAGATGTTTTCTTGCATGTTTTCAACCATGAACTCCCCAAACATGTTATTAACAGAAAGAAACCAAGCGGGTGAAAATGAATGAAGCATACACAATGCAACACCTTGTTTAATTCAGACAGGAAATAATAAGCTAAAACACACAATTAGTAACAGAAAGACACATATGAATAAAGTATCTTTAGGCAAAGGTATTCCAGCTGAAAGCACACATCCCAAAATATTTTTATGCACACATCCCAAAATATTCTTATATCTGGACTACCAAATCAGACACAACGATCACACAATTAAAAAACCACATATTTCAGGTCAATCAAAACCACAATTAGTATTGGAAGGAAATGAAACATAAGTTTATATGCTGGAATATTTCATTGAGATGACAGGAAACAAAATCATAAACTACTATGTTAAAACATAGACAAACCTTATTTCTGTTACTTATCCAGAATATCTAAATGACTTTCAACATTTTTCTATCTATTCCATACATCCATTAGTTAAATATTTTTTAACTGACCTAATAGGTTTTATTTTCTTAACAAACGTCTTGCTTTCCTTTAATAAGCAAATTTCAATCATGCCAATGGAATATCACCCACTACTTTATGTTACACATTAAAAATACCATCACTGTCTGAAAGTAAGAATCTTTCTATGTATTCTGGACTTCTGCGAGGACTCTTCCACCAATGCAGCAAATAAAAACAATATGCTATAAAATATTGTTCATCTGCATTACAAAAACATCTAGCTTTTTACATGGATAACATACGTGTAATATGCACATGGTTGCTAAAACTTGCATCTAGTGCATAATTATAATGTGACCATCTTGTTGTTGTTGTTGTTGCTTGAGCTGTCTGTGGTCACTGTTGGTGATCCCGGGTCCTGGTGGAATGTCTATACTCATCTGTAGATGTAGATACTAGACAGTGGTGCTATGTGTAGATGTAGCTCTCCACATATCACCACTATCCAGACTGATCAAGCCCCAAGCATGAGTTAGGTACATCATATCCTGCTTAAGGCTGCTGCCAACTGGCCAAGCCTCAACACAAGACAGGTTACCCATGAGTTACCCCTTATTGTTGGTTACTATGTCTAAACATAACGATATTGTTGTTAAAATTGTTGATCCAAATGATCAGATACATCATGGAACTTGGCTTTTAGAATTTCTAACAATATTTCTATGCAAAGAATTATCAATCCCTTCACCCATGAAGAGAGGGTAGTGCCAACTAAAAATCTATCTAGTTCTAGACCAGTAGCTTTCGCTCAGCAGTACCTATGACTCAGTAAGACTGAATGAGACAAGGGATGAGTATATTGATATGTTAGAAAGACAGGGAAACATGGAGAAAACGTGGGAATGGATTACTACACAACAGAGAAACAGTTAGAAGCCACTGCCAACACTAGCACATGGAAAGGTTGCCTTACCTGGCAGATAGACAGGTGTGGGTTGGGGGAGGGATGGTGCAATATCATCAGCAAAATCTCCAACTGGTTCACAACTATGGGAGTCGGGTAAAAATGAAGTGGATGGCCTACGTAAACTCCTGCTATGGCTGACATTACGCGCCCGGTACCCACCACCTGGGTCTACAAACATAAGCACATGACGACATCACTAAACCAGGAAATTCACCTTCTAGATGGACCGTCATTTAACTAGCCTGCTTTTAAATCAATATAAGATTTAATTTCGTTTGGTAGAGATGCCAGAAAAATATTTTAAATAAAAAAATTAATTACATTAAACCAGTTTCACAATTTTATATGAAAAGTGTAGTTTTTCTACGTCATGGCATTATGAAAAATATTATGCTGGTTACCACTCTGTACTGCATTAACCTTAGGAATAGCACCTAGGTATGTGTAACTCAGCTGTTGGGACAAGAAATTAAAATAACGTGACCTAGGATTGGCAAAGACAAGATCTATTGATATAACAGCCTCTGAGAAAGTACTATTGGCTGAGAGCAGCTTGACATTGCTAGCAGTGCTGGTGACACACGAGACAAGAAACGATAGACTGTAGTCATATGAAGACTGCTCCTGCTACACATTTTTGGTGAATTGTCACCACACATCATACAGTCGAAATCTGCAAGTGACCAACCTAGATGTAAAGAAATCTCTTTACCTGTAACACAAAATACATGAGTGTAATGAGACCACTCTACTCAACAGTGAGACAACTCTACTCAACAGTGAGACAACTCTACTCAACAGTGAGACAACTCTACTCAACAGTGAGCTGAGCTGTACCAGCCTCTTTTCATCTGTAATAATAACATTCTGAGCAGTTAAGAAGACTTGATCTTGCTATTGTTTTTAAAAATTCACCTGATCATCTCAGTCATTGATCATTTTCCACAATAAAGGAACACCTATTGATTGGTCCATTACAATAAAAAAATATTGTAGTTGACATTGGTGATGTTTGGTTTTGATTATTTCTTTGTATTTTCTATTTTATTATTCTATTGTATTTTATTTTAATGACCAAATTCAGTAAATTAATCAATTTCAAATTTTTTATCACTAAAAAAGTTAACAAGCTGAATAATATTTTTTTATATACAAAACTGTGAAAGACAACTGCTGAGGGTAAAATGTATTTACAAATCAATCACAAATTATATTGACTACCCAAGGGTGCATGATTTTCCTACACAACGGGACTTTAATAAATGTACTCTAGTTAAAAGTTTCTAGTCTCATAATGGACATAGTAACACTTGCTTGAAAACATATTTGCGCACAGAAAGCATTTCTGGAAATGTAGATGCTGCTAAGCCAACACATTTTTAACAAACCCACATTTATGCGCGTCACTGCTTCTCTCACACAGCCATCATGCAATAGTGTACCGTCACTGTCAGTGGTGAAGCTAGCTTGTGAAACACTGCTCTAGCAGTTGGTCCCAGAATGCTGTACTTGTGGATGTGAACAGTTGCTCAGTTTTTCAGACAGCAATTACTCATGGATTCCATTAAACACTGAACAGAAAACTGTTTGGTCTGGGAGACCAAAGACCATACATACATCAAACACATGCCTCAGAGAGAGAGCAAGTCAAGTGCAATGCTGGTCGCTCTTTTGTAAATAATAAATTATAATACATTAATAAAATCTGTAAAAACTGCTATGTGAATGTAAATCAAACCATATGCAAATATTTTTTAATAATGTGGACAGTTGGCTGTAATTCATTGTTCGTTCTCATTAAAAACAAACATCAGTGTTGTAGTGTAATGTTTGAATAGTTATTTTGTGTGAGCTATGGAAAAGGTAAATTTTTCAATTGCAACATGGCCCCATTTTCAATAAAAACATATATTATTGTTTCAGTTAGGCTCAGTTGGTATTTGAATGAACTGGTCTTTCAAAGGGCAACATGTATATTGTTCTCAACAGTTCTCAGCACTAAAAACTGCACATTTAAACAAACCTTTTCTGTTTCGTAACTGAACTTCATGTTCCACTTGATGGAACTCTAGCACACCCATCTGCAGTAACCCATAGGTTTTCTATACTTTACTTTTACTGTTACCAGCATTGTAACCGGGGGTTTCTCAGCTAGATGTTATATTACGCCAATGAATTTACCTGGGATGAAGCTATTGACAGAGCCATCAAGACTGGACCCAGCGCTATGGTGCAATGGGGCACTGTTGCTCTGGAGCTCCTTCGGATACCTTTGTCCCTGAACACCTTCCTTCTGCACAACATCAACACAGTCTATGTGACACATCAAGGAACTCCGTGGGTAGGATAAAGTTAGAAATTAGTAGCAAACATTAGGTTAATTTGAGCCGTGACAAACACTGATTTTATGATCGTGTTTCTTCCAATATAAAAAGATTTTCAAACAATGCATTCAATGTTACATGCATAAGGAACAAGTTGAAAAAGTAACAGTTCCCATTGATCAGTTCTAATGTGTACATCTTGCAGGTATCGAATCATGTGTTCTAGATTTTCACAAAACATAAGCCAAAACCTGTAAAAATTGCCATTATGGCTTTCGCCAATGAAACGTCGGTCAGAAATAGCTCAGAATATCGACATACCAAACATTCAAATTAGGAGGGTGGGTGTCTTCAAAACTCTCGTGGCAGTGGAGCTAATTTTTTTCACAAATGTTATTGATGCTTCAAGTAAACATAAAAAAAACAACCTTGGGCTAACACGGGAGTTTATGGTCAGTAGCATATTTAAGGGGTCCATGACCTCCCTTTGGTTTAATTTTTTTACTGTATATTTTTTTGCATCGCTACACGGTAGCATGAGCGACTAGGCTTGGCCCCCCTTTGCGAGATCCTAAATACACCACTGTTTATGGTGGTTTGTACACATACATTGTGGATACCTGGTAGTTTGTACAGTAAGTACTGGGTGTGTAGTTTAATGTTAGTTCATAGATAAGTATTGCACTTCTGTTTACCCCATTTCCAACTCACCATTGTGTATTCTTCACCAATTCACATTTGTTGCACATTTTTTAGTAATTTGTTGTTACCTATTGCATTGTAACTGCGTGTTGGAATTAAGGATTGATTGGTTGATAAAAAGTTTTGATTGTTCTTTGTTTGGTTACACTTATTAGTAGCATGGGGCAATTAACTTGAAAAGATAATCAATTAAATTACAATGAACTAAAATATTCTCCAATAAAATCAAATTAACTTTAACAGTACAAGGGTGTAATGAGAAATGCTAATTAATTTTTAGGTTATTGTTGAAATTCAATAAAGCTCATGTTTTTTTCTTAGCAAAATGTGTTAAATTTTTTCAATTTTTTTTCCTGTTACTTTCTTTCCATTTTCCATCCGGAGGAGGGGATGTCCTTACACTGGTCCTTACACTGCCCCACACTTGGCTGCAAGTTGCCAGCTCCAAATGTTTGCTTTAGACAAACATTTGCAGAAGCCATGATTAGCCATCAATTTATCACCCTACCAGAAGACATTCTAAAGCCTTCCCTCCAATTCACAGGTACTTGAAAGTCACAGAGCACACCCAGTTCCCAGGGTGTGCTCTGTGACTTTCTCACTCCCATTTAGGCATTACTGAACCTTATCTCTCTCAGGCTGTTGACTGGAATAGTGACTGCAGGCCTTCTGGAAATGTCTGGGTAACATGGCTTAGCCATGAAGCTATCCAGTAAGACCAACTGCTAAATGAGCACTTAATTGAGAGTTGATTGGGAATTTGTCAAATAAATTATATAACCCCTTTTTTGGAATTTATTCATCATTTCAACATAAAGCAGTACAATACAACAATATATACAACAGTGACATATCAGCACCATTTTGTTGCTATACCTATCAAGATCTGTAAATACATAGGCAGATTTAAAGAAATGTTGAAGGGAAATGCAGGAAGTGCCATACTTATAATAAGCATTTCCCACTATATAAAAAATACATAAATTAATTAAACATGTGAAGACCACGATAAACATAAATACATACATTAACTAATACTACTAAATTGGTATTTCATACTACCATACTGTTTGCCGAGAACAAACAAAGTTCATAGACAATTTGTATCTGAAATAGTTACAAACTAGGATGTGACTAAGTGTTATATTTATTGACCAAATAATGTTTGTAGCTTATGTTAAAAGCACGTATATTACTGCTATTTTTATGATCCTTATTTAAGGAATTCCACATCTTTGGACCCTTTACATTTATACACATAGATTTTAATGTTGTCCTGCAGTATTTGTTTTTGAACTTATTTTCTTGGCGTGTATTATAATCATGACATGTATTAACCATTTCAAAATGAGAAAGAATGTTCACTGGCATTAAATTGTTGTAAATATTTTACATTATAACCATGGATTTAAAGTTAATCATGTAAAAAATAGTATGGGCATTAAATTTTCCCTTTAAATAACATTAATTAATTAAATTAAAATAGCCTTTCTGGTAGTTAATTAATTAACTTGAGTTAATTCAATTAATAAATTAATAATTTTAATTAATGCATGCCTGCTCGTTAGACAGTTTTCACACTCATTTAATTTAATATTTGTCAAAGTTCTGAATATGTTTGGTTTGGTGTGCGGAATCTGTCCATGTAGTAGCAGCTTTATCAAACAATATAACAATGCATAAAATACAAGATTATTACAGTTTACATAATGTCAGTGCGTTATATTGCACGGTGGTCACATGGCTCATTGCCGTCTTCCTGTGACTCCATTGAAACTAATTATCATTACTCATTGCATGTGGCAACGAATTGAGGAAGTGTGCAGGGATGTCAACAGACCATGCCTTACACTCCACTCCACTTACACGCCACATGTATTTTTTTATGAGACCATGTTCCATATGCGAATTGCTCAGGGATAAAAAGGAAAAGTAGCAATGTGACAGATTATCGTTTAGGATACAGCAACTTTATGACAATATCGCGACGATGGGAATTAGAATTATTTTCCTTGCCATTACAAGAAACTGCTAGCAGTGCTGCTTCACACATAATAAGTGTATTACATTAGCTTTAATATGATATAATAACAAGTGCATTATGAATGCCTTTTAGGCTGATGTCGAACACTGCCCTGAGCCTGAGACGCATATCAAATTGTGCTTTTAATGTGTCTGTGTACTTTGCCATGCCTCGAGGTTGCACATCAATAAAGCTCTCTTAGTAACTACGTGTTGTCTGGATACTTACAACATCCAACATAAACATGTTACATGGTCGCAGTAAACTATACTGAACTCATGCCTGTGGAGATTGCTCGACACACCGTCACGAATGCAACTTCTGACGAGTGGTAATCTGCATTACACAGCAGCAGACATGCTGATGACCTTTCCAGCACCACAAGTGTTGGAGACAAACGATGCCAATGCGGCGGAGAGGTGGAAGAAGTTTTTCTTAGCCTGGATGAACTATGCATTGGCAATGGAACTGGGAAGTAAGCCAGAAAGTGTACAGGTGGCCACACTGCTAACAGTTATCGGGGAGGAAGCAAGAGATGTGTTTTCGACCTTCGGTGACTGGGCCGTTGCCAGCGACAAAACCCGGACACACGAACACAACAGCCTGGCGAATCTTACAACCAGTATAAAACGGCACTTCATAAGCTGGCTGAAGGTTGCCAGTTTCAGTCAATCACACCAGAGGAAATACTCCGTGACTGCCTTGTCTTCGGGATTGGAGACAGCAAGGTGAGAGAGACTGTTGCACAAGACAGAGCACAATTGAGTGGAAAAAAATAGTGCCAGGCAGCTGCAACAAAATGACCCTGCAGATGATGATGGTCAGTAGGGGCAGAGGTCAACGAGGCCACATAAATCACCATGATTGTGCTAGTGTGCCAACTGTGGAAGGCGACAAAACACAAAGGTAAAGTCCAACTGTCCAGCGCTTTGAAAAACATGTCACAAGTGTCATCGGCTGAATTACCTTTCAGCCAAATGCAGGAGCAAAACAAAACACGGCGCCAGCAGGATGATACGTGCAGTCGATGAAGAGGAGGTGTTCACAGTGAGTGAAGTTGCGAAAATCAACGATTGAGTCGCAACTAGTTACACTCAAACTTGAGTCCAGTGACTACTACCATTTCCAGATAGACTCTGGAGCCAGTGCAATGTAATATCACTGGCACTGTATGAGAAAGCAACCAGAGACTTCAACCAGTTCAACGTGACACCTGCAAAGTCAACAATAGTTGCGGATGGTGGCTACAAACTACCAGTCTTCGGCCTGGTCAGGATATGAGTGTGGCATGGCAACTACCACTGCCTTCTTGATTGCAAGCTAGTAGACAATGTATCGATACGGCCGATACTTTGCTGAAAGGCATGTATCGGCATGAAGCTGGTCAAGTACAGACATAACAACGATCTGAACAAACCAGATACATGCACACCAGTGTATGTGGTGGATCGTGCAGTTCCACCAATTACTAATGACACCCTGACTGCACAGTTCCTAGAAGTATTTGGCAATGGTGTAGCTTAACTCAATGGCGAACACCACATCAAGCTCGACAAGACTGCTGACCCTGCGCAGCATGTACCGCATGTGCTGGTGGCATTGCATGCACACATCAAGGACACACTCAATGGCTTACAAGCTGACCAGATCATCGTTCCTGTGACAAGACCCACCGAGTGGATCAGTCCGCTTGATGTAGTGCACAAAAATTTACAAGACATTACGAATCTGCCTAGATACTAAGGATCTCAATCGTGCAATTCAATGCAAACATTATCTGCTGCCCACAATCGAGGAATTGTCAACATGTCTGTATGGTGCGAAAGTATTTTCAATCTTCGACCCATGCAGCAGATTCTGGCATGTGAAGACTACGTTCAACATGCCCTTTGGTTGCTACAGGTGGAAGTGACTACCCTTAGGCATTTGCTGAGTACCTGAGGTATTTCACAAGAGAATGCACGAACTCATTGAAGGGCTGACAGGAGTTGAAGTAGTCACGGATGATTTCATCGTTGTTGGGTTTGGCGACACTCTGGTGGAAGCACAACGTTGTCATGACCACAATTTGCGCACATTCATGAAGCACTGTGAGGAACAACAATGTGTGAAGCTCAACATTGAGAAGGTGAAGCTCAATCCCTCCATAGGACACATAGCCACAGATAAGGGCCTATGTGTTGATCCACAGAAAGTGCAAGCAATAATCGAAATGCCTCGACTGACAGATGTGGCTCGGCATGACACAGTATCTGGGAAAGTTCCTACCTCGTTTGTCAGACATGACAAAACCATTGCATGCATGACCCAGAAAGATGCAGACTTTCTGTGGGATGAACCACAGCAGAAGGCATTCGATGTGCTGAAAGCTGTGCACCAGTGCTGCGGTATTACAACCTGGACGCAGAGGTGACTCTGCAATGTGATGCATCGCAATCAGGGCTAGGTGTGGCGATGATGTAAGGAGGACAGACAGTGGCGTACGCCTCAAGAGCACTGACTCCAGCGGAGACTCGTTACGCCCACATAAAGAACTACTCGCCATAGTGTTCACATGCCAGCGATTTGAGGCATACATATATGGGAGAGAAGGCGTAAACATTGAAACTGATCACAAACCGCTGGAGATCATCATGCGCAAACCCCTCAACATGGCCCTGAAACGATTGCAGCGTATGATGCTTGCACTGCAGAAGTATAACTTGAATATCCACTATAAGCATGGAGAAATTATGGTTTTGGCGGACACACTAAGTTGTCAACAAACCAAGTCATCTTGGTGATTATGTCTGCCAGTGAACACTGTTAGTTAGCAGCTAACTTGGGACTGTACGATGAACATACTACTGGACACATGTTTTTTGAGAAAAATGGTGAATGCTGTCCCATGCCTTAGACGCATAACAAACTGCGGTATCATTGTGTGGCAGCAGCTTCAACGCGCTCTTATGTCATAAGTTTTTTAAGCTGTAAAACAATTAAATATAAAAATAGTGGTGATGCCATGCAATTTCATTCCAAATTAACAACATATCTTACCAATGCGTAGTTACGTGGAAGCAAATTGAAAGTCAGCCAAATAGTAACGGATTTTCGTCCGATTGTATCACCATCGCCATCTGTTGACATCCCTGCTACTAACTAGTATAATTATCGATCATGTTCAGTGTTCTGACACCTAAGCCTAAGGGGTCAGTCGGAAACGAAAACATAACATAGTCCTGAGTTGCCACAAAATAAGTAATGCGTGAACTCGGGGCATGCATTAACTTAATTAAGTGGCGTTTGGAGTTGCACTCGATCAAGGACCAAGGTGATGGTGACGCCGACGGCGTCCGTGGACACGCGCATGTGACTCGAAAACTTTAAATTTAATAGCAAATTTATTTATTTAAATAACATAGCGAACCTCTTTTTGACCCGACAATGTTCGGCTTCTGTTGTGGTTAAACATTTCGCTTCCCATTACTCATATTTGAAGTACTGATGACTATGTTTTTCGAATAGCGTTGACGTCGCTGTCAAACAAACATTCGCCGCCATTTTAAGAACGTCCAACACATTCGCTAGGTGGCGCGTATTCTCACTAGGGGGCTAGCCGGTGTCATGCTAAAATTTGTCCGCCGTCAAATATTATCCGCTTGGTGTATATGAGCATGCGCGAGCCAGGTGGTGTATGTGCCGTCTCACTGTTAATTCACAACTTTAAACCATGTGGGTATTCTGGGCAATGCATACAATGGTTGCAGTCTTACCTTCTCAACCGGGAAGCTGGTGTTGTCCGGTGTACCACAAGGTTAAAAAATTGGCCCGGCCCCTGCCATATCTGTTTATCTTGTATATTAATGATCTCACTAATACATTAACGATCTCACTAATCATGTTGATTCATATGAAATATCACTATATGCTGATGATTCCAAACTGTTTAAAGAAATTTTGTCGATAACCGAGTGTCAGTTGGTGCAGAAGGATTTGGACAGCGTGTGCCTCTGGTGTGAGACCTGGCACCTCAAACTTAATGCAGACAAATGCTGCATAATGACTTTCACTAACTAATCTTTTGACTACACCATCTTACGCCAGTGTCTACACAGGGTAACCGCTGTCAAAATTCTCAGAGTGATATTGACTTGTAATTTGAATTTTAAAGATCATATTAGTCGTAATATCTATAAAGCTGTTAAGGTGCGTGATTTTATTAAGTGCGTTTGCACAACATTTACCGATGTACAAGGCTACAAGCTTTGCGTTCCTTGTGTATATCTTTCTACATAAGCATGTGCACTCTCATCTAGATTTGTCCTATCTGGTAGGATTCCAATACCATTGTCCTTCGAGATCTCTACCAAACTTCACTCCTTTTAGAATTTCCAATAGCAGAATCAACATTAGGAAATACTCATTTTAAATAGATGTATGACTGCTTTCAACACGTATTTAACTGAACTCCCTTCTGATATATTTATAGCAGCCAATACCTTCAGATCTGTAATTCAAAAACATTTCTATGTATAATGCTAATGTCTTAGCTTGATATGTTAGTAATGTCTGTGTTGGGTGGTTTTATACCCTTATTATAACTATTGTTCTTACTGTTTTTATTATTTATACGTATTGTTCTTATATTTTGTCATCAGTCCTGTTACTGGGTCTTCGGACCTGTTGGAACTGAATAAAATACAATACAATACAATGCATGTATGCATGTATTCATGCAAGTATTCATGCATGTATTCATGCATGTATTCATGCATGTATGCATATATGCATGCATGTATGTATGCATGCATGCATGCATGCATGTATGCATTTTTACGTTGCAAATTTGATAACGAAAAAAAATTGACGTCCATACACGGACCACAGAGCTGGTAGTTGGCCATTATTTATTACTAACAATCATATTATATAGCTACAATAATAGGTGCTGTATATCCTAATCATAACAAATTATCTAAAACATTGTAAATTATTCTTTTTAATGAACCCAAGAAACGTTGCAATGGCCACCAACGGCAAGACTGATTGCTTTATATGACCCTTTACACATTTTATATTATTAAGAAAAGACTTCATTTACAAATTGTGCTTAATTTCGATTGCAAGTCATTGTCCATAAGTATATAAATTATCTAGACTCGAGGCTGAGCATTATTAAAAAAGTTGAGAAGAAACTATATATTATTTATCTATTTATTAATTAACTGTTAAAACTGTTATTGTATATATATATATATATATATATATATTATATATATATATATATATATATATATATATATTTATTTATTTATATATATATATATATATATATATATATATATATATATATATATATATATATATATATATATATATATATATATATATATATATATATATATATATATATATATATATATATATATATATATATATATATATATATATATACATATATATACATATATATATATATATATATATATATATATATATATATATATATATATATATATATATATATATATATATATATATATTTATTAATTAACTGTTAAAAACTGTTATTGTATATATATATATATATATATATATATATATATATATATTTATTATATATATATATATATTTATTATATATATATATATATATATATATATATATATATATATATATATATATATATATATTATATATATATATATATATATATATATATATATATATATATATATATTTATATATATATATATATATATATATTTATATATATATATACATATATATATATATATATACATATATATATATATATATATATATATATATATATATATATATATATATATATTTATATATATATATATATGTATATGTATATATATATGTATATATATATGTATATATATATATATATATATATATATATATATATATATATATATATATATATATATATATAAACGTTTTGAATAACTGGCAAAATTACCTTGTCGAAATTTCTGATGCTTTATTACGTCTATGCGATTTTCAATGTTCAAGCAATCGTCCGCCTGTACAAATCTGCCTAGGAAAGCACTATGCATTAAAACTTAATTAATACGAGGATGACCAAAATACAAACTGGAACGCATAACATCATTAAAAATATAGTAACCTGACCCCTATTGCGTAATGACTTATACCATAGCGACCCCTGGTGGATTAAGGTGGTGTGACGATGTTGTGAATGCGATGATATGTGATACGTTACCAACTTAACCTGGTTGTAGAATGTCAAAGCATCAGTTCTTCTACATTTTGCCAGTTATGCCGTAGCAGACAAACGCGAAGGGGTAACGGGTAACGACTGTGCATACCCGTTCGGGCTTGTAAGTTCAGGTCTCAGAGAGCAGCTAATGTCAACAGAACTTCAGTTCCGAAGTAATTTTACTCACTAGGTCTAGGACACTACTCGTCTCATTCATGAGACAAAAGACTAAATTTTTAGTTTTGTGTTTACGTTCATTAACTAACCATACATATTCGGGATATTTGATTTTTTAAAGGATTTATAAACACATTAATAAGGCCCTGGGCTACTTATTAGATTAATGATAAACATGATGGGTGAGTACCGATGGGTGATGTCTAGATATAATTTTTATGACCCTGATTCCTGAACTTCTAAAGTACCTAATTTAGCCTAGGGTTAGGCCTAGGCCCTTGACCGATAACATAGACATCAAGCAGTCATTTATCATTAATTTAATGAGTAGCTCAATTGATATAATTATTATTAAGTCAGTGTTGGTTCATACAGAATTGATGATAAATGAAAGAGCTGGCACAACAGGAAGAACACTTAACAAAGCGAGAAGAGAAGTTGTAAAAACCTGTAGATTGTGTAAGGTTAATTAGGGAACTTAACAATCCAACGCACAATCTCAGTAAAGTTCTTTCTAGGATATTGCGCCAAACTCAAAGTGAAGTGCCCAAGTTTCAAAATGGCAGTAGATGGACTCAAACCCCTATCGAATCCCTATCGAACCCCTATCCTGTTGAATATCAGTTGACAATCTGGCACTCTGTATATACCAAGTAACCACCGAGCTACCACACCCCTCATTGGTACTGACTGATGTATACAGTACCCCCAATTGAAATTTATTTTTCTAAAGGATTCAGTCTATTTATTTTGTGTCTGCATAGAAATCTTGTGAAATTATTTTTGCTGTACTCCTCTTGTGTGTTGATAGTGACCAGTTTGGTTGGTTAACTGCCCTAAATAGTCCGATTTAGCATCCTGAAATTTAGCATCTGGAACTGGTAATGAACTAATATCCTCTCTGGTAAA
Source organism: Lamellibrachia satsuma (assembly GCA_033239005.1). Taxonomy (NCBI): domain Eukaryota; kingdom Metazoa; phylum Annelida; class Polychaeta; order Sabellida; family Siboglinidae; genus Lamellibrachia; species Lamellibrachia satsuma. The sequence continues at coordinate 6,644,848 of BSQZ01000027.1, forward strand.
CACTGAACTGAAGTATCTATTTAGGTCATCCGCCATTAAAAAACCTTGTAATATTATATTTCCATCACTGTTTTCTAGTGGTCCAACCTTGTTTCATACATTTTGTTTTCTCCTGACATAAATTATGCATAAAACTCTTGCTTTAATTTTTTATGTTACTTTTTAATTTTTGCACATAGCTTCTTTTAGATTGTTTATTTTCATTCGTAGCTGCATTAAGTGCCTCTGTATTTTATGCACACGTACTAGAAATAGAAATGTATTCCAGCTTTGCTAAGGTCCATTTTCGATCAGAAAAAGATGATTATGAAAAAACTACCACTGTTGAAGTGGCCATTGTAGCAAAAGAAAATAAACGAAAACCCAGACCCAGCTGCCAAGAATAGCCGAGCACTAATCCTGGCCTGGATTTTCTGCCACACATCATGAACCAATTATGGGATTTTGTGCCTAACTTCAATATAATATACATTTGACTGTAGTGTTTAATTCTGTGGTAGTTTTTATTAATGATCACATACCAACAAAAATTTAATCATGATTAAATATTGGGTATATTGGGAAATCAGAAATGTATAAATTATTTATGCACACATTTGGTCTAATCAATGCCCTTTGCCCCAGGGAATATCAGGTTCTTATAATAAAATCAATCGGTAGCTATGACATGTGTGATGAATATTTAAGCATATCTTTTTAGTGTTGAAGATTCTGAGCTGTCTTTCTTGTGTCAGGGTGAATGAGTGATATCTGTTGCTGAAAAAGGAAGTTGAAACATGGGAAGTGCAGAAGAAGCATGGTTGGCTACAAAACCACTTGAGAACATAAAGGGTTTACCTGACTATGGCTTTCGACTGAAGCTGGACCATGAATTCAAGGAAATATGCCAGCCTTTCTCAAGGCCCCGTATCCGACAGATGTATGGTTTTGTAGGCATGGGCATCAGGTAGGTTTTATGAGATAATTTGAAACACTGCTGCGCTACAGACCATTATTGAGTAGAAAACAGCTGAATTCTTATCATTAGTATGTGGCAAACATGTTTGCTAGCTAGATGTGTCAACAAATGTCACATTGTTGCTGTCTTGCCTATGTAATCAATTGAAGCTGTATCAGTACGTATTATTCGTTGGCCGATAATGGTTTGGTTATTTCGACAAAATGTCTTGCAGGGTAATCAGTGTAGTCATGTCAGAAAGTGTCACGTCTTTGCTGAATGAATGGTTTTGCTAGCAGTTGCTGTGTCATTTTCGGTCACTGCCTTGTTTAGCATGTAAGGTATTGGATGAAAGCATGGTGAATGGATTGTTTAGCATGTGAGGTATTGGATGAAAGCATGGTGAATGGATTGTTTAGCATGTGAGGTATTGGATGAAAGCATGGTGAATGGATTGAATGGTGTACTTCATATGCATTGTACTTGTTAATTCTAACACCTTGGAGTTTTTGGACTGTGCAACAGAAAATCCAGTGTGAACTATATTAATGTTACTAACTTAAACCAACAGTTTTGGTACAATATATGTATATATATATATATATATATATATGTATATGTACATGTACATGTACATGTACATGTACATGTACATGTACATCTACATGTACATATACATATACATATATATATATATATGTTTTAGATATGCACACTTATGGCTGAAGAAATACCGAGCAAAGAAGAAGATGTTCATTGACAACTTCAACTTGTGTCCATGGAAACCAATATATGGTATATTGTCATTTAATCTTTTCAATCCATTACCATGAGTTGCAAACATCTGCTGTTCACCACATTTCTTATTAGATATCTTATTTACCTCACAAGAAATGTGGTTGAATTCTCCGAATATATGAAGCTTGGGCAACTTCATCCACCCAACTCTGCATGTGTCTTTCGGAAGCGACACTAAAGCTATGGAACATCGAACCACCACACAATAATGACAGTACAAGCCACAATGTGTTATTCTCAGTCAATGTTTGTTGTGATTGAACAGGCTTTTCCCAGATATACAGTGTTTTACAAACGTTACTTATGCTAATAATGATCTCTTTGTTGAACACCTGGCAGGTGCCCCTCTGGGTGGCATAGGGTGCGGTACCATAGGACGTGGTTACAAGGGAGAGTTCTGTCGCTTCCAGATGGTGCCTGGAATGTACCACTACCATGTGGTTGAGGCAGATCAGGTTAGTCCATCATCTTGGGCATGTCTTTACAATCAGATAACTCATGTAGACACCACATAGGCACTGCATGCTTATCCAATTTCCTTCCCTATAAGTATTGCTCACAATTACTCTCTTTCCTTTTTAGAGTGTTTTATCAGTGTGACATGTGTAGACATCTACTGGAAAGCAGTGTAGAACATTGCAGTGTAGAACATTGCAGTGTAGAACATTACAGTGCAATATTTAGATGGCCAAGCGGTTAATTCTGCAATGCAACAATTATTAACTTTTAATTTCTAAAATGTTAGATTTTGTTTCAGAGCATTCATGCCAAATCAGATTTATTAAAGGTTTCCGATGTCTTATCAATGTTATTTTGTTAAATGAAGTAACATATAGTGAAACAACAACGACATCTGTGTGCATGACTAACACAACAAAAACACCAGTGAAGTAACAGATAGTGAAACAACGTCTGTGGACATGACTAACACAACAAAAACATTAGTGAAGTAACAGATAGTGAAACAACGACATCTGTGTGCATGACTAACACAACAAAAACATTAGTGAAGTAACAGATAGTGAAACAACGACATCTGTGTGCATGACTAACATAGCAAAAACATTAGTGAAGTAACAGATAGTGAAACAACGACATCTGTGTGCATGACTAACATAACAAAAACACCAGATTTCTACAGTGTTCTTGTAAACAGATGTTGTTTGGCTTCCAGTTCCTTGTGTGCATCAGGAGGAACAATAAGACGGTCTACCAGCAAGTGCTCTCCCCCCACAAACCAAAGCAGCGATCCCTCAAGACGTGGAAGTGGCAGTTCCCTGGGAAACACGCCTTCTACCACGCCCTGTATCCACGCTCATGGACCATCTATGAGATTCCTGAGCAGAAAGTCAGACTCGTATGTCGACAGATCTCTCCTGTGTTCCCACATGACTACAAAGTAAGCATTTCCAGGCACCAGTGATTTAGATTTAACAAGATTTAATAACATTGCCATCCAAAACTACAAGTTCCAGATGGCAAGTGGACAAGGAAGCTATTGGCTTATCAAGAGTCCAACAATTTTTTTTTATATATATATATATATATATATCAGCCCTTATCTCCAAATTTTATTTTAAAATATATTCACACTACTAGCATGTAAGCATTAACACAATCATTTAACAGTTTGTTCCATTCATTTATCCTCTGAGAATGAGTACTTTCTCATGTCCAACCTACACTGTTCTTTAAATAATGCTGTTTTGTGTCCTCTGATTCTACTGCCTTCTTTAAGTTTGAAGAACATATTCCTAATAATATTATAAAAACCATTCACTCTTTTAAACACTTCCATTTGGTCTCCTCTTCAGTGATAACCGGAGACGACAACATATTGTTGCTGATGTGACCACCAATCAGTCATGCATACTGCCATTTTTTAAATGAGCAAAAGGCTAAATACTTTTCTCTCTGAGGTTTGTTATGATTTAAGAAGTTGTACAAGCTACTCATGCAAAGCTGTTAAAATATTATATCCACAAACAAACTTGTATATAATATTTTAGGTGAACTATTTATTTCATGCTTTTTATTTGATCATAGCCACAGAGTGTCATATTGCTCAGAAGAAATATACATTCATTCTAGAATTAGGAATAATGTATACAATTGTGAGGTCTAGGTTATAGAATCTAGCCAGTGATCTTTGCACGTGTGTAGTGTCAGACAGTTTCAGCAAACATGCATCATATCTGTGTGATAATGAAATGTTATTTTGTTAGGACACTAGCCTGCCGGTTGGTGTGTTTGTTTGGGATGTGGAGAACTACGGCACGGAGGCCATTGAAGTCAGCATCACCTTCGCCTTTAAGAATGGTCAAGGTGACTCCAGTGACTATGAGGGTGGTGTGTGGAACGAACCGTTTGAACACACAGATGATAACGATGATGGCTGTCGAGTGCATGGCGTAATGATACATCAACAACTCAATCACATGCCGTGTACCTACGCAGTTGCTGCTAAAGTAGAGGTAGGTATTTGTACATGGACTGTCACACATACACAGTTACGAGTTACAGAGATCAGGTGAATTACAATTATATTTTCATTATAGTATTCATGGATAAAATGTGGTTCAGTTACAGTTGATTTGAGTGATTTTTTTTCCGGATCAGTTACAAATACAATAATAACCGTACAGTTCCAATTAATACCAATTACCATATATGGTTAATGTAAAGTGCACCAATTCAGAAATGCAAGAAACTGGGTTAGTCTTCCAGATGATATAAATTAAAAATGTTTTGAGATTGAGTTTAAAATGCTACTTGCATGATGTTCTCCTGATATTTGTTGTGACCGTGTTAACAGAACAGTGTGGATGTCAGTTTATTGTGACTGTGTTTGCAGGATAATGTGGATGTCAATTTGTTGTGACTGTGTCAGCAGGACAATGTGGATGTCAGTTTGTTGTGACTGTTAGCAGAACAATGTGGATGTCAGTTTGTTGTGATTGTGTTAGCAGAACAATGTGGATGTCAATTTTTTGTGACTGTGTTTGCAGAACAATGTGGATGTCAGTTTGTTGTGACTGTGTTACCAGGACAATGTGGATGTCAGTTTATTGTGACTGTGTTAGTAGGACAATGTGGATTTCAGTTTGTTGTGACTGTGTTAGTAGGACAATTTGGATGTCAGTTTGTTGTGACTGTGTTTGCAGGACAATGTGGATGTCAGTTTGTTGTGACTGTGTTAGTAGGACAATGTGGATGTCAGTTTGTTGTGACTGTGTTACCAGGACAATGTGGATGTCAGTTTGTTGTGACTGTGTTAGTAGGACAATGTGGATGCCACTTTGTTGTTACTGTGTTACCAGGACAATGTGGATGTCTGTTTGTTGTGACTGTGTTACCAGGACAATGTGGATGTCAGTTTGTTGTGACTGTGTTACCAGGATAATGTGGATGTCAGTTGGAAGGTCGCATTCAACTTGGGTTGGGTGAAGGAAACGGAGGAATTGTGGGACGATCTTTCTGCGGATGGTCGTCTCAACTCGACGCGAGGTAACATTGAGAAATAATCATTCTGTGGACTCACTATTATGATTGATCTTTCAGTTGTGACACAGATGTGATTTTTACAATGAAACAAAGAGTTAGAGATGATCTCAAATCATGTATGTGTGACACTACACAAAACATATATGTGTGACACTACACAAAACATGTATGTATGACACTACACAAATCATGTATGTGTGACACTACACAAATCATGTATGTGCGACACTACACAAAACATGTTTGTGCTACACTACACAAAACATGTATGTGCGACACTACACTACACAAATCGTATGTGCTACACTTCACAAATCATGTATATGTGACACTACACAAATCATGTATGTGTGACACTACACAAATCGTGTGTGCGTGATAGTACACAAAACCTCAGACTCATCCACCATGCTACATGTAATATCAACCAGTGTGCAATTTTGGCATCTTTGTATTTGCCAGGAGGCACTTCAGTCATCGTAACACAAAACTGCATCTAAAGAGTAGAAGATACTTTAATTAGCTCCCTGAGTAAAAAAACAACATTTAGTTATGTTATATCTTACAGTGAGTCAGCTTATGCCAGTATACACTGTAATACTGCATACAGTTGGATCAATGATGGTCGCCCAGCAATAATAATAAGGGACGGTCATTTGTGTTCAGAGAGCAGTCGTAGAAGTCACCGTGGCGAGGAGCTGGCGTGTGCTGTGTGTGCCCAGACAAGTGTGGATGCCAATCAGACTTCACAGGTCAAGTTCTCCCTCACCTGGGACATGCCACTCATACACTTTGGTGGCCGAGAGAACACTTACGCCAGGTAAATGGTGCACAACTAGCACACACCTATGCCAGGTAAATAGTGTAGATGTTTTTAAAATGCAAAGTACTTTGGTTACTAAGCATTAGGGGTGCTGTTTTACAAGGGCAGTTGGGAATGTTGTTTTTGGATGCCCTCACCAGCCAACAACGTCAGCGCATGTGAAATATTGGTCTGTGGGCAGCTGTGCAGGGGCTTTACATGACATGCGAAGCACATGTCCAAACACGCACACGCACACACACACACACACACACACACACTGAAACAATTAGTAAAATATATGTACAAATAAAATATAAAATAAATAAGTTATGCCATTATAATCATACATTTGTTGAAAGAAAACACAAAAACGAGAGTCTTGCATGTATATGAGATAAAAAATTTGTTCATAATTTTACTGTATTAAAATGGCAATATCTTTGGATCTAATAAAGATATATAACATTTATTCACCTTTGATTGATGTCTTGATACTTGATTTTTGGTGCCTCTCGGTTTTAGTATCTAATTTGTGACCAATGTGCCAAATCATTAAAAGTGGTGCTAATTGCAATATGTGAATGAAGAATAAAATTTGTTCACCTAATAATTGCAAAACGTTTTGTTTTTATTAGTATTGTTCTTTATTACAACACTGAATTGCATGCTGTATGCTGAACTAGTTACTACTACTGCTCAAGTCTCAAAGTGCAACCAAAATCAATGAGCATCTTTCATGGTAGAATGTCCTATTGTTTTTGTGGAGTCAGGACATTGTGTCCTATTGATTTCAGAGGTTCAGGACATTTTGTCCTTTTTCAGTGTGCATCACTGCTAGCACAAATATAAATTACATATCATGTCAAGCATAAAACTATACATATATATATATTACCCACTGAAATTTTTAAACATATGTATGTAATTTGGAACCATATGTGGGGTGCCTCAATTCGATTTTTTTGCTCGTCTCGTTTCAAATTAATTTTATGAAAATTCAAGCCAACCTACTACGACATACTAGCTCATTTGAACAACTCTTATATGTAGTTTTTTGTGAAATCATCAGACAAAATATAAAATTATTTAATTCTGCATGCAGAATTTATTGAAATGGAAACGCTGAAAACTCACAAATTTCACCCTTGGTGAAATTTCCTAACTTTGTCATGTGATCGGCGAGAGGATGGAAGTCACACCCATTATCAGCCTTGACCCCAGAAAGTGTTTACCGTTTTGGATATCCACTAGTTTGAGCTTTATCTAATGACTAGAGTCGATTCTTTCGATAATTTGAACAAAAATACATGCTTTTTAATTAAACTGCAGATATTACTTAAACTATTCACACACTACATATTAGGACATCAATGAACTGGATTTGTGATAGGCTAAATCAAGAGTTGTCAGACAATATTCACACACATGCGCGTCAGCGTTGCATCTTACAAAGACAGTGGTTTTATTCTTAGCCAATAGATTTCCTACCTGTTCTGAATATTGCCCATCATATCGCAGAATATTCACCCAGATCTGACACAGCAAGATAATCTTGCACTGTTTGTTGCTCCTAATATTTTTAAATCACTTAGTATGTTAACATTTAGACAACCATATATAATTATACTCAAATCCTATGTTTATTTATGTTCACAATGGTTCATATTGTTAATCACTGAAGTTTATTTCTTCTCAGACGCTACACTCGCTACTTCGGCCACAAGGGTGATGCATCAGCAAGTCTGGCAAGTTACGCCCTCAGTCAGTATCCCATCTGGGAGGACAAGATAAACAAATGGCAGAAGCCCATTCTTGATTCAAGGTACCCACAAGCACCACATCCGTAATAATCTTTGTTACTTTTAGATGCATAGTCTATGGTTTGACAGTTGTGCCCAATGAAAAGATTAATTTTTCCTTTTTGTCACACCAATATGTAAAGATAAAGGTATATTCTGATATAGCGCTGTATCCGGTCATTGGGACTGTACACAGCGCTTTACACTTCACCCCCCTGGCAGACATGTTTACACTTCACCCCCTGGCAGACATGTTTACACTTCACCCCCTGGCAGACATGTTCACTCCAACGCCATTTTGACTTCTCTGGAAAGCATTCAGTCACACTGCAAATATTCGCGAAGACTTCATTCAGATATCCTTCTTTGTAGCCAGGTACTCATTTATACAGATGAGTGAACTGTGGCCAATGTGGGATGAGCAAAGTTGCTAAAGCTTTGAAACAGCAGCAAGAGGATTCAAACCCGCGTTCTCTCGATTGAGAGACTAACGTTTTAACCTGTATGCTACTGTGGCCCACATGTGTCATGGAAATATGTGTGAATAATTGTTGCTGTTTCTGCTAGTCATCTGCCCACCTGGTACAAGTCAGCCTTGTTCAATGAGCTGTACTTCATCAGTGATGGTGGCACAGTGTGGGTGGACCCAGTCAGAGAGAGCAAGGACGATGCCCAGGACAACGACGTGTCTCAGGTGGTCAAGGAATATGGCAAGTTTGCATATCTGGAAGGTACGTGTTTTCTGCTGACCATTGGTAGAAATAATCAGTCTTTCCATTAGAAGTGTTTTAGTTCTAATTCTAGAATTGTATCATTGTCAACAGTGCTTTTTATAGTGTTCTTCGTTTTGAAATAATGCTCAATAATTTCATAAGTACAACTGAAACACCAACAAAAATTTGTCAGCTACTGTTGCAAATGTTATCTAAATCTGAATTGATGCAGTACAGAGCAAACATCTGCTGATGTCTGCACAGACACTCAGTATATTGAGCATCTAAGTCAGGCAGTCTCATCCTAGGATAGTCATTTAGTATTTCAGTTTGTGTGTGTGTTTATGCATATAACCATAGACTATGTTGCAGGTCATGAATATCGGATGTACAACACGTATGATGTTCATCACTACGCCTCCTTTGCCCTGGTGATGCTCTGGCCAAAGTTACAAGAAAGTCTACAATATGACATTGGTATACTTTCTTTCTTAGTACTAGATACATACAACTGGTCAGGGTTGGCATGTAATGAAATAAAAGTACTTTGTTACAATACTTGAGTAGTTATTTCAAGTAATTGGTGTGTAACGAAGTAGAATTTTGACTAAATACTTTTTACTTGTAACGAAGTAGTTTTATCTAAAGTAATGCAACTTTTTACTCTGTTACTTTTATTTACTTCGCAATTTATTTTCGTTAAATTTTTTTGCGAAACCGCTGCTGTCGGTGGCGCTCCACCATCAACGATATTTCAAAAACTGTTCATAGTCACCAGGCCAAAAGCTATTAATATCATTCAATCGCATGCCAGTTCACGATCATATTTGCATGCATACCTCTCTTCAGGAAATCGACGCAACCACTGTTTTATATCTACGTCAGTGAACGAAATCTACCAAATATTGGCATAGGTCAGGTCAAGGCCGTTGACATAAAATGTCAGTTCGAGCACACAACGCTTGAACGCCATCTCAAACCACGATGCAAATGTCTCCGTTGCACCATATAAACTATTAATCAGTAAGTTTCCAATACGTATTATAAATATTAAAATTTGTAATTTCGACAATGTATTGATAATCCCCATACAATGACACAATTCTGATATTCGTGAGTGAAAGCGCATCGTGGATCGAGAACGAGAACCGATTTTGGCGCATTGGCATTGTCAGCAACGCCAATGGCCTTACTGGCTTACGTCAGCATTAAACAGCATTTTACTTTCACGAATAAAATTCATATTGAGATGTTTAATAAATTCATAATAATGATTAATCTACAGAACTAAACAGTAAAGAATTGATACTCTGCCATTTGGCAGCATCGTTTCCCAGCAATGGCTTATTCAAGCTGATCCATAACATAAATAATATCAAAGACAGGTACAGGGCCCTGACAGGTCACTTTTAATTGCAATTAGCAACAGCATTCCTCTGCTGGTCTGTCTTCTGATAAATTCTAGCCCCAGCTGGTACCAGGTAACCAACACAGCTAGCTGCTAAAGCGTGTTGTTTCAATGTTTGTGTGAGCTGATAAGACATGTCAGGGAAGACATGAGAATGTGGGGGTTCACAAGCCAGATGGCTTCATCAGCTAGGCATCAAATGTCTTTGTTAATTTTACTATGGGCAGTGCTAGGTTGTACTACCTCTGACCAGTTTCCTTGAGAGGCTACTACTAGTACTGGACTGACCTACCTACTCAGATACAATCACACCTGCCTATACATATCCTGTTGTACAGTCTAGCTACCCCAGTGGAACAGGTTGATAAAAAGATAAAAAGACAGATTGTGCCTCATCGTTAATTAAGTTCTGTATTAAACTGAAATTATTTGATGTTGTGAGCGCTCATTAAAGATAATGTAATTTTGTGAGCACCGTGTTCAATGGTATCTGACCGATTGACCAGCTAAGGCTGTCTGGGAGCACATTGTTATAGGCAGAGTGGTTGCAAAACAGTTGTCAGATGCAAATTGTGTAATTTATATAATATTATTCATGATTTTGTTGTTATTTCTAAGTGTTGTACTTTTACTTCTACTTTTACTTCAAGTACTTTTGAAAAGTAGTTTTACTTTTTACTCAAGTACTTTTTTACAAAGTAATTTTACTTTTACTCAAGTAGTTTTGAGGTGAATTACTTTTACTTTTACTCAAGTACAAAATTAAAGTAATTCAATCAACCCTGCAAGTGGTTTCGCAACCCCTCTCCTACTTGAAATACCTCAGTCTTACATATGCACACACACATTCACACAGTAGTCACGTTTGTAACATAAAATGATTGGCTACTTTTGAGCTCATTTGGTCTTACTCAGTGATATTGGTGTATGTATTGTTGTCAAAGATTTGCCCATGCTGGACAGAGATTGTGTTGTGTTTGCAGCTGGGGGCATCTGCCGGGAACAGCCAGAGAAGGTCAAGTACTGCATGAGTGGACACTGGAACTTGTCCAAGGCTAGTCACTGTGTACCACATGACATTGGAGACCCAGGTCAGTCACACTTGACTCACTCTGATCTTGTTTCTCTGTGTCAACTCTCACTAGTTTGTGGCAGTAGTTGCAATGCTGGTGACAGCAACAGCAGCAAGACATTTTATTATGTTATACATTTGAATTCATGTTCATTTCTGCCAAGTTGCAGGTGCATAGACCATCATCATTTGAATTCATGTTAATTTTTTCCCGGTTGCAGGTGCATAGACCATCATAATTTGAATTCATGTTCATTTCTGTCAGGTTGCAGGTGCATAGACCATCATCATTTGAATTCATGTTCATTTCTGCCAGGTTGCAGGTGCATAGACCATGATCATTTGCATCATACATTTCTCATACCATCATTGGTGATTTTCTTTTTTGGTAGTATTTAAACAATTATTTTAAGACTGAGACTGTCTTCATAACTATCATTGTCACTTCCATTCTAGCCACCAACATGAACAGTTGATTATTCTTTTGATGACATATGACTTATATATATAGTATCTTACATGTATCATTTAATAAAAACAAATTGTGTGTGTTTTTATTTCCCCATTCCCCACTACTTGGTATAACAGCACCATACAACAATCAGGGCATATGGCGCTATATAATTTTTTTATTAATTTCTGTTTGTGATATATTCCCAGATGATGAGCCATGGAGCCGCATGAATGCGTACATCATTCACCCGACCCAGGAGTGGAAGGACCTCAACACCAAGTTTGTCCTGCAGGTGTACAGGGACTACATACTCCTGGACAGCAAGGAGTACCTCCACGACATGTACCCTCATGCAAAGGTACGCACATCACATGGTTGTGACCATCAGTATGTCAGACACAAACAGTTAAAAGTCTTATTGTATATTTCAAGTAATAAAACATCTGATGTAGGATTGCTTGCTTGGATCATAAGCTGTGTATTGTTTTGGCATATTGTCAGTCTGAAGAGTATATTTTTTGGTGTTGTCCTATTTAATCTGGTGAACATCTTGTCACCTCTGGTGTTGTCCTGTTTAATTTAGTGAGTGTCCTGCTATGTTTGGTGTTGTGATGTTTAGATTGTGATGGAGCACTCCCTGCGGTGGGACACGGACAATGATGGCATCATTGACAACGCAGGCTTCGCTGACCAGACTTATGATGCCTGGACAGTCACAGGGGCAAGGTAGACTGCTAGCATAGACACTCATCTTAAGGCCATCTATGTCTGCGTGCATGCATGCCTGTGTGCATGCATGCCTGTGTGCCCTCCCTAAAGGTCTTCCTACTGTTAAGCTGTAACATGCAGTCAGACAATAGTCAACACTTTGTGTTCAATCAATATATATATATATATATTTATGCAATAACCAACACAAGTCCGATGTAGTAGAGAATTGAAACAGGCCAAATAAATGTTTTTTATTGCAAAGTGGACTGCTTATCACGCAGCCACTTTGGGAAGAACATTAACAGGAATGTGAGCTCCTCGAAGCAAACTAGACAGGAACTGAACACATGTACAGCCTCATCCGGCAAGTTTCTCAGAGCCCACATTCCTACAAGCATGACGATAATATATATACATCAAGAAGTCATCATGAACACGTAATGCAAAGAATACAGACATTCCACCACCAATACACAAATTTAATTACAAACAGGTGGGGCCATTTCGCCACAAGGTCACCCACAAACCTGTGACCACCCCAACACATTCCCTTTGCAGAAAACTTGTCATAAATATATGACACTAAAACTGTAAGAGCAAGTCATGGTTTGTAGAGTACCCTGTCTGTGCATGAACTGTGTGGGAAAACAGTTTTGACTAATTACATAGAATCTCCAGAAATGTCTCTGGAAATTCCCTGACTCAATTTGATAATATAATCATCTATATACAATCAAATAATTCATTTCTTCCCCTTTTCTCTCCTTTTCCCTAAAAAATACAATTGGTTTGCTTGAAAGGAATATAACTAGATGACTTTACGTAAGTTGAAGGTCTGCCTCTTGTCTGTATTTTACTAGCTTGAATATAAAAATTAGTTCTACAAATCTGTTATCTTTGTCAATAGTGTTTACTGTGGGAGCATGTGGCTGGCTGCTTGAAGATGTTATCTTTGTATATAGTACCTACTGTGGGGGCATGTGGCTGGCTGCTTGAAGATGTTATCTTTGTATATAGTACCTACTGTGGGGACATGTGGCTGGCTGCTTGAAGATGTTATCTTTGTATATATAGTGCCTACTGTGGGGGCATGTGGCTGGCTGCTCTGAAGATGTTCTCAGAGATGGCAAAAATCCTTGGCCACCAGGAAGATTTCAACAGGTTTAACAGCATTCTTGAGAAGGCCAAAGTGGCATTCGTTGATAAACTCTGGAATGGTAAGTGTCGTTGTGGTTATGTCTCCCATGCCATGACAAGATGTATGTGTTGTCTGTGTTGATAATTGTTGAATTGTTGACCATAACCTAAATAACATATGATGAATTGTCTCGTCAGGATGAATACCACACCATGAAGGTATAGAGCAAATGTTACAGATTAAATTATGCCCTAATTCTATACATGGCAAGAGGTATAGGTTTCTTTAGAATTAGGTACCAGTTGCTCTCATATATACTGGACTTTAATTATGGACTTTATAAAACAAATAATGACACATTAATCAGACGAATGTAATTGCTTTTTAAGGTTATGCTCATTGCAAAGCTGACCAAATAATAACTATTAATGGTTTCCCTGTTGTTGTTGCCAGGTCAGTACTACAACTACGACAGCAGCACTAATACTCACCATGACAGCATCCATGCCGACCAGCTGGCTGGATACTGGTTCCTCAAGGCCTCCAGCATCCCTGATGACACTGTAAGTAGGCCTTTCACGTCGTCACAGTCCTGGTTTCCTGGTTGTTTCCCCATCACTCGGCAACATTCTAACTTACCTGTCTGTATATGATATGTTGTGGTTACTAGAATAATTTAATGATGGTCTTATGAGGCATCCTTCAATAAATCAGCCTTTTTCAAAACATTATCACCGAGCCGACCTTTCTATGCTGACACCGAGGGCAGTCACTGAAGGTGCATGTTGTCGTCAATGGTTCTTTTACATCTCCAATTACTGAGGTGGGACCGTAAAGCAGATGTGCTAAAAACTAGACAATATATGTTTGTGGCTTCATGGCAATGACTTGAGTCAAATCACTTGAACATGGGATGTGACCGTGTAATAATGATTTAAAGGTAAAAAAAAGGTAAAGGTACGTTCTTATATAGCGAATTATCCAGTCCTTCAGACTGTTCAAAGCATTTTACAATTCACCCCCTAGCAGACCTGTTTATTCCGACGCCATCTCGACTTCTCTGGAAAGAATTCAGCCACGCTGCAATTACTGCACGAAGAGTATTCGTTCAAATATCCACCTCTGTCTGTAGCCAGGTAGTCATTTATACAGCTGAGTGAACTGTGGCAATGTGGAATGAACATAATTGCCAAAGCTTCGAAATGGCAGTGAGAGGATTCGAACCCGGGTTCTCTCGATTGAGACCCCAACGTTCTAACCACTAACCATGCCCCACAAATTTATTTGTTAACTCCAGTCATTAACATTGCCTTGTAAGTGGTGATTATTCCAGAAAGCATGTAATTTACACTTGTATATGATTATTAATGTAAAACAGAAAGTTAAACTTGATTATTAATTAATATCCTATTGTTTGATTGGGCATTTTTGAGCAGTCATAATAAAAATTGACTGGCTTTTAAGAGTTGGCCATACCAAAGAGCATGTGATTCACACTTGCATAATAACCTTATGATAAAAACAATCGACTATTAGTAAAAATCATCATCTGTCGCCTGGAGGACGGGTCCCATGAAAGTTTGTCATGATACCTCTCCATGGGTGCCTCACCGTGCCTGCCTTCATAACTTTTTTAAGTTTGGAAATTGTTATCCTGAATTCATACAGGAATAGTTTGGGATACATTTGGCACGGTCTCCCTAGTCTCCCAGGTTTCCCTGATCTCCCAGGTCTCCCTGGTCTTCTCTGTCCATGCTTTCACTGCCAAGTAAACCAGTTCTCTCGCCCCTTCTATACTTCGGGAACAGTGGCCTGCAAATTGGGCTCGCTTCCACCTGATTGTTTCTGAGATCTTTGGTGTTTCTGTATATAATTCTCTATTGGTAAATGTAATTGTAATTATTTCTTGTATCTTAAATGTTTTTTTTACCACAGCAAGTGAATGTGCGTATCTTAAGTATGTGACCTTTGTATTCACTGAGACAAAGACTAAGTATACTACACTTTACTTACAGGTATTTCAGAAGGAACACATTCTCAGCGCCCTTGAGACGATCTTCAAGTGCAACGTGATGCCCTTCAGCCATGGGACCATGGGAGCCATAAACGGGATGCGGCCAAATGGGCAGAAGGACCTGACCAGTATCCAGTCAGAGGAATTCTGGACAGGGGTCACCTACTCGCTGGGGGCCATTATGCTCCAAGTGGTCAGTCTACTACCGTAAATTCTCTATTTGTAGCCACGGCTTCAATTACAATAGTGTGTAGCCGAATTGATGATGATGACCGCAAAGTTGAGGTGCGGCTTTAAATACAGTAATTTGCCGAAAAATGCAAAAGTTGGCTCATTGGGTTGTCAGTAGTAACGGCTATTAGTGCCAAAAATAGCGGTTTATAATCAGTAAAAAAACGAAGTCGGATGAATCAATAAAAGTCTGTTTACTCTGATGCTTGGTCATATATGTGCAGATTTTTGAAGTTCGACTCAAATGGGTAGTGTGGAATATCATGTGGGAAAAAAATGTTTTTATTTGAATTTATTCTTTTAATTGACTGCAATATTAGAATGATTACACAAAAGTGTATATATGGTATTATTAATTTAATAATATATTTCATAAAGTAAATGTTATTTGTTTGTGTTAGAATTAAAACTCCATCCTCAACTGATTTAGCCTATTGTGAATCCAGTTCATTGATGTCCTAATATGTAGTGTGTAAATAGTAATAAATAAATAGTAATATCCACATTCAGTTTAATAACAAAAGTGCATATTTTTTAAAATCATCGAAAGAATCTACTTTAGTCTTTAGATCTGGCAAGGGTAAAAATAGTGGATATCCAAAACGGTAAACACTTAAGGCTGACCATGGGTGTGACTTCCATCCTCTCGCCGATTATATGACAGAGTTATGAAATTTCACCATGAGTTTTCAGCATTTCCATTTTCTCTTAAATAATTGCTGGATCAAACATAAAATAATTTAATAGTTTTTGATGATTTCACAAAAACTTACAAAAGTTGCACAAACGACCAAGCATGTCGTAGTGGATACTAGATAGGTTTGAATTTTTACAAATGAGACGAGTAAAAAATCGAACTGAGGAGGAACATTTAAGTAAGCAATTTCATCTGTTTGTGTTAGAATTACTTTCCACAGTTGACAGTGTTTCTAACCTTACCACACCCAGTTTACACGTGCTTCCTCCCTGTACTCAGGGTCTTGTTGAGAAAGGCTGGCAGACGGCGTATGGCAGCTACCATACATGCTACGAACGCTACGGACTGGCATTCCAAACACCAGAGGCTTACCTTGACAACAGACAGTACCGATCTCTGGGCTACATGCGGCCACTGAGTATCTGGGCCATACAGCAGGCCATAGAACAGTTCCAGCCACAGCTACTCAAGTAGGGGCTGAAACTTCCTACCTCAAGGGGCTGACATGGAAGTCCTCTTTCTATACCTTATCCATAACAAATTGATGTACACTGATGGAGCTAGTGAGGTATCCTTTCTACACATGCACAATTCAAGCATACACACCATTGTTAGGTATTAATGGTTTACATGGCATCAGAAAGTTTAAGTTTCTGGTCTTTGGCATGTCAGTTATGTTACAGACATCCGAGATGTATTTTTTCAACTATGGTATAGTAAGCAAAACAAATATCTCAACTATCAGTTTACTACTAACTTCTGCTAAGATTTTATACAAAAACCATGTTTTATTAATTAAATAAGTCATGTTCTTTTGAGTGAAAGATTTTTATTGAATGCATTGTTAATTTGGTTTGCTTTTAAATTCAACTATGTAATAAGTTGTTCTGACCAGAAATAGAAACACGTTGAGGGTCTAACTGTAAAAAAATGTGGTTGCCGAAGGTTGTTGTGATTGTTCACAAGGAACATTGTAGCTGTTTTATCAAGGGACAGCTAATATGCATCTGATCAGTCGTTAAGGATGATGCACTGTGCTATGCATTTTAGTGTGTTACTATCAATGATAGTACTGTGGATTGTGTTGTACTATTATATTATATTGGTAGTACTGTTGATGATAGTACTACAGGTTTTCTTGTACTACAATTGATGATAGTGTTGTTGTACTATGCTACAATCAATGATAGCACTATGGATTGTAGTGTACTACAATCAATGACAGTTCTATGGATTTTCTTGTACCTCAATCAATGATAGTACTATGGATTGTGTTATAATACTATAATGACAGTACTATGGGTTTTGTTGTACTACTATCGATGATAGTACTGTATATTGCACTATGCACGTAATTGGGTATTGCAGATATTGGAAACAAAACTGTGATGGACCGTTGTTATGTTATCTGCACATTTTCTTCTACAATGTTGATAATTAATTCTTCAGAGTAATTTGCAAAATGTCACAATTGCTCAGCTCGAACGTTCAATCAACCTCTATGCATGTAACATCACAATGAGACAGTAACTATTAAACATTTTGCTTCAGTAACATATTGCTTAGCACAATTTCAAATCAAATTTCATGCTTTCCATAATTTTTATTATTGATTATGATTACAATAAAACAACTGCCCGGGTCGATACACATATGGTGTAAGTTTGCCGGTGCATTTGTTTGGGTTTTGCGGTTTCTTTATTATTCTAGAATGATTTTTAGATACAGTTTTACATGTTGGACAAATGTTTAATCAGGTCAGTAGAAACTGTAGCATTTTACTGTGTTTAAAATGTTAGCGTTTTTGCAAACAGATCTTACAGAAAGGCAAAACATGATTTCTACTGTATGGGGTACAGGAGAGGCAACAGAAAAAGAAAGTTTTCTACAGCAAGTGGCTGAACACACTGGCATACTTTCTAATTACTGCCTACATCAAGAAAATATAATTCTATACAACAGTGTTCGTTAATCCAACGTAATGACTGGCTGTCAAAGTAGTATCATGTCATGATCTACTTTTTTCTATTCCTTGGTCTCTTTCGGGGGAGGGGGGGTGGGCACGTCAATCTTGATCTACTTTTTTTCTAAATACTGCGTACATAAAGAAAATATAATTCTATACAACAGTGTTCTTTAATCCAACGTAATGACTGGCTGTCAAAGTAGTATCATGTCATGATCTATTCTATCCCTTGGTCTCTTTTGGGGGGGGGAGAGTCACATCAATCTTGATCTACTTTCAGCAACAATGTATGAAACCAACTCGACTGGTACGATACTAGAAAAATCAAAATGTCAGTACTGTTTAATAATTGTTCACTGGTATAGTATTATTGTTTATAGTACATATTATTGAATTTTATATATTCTTGAATGAATTTTGTTAAGTGGTTTTGTTGATAGTACATTATTGTAAATGTAAATGGTGAAAACTGTGCCTTCTTTTACAGGTGGTTATGCAATTCAACTGAACTGTCAACATATTTCGGGCAGATTTATCAGCACATATTACATTACTAGTGATACATACGTGTATGTGTAGCAAGGAACTTTATTAGTGTCAAAAACAAATGTTTGCCAGGACAAAGATATTTGTACAAGTATTGGACACAGTCCTGAGTAATATGTCTTTGTCAGTATGAGCAATTAGTTTGCAAAACTAAACACATTCCTCTTTCCTTATTTGTGCCATATCTTGTTGACAAATTTCAGTTTGTATTTTTAAACAGTTAAGGTTTTAAAATCATTTAATAATTAATAGTACAGATATCGTATGGCTCCTATACTTGAACTGCAGTTATTGTTTATAGGGTTTACAAGTATTAAATGTTTTGTATTTATTTCCTAAATTACTATTATTTTACATTGTATTGCTTGGAATTTATTTTATAATAAATTAGTACAATATACATTTTACACACACAATGTGAATGTATGTAGATTACTCAGCGAGATTTTTTATAGGTAATTAATTTTGATTTCAATTTAATAAAATGTGATCTTATGAAATTGTTGATTAATTAAGCACAGCACTTTAGCTCAACAAATGAACACACATATCTTACTAGATCTTACTAATAGTGTTTTTAATGTTCATTGACATCAACACATTGGTTGATATTAAAATGCATCATATTGTAGTCACATTCATAGACTGCCATAACCAGACTTGGGATCAATTACATTGTAATTGAAATACCAATTCCAAGGTTTTTTTTTCGAAATTGGAATTTGTGAAAATGTCATTGGTTTTCAATTACTTTTTGAGTTACATCATGCTACTTTTTAACTTAAAGTATTCACTTATTCATCAATAAAATATGTTATATATATATATCATTTGTTTCCCATTATGTACCATAATAAACCAAAATTAAGTAAAGCTGCTCTAAAATAGATATTTTTTGGTATCGAGTATGTCTATGGTGGCTCTGTCCACCTACTGTTGTTTTTCTGTTATTTTATGATATAGAATTGATAATTGGCATCTTTGCTTTGGAATTTATATAATGTAATTGATCTCAAGTCTGGCCACAACACAGGCTAACTCCGAGCAAAGCCTAAAAGTCATCCTTGTATATTATGGATTTAAGGTTCGTTTTGTTCAACATTGTGCTTTTACAACATTTACAGACTTATCTATCGTTGCTTAATCAAGCTTTGTACATTATGGATTTCAATAAAATGCGTTACCTTATTAAGTTTGCTTGTATCGTATTCTGGGGCCGAAGTACTCAGTACTCGTGTACGTATTATGAAGGACTCTTAGAATTATGGGTCTTGTACTCGTACTCGTACTCATGTATTCAGATTTTAGGAATACTGTACGAGTACCTCAGAGTATTTTTTATTTTGATGCCACACGAAAGTTTTATTTCTTATTTTTGTCACGCCATTACTATAATCATTATATTATGTACTCATACTCATGCAGTTGTACTTGGACTCAGCTTTTGGCAGTGTACTCCAGCCATCATAAATGTACTCTGTGATTCATAGCAAATGAAGCAGGGTAGTCAAATGGTGCTGCAGGTGCAATTTTTATTTGCGTATCACCGAATAAGTATACGCATACAATATACACATACAACCAATATGGCAGGTAGAGACATAATGCAACACACAATATTAATGTTGTGCCATAGAGTTAAATAAATTACACCAACAACATGTTAGATTTGAGCCATCCACCGACATGGCACTACAGAGCTCTCTGTTTTGTTGAGATCTTCTTTGGACGGGCTCCAGCCCTCGTCTCTTCACCAGATGGTCGCTCTGGACTTTGGCTGGAGCAATGCTGTGGCTCAGTTGGCGACAAGGTCAACGTAGGTGTGTTGACTGTCTGGTAGTTCTTATGGTCGTTCTCCAACTGCCTCATGGTCGTGATGCTGCGTTCGGTCAGTGTCGCTAGGCCATAGTTTGCCTCGTAAGTGTGGTCATCTTCGAAGTCATACCAGGCGGTGGCACCGACCAACTCAGACTCTGGTGGATACCAACCGTACCATTCTGTCTCATCATTCTGTTTCAACCTCTCGTTGAGTTCCTGGTTGTGTTTCATGCTGTGGAACACCTTGGCTAAACGTTTCTGTTTCAGCCGTTCATTCGAGTAGTCGGTGTCGGTGCGCAAGTGTTCCGTTGGCAGTCGATACCGCTCATCTAGATTGTTCCCCGTCGATCTATGTCGGCCTGACTTCTTCTTCAGCAGTCTATCAGCTCGATTCGACTTTGACTTCTCCCTGGAATCATTCACATTCTTAACATCTTTCTCCATCTCTTTCTCTGTGTTCCAGTGGCATTCGTCTGGCACGTCTTCTGCCTCGACATGCAGAATATGGTCACATGCAGCGTTTTCATCACCCTCCTTCGAAATGGGCGCATACTCCTTCACATTCTCCACATTCACAGTTAGTGGCACCAAATGTAGAAAGCAATCTGTCGACTTAACGTCTGACGAATCATTTAAATTGCTGCCATCTTCGACTATGGTTTCATGGTACATGTTTATGATTTCTAGCTGGCGATCTTCCTCAAGCTTCTCGGGTGAAATTTCTGCAATGTCTTTTTCATCATCATCATCTGCACGTTCATCATCTGCATGTTTCTTGCCCTTCTTGGTCATGTTACAGCTGCTGCAGTCGTGGGTGTCAGTCGGAGCCCCGTCCTCACCCACACACAGCTCTATGATGTTGTCATTGTCTAACCACGAGCCATCAGATGTTGTCGAGCCACAAAGCTTCTCGCGTGAGTTCTTGAGATTCTTGCGTCCGATGTTTTCCTCCTGTTCTTCCACCTCACACGGGATGCTGCTGAAGGTGTCCTTGTGCGATGATGCGTCTGTGCTGCTCTCGAAGTAGTCGAGGTGGAAGATCTCCTCAAGTGTGTGTGTCTCCTCAACATACTGTGTGTCATGGTGCTGCTGTGGTGATGATGACGGTGTCGGTCGAGGTGGTTCACGACTCCCACAGGTCACTGCGGGCAACACAGCCTCATTGTAGATGAGCTGTTTCAACGTTGATGAGGGCATGTCATCGATCTGATTAATAAACCAAAATTAATTTTAAGAGACCATGCTGTGATTTTTCGTTAATTGTCTCATTGATGGATAAGCTGAATGGGTAGTTTACAATGTGACAATGTGTCTGCAACTGGCCATAGTAAAGTGGGAGTGAAAATATAATGACTGTGTTAAACCAACATTTTCAGAGGATGGATGGTTTTTTCAATACATTGTTCACAATTTACTTCTGACATTCAAGTCAACCTGAGATGTACACAAGGAATACAAGCTGTCTTTTATTCAAACAAAACCCCTTAATTATTAAAATCTCATAAATTTTTCCAAAGCACTTCATCTAAAGACATGGTAACAGATGTACTTGCAAACTTGACAAATCTGCGTTGCTTAACGATTGTACAAACCTCGAGTTCGATACACAGTGGTTGCATGGCAACTGGCTCATCGTGAGGACACGCAAACTCAGCAAGGTAAGGGTGAGACAGAGCTTGCCCCACTGTGATCCGCTCTAACGGGTTGAAGGCCAACATTCGCTGTAGTAGGTCCATTGCTGAAAAGAAATATTGAAAGATTTCAGAAAGGACTACATTACAACTACACAAGAGATAATTGTTTCCATCTACACAAGAGTCACTTGACGACAACTTATGGTTCCGTTTCTTCAATAAATAGATAAAACAGATTACAATACGTAGTCTAGTCCATGAATCCATACTCTGTAAACATCCATATTCTGAGTGTTTTCAAGTTTGAAGTTCCCGACAAAACGATGCACAAGTTTTGGAAACAAGGATGTAATTTGAACATGGTTTATTGACTGAAGATGTTATACTATACTTGAAGGTCACTTATCAAACATCCTTCCTGTTGTGAGGGAGACATCTATGGCCATTACAAGGAAGACAGCCACATTCCCATACAAAGAGGACAATTACTTTCTCCTTGTTAGTTCCACTAGTGCGATGTTAAAGAGTAATGTTTAGCTTTGCAACTGATTTTTATTATTTTTTCTGAAAAAAATATCAACATTCTAATACTAAATGGTAAATAAAAGTATTTCTTACTCATTTGACAAGCAACATGAATTCCTATCCCTTCATGCAATGAAAGATAAAGAATGGCATGATAGCTTTGGCACATGTTGACATCTAGTCACTTTAATTAATAATGATAGTCACAAAGCAAGTGACAGTAGCTTTGACTTCCTGTGTTCTCTGGGACAACTAGAGATGGGGTTCACATGAGAATTGAGAACAGTGTCTGGTTACTGGCTAGTCTATGTATCAAATGAAGCCAGAACCACTCCAGTGATGTACTGACAAAGATTTGACTACGGGTTCCATTGCTTGTCAACAAGAGATGCAGTTCCTCGTTTGGTTCATTGGGACCACATGGTTTCTCACATGTGGCCAAAGAATATTTTATTATTAACAAAAATATATTTTACGTTATTGCTTACATTGTTTCAAATAAGTTAGCCCTCCCTCTATGCCCCGCCACAATGTCTGTCTTTGCCAACTCTGACCACAGAGCATTAAAGTTGCTTTTAACTGCTGGCTACTGTAAACATTTATACATAATTCAATCTAGTATGTATAAAGGTTTTCCCTGTGCAGCTGTGGAAAAATATGTTATGCATTTTGTTTAATCATACTGCGCTGGTAAGATCCTGGTAAGACAGTACTAAGACCCTGTAGTTAAAATGTTACGCGGCCCCCACATCTTCATTGCGAGAATCCAATGGTGCAATATTACCTGCAGGACAAACTGAGTCTAGTTTCTCCACCAGAGGCATCTGTACTTTCAGTGGATGATTGCGCAGCATCTTATTTGGCATGACGCGCAGCACGTGACTCCAGTCCGCATCAGACAGCGGGATGGAGTCGACAACAAGACGAAGTTGGTCAAGATCACGCATTCCTGCGAACAATGGCTGGCCGCTGTTGAGCATCTCGGCGAATATGCAGCCAGCACTCCAGATGTCTGCTGCACTGCCATAGTTGGCAGAGCCTAGCAACATCTCTGGTGACTTGTACCAGCATGTGCCAACATTCTGAGTGAGCTGGCCCTGTGCACAGAGGATACAACTGTCGTCATCAATGTGTCGGCAAGCTAACAGATATTTTTCACAGTCCAAAGTAAAAGCTTTTCTACTTACCTGCAATCATCCAATTGTTAAGTACTGATAGGAACATACAGTTCCCATAGAGCACGCATTACTGGATTATCAGCTTAAATTTTAATTTTTTATTACAAAATGTAACAAATATAGCCCATACTGGAAGGAAACATAACTTAAATAATAATACTGTTTATTTTCAAAATGGCCCACAGGTAACAGAAGAACATTTCTATAAACTAAATGTAAAAAAATTTGGAATTTAATCTTACGCAATGCATGCTATTTTGATTGCATAGCAGATTTTACCTGTACATGCAATAACATTCCTACCCTACCTTGTGGTTATACTCTGGATCAATGATTCGTGCGAGCCCAAAGTCACCGATCTTCAGCAGCAGGTCATCATAGTTGACAAGGAGGTTAGTGGGCTTCAAATCACGGTGAAGCACGTTAGCTGAATGAATATATTTGAGTCCCCTGAGAAATTGGTAAAGAAATAGTTTGATATGTTCCTGCTGGAGTTGTTCATGCTGCATCAACTCGTGAAGGTTGGTGTCCATTAGTTCCTGCACAATGTATACACTCTTTGAGTCGGCCAACACGGCCTCCTCCTCGAGTGTCCGTCCTTTCGCACCAAGAATTTCATACACTAATATGACATTGTCGTGTTCAAGTCGCTTCAGGATTCGAATCTCGCGGAGGGCCTGTCGACAACATCTCTGATCCGAGATGCGAATCTTCTTAATGGCTACCCTCTTGTCACAAGTTTTGTCTGTGGCGGCAAACACTAGACCATTAGCACCATACCCCACAGGCTGCAGGTTCACAAAGCGATCACCAGTGTCAAAGGTGTCCGACTGCATTGTATCTACTGTCAGTTGCAAGCCTGTTGGTTGTTTCGCCATCTCAATGCTTTTGATGCAGCATTTATCTAAAAAAAAATCGGTAACAGGTTTAATAGTGAATGTTCTGTAGCTTACATAAAACTGGACTGGATAGGATATGATGTTAGACCAGTTTGACTGCTTATGGTGGATATACATTGCTTAGAGTGGATTAATCTTGGTAATAAGGAGTGTCTTAAGAGCTGTTGTGATATCTGGCATAATCAAATGTCCCAGTATATAGGAGCGTAATTTCTGCCTGGACAAAAACTAACTAACCTGATATATTTGGAACATTATGAAAATGCAATGAACATGTATTTCGTGCATGTAATAATTATTATACGTGTATCACTAAGGTTACTTGACAGTACCCATGCATAAATATAAAATTATTATGTTTTGTGATGAAACCTGTAACATCACGATGTGCATTGATTTGGGAAAATATCGCCCACTAATCATGATAAAACTAATCATAATCAATTATTTGGAGCACATTTTTTCGGCTTCTTAATGCCAATGTGCAGATGATATGTCATGGAATACACGTGAAACAGTTAATGCGTGTCAGTTTTAAATCTTAACTTCTATCTTTCTGACCCTGTATAGGATTGCAAGTGCCAAATATACGAGTTACTTTTTCACGGCCTGGTCTTCTGCCCCTAGGGGCAGTTGAACCGCACAATCAACCGATTCTGCTTATTATACGCACACATTTTTTGATTCAATCATAATTTTAGGAGCTAAATCAATATTAAAGAGCAAAATTGTGCTTATGAAATCATAAGATTCTTGTGGATTATAATACAAAGGGTCACTGGCAGGTGTCTTGGTAAGCAGGCCATCCCATACTTGACACCAGTCATGAATTGAGACGAGGGGGTATAGGACGGCCTGCTTACCAAGACAACTGGTGAGCAGAGGAAGAACTTGCCGTCCCAGAATTCCCGATGAAGGCTGCAGATGATAAAACGTTGAGTAAGTAATCAAAATAGTTGTGGTTGTGGTCGTTATTCTGTCAACGCCACTGTCTTCAGACCATACAGGCATGCTGGTGTAACACACTCTCAGGATTTTCCCGAAATATCTTCTCTCCAACATGACTCCCTCTACCTTTCTCCAGGCATTCGCTCCCGCTTATATCCGATGTTGCACCTCTACCTCTGCATGCCCATCCTCCGTAACCATTCCTCCAAGGTACACAAAGCCATCCACTTGCTTGATCTCCTTACCATCCAACCTGATGTTCAACTCCTCTCTATGGTGCACTGTGCATTGGTTACTGTACAGATTGCATGTTAATAACAGCGAAATTGAGGTGGGCCCAGATTCTAGACAAGTGCCAGGCCATTAAAAAATAATTTTTATGAATACTGATTTTACTATTTTAGTAGTGATCACAGAATGTCAGTGACAGTCAGTGTCAGCCATAGACAAACGCACATGTGACAAGGTGATGGTGTTTACTGGGACCTAGACTGGGTAATCTAGTACTATAGTTACTGGTGCAGTTTTCAAACCATTCCTGTTTTCAACCCACTGAAATCTCACTTGATATCGCGCTACAGACGTCACATCATCTGTTTACGACAATAACAGAATAGAGTCTTGTCTGAGCAAAATATATTCTGTTGTATAATATAAAACACTTTTTATTCATAACTTGATAAAAAACGAGTGTACATACATACATTGTACATACATACATACATTGTACATACATACATACATACATACATCCTCTTCAGCTCTTTTAGGCTAATAGCCTTTTAGCTGGTTTTTGTTATAGTTTGTGCACAAGGGTGGGAAGTTGTCACTTTGCTCAAAAGTGTAAGCGCACCACAATTTGTCTAGTTTAGCTTTGAATGCATTTAGTGTGTGTGCTGAAACCACATCCTCTGTGAGAGAGTTCCACCTGTTCACTACTCTGTGCCTAAAGTAGCTTCAGGCTGTGTCCCCTCATCACTGTGTTGTGGTCAATCCGAAGTGGCATTCTGTCGACTTTGTAGATGCGATGCAGATATTTGTAGACTTCGATCATGTCTCCTCTTACTCTTCTGTAGTATAGGCTTGGTAGCTTCAACGCCTTCAATCTGTCATAATACTCCTGGCACTTCAGTTTTGGAATTAGCTTTGTTGCTCTTCATTGTACATTTTCAAGTATCCTTTGTTCTCTCTTGAGTGTTGGGTGCCAGATAACATTTCCGTTTTCTGGAATAGGTCTGACCAGACTTGAGTATAGCTGTTGGTCCATCCAAGAATGTAAACGACCTTCTAATAAGCCCGAGCATCTTGTTAGCCTTATTTGCTATCAACTCCACATGTTGGTCAAACTTTAATTCCGGGTGCACTTGCACCCCCAAGACTCTCTCGTTTGTGGTCTCAGGGTGGTATCAGTTCCACTACTGGTTATAACATATTCATATTTGTGGTTGGGGTTAATCCTATTGGCCCCTTCAGGAGCATAGGGCGTCAATCATGTTTCTCCACCTCACTCTCTTCTGGGCTATAGCTTTGGCCTCTTGCCAGGTGACCCCCAC
Organism: Lamellibrachia satsuma; assembly: GCA_033239005.1. Taxonomy (NCBI): domain Eukaryota; kingdom Metazoa; phylum Annelida; class Polychaeta; order Sabellida; family Siboglinidae; genus Lamellibrachia; species Lamellibrachia satsuma. The sequence continues at coordinate 6,672,196 of BSQZ01000027.1, forward strand.
TTTTTCAAGATCTCGTAGTGTGGAGCGTCTCCAGTTGATTTTTGGCCTTCCTTGTCTTCTCTTTCTTTGTGGGTTATAGTCCAGTGCTTGTTTGGTTGTATTTGTTGGATCTTTTCTGAGTGTGTGGCCAATCCAGCTCAATTTTCTCCTCTTGATTGTAGTGCTTATTTTTTCCTGTTTGGTTTTCTTCCAGAGCTCTTTATTTGATATTGAGGATGTATCGGAGGCGACTGTTGATGAAGACTTGGAGTTTGTTGTTGAGAGACTGAGTAGTTTTCCACATTTCACAGCCATATAGAAGAACTGGTTTAACGTTGGTGTTGAAAATGCGGATCTTAGTGTTTATGGATAGCTGGGAAGAGAGCCATACAGGGCGTAGGGTTCTGAAGGCATGGCAAGCTTTATTAATGCGTAGCTCCATATCTTTGTCAGCTCCACCATTTGTACTGATGTTGCTCCCGAGGTAGATGAAGTCTTGTACTTCCTCAACAGTACCACTTTCTAGTGAGATGGGTTCGGAGGATCTGCTGTTGACTTTAATATATTTGTGGTTGTTTCGCCCTAAATGCATAACTTTGCATTTCTCTTCATTAAAACGTAGTTGCCATTTTTTGGACCACTCTTCTAGTTGTCTTAGGCCTGGCTGTAGTGTCTCTTGTCAGACTGAGTGGTGATTTGTCTGTAGATTTTGGTGTCATCGGCAAACATGTGAACAGGTAAGTCCACCACCTCTGGCATTTTGATGATTTTGCATGTTTACCAGACATTATTATTGAGCATCTGCTGATGCGTGTCTCATTCTTGGCCAAATGACAATAATCGCAATGGGGTAGATGTATGGCAAGCCAGTCTTGTCATAAAAGTAGGAATAAATAAAATGTTAAATATACAAGAAAAAATTACTACATTAACGTTATATATTCAATACAAGTATAATTATTTATGTGTATGTGTTTTATAATGTGCTATGACAAGAGTGATTGTTATAAAAAGTTGAAATAATTATTGTCTGTACGGCTTGCCACAGATTATTGGTTGAATTCCGCCAGGTTTCCTCGTCTCGTGCGACATGGTTCAGACATTCAATATTCGTATGTTTTTTACTCAAAACAACTGTTTTACTAATTTGTTTGCATTTAATACATGAAATAGCTATTAGTGATTTGCTTTATCGATCTCGTGCACTAAACGGTTCTTCAGATTTTTTTAAAACGGCATATTCTATCAAGATTCAAGTAGCTTGAAAACTACACCGACCAGTATATTATTAGTACAGCAAACCGTTACGATTTAGCCTTTACTGTATCAGCTGTATCGGCTAAGAATAGAGTGTTCAACTCAAACGTATTATTCCTAACTGGCAACCACGACTAGTTTACAAATATTGTTGCGCGAAGTTACGGCGTACACTGGTACAGTCACAAGCCTCGCCTGACACCAAGACACATCTCCGACTCCGACTCAACGTCAATCTCGTCAACAACGTTAATTTGTTGCCTTGTTTTCGATAAAATACGCATTTGAGATTCGAATTATCTTCAGCATTTCTGAAACAAATATGTCTAGTTACTCACCTATAATGCTGCTTTAAGACTCGTACCGAAAAAAACAACCGTAGAAAAGGAACAATGCAGTTCCTTCTCTTTTAACAAATTTTACGTGCAAATAAACAACCTTGACCTTGTACGACCATTTTGGTACTTTCGTCTAGAAGTTTCCCGAACATAAACATCGTACTTCTACTATGTCGTTTCCCTGAATCTTTCAAGTCCCGCATAAAAAATCGAACGGCGCGCGTAAGAGTTAAAGTTTATTAAATATGTAGCCATGTTTCGAATAATTCGGACTTTTAAGAAATGATTTATGTATGACTCCGATTTATTATTTGTCTATTCTCCTTAATTCCTCAGGGTACTCACTGAACTGTTGACGATTTTATGTTGTACCGAAACTATATATTTGTAACCTTTTGGTTTTGACGTGCTGCAGAGCTTGGGTTCCAGAGGATTTCGATGCCTGCTCATGTGTCAAGATACGCGCATGCGCAGATACATATAGCAAAAAAAATGTGACTGATATTCTCTATTATAATTCATTGTTATTACATACAATACCTACTATTGTAGCTATAATATGTTTATGTTATTAATAAATTGATGATCTACTAATGGCGCACGCATGCGTGGATACACCAAGTGGAAAATATTTCATGGCAGAAAACAATTAGACCGACAACGATACAAAAGTTTAAGCCACACCATTAAATATAACTTGTAGATATCTTAAATGATTCACATTATTGCTTTTATTAATATTTAAAACATGACCCTCTCAAATACCTACCACTTTACATAAATTCTTATAATAAAAACAGTTGTTAGAAATGCCATGCATGCAGTCTCTAGTTTTGCGCTGATAAACTAATTAAAAATATTAAATAGAAAAGTCATCACATAAAAGTCCTCCATGACAACAGTTAGGTCATATGTAGCATTTTGCGCACGTTGAAATAGAGTCTTTAGGTGGCGTTTACATAATGTCAGTAATGGAGTGCAATTTTTATGAGTTCATAAGCACGATTTTGTATATTTTTAGTAGTCCGACGCAATATAATGTTTTTGTATTGTATTGTATATGAGCAGTGGTATATTCAGACATATTTATCATAATTTTAGTGATGCAAAAACTTAAGCATTAAATAATAAATAAATGCGTTAATTTCTATGATCGAGTATTGGAAATATTTATAATATTTGTAATGCATATTACATGAAATTCGTTTGCTGATAATTAATAAACAAAACATAAATTATGGAAGACTTAATTAGTATAGCAAAACAAAGATATGATCCCTTAGAAAAATACAAAACATTAAAAAACATGAAACATTTTCAACCTAGAACATTCACGCGAAAGCTAGGCAATAAAATTATTATAAAATTTATTGAAGTCTATAAAATAATATATGAACTGTACGATAATGAATCCGCACAAAACCAAGGAAATAGAGGACATTATTAAATTATATACCCAAAGAGCAAAAATAAATCTAAGACAAACATGTATTCCGTCTTAGAGTTGCTGAACCGTGGAATAGTATAATTTAAGCAAGATCGATAAACTCGTTTATACAAAATTAATTCTGGTCTACCCAAGCAATATTATACGATCATGAATCTCCATTAACACCGACCACTGGAACCGGAAACTATGAACTCTTAATATTAGATTCTGAAGAAGAAGATCTTATCATTGAGGAACCAAGTGGATCCGGCGATCAGAATCGTCCTAAGGTATCCTTAGGTAACATCTTGCTCAAATGTGTTCTTGTGCTACGCAAATTCCACGTCATGTTCACGGAAAACGCGTACCAAGCAATCAAGGAAATCTCTTACTGCGGTCTGCTTTAATTCCAGTTTTTCATTATTCATAATAACGTAAAATAAACGTAAAGTTGTATTCCTTGCTATAATAAGAGTTTAAGTTTAGTAATGTTTATGAGTAACTCTAAAAATAACTAGCAAATCAATATTAACAAGGTGGCTATGTGATGTCAAAGGTCACGTAACGTCATTTTCTAGCCCAGCCAGCACTGCAGAAGCGGAGAGGAGCTAGCGTTGATAGACGTATTTTTTCAAAAGCGTAGATCGGAAACACGAAGAGCACCACCATGGCGCAAGATGTGGAAACGTGGCAGACAAGACTAGATAGAACTCTACACGAAAAAAATTTCTTTACCGAAGTTTTGGACAAGGCTGAGGCTAAGACGGGTGTACGACGCTTGTATATCGTTCTAGGTAAACAGGCTAACGCCATCATCGACGTTCCTTCCACTCCAATCATCAATGCCAGTGCCGTGGTAGTGGCCGTCTATAATAAGCTAAGCCTAAAGCCAAGGCCCAAATGCTATATGTAGAGTGGCATGTTATGAGTGCTAAGAGCGTGGCAGTAGTAACTTAGCAGTGGCCACTGTGAACTGTAACGCGTCTTCTTGCCTTGGTATCTTGCGTTCTTCTGTTAATAATTTGTTTATTGTTTGAGCTGTAAAAATTTGAAGAAGAAATTTCAAATTATCAACATATCGATGACATCAGTCATTGTTCAGTCGACATTTCATTGATGATTACATTACATAATGAGGTAATTGTAATTCTTAGCTTCAAATGTGCAAAAATGAAATCAAATTCTACGGCTTATTAATTAGGAGAAATATCACGTATAAGGAGAAACAGCTAATTGTAGCCCTGAACAAAGCAATATTTAGACCACATTTGGAATATTGTATACAAGCATGGAGGCCATATCGTAAGAAGGACGCAGACAAGCTAGAAAGAATACAAGAAGAGCAACTAAAATGATTCCAGAATTGAGAGACCTTAGTTATGAAAGCCACTTATTAGAATGTGATTTGACAACACTAGAGACCAGGAGACTAAGAGAAGACCAAACGGAAGTGTTTAAAATAGTGAACTGTTATGAGGATATTGATAGGAATATGTTCTTCACACTTAAAGAAGGCAGTAGAACCAGAGGACACAAAGCAGCATTAGTTAAGGAACACTGTAGGTTGGACATGAGAAAGTACTAATTCTCACAGAGGGTGATAAATGAATGGAACAAACTGTCAAATGATTGTATTAATGCTAGTAGTGTGAATACGTTTCAAAATAGAATTGACAGATATCTGATAAGGACTGGCTATAAATATAGATGATAAAATTGTTGGACTCTCGATAAGCCAATGGCTTCCTTGTCCACTTGCCATCTTGAACTTGTTGTTTGGGATGGCAATCTTGTAAAATCTTGTTAAAGTCTCCCACTTTGGATTCGTGGTTTTTCTTTGATTTTGACAGAATCTTTTGATCTACTGATTTCTAGCTCAAATCTACTGCCAAACCACAATTTCAAAACAAACAGTGCATCCATTTTAGACTTTTACTTAACATGCACCAATTACAATTAATTGTAATTAATTATACAGTTACAATTGAACCCAAGCCTGACTTGCACCGTAAAATCATTGCTTAAATTATGCATTTTCTATCCAACTTTTTGCAAGTCGTGCCTTACTCAACTCCAACACATTTAGCATCATTTGAAAGTTTGGCTTCCGTAAAAAGCAATAATTATTGTCTGCCAACAACTATTGTCTATATAAAAACTAAGATCGTGATGTTACCTTCAACTGCATAAGTATCTGTGCTAGCTAGAATCCCAAGCAAATAATAATATTAGTATACAACCCACGATTATTCTAACTTGTCCAGCCCATCCCATACATCCCCTACACATAGCCAGTGTTGTGTGGTCTGAGTTGGCTATTGATCTTGGAACACAATGCCGCTAATCCAGACCATTGTCCACATTGTAACAGGTGTAACATTCATTTACCATCGTTGGAGTTTCTAGGTGCTCTTCTGCAGACCATCAGTACAACTATTACTACAGAGGTTTTGTTAACTTTAAAGCGAAACAAAAGGCATTGTTTTTGGCGTAAGAGTTACTAAAACAACTATTTGTAACTACAATTAAGAATATCACGCCAGTGGTTTACTAAAGGAAAACGTTGTTGAATACACAACATCTTAATTTCATGGACCGTGCGAGTCCGGTATTCTGGCAATATTCGCTCGCCAAATGAAAATATATTCGTATACACCTATTCCTATTCTTGCCAATAGGATATGGCCATGCTATTTACATCCAAACTCAAACTAGTCTTCTTTCTGACAAAATAACATGTTTATTTGAGACTTTGCATTGGTTCTGTGTATGCCAGCCTCCCTTAATACGTCACTTTAGTCTAGGTCACCCTCATTTTATAGAACTGCGCTTATCTTTATCAGTTGTGCTGGTTAACATGTCAGCCCTCAGTCATTCGGAGGAATGACTGGATTCTCAAACATCAAAGTTTTAGAACACTTGAGTAAACCAGTGGCGTGATATTCTTGATTTTTGTTGCACTTGGTTAAGTTTTATTATCTATTTTAGGTGCATAGCCATAAAACCATGCCTTTTGTTTCGCTTTAATGATATTCATCATTCAAAGCAGTGAGTCATATAAAAATAATGCAACTTGCCTGTTTCATATTACCATACACATTTTTAAAGCCTTAATCACATTTCACAACTGATCTTGATGACCAATCACTTGTCTTCCTTTCATTTTGAATAAGGTCTGTGGTGCCAAAGTATCTGATCGAGCAATTCTTATCATTTCAAACAGGACTAAAATTCTGCCTAAATGATATGTCGGGGTAAAAAAAATGTATAACTGATTTGCAAATACCATTGTGGCAGCAAATTAACATAATTCCTCAAATGTTTTCTATTAGAAAATGTGCCCAGTGTGTGTGGCTACACCATAGTGCTAACAATTGAAATTAGTATTGCAGATTGTGCAACATATTATACCAATTTTTTACCATTCCCAGCTACAGCTCTTCATTTCCAGCTCCACCCCCAGTTCCATTCTTAGCCACAGCTCTACTCATTACTTCTTCCTGAAATCTACCATCAGTTCTATTCCCTGCTACAGTTGTACCACCAAACTTGACCTTACACTTGACCCTACTTCACTCCTCTGCTGCAATCTAACATGTAGCTGGTCGTATCCAGAAGTTCAGAGCAAACAAATGGTGTCGCCAAAGAGTGCGAGTCAGTTAGACTGAAAATAACAGCACCAGCTATTGAAATATCATCTTTGTAGCAACAGCTTTGTTTCTAATTGTATAAATGATGATCCATCTAAAAACACAGATCGATTAACTAAGTGAATGTGTGCACAAACAGAATTATCCCCCTGGATGTGTATACATCATTGCTAACTGTGTGCTGTCAGATTAGTGTGGGTACAAACATGGCTGTAATAACTTAGTAAGATTATTTCCCACACCAGCCATGTACACATGTACTTGGACATTCCGCATTCATGATAACTGAAACATTGAGATTAGATTTGGTAATAATTTTATGCATTATGCTTAAAATCACAGCTAATGCGTAATCTCTGTACAAAACAAGTATTACATGGACATGTCTGTTGAAAGACATCCTGCATCAGTTACTTTCCGATGCGCTAGAGCAGGTGTGAGTTTGTCATAGAAAGTCTAACACAAACATTAGCCAGTGCATGAAAGGAGAGACAGTTTTCATTGAGTGTGTTCTCTGTTTAAGGTTTTGCTGCTTTCATTGGTGTGTATCTCATGGTTGGATATGGCTGTCAGTTCCTCTGCAATTTCATTGGATTCGTCTATCCAGCCTATGCTTCGTGAGTAGACCTTCCAAATGTACTATGTACTAAGTATTAATTACTAAGAATTACCAACATTATAACGAAGAAAATCTTTAAAACTCACTTCCATTTAGCCCATCAAAAATCAGGTTAATTGATGTTCAGTGCATGAAATTTTTTTAAAGGGAATAACATCAAGGCACTAGCTAAAATGCATTTTCAGTGTGTACACAAAGTTTATGATTGGATATCGTATATACCAACCTAAGAATTTAACAGAAAAAATTATAGGTAAAATTAGGTGTTTAATGCGCCTAACTTGCAAAGTGCACGTAAAATTCGGAGTAAATGAGATGGGCGATCACATGGTTTTGTGACTTCACTTGTGACATTCGTTTATATTTATTCAGTGATTTCTATGCACTGCTTCAGTATAGTTTCACTCGCATCACTATGGCCAGTGGTGGCGATGGCAATTTTCCAGAATAATTTACTTTGATCGTTATATTTAGTACTTTGCGAAAGTACGTATAGCCTTATGTCATAGTATATAGAGCTGGACCACTTATGTCATAGTATATAGAGCTGGACCACTTGTGTCATAGTATATAGAGCCAGACCACTGTAGTCCTTTTTGACTAGACCTGGTCAGAAATAATTTTACAGTTTATCCAATGGTTTAATCAAAACTAAATAACACATTTTCACAAACAAGCCAGTATGTCATAGTGAATTTACTAGATAGATTTGAATTTTCACGAAATGGTTCTAAAAATTGTTTTGTTAACACAATAAAACAGGGACTGAACTACTCCACGGTGTATTAGTTATACAACAGTAGTACAAAATTATGATATGTGATAAAACATTTACCACGTATCACTGAGATGAAATTATAATTTTTCAACTAATGTCATATAAATATTTTAATTGTAATTCGTATGCACATCACACACATACATATAAGTTGCAACTCATGATTCTCTACAACAGGGTGAAGGCGATTGAGAGTCAGGTTAAGAATGACGACACAAAGTGGCTGACCTATTGGGTGGTGTATAGTGCATTCTCTCTAGTGGAGATGGTTACAGACATCTTCCTCTTCTGGGTGCCGTTCTACTGGTTCCTGAAGGTAGGGCAAGCACTTCAGTCAGGGAATGTATTCTGCATCTACATGGACCAGTCTATTGTTATTATTATGCTAAAATTTGTGAATTAATTTATTTTGAACTTTGTTTGTTCTTCAAATGAAGACATTGTTGTGTAAAACATTGCATTTTCAACAGTATGATGTCAGGATGTTATGCAAACATATTTGGAAGTGCTGTTAACTGCCACTCTCTACACGTTTAGCTGTGGTACCTAGACAAGTAGCTATGACCCATGACCATTAAGGCATTAACCAGATTGTATGATGGTAGATCAGGTCAACCAACTTTTACTCCAGTACATGTTTTTACTATGTTTGTTTCTTCATTGGCTTAACAGCTGTCCCTCTCCACTCTGGGTGGTACTGACACAAGACACCAACGAAAGCGTTACTTAGCAGCTGTCCCTCTCCACTCTGGGGTGGTACTGACACAAGACACCAACGAAGGCGTTACTTAGCACCTGTCCCTCTCCACTCTGGGGTGGTACTGACACAAGACACCAACGAAGGCGTTACTTAGCACCTGTCCCTCTCTACTCTGGGGTGGTACTGACACAAGGCACCAAGGAAGGCCTTACTTAGCAGCTGTCCCTCTCCACTCTGGGGTGGTACTGACACGCACAAATGAAGATATCAACATTGAAATGTTCCAAATGTGAGCTGCAGTTGGTCTTGCTGACCTTAAAATTTTCCTCGGTCTGAACTGCTGCCCACATGCATGAACTGCTGTCCACATTCATGAACGAGTCGTAATGTTTCAGTGCCTGTTCCTTGTCTACTGCATGGTGCCGACATCATGGAATGGTTCGATATTCATCTACCACCAGTTCATCCGGCCCTTCGTCCTCAAGTACCAGACCAAGGTGGACGATGCTATTGATCAAATGTCTGATGCTGCACAGAACATCATCAATGAAGGTAATACATAGTCACTTCAGTGGCACCATTCCAACACACCATGTAGTCACTTCAGTGGCACCATCTCAACACACCATGTAGTCACTTCACTGGCACCATTCCAACACACCATGTAGTCACTTCAGTGGCACCATCTCAACACACCATGTAGTGATTTCAGTGGCACCATCTCAACACACCATGTAGTCACTTTAGTGGCACCATCTCAACACACCATGTAGTCACTTCACTGGCACCATTCCAACACACCATGTAGTCACTTCAGTGGCACCATCTCAACACACCATGTAGTCACTTCACTGGCACCATCTCAACACACCATGTAGTCACTTCAGTGGCACCATCAAAACACACCATGTAGTCACTTTAGTGGCACCATCAAAACACACCATGGAGTCACTTCAGTGGCACCATCTAAACACACCAGGTAGTCCCTTCAGTGGCACCATCACAAATGAATAGTGGTTTAGAGTTACAGACCAACACAGTTATGTGAGTCCACAAGCATAATACACGTTTTGGATTTTTTGTTTTTAAATGTTAGAAAAATGCCCAGCATTGTTGTCAATGTAGAACAACTGGGTATAATTTTTTTTAAATTACATAAAATCACACCCCAGTGACCCCACTTGCATGCATTACTAATGATTGCTGGCCCCTCAAACCTGAGAACCAGCTACCTTCAGTCTACATGCTATAGGTAATCCTTCAGATCAGATCACTTTTTTATGTTTGCAGTTATGCTGCCATCTGAATGACTTCTTTAGGCTGGATTGGTTAGCAAACTTGTTTTTTAAATATTAAGTTTGAGAAGCACATGCAGGAATGAATTTTACATTTTGATAAGTAACAATTTCTTATATAATTTAGTGCAATTGAAGATGGCCTTGACATTGTGATTTTAATCCACCTGTCTGCTACAGAAGTGCCTCTAAATTTTTACTAAAATCTTATGTGTCCAAATACTAATGTTTTTCATTACCAGTTGTAATTTTATGGGAGGTACTTTGATATTAATGAAAAAGTAAAAGAATAATATCAAAATACCAAATATTTTATGGAATCCTACAATCTGAACCATGGTATTCTGTCTGGAATATTTGAAGATCAGCTTTAAAATTTAACCAGACCCTGTGTCATCTGTAATCATCTGAAACTATAATGACTATACATTTGAACTCCCTTGATCGTATTTGTGAAGAACACTATGTAAGCTGAGTGTGACCAGGAAACATTAACTTGCTACATGTAATTAATTTTTTATCCCTGCATCTAGTTTGAAACAAAGTTTAAAAGGTCAACTCTATAAAATAGGCAAATAACAATGACTGAATGACTGACAGCCCCTTTCCCAACTACAGAAGTCATTTAGTGTCAAGGCCTGGATATTGATATGAATTTTTTATCGGAAGCATCTATTGAATCTGATATAAATGTATTTTTCCAAAACATTCCTTTCTTGTATGTAGCCATTTGTTAAATTGTTACAGCAAGCTTTTTGCCTCAAGGTAGTAAATCATCTGTTTAATTGAGTTGAGTGTTTCTCTGGCATCACATGGTTGCTTAATGTGTTTGAATTTATACAGGGTGGTCAACTTAAATGTGTGAAATATGTTGACCAATGAATGTGGCAGTGACTGAATTGCAGCTAGAGTATGCCAAGAATATGTAGCTGTATTATGGATTTGTTTGGGTGGTGATTAATTGGGGTATTAAATGTTTATTATTCCTGTAGTCTGATTTGAAACTGTGTGTGGGTGGGTTGGTGTGGGTGGGTGTGTAAGTGTTGTAAATGTGTCAACTAATATATAATTTTATGTCTTGGCGAACATATAAAGTGTGTAGACAAATAAATTTGGCAACATATTTGCAGTATAATTAATATACATAATTATTGGGTGTGGGTGGGGGTGGGTGGGTGTGTTGGTGTGGGTTGGTTGGTGGGTGTGTAAGTGTTGTAAGTGTGTCAACTAATATATAATGTTATGTCTTGGCAAATGTATAAAGTGTGTAGACAAATAAATTTGGCAACATATTTGCAGTATAGTTAATATACATAATTATTTAGGCCCTAGCCACATTATATCTAATGCAGATTGCCCCTCACAGAGCATACATTCATCTGCTTTATGTAAACATTGTTTGGCTGATTCAGGCCACCTGCAGCATTTAGACCTACAAATGCACAAATTTACTTAGTGTAATCCAGGAAATCTGCCAGCATTGGTTATAGCCTAGATACATAAAGTGGCAGCAGGCCTTCAATGCAGCAGGTTCCATGTTGCTGTCCTAAGATAGCAATACATGGTTTTTAGCTGTTTGGAACAAAAACATGGTTGTTTGACAAAGGCAATTTATGCAGATACCTGTATGTAGGGAAAGAGATGTTGATTAATGTGGGATCATTGATCCTACATACCAGATTCACTAATGTTATTTTAGCATCTCATTTAATACAACCGACCAACAGTTTGAATTATCAATTTCATTGTAATGCAGTCAAAATTGGAGGTTGTCAGTAAAATAAATCTGTTTCCTACTGTGCACCAGACATCTGTGATTGGAAACATTGACAAACTGACTGGATCTCAAATTGCAGATAACCACACTCTACAATTAATCTCTACCAACAAAATTCTGTCTGTGCTTTAAAAAGAATCGTTTTTTATAGCTGCTTACTTTTGTGTTTATGGGGCATATGTCAATATTTACTGTTAATTTTGAAATAAGAAATCAATACACCAGCTTTGAGAATATTGATGGAATTAAAAAAAAAATTAATAACATCCACATTTTAGTTGATCATCCTGTCGTTTTGTTAATGTTGTATACATACAAAACTATATGCTAATTAATACTAACTAAAACATGACAGATTTGGGCTTCACCTGTATAAATAGTGAGACTTTATGATAAGCAATGTCATGAAGTATTGTTGGGTTAACTTGCACCATATATATAAATTGTAGCATTTCATAGTACATGGGTAATGTGATAAATATGTAAAGATTGTGCATATTCTGTTGATAAAGTGAGGGGCCTAACTAGACACGGCCTGAAAGCAGGTAAGAGTGTGCCCAGTAGGACAGGTAGACAGTGTGCATTGGTACCAAAGATAGACATGTCTTATTTCTGGTATTGTGGTGATTTGTTTTATTAAATGTTTCCAATAACACATGCACACACACACACATGCATAAATTTGCCAACATAAATTCTTTGCTTCACGCATGATATTATATAATAACATGGTTATTATATCATGTAGCTTTACCTCATTAATAATGTTCTCTAATGAAAGCAACTTGTGTTTAGTATATGTTTTATTTGCTGTGAAATATTAATATTCAATTTGACATAGTCCATTGTTTTGCAGCTCTGTTTGGTGGTTGAGGTCGTTGGTAGATCTTTGAAGTCCAATATTTTGGCTTTCTGTCATAATTAAATGTTATTGTTCCTATGGGATGATGTCAAAACATTGATATGTGGCACTACACAAATTTATTACATTGGTGGTTAGCAGCTGTTTTGTTTAGCGCAATGAACATCGATGTATTACAGTAGAACGACAAAATGTTCGCTGGTATCCACAGGTCGATGTAATTCAAAGTTTCATGTTACTGCAGTGGTAGGGGTCTGAGGGTAAATGTAGTACAGTGGGAGGGGTCTGAGGATAAATGTAGTACAGTGGGAGGGGTCTGAGGGTAAATGTAGTACAGTGGGAGGGGTCTGAGGGTAAATGTAGTACAGTGGTAGGGGTCTGAGGGTAAATGTAGTACAGTGGGAGGGGTCTGAGGATAAATGTAGTACAGTGGGAGGGGTCTGAGGGTAAATGTAGTACAGTGGGAGGGGTCTGAGGGTAAATGTAGTACAGTGGGAGGGGTCTGAGGGTAAATGTAGTACAGTGGTAGGGGTCTGAGGGTAAATGTAGTACAGTGGGAGGGGTCTGAGGGTAAATGTAGTACAGTGGGAGGGGTCTGAGGGTAAATGTAGTACAGTGGGAGGGGTCTGAGGGTAAATGTAGTACAGTGGGAGGGGTCTGAGGGTAAATGTAGTACAGTGGGAGGGGTCTGAGGGTAAATGTCGTACAGTGGGAGGGGTCTGAGGGTAAATGTAGTACAGTGGGAGGGGTCTGAGGGTAAATGTCGTACAGTAGTATAGTTGGAGGGATCTGAGGGTAGATGTAGTACAGTAGGAGGGGTCTGAGGGTAAATGTCGTACGGTAGTTGTGTTGAATGTCACTGGAAGTTCATGTCATGTTTTGTTGTTAATTGCACACACCAATGCTACAGGAGTGACACGTTTGTATCATGTTTTTTTTTCTTCTAGTTTTCTGTTAATACCATATTGGGTATGATGGCATCACTGCCTGTCCCAGTTACCCAGTAAAATTTTTGGTCATGCCAGTATTGGTATTCATCAGTTGCTGCATAGATTTTATTAATTTTCTATATTTCTGTGCACGACACAATGCAGTTGTCCACCTATATCTCCATCTATCTTCATGCACCATTTTGCTATAGTAGTACAGTGGGAGGAATCTGAGGGTAAATGTAGTACATCAGTATAGTGGGAAGGATCTGAGGGTAAATATAGTACATCAGTACAGTGGGATGGGTCTGAGGGTAAACGTAGTACAGTGGGAGGGGTCTGGGGTAAATGTAGTACATTAGTACAGTGAGAAGGGTTTGAGGGTAAATATAGTACATTAGTACAGTGGGAGGGGTCTGAGGGTAAATGTAGTACATCAGTACTGTGGGAGGGGTCTGAGGGTGAATGTACATCAGTACAGTGGGAGGGGGTTGAAGGTATATGTAGTACATCAGTACAGTGGGATGGGTCTGGGTGTAAATGTAGTACAGTAATACAGTGGGAGGGGTCTGAGGGTAAATGTGTACAGTGGGAGGGGTCTGAGAGTAAATGTGTACAGTGGTAGGGGTATGAGGGTAAATGTAGTACAGTTGGAGGGATCTGAAGGTAAATGTATTACAGTTGGAGTGGTCTGAGGATATATGTGGCACAGTGGAGAGATCTGAGAGTAAATGTAGTACAGTGGGAGAGGTCTGAGGGTAAATGTACAGTGAGAGAGGTCTGACGGTAAATGTAATACAGTGGGAGAGGTCTGAGGGTTAATGACATTGGTTTAGTGCAATGCTGTACATCTTTGTATTGAGATCATCCGTAAGTGATTCATTCTAATGTTGGAGGCATGACAGCATTTCTTCTTTTCTTATGTTGAACATCACCTAAAGGATGTTTAGCTGGAATGTTAGCTCAGCAGTGCTTTCGGGACCCTGTCGGTCCCTTCGTCAACATCGGTCTGAACTGACAATAAGAGCCGTTCAGAGTAATGCTGATGAAGTGACCGAGAGTGCTCTGAAAGCTCAGTCAATGTAACAATCGAGACTCTGAAAGTTACCTCTGCACTTTATTTAATATGAATTTAACAGAGTTTGGTAGCAACATACATGCTCACACCTAAACCTATTTATAAAATGTACCTTATGAACCGATCTTATTTCTAACATATTTACAGTTGTATTGTTACATTTCAATGATAATGCATTTGCTGATTTGACATATTGTTGAGATGCATTTACATTATTTGTTGCAGCGGAATCAGTGTCGACGGATGTGACCACAGACTTGATCAAGCGACGCGTAGAAAATGTTGTCGCGGCTGATTAGCTGGCCATTTTTTCCTAACATCACACTACCAACTATGTAAACCCAGATTGGAAAGGTTTTCTTTAATTAATGATTTCTTTTATTAGCAAAGTTTTGTGCAGCATTGAACAGATGGATTAGACAGTTTAGATTAGTGTTTTGTTTGAGGACTGTTCATAGTTGAAGTGCTGAAAGCTGCAGTGTTGTTGTGTTGTGGTTCGTACTACTGTTCCCAGGTGCCAGGACATAATACATTTGTACAGATATTGAACACAGGATATCCGCAGTTGACATTAACTGGGGCAGACAGTGTACCCAGTAATAATCATCTACTTCTACCGTCCAGTCCAGTGCAGTTTAATGGTTCCAAGAACAGCCATGCATGGTTGAAGCCACAGTGAATTTTTTTGTAGTCTTTTATTTTCCATGCTGCTGCTATTCAATAACTTGATGCTGCTATTCAATAACTCAGTTCAATTGTCATGTTGTTGAATGTCACTGGAAGTTGATGTCAAGTTTTGTTGTCAATTGCACACACCAATGCCACATGAGTGACACGTTTGTATCATGTTTTTTGGGGGGTTTATGTTAATACCATATTGGGTATGACGGCATCACTACCTGTCCCAGTTACCCAGTAAAATGGTTATGCCAGTGTCGGTATTAATCAGTTGCTGCATAGATTTTATTAAGTGCTATATTTCTGTGCACGACACAGTGCAGTTGTCCACCTATATATCCATCTATCTTCATGCACCATTTTGCTATGCTGCTAACTTATGGGATTGGTTGATGTCTGCTTACTTTGATTTGTGCAAAGAATATATAGATATGCTTATTTGGTGTAAACAACAGCATTTACTGGATTGATGTTGCCCAGATGTTTCTACATCCATCTGGATGGCTTTATTGGTCATGCATTCAAGTTGGGCGATTGTAGCTGGACAGTTGATGAAATTTCCAGCAGTATCACATGGTCCCAATAAGCTGCTTCATGTGCCAAGTGTTTTAGCATTAACCTTGTAGAATAGCATTGTCAGCGGTTAAGGAGCACTATTAGAAATGGAAGATTAGTGGTTGTACATCTGTGTAGCTAGTCCTCACAAGCACACATTGCTAGTGTGGTTGCGCTCAGGGAAATGTAGATGCATTGGAAAGGAGGCAGACATGAATGTCGTTACTATGCAGAAGTTTATGGCAGCATTTGTTTAAGTGAATATGTGCATACTGTCTAATCAGCCACGCATCTTTTTGTATGCTTGTTAGTGCATGTCAGACCCTTTCCTTTCAAACCCATTCCTAAGTGTGTGATTTTATATAAGTGTTCATTAGCATGCTGTGAAAAGGTTGTTGAAATGTTTCCTGTTCATGAAGATAATGTGTTGATATATACAAATAAAACATAAATCTCCTTCAGTACCCGGCCTGCTGCTGCTGCTGCTATCCCTGTATGTCACAGTACTGGCCATTTTAGCCAGGAGCACATGAATTGAAGTATTCATGAACAAACAAATTACTGAGAAATTAGAAAGAAGATCTGAAAAAATACTGTTGATAGTCTTGATGTAAACTTATTTAACATTTAAAACCTGCCCCCAAATCAGCTAGCTAGTATGCTATTTACTAGAGGTCAGTGATAGCGCACGCACGCACACGTATTGGTAACATGGTGTGTACATACGTCAATATATCCGGAATATATTATATAGACCGATTTAATGGTGCCACCTGGCGAACACTATATCGTGTGCATCGGTAGAAGCAATATACATGAATTTATTGGTAGGTGGGTTTTCACTTTAGTGCAAATAAGTACATAAAACGGTTGAAAGATATTTGCGATGCAAAGCCACGAGGTGCCAGGAGTAAATTATCTTGGACAAGGCGAAAATACGTGTTGTGATATGTATTTACATAAAAATTATCATCCATCGTTTATGATAACATGAGGAAATGTTCGCTAGGTGGCACCACTAAGCGAATGCTACAATGAACCAGGGCAAAGTAGTTGGTAGTAGATGGATACAGATACTAATCACGACGGTAATGTTCCTCCCATCCTCCCCGCTGACAAGTATATTTTGGTTTGAGATACAGAACGCGACTTATACTTAGGACTGCTAACTTCTTTAACGAGGGCCTAACAACGCACGCACACAATTATAAACATGACCCACACAATGGCCATTTATATAGGCCTACATCAAATAAGATGACGGAATCTGGATAATCGAGGCTAGTCATCTGCTGCTCGCATGACCTGTAATCGAGCACACCCGCGTATGTAAGGCATCGTGTAATCTCTGCGTTACCTGGCCTCGCAAGAACCAGCATAAGCAACCTGTGAACAACACCAGTGATTTTTCCAATACTACGCGAACCTCATCTACTTGAGGACTATCGCGTAGGGTGCTTTCCCTGTAATAACTACGTAGTCAGACTGATGGATGTGAATGTCTTCCGTAGCACCAGAACAGCCATCCTTCCCGACAAACTGCATTTCCATGAACGAGTTTGACACAGAATATGAAGTCCTGGAGATAATTATTCCGTAGTTCACGTTTTCCTCAAGACTATCTTCCAAGTGAATCATGCGTTCTTCTTGATTTCTTCAACGCACAACTGTCGTCGCAACAATTGACTAAATAACTACATGAAACTATTACTTAAGAGAAACAGCAACTGAAGACAAGATACCATTTGCTGTTCCCAAGTGGCGTTTGTGACATCATTGCTCTGCAATTACGTGGCCGGGCCGTTGAACATATATATTTCTTTTCAAATGAACACTAATATAGTAAAGTTGCCTAGGAAGGGTGTTGTATTTAGGAGAGGACAGCTGTATAATTGGTAGCTGATTTCCTCAGTTGTATCCATATCAGTTCCACGACGTGACGTCATCATTGTATTTACATCTTCTGATACTATTAGTGACGTAAACGTAACGTGGCGTTGATCCACCGACTTTCTGCCTCTCGGTTCCAAGACAACAGTTCCCTGGGCTTAGTAAATCACTATACAGCTGTCAGTAGTTTATCTACATGCAGGCCTACAGTAACTATCGTCAGTGGCGTAATGAGGCAGTGTCGCTGGGGGCTAAAGTAAAACTTAGCCTACTGCTCCCTAACTAACAGCGCAACAATGGAATAGCATCGTGTTACGCACTTACCCGGGTAGTGACCCTCTTCGAACCCTCGTTGATGCATATGGCTGCAGTGGAATAGGTACACCTAGGTGTAATGCCTTACCATTGCTTCAACATCACAGTAGCAATCAGCTACCAGAATATTGATAATGATTCAGTGCAGCCACACTTCAATCCGACATTCACAAAACCAAGAAAGAACTTCCAACTGCGACAAGTCAACAAATGACCGAATAGACATTGATCAAAATAATACATTTAAACATAGCGTTACTTCACTACGAACTCGATCTACGACCAGAGGTAGAGGTGCCAAGTCTCCCAGTTTAGCAGTAGAACTCACGCCGAAATCTACCGTCAAACGGTACTTTCACTGGTAAAAAGTTAAATGTACTCATTTCGAATCCAAACATACCAACACGTCACATAGAACTAGTAAATATACCCTAAAATTAAAAAAAAACAGTTCCGCCAGGAGTGGAAACCGCCCTCACACTCCCCCTAGCGACGGCGGCGCGAGGTTCGCGACGCGACCTTCCGCCTTCACATCTTGAAAAGCGGCCGATATACCGCTTTTTGTGCCATGCTACTTGGCACCTGTCTGCGACTGCTGCGGCGACAGCAACGACGACGATTGGCCAACGAGACCACACCATGTGTTTGGAGACAACAACAAACGCCCATGTAACCTGCTTCTCAACGAAAGTTATTTGTGGCGACGTAATTTTTATTATGCGAAGCTCTCGAAATAGATGCCGTCTATGGCTAGGCCTCCCTACACGTTGACGTAGCTGTAAAGCAATTAGTATATTTCACGCTGACACATGACACTCCTTTGTACCGTACAGCAGGGGACCTTATAGCGCACGAAGAGCTTGCAGTAAACACGGTGAACTCCGCTAAACAGAATCGCGGATAACAGAGTCAGCTGTTTAGTAGAATCAAACTGGTTGGGACGGAATCATTCCCTATTGCCCCTTGATTAAAATGTGCCGATTAAGTGTATCAGCCGCTCATAAAATAAAATTGCTCTGGCCTGAAATGATTGTATTAAGCGGAGTCCACTGTAGAATAAAATTACTCGGACCCGAAGTTCACTATACTGCTAGCTTATTTTTCGATATGGCAAACTGACTCATGTCACTGGTTGTCCCTAATCCCTGTCTCGCGACCTCTGCACACGCACGTGCCGTTTTTAGGGTCAACTGGTGATGACTGGCCAACGGTGGTAGTCAGTGACAGTGCCGGATTAACAACGTGGAGGTCCTGGTACAAACTTTTTTTGGAGGCCTACCGTGAAACACAGAGAGACTCGTGGAGGTATAACCCCATACGTTATGTTTAAGCATTAACATTCACAGATTGTTGTAGACGACAACATTCAAACACACAAGAACATACCGCATATGATGACAAACAAGAACAAGCATCCTACAATGATAAATAAGAATTGCAACATACAATGGCATACCAGAAAAAACAGCGTAAAATAGAGACCGTACCAGTTCTTATGAACAAACAAAGTGTGACATCCAAAATTAGTTACCAACGATTGTAGAGATATGATCATGTGAATAATTAAATCAGATTGTACGTCTGTTGAAGTTTCTGAAACACTAACGCGTTTCAGCAGCGTCGAAGTCCGCCAAAACCTTGTCAAGATTAACCCGACGCCTGATTTCCCATTCCGTACTGAGCAATGCCAGATGAACTAGTACGTTCTGACTCACTGTGAATCGGTAATCATCTTTGATCAGTTTTAGCTTGTAAAAAGACCTCTCTCCACCACAGTTACTAGTTAGCGAAGTCAGATACAGGCAAAGCAATACCTCCACATCGTGAAAAGCATCCCTGAGATTTCTCTTGATCAGCATCTGATACAACGTCGCCTCTGGTAAAACTTCTTGTTCTAAGTCACTAGTCCGCGGTATCATGTATTCTCTAGTCTAGTCGTGCCGAGCTGACTGTGCTGCTACATGGGGGAGTTGCAGAATAAAGATATCTGTGTTGCCACGTCGCGTGTCGTCTTAATACATCTCTTACAAGAACTTATGATATTGAGGCAGTGGTAAATACGTACCTTTAAGAGGACAAAGAAACGCTTAAAACAGTGAGTAGTGTTCTCCAGAGATTGCCCGAGTCGCGAAGTCGTCAACGTCTTGTATTTTCACTCGTCGCCCTGAGGAGTAGTATACAACGAGGCTTTGGTTCCCGAAAATTGTGTTGCTGAATCACATAGCGAAATACAGACTAACTGAAAACCTGGACTTCAGCTGCGCATCCCAATGGCCAGAGTGGCGTGACATGTTCTGCCTCTTCCGGATAGCAACCGAGTTGAACAAGTAGAGCTGAGTGGGAGTAGTCCCAGTTAACTCCCTGGTCTATGCCACGGACAAGGAGGTTAACAACATTTTTAAATTATTCACTTTGGCCCCGCTGCCGAAGGTGTAGACCCAAAGGATGACTTTGATACTGTACTGAGGAAATGTAACGGGTACTTCGTGCCAAGATGAATGTCATTCACGAACGGACGAAGTTTCATCAAAGGAACCAGAAGCCAGGAGAGTCAGTGGAGTTCTTCCCCCGAAGCCTTCACGACCTGGCAAGGTATTGCAACTTTGGACCAAATAAGAACGAAAATATTATGGACCAGCTGATTGCAGGAATGCTCAACAAAGAACTTTCACAGAAACTGCAGGTCGAACAAGATGACTTGTCCCTGGAAGAAGCCGCTGACACTGCAATACATTGGCTACACCGTCGATGCAGCCGCTTGGGGAAGTACGAGCAAACCGCCTCCTCAGGAGAGAAACAAGTGTAGAAATTGCGGCTACACACATCGCTCAGCGAGAGAGGATGCCATTGGAGCAAAATGCAGGAAAAGTCACGGGAATGGAAATTAGTACAGCGCCACCATGCAAGCCTTCCGAGCACTACTTCCTATGATCGGTAGAATGTGAGGGCAGTGATCCAGCTTGGAGGGTAACGCTGCCAGTCTTGGAGAGGAAGCTTAGTTTCAAGATTGACCAGGTGCTGACACGTCAGTCATCTCGGAGGAGACTCACAATAGGGCACGGTAGTCTCGTTTGCCGCCATGTTGGATTTATGCAAATTTGTCCATAATTACACATAAATACTCACTTCCGGTCCCCAGCGACACGCTTCCTGCTGTCGCATTTCACACTTGCAATTAAAACAGAGGGAACAAACACTAACACATTTACTTCTATTATTTATTAAAACAACTAGCATTACAATGTGATAATGCTAATACCAATTGTTTGTTTTATGATGACATAGGAACATTTAACGTGTTATAAAGTGCACAACTTGGGGGCCGGAAGGGCATTATCTCGTAAAATATAGCCTCTAAACGGAATCACCTGTGTCCCCTATACCCTGACCCAAGCTGAAACCGGTAACGGTATCACTGCACGACGTGTGCACACCACTCCAGTGCAAGGTACAATTTGTAGCACACACGGAAGTTAAAGGACAGTCATGCCAGTCGTCCTCGGGTTAAGAACCTTCTGAGTCGCAGCGTCGCCATCCGCATGGGCCTCATTCTCAAAGTTGACGAGTTTGAGGTGTTCGGTGACATCGGATGCCTCAAGACTGAGCCCGTAAAGATCGTGCTGCGGGATGGAGCTGAGCCGTGTGCGCTGAACGTAGCCAGGCGCGTGCCCATACCTCTCTAACCGAAGGTGAAGGAGGAACTAAAATCGTTTCCAAGCAGCAAAGTCATCGATCCCATCATAAAGCCAACGTCATGGTGTGCTCCAATTGTCCCAGTTATGAGGAAATCAGGAAAACTAGTAGAGTAGATCTACTTCGTTACTTTACTTGAGTATTTTTTTACTTTCTACTTGTAACGAAGTAGATGTTTATGGATCTACTTCTAACGAAGTAGAATTACGTGTTACTTTTGTAAGCGTAATGAAGTACCGACACCGGGCGTTTTATTTTGTTTCCTCTGCATAATTATTCCACTGCATACAGAAACGGTATAAATACTACGTGCGGAATCACCGTAATCTGTCTTCTGATTCGCTAATTCAAAATTGACCGCGGAGCAGAGGCTGGCTGAGATGGACGAACCGTCGACCTCTTCGAGGAGGCTGCCATCTGACAGCTCCTCGCCCGCCAGCGAGGACGAGGACGACTTCTTCGCCAGGAATAAACGGCGCGCGCCCATGTTCGAAAAGCTGGAGCGTTATCTGTCGGATGGCTCGGAGCATCTCTCTGGGCTGGCGGCGCATCCAAAGCTCCGACCCCTGTTTGTCGAACTGAACACTGCTCTGTGTCTGCCAGTGCAGCCGGCGAGCGTCTGTTCAGCAGGCCTCATATTTAAGCCACTGCGTGCGTGCATCGGGGATGTAGAGTTTGAGCAGCAGTTGCTGCTCAAACTGAATAAAGCGTTCGTATAACTTGGTGTGCCTTGCAATCTTTTGCTGTTTTACCAATGTGTGGAGGAAGTGTGTGTTTGTCTGCACGTGTTAAACTTAAAAAGTACTATATTCTTGTGGGCTCGTGAGTCGTGGTCTAATTTTGTTTCTACTTCAAGTAGACATTTTGACTTTCTACGTTTATTCAAGTAGATTTTTGTTGGGTACTTATACTTCTACTTGTGTAGATTTTTCAGGATCTACTTCTACTTTTACTCAAGTAGAAACAGTTTCTACTTGTTACAGCCCCGATAATGCCGAAACTCCGATTTTGTGGAGCCCCTTTTTGTGGGGGGCTGGTACGAGTGCACCACTTGTACTGTGTTCAACCAGGCACTGATTAGGGGTAAATATTGGCTTACTGGTCAACGCGTCTTAACGGTCACTGACACCCCGGTGTGTTTGTTTAGACTCCAGTGGACGACACGACTGTAGGGTGAATGCCCAGAAATGACAAGTCCATTCATTCCAGAGTCACTCGGTTGCTATGCATCAGGTTAATGCTAAATGTAAGGTCAAGGACGCGTGTCGGGTTATACAAGTTACCCACGTGCCTCAATATACGCGATCGCTGGGAGCATGCAGACGATCGACAATCGATCGAGTTGTGGGACTTGTAAAATACGAAGTTCCCATAAAATATCGCAATGAAGTTTCTGATTCGTGACATCTTCTGCCTAGTCAATGAACATATCTATCTTCACCGCCAACTAATATATGGTGCAGCGAGTCCATCAACATACTAGACTGAATGAATGTAATAGTAACCTAAGCCATCAAGTTGTTGGGATGATATATGTTTGGTAGTGTTATTCCTTCGAAGACGTTAACTATATCTGGAAAATGTGGGGGAAATGCGAGATTAACAGGAAAGAGGCAGGGTTGTCATCATTCACCAGGAGTCAACATACCAGCGAGTCTTTCCTGGTGGTGCAGCGGTCGAAAACGTTTTATATTGCCAAAAAACACTCGCCATAAACCTGGGAATGGCGGCGATCACGTGATATTCCACTATGTATAGTATTTTATAACCAATAAAATCAGCCCACGGCGAAAGACAATGAATGTGTTTATTGCACTCTAAAACACACCTAGACACCTATGACATGTTGATGTATGACATGTTGATGTACGACATGTTGATGTACGACAGTGAAGGGACTCGCATCTACCAGGTTACTACAAATATTAATTTCCGCCTTGCCACCATACACCGTCCGAGGATTTCTCACCTCCCGTGTTGTTGACTAGCCGGTGGTTAACCAGGCAGTAACCCAGTCACACATTCTCGTTATTCAGTCTTATTATCACCCCTGGTGATATATTGTATAAGCACTCGTGATGAGATGTTTTATTATCACTCATGACGAGATGCCTTGTTGTCATTCCTAATGAGATGTTTTGTTGTCACTCCTAATGAGATGTTTGGTTGTTATTCCTTATGATATGTCTTGTTGTCACTCCATATGATATGTAATGTTGTCACTCCTGATGAGATGTTTTATTACACCCTGATGAATCGACTAAATTGAACTTTATCCCAGTAGCTGCATAACAGAGCTAAAAAAAATTTGTTATGTACACCACATGCAGTTACTAAGTCGTGGCTTCGGATCTACAGATGCACTTATGATCATCATCATCAATCCTGTAACACGTAGTGTCGTTGGAGCACCAGAGATGACCTTTCAACCAGCTGTCTCCCCTTCTTCCTATCGTCTGCCGCCCGTTGAGTCTCTGAGAAGTCGAGGCCTGTCCACTCTTTGATGTTGTCCTCCCACCTCTTCCTCTGTCTTCCTCGTATTCTGGCTCCCCTAGCGGTGCCTTGCAGGATGGTCTTTGTCATGCCAGATGTTCGTGAGACGTGCCCATGTCATTTCAGCTTCCGTCTCTTTACCATCGTTAGGAGATCTTCATAGGGCCTGATGGCTTGTTTGATTATGTTGTGGACGTCTTCGTTGGTTACATGGTCCTCGTATGAGATGCAAAGGATCTTTCGATAGGACTTCATTTCTATGGTTTGTACTCTTCTTTGCCGTTTTAGTACAGTTACTAAGTCGTGGCTACGGATCTACAGATGCACTTGTGATACAATAAAAAAAACTAGATCCATCGATATGCACAAGTTGCATGTGTAGTATGTGTTCAGAGTGTCATGAACATTGGCTAATAGTGTGTTAACGCACACTTTCATATCTATGTTTAATATAAGTCTACGATTGTTTTTCGTTTCCCCGGTGTTCCCAAATCGATTCCTGCTCGTTACGAAGTTCCAGAAATAGATGATAACGGCTCTGTTGAATCTACAGCTGTGGCTGGCGGTCGAACTGGAACGACAAGCACCGTGTGGAATCACAACATACGCTGCCGATCAGCTAACGACTCTGCGTAAAGTCGGACGGAATCACCCAATGGCTGAGCGATCGTGCAGCGCTCTGGAAATGTCAAACGTTACCTCGGGCCTATAGAGTGCATATGATCCCACCCGAAGGCGTGAACGATTGGAACCGCGGCATTCTGACTGAGGCAATATCGATTGACATCGTGCTCTGCAGAGGAGCTCAAAATACATTTCCTTCGAGCGCTGTACACATCTAACATAATGATGTGGCGACTTCCCTCATCGATTTGATACATTCTCCAATGGCCTGGCACACACCAAGAGAGCGCCAACTAACTGGGTCTATTTAAATCGGACCAGATTACCTTCGGTAATAGATTGTAATTCAGGCTGCTGTTACTACGTCGAGGACTAACGAAGTAGCAATTCCTATATTTCATTATGTCTCATTGATAAGCAATGCCCGTGGTAATGAATCGATCGTGAACGTTCCTGTAACGCGACTGAGTAAATGTAAAGGAGCGTATTCGAGCGCACACCGAATGTAGGCATGCGTGGTTGTAGTTAAACTACTCATAATACACATGGACGCACGCATGCACACACCGACACCTAGACGCACTCAAATGCATACGCACACATATACGCACGCGCGTCGCACACACGAACGCAAGCACGCACGCATGCACGCACACACGCACATGTGTAACACGCACACACGCACACACGCAAACACGCGGGCGCACGCAGACACATACACACACGCACGCACGCACACACACACACACACACACACGCACGCACGCACGCACGCACACACACACACGCGCACGCACGCACGCACACACACACACAATCACGGTATTCGTGGCACATCAAGAACGCCCTGTGGCTCTCGGGCCTTGGATACTGTCGATTGACTATCGCATTCCGTTTATCAACTTTTTTCGGCGTTTCCGTTCTTCTTAGCACAGCTCGCGCTCTATGTCGTAACAGCTCTGCATGCAGGAACACGATAACTATATCTGACTACAGATAGAACGCCGCCAACACATCCCCTGCTACTTAATTTAGTTATGCACGTTCAATTCCAATTTGTCCTGAAGCTGACGAACGCAACTCAGTTAGCGTCAGTTCTGCCACAGTTATAGTTGTTACCAATGATGGTGGCTGCCCTTGTTTCAGACATTCCACCCATCAGCTAAATCAAGGTGCAATGCAAGAAGATATTTTCGGAGAGAGTAAACAGGTCAACTTCGGTTCCAATTCCACTTGTGGGAATGGTAATGTTTTGGTGATCGTAGAACACGAATTCATCACACATTCAAAATCTTCACGACAAACGCTAGCTATAGGCTGTCTGGGTACGCAATGTAAAAGTTCTGAAAAGATGGATGGATACGCGTTAAGGATGGTAAGCAAGACATGTCTTCAGGTGACAGCAACATGTTAGTAAGCTTCCAACCGACCTAATACTAACAGGGAATGAATTTCAAAGAGGGGGCGCGGCGACCGAGAAAGACCACGAGTGCGGGGCACTCAATGCACTGTCATTGAGACAAAACCCGCGTTTATTTCGTATGTTTCTATTGTCGACGCACGTTAACGCACACAATGCGTCTAGGGTATCAAATCACAAATCACACTTGTTTGGTAATTAAGGTTATATATTTTGACATCTCAAAACGCATATTTACGATAATGGGTAGCAATTGAGAGGTCCCATTAATTTATTAATCAACGTTAAAGGGTGTATATTTCAGTCCACTCAATTTGAAAAGGGTATCTTTTTTTGACAGAAGTCTAAAACTTGTTTAGGCGGTCAGATAGACAAAGTATCTAGGATGGTGCGCTGACAATATCTAGGATGGTGTGCTGACAATATCTAGGATGGTGTGCTGACAATATACTGAGTGCATCCCCGGGAGAAAGTCTTAATCCCAATGTTTGTGTCAACTCTGGGAACGAAACGGAGATGAGAACTAGTTGATCGGGGCTGTCTAGACAGCAACGACAGGTAACACAGTGGTAGAGTTTGGTTCTAGGTCAATCTGTTGTCCGTTAAATTTGAGTAGACAGTCGCAGCTCGAGGCCATGCAAGAAACGACGTCGCCGAGAGTGTTAATTAAGAGCGAGCCCATCACGTCATGTGGCGTGGACCGATGACGAGCCTATGTGCCGTGTACCGCAGGTGCTCTGATCAATCGCGCCTCAAGACGCCAGTCATATATTTACTGACCTGGCGGTCTGGCACCGCGGATAGCTGTATCATCTTAAAATGTAGCGCACCCGTTCACCTTCAACCTCGACCTCTCTGTCGTGTCCTCTTCGCTCAGTCGCTCCATTTGCACCGCCCCTCTCTCACCTCTATTTCCGCCGGCGTCCACCCGTTTGTCGGCAATTGTTTGCAGAAGTCTTTATCGCATAGTTAAATTCTACACTGCGAGTACGTGCGACTTTGCAGTATCTCACTGCCATACCGTGGTGGTACATAATAAAATGTCATACAAATGTATCGGTAGCCCCACAGTAACTAGTAGAATACTCTGCACACAGATTTATGACGTTTCACATGTAATGCGTCAGTGTTGACGTGCGTTATTCACGTACGACAAACTGCCACCACGAAAGCCTGCATGCGGTTGACCCTTTTGTCCAGTAATGTATTCCACGTTCTTTACTGTGTTAAATTACCGAGCCGAGCGACAGTAGAGTGTAAATGGACAACGACGCTTTTTATTTGCTATTTTTGCCACATCCGATTTGTTCGTGCTTCTATGGGGAAGAGTACGATAATTGATGCATAATTTACCAGCTGACTGCAACATAATACTAGGACCACAATCATACTTCCTAAACACTGTCATCATCATCCATCGAAGGACTATCCAACTGTCAACCGTAATTTGTCAGTCAATGATTTTGACACATCTTTGAAAACCTTTCATGAACCACTTCAGCGACCCGTCCTTCAACTCCCTCCTCAATTCATCTAGCCCATCGCGAATCAGGATCGTTGATATTCAGCAGCAGCAGCAGCAGCAGCAGCAGCAGCAGCAGCAGCAGCAGCAGCAGCAGCAGCAGCAGCAGCAGCAGCAGCAGCAGCAGCAGCAGCAGCAGCAGCAGCAGCAGCAGCAGCAGCAGCAGCAGCAGCAGCAGCAGCAGCAGCATATAGTGCCGGACCATGTTTTGAATTCTTTTCGCCGAAACTTGACCTGACCGGGTAAATTTGTCCGAGGATTTCACCAAAACTAAATAGCAATTGTGTAGACATGAGCTAACATATCGTAGTATATACTAGGTAGATACTAGGTAGATACTAGGCAGATACTATGTAGGTTAATTGTTTGTATGAAATGAGTCTGAAATGAGACGAACGGAAACATGGAATCGAGGAAGGACCTTTAACATTGCAAGCACAACACCCCGGACGAAGCCCCCAGGCCAACGTCTCAGTTGTACGTAGTTGCCATTAGCACTGGGGGCTCGTGACGGATTTTGTTCACTTTTCACAATGTATCATTTTACCCGAATCATTATGTACTGTGGGATTTTGTCCGGATACCAGTTAGTTCAAAACCACCCATAATAATACTATTCAGTGACTGCACAGCATCACCATCGTCGTTGTGGTGGTAGTCGCCGTCGTCGTCGTCGGCGGCGGCGGCGGCGGCGGCGGCGGCGGCGGCAGCAACATCAACAGCAGCCGTAGCAACAAAGTCACCACCACCACCACAACAGCTGCAGCAGCAGAAACACGAACTACGTTACATGGGTGTATATTAGTATTATTAGAAAATTCACAGGGCTGCATAATACGTACAGAGCGCAGTCAGTAATGGCGTTTATGTACGCGCGAAGCCAGTGAGGCTGTAGAGAGCCGGGCTTCTTCCGCGACTAACTCTGTTACGGACAGACGACTGGTAGAACCGGTGAAATAGATGTACGGACAAAGTCCCCCCTAAGCAAAATCCCACCTAAGCAAAATCCCACCTCCAACCCCTCAAACAGAAGCACCCCACCCAAATGGCAACAAGGACCAAATCCCCAAAATCCTTACATTACTAAAACATGTAAAATAAGAAGTATACTGTAACAGTCTGTTTTGCCCTTTTCACTATCGAGTTACATATCTTCATGAATGTGTTACAATGCCATCACACTTGAATAGGCAGTTTTGTCAAATAAATAGTATTCTTCATTAGATGGACCTAATAGGCAACACAATATGTTAATTACAACAATTATATTTTAATATTTTATGTTTAATGCAGTTTTATTGGTGTAAGGTTGGAAGTGTTGATAGTATTTTCAGTGTACAAAATGTTGAAGATTTACATCATTTATTGCTTGAAATTGTGTAGCTCAACGAAGTGGTTAGGTTAGGTAGATAATAAAATTGACTGAAATTTAAGATACTGACAAGTTCATGTCCATGCAGGTCCATGCAGGTCGAATACGCCAAATATGCTACACGTCTTTTTGTGTAAGTATACCCTACCAGCATACCCAACTTATGTCCATGATAAAAATATATAAGTGTAACAATATGCATGTGAAGAATGGGGATTTTGGTGTGTGCGTGTGTGTGTATGTGCGTCTGCGTGTGCGTGTGCGTGCGTGTGCATGTGAGTGTGTGCGTGTGTGCGTGCATGTGTGTGTGCTGTATCCGGGTGTATCTTGTCCTCAGGTGATTTTGCCCTATGTTTACAACCGCAATCCTAATGTAAGAATGTATACAATGAAAAATCGTCCATGTAGTAAGTTCCGTAGCACCGAACATCTTCGTGGTGCGTTGTTCTGTAAGAGTACGAATGTATTAGTCACCACTTTTGAAGAATTTCCGATACGTCTAACGCTTGTTTTCACCCCTACCCCACCACCACTACCACCACACACGCACACGCACACGCTCACGCATGAACGCACACGCACGCGCACGCGCATGCACGCACGCACGCACACACACACACACACACACACACACGCACGCACGCACGCACGCACGCACGCACGCACGCACACACACACACACACACACACACACACACACACACACACACACACACTGGTAAACTGTTGATCCTAAACGACACTGAATGGGTGACCCCTCTAGAGCACCACGCTATCCCTACGTGGGCGTGAACGTCCGCCGGCTTGCAGGCATGCCGCCAGACCGGCTCACTTCGACCAGCGACACCGACAGCTGCAGTACTGCAAGTAAGTGTGGCACCTTCTCTTTCCGTCTTCCCGGTTCTGTTTGATCGGTTTTGCTGAATTGTAGCAGAACATTTCAGATAGGCACTTTTACTAACATTCATTGCACACAGAGACGGTTTCACAACGGATGTCACTGTCACTGACGAAGATATTTTGTTGGGTGCGGCATAATTGTGTAACGCAAAACGTCAACGATTGCAACAGTGGGTCAGCTGTAACCTTGTAGACTTGCAGTGCTGTGACGGTCAAGGCTAACAGACGTTTAGCTGACACATGTGAAAAATGTCGATGCTCTTTTATTAGCGACGGTCGATATTCGCAAGCCATATAAGGTATAGTGATTAGGCAAGTGCAACGCAACAGCGCTGGACACGCGGTTAACGCTGCGGCGACAGGCTTTGTCGAGAAGGTCCACGTGGCGTACGACGTGGCAGGCCGTGTTGCAATTTTATAATTTACTTGTGCCCCCACCGCCCCTAGTACATACGTTCCCCGGCACGTATACGTACCCCGTAACCCCGATATAGGGCACGTATGCTACATGATATATTTGTCAAATGGGCCCGGTAGTAAATATCTCGCGTTTCATTCTTATCTCCTCCACCTTCTAGACTTACGTGTAGGCTAAAGGGTGTTTTTAAGTACCCAGTGCATCATACCTTTCCTTGTGTTGACGACTGACACAGCTTTCCCATTACGACGTTCATTTGCTATACTGGAAATTGTGTTCGACTATTTGTTTAATGTTAATAACATGTTAAACATAAATGGCGTGATGTCATATATTAAATCCGTAACCCTGGTTGCGAGAAAAAACCACAACCCACGTCCAACCTGCCAATGTCAACCCAAAGGGTAGCCAATGTCTGGTCTGGTAAAAGTAGTTATATGAACATTTTAATCGTCGGGCTGGACAAAGCCAGACGACAACACAAAGCCAAGCGATAGAGCACTCGCAGCGTCACTTTGCCTGAGACACGATTGATGGTAGTGATTGTGGTAGCCAAAGGCGTCGGAAGCTGTTAAACAAACAATGGGACAATGTGGGAAGAGGGCTAAAAATATCGGAGTCGGCGTTTGCGACGCCTATGTTATAATATTATAGGAGCCTATTCTTATGCAAATTTGCTATACATGTAAATTGTACTTACAAAAACATTTCTTAAACAGCTGTGCTGTCGTGACTCCGGTTATTTATGTACGTAATCACTACCGAGTGCTGAAGTCAGTGAAGTATTTTTTATGATGTATAACTGCTGTCATGTTACGCGTACATGACGCACCCATTATTAGAAACTCTATCCACATTAATTGTTACAAACCCGCGGTCGGTTGCAACAAGCGACTCCCCGTCGTCAACTATAGCGTTAGGCAAACGTGACCCACATTCGACCAGGGGTTAGGGGTATAAATAGAACACAACCCCTTAGTAGAACAAGTCTATAAACTATGTAATGATTCATGATGTAGCTCTGTGTCCTACACCCGACTGACTTTACCAAGGTTACGCCACAAGGACATGTCAGCAGGCGACGTAGACGAAGGATCGCGTCAGTAATGACCACGGGGACGAGTGGCGTATCTAGGCTCTGGCAAAGGGGGAGGCGAAATGATGGGCAAACTTGATCAAGCATTAGTTTTCCAGTGGTAAATTACCATGCTAACATGTAGCTGCGCAACAGGTTACGGATTTTTTTTTAGCTAAATAGGCCCAATGCACCCTTATAACGCCACTGCCGGTGCCACAACGATTACGTCACTAGTGACCCGGGGACACAACGACAAGACATATGCTAATCAGTACGAAATATAATCGCGTTATTATCTATGGGTTAACCACTTATTTATATGTATTTGATTACCCGGCGTCGCTGAGGTTATCACACGCAATACGTGTTGTGACGGTTGCGTTATTATAATATATTACAGGCACAATGCTGTACTTGTAACTGTAGCAATTAAACCGATTATGTTTAATTACAGTATTTTTACATTACACAATCCGAAGTGATGATTCGGTAATATGTACATCTCCAAGTCCATTCCATTGTTATCAATCGTATGCATGTCAAAATTCAGCAAGATATATAAGTAGTACTTATATACCATATAACACATACTGAATACACTGTTTGAATAAACAATAACTGGTCACGAATCATGCATCTGAAATGGAAAGTCAGAAGTGTAATACTAGTTAATAGTAAGAGCAGGTGTTAATTAATAGTAAGAGCAGATGTTAACTAATGGTAGGAACAGATGTTAATTAATGATAAGAACATATGTTAATTAATGATAAGAACTGATGTTAATTAATGGTAAGAACAGAGTTGAACAGCTGAGAGTGAGAGAGTATGACAGAAGATCGCGATGGGTGTAGACGACTCGTAGAGAGGGCGGGACAGTGATGTAGCCCGCACCCCCCGCAATGGACCGAGGGAAGAATAAGTGCAATAGTAATTGAAATGAAAAATGGAAACTTAGTGTAAATGTAATTGATCTGATTTTTTGGTGTAATTCGACACAGCCGTGCCTTTGAATATGTATTTAGAATGTCGTCATGTGCTGACAGTTATATAACGCAAGGCAAGAACCTTCTTAAAAAATCCCACTTGAGCTCACAATGCATGTGTAGTCCATACGCGTAGACTCATAATCCGCAAATGACGGACTTAGTTTCGTTTTATGTGTGAATTTTCCTCCTAAGACGCGTTGTCGTAGTTGCAGCCATTCGCTTCCACTCCCACTGACTCGGTCCACGTCCAGTCATCATTGATATTTACGACAAGATGGCGATCGTCCTGTCGATGGTGTCGCATTACCACACTCGTGTCACCATGCTTTGATAGACCGGTGACACCACGTCACACTGATCACTTTGTCATCACACCAGCAGTGTGACGTCACATGAGATCCGTAGTCTAGCTATTCGCCATATTGGTTCCAATGTAAAGCCGGTTCTATGAATAAGGAGTAGGTGTAGGTAGTCGTTTATATTTTTGGATGTTTTTTATCAATAGTATGACAATACGTTTTCAGCGTCAAAGTTGTATCGGGTGCGTAGAGTTACATCATTAATCATTCCCCTATAGACAGTTTTACTAACGGGTGTTCTTTTTATGTCTGTCACCGGAAGTGAATATTCGCTATAATATCTGGCCAACAAATGTCGTATGATCTATCAAAGCAGCCGAATGATTTAAGATATGCTTGTCCAATGATTCTGTCTAGTTGTTGTGTAGTGTTCGCCCAATAATTACATCTTGTGGTTGGCGTGTTCCCACAATGATATATCGTTGAATTGTTTACCTAGTGTTTTTGTAGTGGTGGAACTGTTTGTTCAGTGATTACATATAGCGCCTAGGAGTGGAACTTTTCACCATGTCTAGTGGAAGAGCTTTTCGCCAAGTGATTATTGGTTAAACTGTTCACCCAATGATTATATTTTAATGGTTGAACGGTTTGCCCAATGATCATGTCTAGAAATTGGAGTGATCGTTCAATAATTGTCTATGGAGTATTCGCCCAATACTTATGTTCTGTGGTTCTGTCTGTGGTTTCTTAGCATTTAGTACACATGTCGATTAACCCAAGAGTATAAATACACTCGGCCATTAGACGGACGGACGGACTAAGCAATTTCGACCGTGAAATAGTCGAACAAACGATTTGAAGAAAGATAAATGTGTTTGTAACTATAATGTTATCCACTTCAGATTTCTCAGACCATGATTCCATATTTATTTCTCCAGAACAACATTTTCCATTCCGTTTGCCTCGGAATACAGTAGTGCACCTGGTATGGGTCCCTTATGCGTGAACATGTTCATGAATATTGTATTGCCGGAATAGTTTTCCTATCCACCGCTCGTAGGCTTAACAGCCACAAGTGGTGTTTGTACACTCAGATGACTATCTATCTCCTCTGTTTGTGTGTAAATACAGCCAAGCGGATGTGTTAAAACACGAGTTAACTTTGCATTCCAACAGGTACGAAATGCTACCAAATGTGACGCTGTCGTGTCATGTGGACTGATATAGAACACATCGTTAGTGCCGAAACATTGCTACCTCAGCTTGGCGTTCGGCTCTGTGAGCATGGCTACTACACCTTTCCACCCGAGTTGCGCTAGCATTACATAGATGCCGCCGGTGCCTTGATACGCGATACCTTCAGGCGGCTAGTCTCAGACGGCGAGGTCGTATATGGTTCGGTGTGAGCCCGCACAGCTCTGACGCTAATCGGGAAAAGAGCGCCACTCCCAGTGGCGGCATTCTGCACGGCCAGCACCTCTCAGATAAGTTAAAAAAACATCGAAGAAAACAGCTGAACGAAAAGCGAACGGAAGACCCATTTAGGGACCCGTCTGGTTTTTCCAGTTTAAATCCAAGAATGGCAACATGTAGCGTTCAAATTGTTAAAGTATGGCTATGCGTTTGTACCCCAAGTATACATGTACCCCATGTATATGCGTATTAAAAAGTCACTTGTGCGAAATAAGATGTAGACGCTGGCGTACGCATACGTAAATAGAAAGGTAGGCCTATGAGTTCGTCTTTCTGTGGTCCGACGTCGGTTATTCGCGACGACCGCTTGTTGAGGCTTTGCCCCGGTTACCGGACTGCAGCGAAGACTCGGTGGTGCACAGAGGTTGTGTCTCGTCTGCCCGGAGCTGCTGTTTCGTTTGATTTATCGATTTAACTACTTGTTCGTGCGTCTGATCCGGTCGCAAAGTTACCATCATTTTTTTTATACAGCATCACATGATTTTATATATATATATGACTCATGTAGGATCACCTGGGTGCTGACGTCACAGTCATGTCACCTAAAAGTCATGACACATAAAATACCCAATGGGGAACATATAATGATATAATTAAGTACTGGTTGGGTGGATATTTCCTTTGACACGTGATGCAGCATTATCCAACCTCGATAGGACGCCTTTGTCAGCGTCGTTGAAACTATGCGTATGTTTATGCACCAACAATAAATAAATAAATAAGTTATTTATTTGGGGCTGTTCAATAATTATTAAGGATACGAGTTTGAGAATTCGTCGTCGCTGTCACTCTTGTAACAGTCACTAGTCAGGATTCACGATTATGAGATCTTATGGCATTAAATAACTGCATATATGTTCGTAGGGTAGGATGGGGGCATGGATCCCCCTTAAGTGAATATTTTACCGCTTGTTTTGCTTCTGCTGCAAGCATGTTGTAATCAGATGGACATGATGTTATAGCATGTTGTAATCAGGTGGACATGATGTTATAGCATGTTGTAATCAGGTGGACATGATGTTATAGCATGTTGTAATCAGATGGACATGATGTTATAGTATGTTGTAATCAGATGGACATGATGTTATAGCATGTTGTAATCAGGTGGACATGATGTTATAGCATGTTGTAATCAGATGGACATGATGTTATAGCATGTTGTAATCAGATGGACATGATGTTATAGCATGTTGTAATCAGGTGGACATGATGTTATAGCATGTTGTAATCAGATGGACATGATGTTATAGCATGTTGTAATCAGATGGACATGATGTTATAGCATGTTGTAATCAGGTGGACATGATGTTATAGCATGTTGTAATCAGATGGACATGATGTTATAGCATGTTGTAATCAGATGGACATGATGTTATAGCATGTTGTAATCAGGTGGACATGATGTTATAGCATGTTGTAATCAGGTGGACATGATGTTATAGCATGTTGTAATCAGATGGACATGATGTTATAGCATGTTGTAATCAGATGGACATGATGTTATAGCATGTTGTAATCAGGTGGACATGATGTTATGTGGATGCGGCACCATCTCGCCATCTCGAAATTAAGTAGATACATCCGTAGTCGTGTTTTTTTTTTGAAATCGTCGAAAAAATTTACCTAAGTCGTTAGATCTGGTAAGGCTCAAAATACTGGAAGACAGGCAATCGGCGGTAACTTCTACTACAGCTTAATGAGCGTTGTGTTGAGTGCTGGTGCTAAGTTATCTAGTGACATTCCGGCGAGTTATTCGGCAACCTTTCGGTGTTAGTGACGTCAGTGCGTAACAGCAGGGAATATGTTTAGGTCGTAGTTAGATACGCCGATTTGCACTTGCGCCTACTAACATGACTTTGGCGCGAATACCCATCGGTTAATATCGATCGTCATGCCCTCTGGTGGTACCAGTTGCCACAGTTGTGCGGTATTGCCTTTGAAATGCCTACTTTGATTACCGGGTTAGGTGTGCTTTCATGTGATGGGCCTGTTACGCAACATTTAAGCCGGTAAGCAGCAGCCGACCTCTTGCATAGGTAAATCCCACCAGGTGGAATTACTCCACATACTTAGTTGTGATTATGCCGCATAGCGTTGTTGGCTCTGGTTTATGCGAAGAAGAAGGTTAATTTATATGCAGGAAGTTCAAAGTAGACGTTCGTCACTTCCGCATGGCCTACCTGAATTCGTTTCGTATGTTGAACGTTTTGAATTCGTTGAAAGTAGTACTCTAGTCAAAGACGTTTGCTAATGGTGGATGGTTACGATGTGTAGCGCATTACACTGATATCTCCATCATTGTCACGATAATGAGGGGATGTGGCTGGAAGTGGGAGTTGGGAAGTTGGCCCCACACACAGGTGGGAGATGGAAGGTTGAAACCCCTGACACACCCTCGACAATGGAGCTTATGGTGTTTAATTATTATATTTGAATAGTGTTGTTGGGGAATGTAGAGGTAATGTTTATTTATATCTTTGCGACATTCCGACACACTGTCATGCCCGCAGCACAGACAAGGCATCATTAACATGCAGCATTTGTGAGTTTTGATTAATTTCTATTAATTGTTTACATTTATATTCCCAAAATTGTAATGCGGCCTAATTTACAATAAATATACTTATTACACACACATACATACAAGCAGCCTTATACTATTGGAATAAAGCCGCAGTGTTAAAGTTTGACGCGCGTCACCCGACATCTTTCTTTCTTGCCAGGCATTATCCTGCTCCGTCGATTATCATCAGCAATCCCCCCTGCAGCAGCCATGGGTGACTTGAACGCGTGCAGGCTCGGGCTTTCCAAAAACTTTATGAAGCGTCCCGCCAAAGAGAACTTCCCCATTTACACTACGCACCAATGCACGGTGCGCAAACATTTAACGCTGGAAGTAAGTGTTGTTTATCTGTTATCTGACTTGTTGTTTTGTGTCGTTTAGGGCCTTCCCATACGTACACATTCTTTGTGAGAAATACGATCGGCAGCCATGCCTTACGGTGACGCCAAATCCAACTTTCCGCTTTACACCACTCACCAATGTACGGTCCGGAAACATCTCACACTAGAAGTAAGTCGTGGCTGTATTTGGTGGAAACAAAAATGTGGAAGTCGGAAGATATGCGTTTTGTTTTGATTTATTTTGAACTGTTTTCGTGCTATTCAAACGATAACCCATACAAACAACATTAGTGTATTTTTTTTTACCTTTCGAGAAACTGTGATCTTCGAATATTGTCTTGAGAGGTAAAGAAACTATCAAAATTCGCATGCCAAGAAACCGGAACGTCAATCCCGTCGTTAGTTATTGTAACTATTAGTAGTGTGCACTGCATATACATAATATCTAGCACAGACGTGACTATGCTCGCTTACAAAGTACGCTGTCTTTTCATAACTGTTGCTGTGTGTCGCTTGTTGTGCAGATGTACGAGCGGCTGTACCAGAAGGTCACCCCCAATGGCGTTACCCTCGACAAGTGCATCCAGCCGTCTGTTGACAGCACCGGCAAGATCACTGGGCTGGTTGCTGGAGACGAGGAATGCTACACGGTCAGTTTTCCTTGACTTTATTGTTCAACTTCGAATTTAAATTGTAAACTACCTTCAGTAAGTCGTATTATATGTCGATACTGGATATACTATACGGATACGATACCTTGGAACGAGAAACTGATTTTTTAGTAATAGAACACATTTAAGTAATTGAACACAACCCTCTCTGTTTCCGTCAGTGGAATATATCCAATGTCTAACAATTTTCGGTTTTTTCTTAATTGTTTGGAAAGAAGTAATATTTTGGGGAAATCAACGCCTGTGTATAATAATTAAGCTGCAAGTTGAAAAAAGTGGATTTATGTTTTCGAAGAACTCGCGAACTTCAGCTTCGGCAACATCTAAATGACAAATGTGTATCATAATATCGCCGCGTTGTCATTTAGAATCCTGTTATATGTCTAAAGGAGTTTGCGTATAGAAAACAGTTTTAGCATTGTGTCGCCTTGGTGTACCGGAACTTATTAAAATGATTTATGACGCCGGTCATTGATTATCTTGTGATAGAAACTTGACTGCATGTTACAAAACTGTGTGGAAGTCGAAGAAATGCTTTTTGTTTTTATTTATCTTGAACTTTTGAACGATGACCCATAGAAACAACTGCTGGCTCTTCCAGTGACCGACAAAGCTTGTACGTTTGTAGGTGTTCAAAGAGCTGTTTGATGCCGTCGTTGATGATCATCATCGCGGCTTCGGCCTGAAGGACATGCACCCCGCCCCGGAGTTAGACCCATCCAAGGTAAACACAGACTTGCAATGCAGTGGAATGGATGGACTTTACAATTAAGATTACTGTGTATCTGTTTATAAGAAACCGAAATAGACAGACGCTTGGGAAGTTTGTTGAAATACAAAATGTTCGTTAGGACGTCCTCGCGTTAACGATCAAAACAAACCGTCAATGTAGGGATGTCGCCGGAGATAATGTAGGGATGTCTTCGGAGATAATGTAGGGATGTCGTCGAAGATAATGTAGGGATGTCGTCGGATATAATGTAGGGATGTCGTCGGATATAATGTAGGGATGTCGTCGGAGATAATGTAGGGATGTCGTCGAAGATAATGTAGGGATGTCGTCGGATATAATGTAGGGATGTCGTCGGATATAATGTAGGGATGTCGTCGGATATAATGTAGGGATGTCTTCGGAGATAATGTAGGGATGTCGTCGAAGATAATGTAGGGATGTCGTCGGATATAATGTAGGGATGTCGTTGGAGATAATCATCTCTATGCGAAACACCTTTGTTGCATCTGTGATTTAGATTACGAAGCGAAAAATCAAGGATTTGAACTAAAGTTACAAGCATGTATTCACACGATTTTAATCTTTGTTCAACTACGTGTTCAACTACGTCAAAATAAGCAATTTTTCACATGCTTCAATCTCCTCGTGATTCTACCGACGGAATATGACTTTACAGTGAATGCGGAGTTATAAAGGTTTGCTTCCGTATTTTTTATGAAAGGAAGTGCAGACAATGTAAAAATACTGCTTTGTTTGTTTGTGCAAGTAAATCTAAAACATATAAATTAGTGTTCTTTTTTATTGCTTCTTGACTCTCTTTTCGGGTGTATTTTTTACAGTCAATTATCAACCATAGGCCGCAGCATATCACGTACAATAAAAAGCATTGTAATATTTCATGGTGTTGCAACATGACACAGAACCGTAGTTGAGCCACACATTTCCCGCACTGGTCCGTGTATTTGTAGCTCAACGGAGGTGATCTGGACTCCAAGTACGTGCGCTCATGTCGTATTCGTACCGGCCGAAGCCTGCGCGGTCTCTGCCTGCCGCCTGCCATCAGCCGTGCGGAGCGTCGTGAGGTTCAGTCCGTCATCTCGAGCGCTCTCGAGGGCCTCGACGGCGATCTCGCTGGCAAATACTTCCCGCTCAGCGGCATGAAGCCAGAGGACGAGAAGCGGCTTATCGAGGTGTGTCTTCGTAAACGTTTGAGTAATTAGAGTAATACGTTACTGGAATTAAAGACAACACAATATAAAATATGGCATAGGACACTAATTAGCATGTATCACCGAACAGCTTGAGACTGCTTCCACGATGGGTACCTCGGCGCAGGATTGATTCGGTAGTGATAAGTGTTGAGATGTTTCAACGCAGAACATATCTTTTGTAGCAATACTGTAGTAATGTAGCGACAGTGAACGTCTTCGGTTGTCTAGAACCATGTATATGCTTGTTTCAGGACCACTTCCTCTTCCAGAAGCCCACTGGTCACCTGATGACCAACTCTGGGGCCGTCCGAGACTGGCCCGATGGCAGGGGCATCTGGTGCGTCATCGAGGCTAGGATAAACTGTCGGCTAAATAGTACCTGATCGACAGTCCAATATTAGTTTCAAAACAGTGTCTGCGTAACTTGGTTGTTTTAGGCAACGTTGTTTGAGGATGAATAACTAATTACCCCCAAGAAGCCTTTCAATGGAAACACTGATATTTAAAATTTAAGTGTATGGTGGCATATTACAACTATGCACTGTTCATGATCACATATCAGGCTAATACGATCACGTTGTACTACGTTAAAACGCTAATACCCAAATTGACATAATAGTGACATAATAGATACGTTTTTACCAGGCATAACAACGAGAAGACGTTCCTGGTGTGGGTGAACGAGGAAGACCACTGCCGCGTCATCTCCATGCAGCAGGGCGGCAACTTGAAGGGCACGTTCGAGCGGTTCTGCCGTGGACTCAACAAGGTTATACTCGGTTACCTTAACTAACGTAAACCATCAAACAAAGATATAGCCATAATATTCTATAAAGATCCATTCACATAACGATAGCAACACAAATCGCTTCAATGCACTGTAGCGATAGCGATAACCAATGGTACTTAGGCCCTAACAGTAGAAATCAAGTGCTATCGTATGAATCGTTTGAAGTGCAGCTTACGCTGCTGGAACAGTGTATACGAGAAACATTTTTCGGACCAATGAATGGTTCTTTACATATGGCGTAATCAAGAAATACGAAAGTCTTCCCGCTTTTTGGACGCTGCATGACACTATTCCCTGGTGAACAGTGTGCTACTCATAGTTGAGTTGTATATACTGCAGTGTCTTTTGTATCTACATCTACATCAGCTTTCTTTTTGGATTCAAGTTACATCTTCTGTATACTAAAACAGGAAACACTTCCACTTTATCACTGTCAGTCAATTACCAGTATATGATAACACACCCAAATGTGCGTGTTATCATAGGTAAATGACTGGTGCTCATAGATTAATCATTGTAGTTTATCGTTTTGACGTGATTCCTCCGTCATTTAAAAATAACGGTTTTTGAGTAATATATTGTGACGCATGCAGCACTGTTGCATATTTGAATTTGTATTTTTGTTCTATAGCGCGTATGAAATGAAATAACCACTCAAATGTCTTATTGGCATAGAAGTTCCTGTTCCTTATACCAACCCGTCGGTAGACTACTGAACCTTATTATTGATGTGCTGACGCGAAGTCTTCTCTATGTATCTCTGACAGGCACTGATATAAGCCTACATGCGTTGGTGTCAATACTAAAATACATGTTTTTTATCTGTATGTATTGTCAGTTTATACTAACAGTTCGCGGTATGCGTAGGTGGAGAATCTGATCAAGAGTAAGGGCAAAGCTTTCTGCTGGAGTGAGCGCTTCGGCTTCCTCTGCACCTGCCCCACCAACCTTGGCACCGTACTTCGCTGCAGCGTGCACATTCAGCTGAAGAAACTCGCCAAGGTACTGTCAAACCTTTCATCACGTCATAAGGCTGGTAGTTGATTTACACTAACGATAGGCATTAGACCAGGTATCCCTACTGGTGTCTGCCTAGATTAATTAGCCGAACACCCCGTTGCACACCAGTCCTTCGCGGGGTAGCGGTCGGTGGCTACGATCAAAAATTAAATTCACGCTGAAGAACGCTAGTTATATGGCGTTTTTATATTTATTCCCGTATGTATGGATTTTTCGAGTTCGACCCGTTCTTTGAATTTGTGTAAGGAAGTTTCACGGGCGTTAGTTGAGAAAGTACCTTTGTGGCAGAACCCTTTTTTGACATTTCCAAATCACAAAGGTATTTATTTCATTGTTGTATAAGTGTCGGAATTGCGAATTAGTCAAGCGTTCAGATGGCAACATTATGTTAAAGGACCCGCGCTTTGACGCCATTGTCGTCGCCCTGGGCATGCAGAAGCGAGGCACGGCAGGCGAACACACGGACGCAGTGGACGATGTCTATGACATCTCCAACGCCGCTCGTCTCAAGAAGACCGAGGTGATCTTTCGTGGCTTGATGTATCTTTATGTAATGACGTATTAATCGTAAACTAGCAAAACTACCAACCCGCCGGATGGGATAACTTGGTAGTTCGTAAGTGACTGTCATGATAACTTGGTAGTTCGTAAGTGACTGTCGTGATAACTTGGTAGTTCGTAAGTGACTGTCATGATAACTTGGTAGTTCGTAAGTGACTGTCATGATAACTTGGTAGTTCGTAAGTGACTGTCATGATAACTTGGTAGTTCGTAAGTGACTGTCGTGATAAAAAAAACCAGGATACGAAACATTACAACAGAAATATCCATTTATGCGTTGGTACTTGGTGCCACCAGTCAATATATTGATGGCTTCTTGGAATCCACTCTCGGAATTGCGACGTAATACTGGCAATTATACTGACGTTTAGCAACGCACTGCCCTTGTATTGTGTAACATGGGACAGTCGTAGAAAAAACGCATGGCGTTGTGAACAATTGTACGTACTTTATTGAAGTACCACAAAACAACGAAAAATGGGACATATAGTTAGCAAAATACTATGACAATTATGATAATAGTCATATAATATCTAGGTAAGTTAAATAAGTTATGCATGAACACATACAGTGCTGCATATGTATCAATGTTGTTGCAGCGCGAGTTTGTGCAGCTGGTCATCGACGGAGTGAATAAGCTGATTGAGATGGAGAAGGCGCTGGAGGCGGGCAAGTCCATCGACGCCATGATCCCCAAGTAGACAACCCGAATCTCACGTGACGACGTGCAGCCGGGAAATCTGGTCGAAGTCGTGTTCTACACAATATGGAGTGTCTGTTGTTTAGGCTAGTGATCTGATATGAATGTCGTTACATTGTTAGACGTTCTTGGACATTTAAGTATCGCGTCATATACGCCGTGGTATTACAGTGTGCAGAGTTGTTTGATTGTGATGAGCCGGCGTTTTCGCAGTGATCTGTATTATAAAATATGTTAAGACTCCAGTGTGTGTTATTTATACTACACTGCATCGCTGTTGCCTTTACTATGCCGGCACTACGGTACGTCTTGTCCAAGCGCCAAATACCCCAAAAATCTCATGCATTGTGCATATACCTGTGAAAAAGATCGCACATGTATTCATTTAAGCGTGTTCATTCAAAC
This sequence comes from Lamellibrachia satsuma, assembly GCA_033239005.1. Taxonomy (NCBI): domain Eukaryota; kingdom Metazoa; phylum Annelida; class Polychaeta; order Sabellida; family Siboglinidae; genus Lamellibrachia; species Lamellibrachia satsuma. Next base: position 6,715,598 of record BSQZ01000027.1, read on the forward strand.
TCCAAATCAAAGCATTCAATTTATGGCGCGCCCCTCCAACATTCTTACCCAGAACACGTTACACTACCCTGGCAGACCTGTACATGCAAACAACATTTCAACTTCTATTGAAGAATCCAGCCACGCTGCAATTGTTGCGCGAAAGCTGTTCATTCTTATAATTCTATCACTGGAATCCCACCTCTGATTTAAATCAAAATATAGCAAAATTCCACACATTAGTTGGTTCATTAATGGTGGACGAATTACGTAAATGGACTGTCGCCATTTTAACTTTCGCATTGGTTGACGTCACGATTTACTATTTTAAAAAAGGGCACACACCGTTGCAACGACGTCGTGGAAACCACTGTCAAATCATCTGGCATTAATCAAAGGATTACGTGGAGTGAGTGTATCCTCGTTCTCTAAGCCGTGTAGCGATGAATGTGATTCATCAGATAGTGGGTAAACGATGCCCAGCTTTTTCAAGAATTCAGCCTGACTGGTGATACGTCACCCGGGATTGCTATCAGAAAGATGGAACTCTTCGCCAGCATCCGTCAATGGATGAAGATTAACATGCTGAAATTCGCTGATAAAATTACGGAGTTCCTCATCGTTCATCCGAAGTCGGTAAACCATCAAACTCTTCCAGATGGTGAAATGGCCGGCAGAAACTACTTCTATCGAACATATCAAATGTGCCAAACATTTCCCAAGCTGCAATTTTCACATCATTGCACCCATTTGACGCTAATTAGACCACGAGATGGCGCATGATGCCCTGGTCACCTCGCGCATTGACGGCTGCAACAGCCTCCTGCCCTCCTCACTAGGTTGCGAGCGACTGTAATTGTCGGCGAGTGCAACATGGCTTTTATTTACGTGTTTATACAAATGTAACTATTTACATAAGCAATAACGAAGGTCAATTTTTCAGTCTGTTGCCAACAGTGACCAAGATAAAAATATACAAACAGAAGCAATTTCTGAACCAAATTTTTAACGTGGTAGCAACTAATAACTTTATTATAATTAGTATGATGTCGTGACACTAACGATGCAATAAGGTGGCGGTGGATTATCAATCGATAATTACGTACCCGCAGGTGTTTCTTACTTACAAAACAGGCATGTTTAATAAATGGATATTCGTTAACTCAGGTGTCCATCAACATTACCGCTTTGACGAAATGTCCTGCTTTTTGTAATTAAAAAAAATCACATGCATTCGAGGCCATTCTAGGCACATTAAATGTGAAATCGAATAAACGTGAACCAAAAAATGTTAAAATGTTATTTATTTTTTGGGGTCTCCAGTGATTTCACATTTATTCGCGCATGCGTTCACCGCGTACGAGAATGACATCTGACACTGCGGCCAGTAAAACAATACGTTAAAAACCAACGAAACACGCTAAAAACGACGAAAGTTGAGTGGAAGTCTGTCCAATCCTCGTGACTTTCTCCGGTGAGATGTCCATCCGTAGGCAAGATGACAGCATCCATGGATGATTAAGTGAAGTTTTCTTGCCATGATTTGTTCCCGTTCCGATATTTCTTCTTTCACTGCTGTAGCCAGGTCTTCGGAATGTCTGTTTTGGGCAGGTACTTGACCATGGTTGTGTGACTGTGGTAGGTGACTGTGGTAGGTGGCTGGGGTTGTGTCTGGGGTTGTGGCTGGGGTTGTGACTGTGGTAGGTGACTGGGGTTGTGTCTGGGGTTGTGTCTGCTTGCTTACTTCATCTTTCAGTGACTCTATTTGCACGTTTATTGTCTGTGTGCTCTTCTCCAGGTCTTTCTTTTTCGCTTTGTCTTTCAACGAGGATTCTACTCGAACAATACGGCTTGTGTCCTGCCTCATATACTCCGCACAGCGGTTCTCTTTCCTTATCGGTGTGTCTAGCATTCAGTGCTTTTGTTTGGTATTTGTTACAGAACCAGCTGACGTCATACTGTGTGAGTATCTGTACATGTGTGTTGTCCATATCTTGGCATTTTGCACACGATTTTTCCAGGTACCGTTCACATTTTAGTACATCCTCATTTGCTGTTATTTGTTTACACGGACCACACGTCTGACTGTGTTTTACAGCTTTGAGTTTGTAATTATTTCCGTGGGCAACTAGGTCTATATTTCGGTCGCAGCCCTTGGCTTCGTCAGTTAAATCTACATTATGCGTTGCTTGACAGGACAAATTTCTTTGGTCAGGGACTTGACTGATAGTGACAGGTACCGGGCTGGAAGGTGGGATCGCTGGCGCTGACGGCAATATCGAGTCATTGGCAGGCTTACTTCGAGATCGATTATATCGAATAAACCGACCTGAATCGTCTTTCTTTGTCGTTGCTGGTGGAGTATGCTGTTCCTCCAACAATTTATTCACTTCTGCATCACTGTCATAATCGTCTTATTGTATACTTTTGTCGAGAGTCGGGGCGTCTCCTGAGCAGGTTGGCTGTGACCATGGCCTTGAGCTGTTGGTGGCTGTAGCGGTTGGCAACCGATTTATGTCAAGGTGGCCGATAGTTTCGTCATCGAATTCTTTGTATTTTTGTGGGGGTTTCACAATTCTTCCACTTCGAGGTGATATCTACAACATTTCCTCCTTCTGTCATGACTTTTTAACCGGTGCTTGTTTATGTATTTCGCGTGAAGTTCGAATTTAATCAGAGACATTTCAAACAACCTAACCAAACCGGGATGTTGCCCGACCATTTCCCTTTTACCCTGCCATCTTCTGGTAAATTGGGTTTAGCCTATGCTGTGGGCATCGTGGGGTACACATTATTGTTTTTTTGTTTGCAAGGACATCCACAAAATTCGGCGAATCAAAATATACCACGCCAGCTATTTGTTTGATTTTTAGCGATAAGTATGTTGGAGCATATACGTAGCCCAATTCAACAGTGGAGGACCAACATTTCACTGTAGAGTAGCTTATACAGGTGCCATTGCGCTCATTTTGCGCTACACTTTCAAACACTATCATATTCACGACAGAAATGCATTTCTAATTGGAAAAAATCGGGTAGTGTTATTGCATCTTCCCCGGTCACGACTGCCTCGTTTTGCCTGAACATGTATATATTTAAAACGTGATGCCATTTTTCTATATTTTGTTGAAGTTAAGATAAAAAGTAAAAACACACACAACAGTACTCATAATCACTGCGTTAACAAGCACTTTGTCTGAGTTTGTCTGTTTTGAGTATGCTTCTCAAACAATTTGATTCCACAGTACGTCTGCAAGCGACTTGACAGGATCAATGTCGTGCATATCGTGCCAGTTAATTAGCACCACTAGGTATCGATATAACCATATCCAATTTTATCCTAGTATATAGGCCTCCCTATTTCGAAAGACAATAGGTTCTGTGCATGGAGAGTCAGTGGTTGGTGAGACAGCGCCTGCTGTGACTGTGCAGACCAATCCTGGAGTGACAGTCCTTTTCACATATTCGGCAAATGTAGGCCGATGGCAGAACTATTGCGTTGTTTTCACGATCCTTTCGTAGTTGTCTCTTCTCTATCCAGGCTGAGGTTCGCTTCTCCTCGCTGGCCTTCACTCCCGCACGCATTCTCTCGGGCGCCATATCCCGCGTTCTACGGTAGTTGTCTCTCATGATGTTGCAGGCCTTCATATCACGTCTGCACACATCCTTGAAGCGAAGCATCGGACTGCCTGTTGGTCTGGAGCCTATTTTAAGCTCACTGTAGAGGATGTATTTTGGGATTCGGCCATCCTCCACGCAACACACGTGTCCGAGCCATCACAAGAGACGCTCGCTGAGGAGAGCATACATGCTGGGAGTGTTTGCCAGCTTGAGTGAGCACTTCTGTGTTGGTGATGTGATCCTGCTATTTGATGCCAAGAGTGCGCCTGAGGCAACGTACGTGAAATGTTTTGAGGCGATGTTCCTGGTTCTGGAGACGTGAGATAGTACGAGGGAGAAGAAGATTCAAAATAAGGTGGGCGCGAGGGAAAGCCTTTGAGACTGCTCCGTCATATCGCACTGTGCTTTTCATATTGTTGTAAAAGGCTGTGATCATGCACAACAGCTTTGATGGACAGTCGTTCTTTTCCAGTAGTTGGAACACTCCTAATGACAAGGTCGAAGGCCTTGGTCAGTTCGATGAAGGCAATGTAGAGGGACACTTGCTGTTCGCGGCATTTTTCCTGCAGCTGGCGCCAGGAGAAAATCATGTCGATGGTTGACCTGGCTCTGCGGAAGCCACACTGAGCCTCGGGGTACACTCGCTCTGCCAGCTTTTGCAGTCTGTTCAGAATGACTCGCGCAAAGGTTTTGCCTACAATGCTGAGCAGAGAGATACCGCGGTAGTTGTTACAGTCGCCGCCGTCATCCTTGTTCTTGTACAGGGTTATGATGATGGCATCCCGCATATCTTGAGGTACTGTGCCCTCCTCCCAGTACTGGCAAAGACGTTCGTGGAGTTTGGTGAGCAGCACAGGCTTGGCACACTTGATGATTTCTGGGGAAATGTCGTCACGTCCTGGGGCTTTCCCGTGAGCCAGGCGGTCTGTGGCGTCACTGAGCTCTTTCTCTGAAGGGACTTCGTCAAGCTCACGCATGACAGGCAGAGATTCAACAGTGTTGATGGCGGTTTCGGTGACAACATTTTCCCTGGAGTAGATAGCATTCTACCCACCGATTCATCGGCTTGCTTGGATCTGTGGTGGTTTCTCCTGCTTTCTTTATGCCCTCATACATTCCTCGGATGTCGCCAGTGTCAGATGACATTTGAATACAGCTGCAAAGAGTTTGTCAGTAGTCATTGGCGCATTTCCTAGCTGACCTTTGTGCTGTGGATCTTGCTGTTCTGAGAGCAGAAAGTGTGGATACGTTGGGATTCTTCTTGTAGTTCAGCAGTGCTGAGCACTTAGCTTCAATGGCAGACTCCATGACTGACAGGTGGGTCTCAAACCAGTCTGCGCTGCGTTTCCTCTGCTTGCCGAAAGTTGTCATGGCGGCATTGTAGATACTGTCTCTGATTTGTGACCATTTGGTTTCAACGCCTCCTCCAGGTGTGCTGTGCAGAGCTAAGTTCAAGGGAATGGAGGTATCTTTCAGTCAGCGCTGGAACTGAGGCATAGGCAGCGTTGACACAAGGACGGCATTTCCGTTTGGAGTGGTGTATCTTCTTTGGCCGGAGTTTTACTTTTCTGCATACCAGGGCGTGGTCAGTGTTACAGTCCGCACTGTGAAAGCTGCGTGTGTTGAGAACACTGTTGAGGGAAGTACGTCTGGTAATGACGAGGTCCAACTGATGCCAGCGATGGGATCTGGGGTGTTTCCATGAGACCCTCTGATGGGGTTTGGTTTGGTAAAATGTGTTGGTAACGCAGAGGTTGTGGTAACAGCACAGCTCGAGCAGACGCTGTCCGTTTTCCCAGTGCCATAGTGTCCAAGGCAGGTAAGCCATTGATCACGTTTGTCGGACGCTGGCATTGAAGTCCCCAAACAAAAACAGGTGTTAAGAGTGGGAGACGCTGTTGATGATGGAGTGGAGTTTTTCATAGAATAAGTCTTTGACTTCAAGAGGGGAGCAGAGTGTTGGCTCGTATATACTCAGCAAGTTCACTGAACCTGATGCGGTAGACAGACGGAGGGACAGGTGGCATTCTGATCCATTTTTTGGTGGTTCGATTGTGCTCAACAGGGAGTTCTTGACGGTAAACCCCGCTCCATGCAAACGGAGTTCATCGGGTTGTTTTCCTTGCCAGAAGAAGATGTATTATTTCTCTCACACTGATCCGTTTGTCTCCTGAAGATCTGCGATGTCCACATTGAGTCTCTGTCGATGATAGCTGTCTTCCTTGCATCTTCAATCCGCGTGAGATCATCCGACAGGCCAGGACATATGGTCCTGACGTTCCAGCTTGCAATTCGAGGGGCTAACACCTTTTTAACAGTTTTCTTTGTTTTGCCTGGTGCAGTATTTCAGACCACTTGTCAGGCAAAGACCCTACGCTCCATTGAAGCAGGTGGATCGTGGCGGGACAGCACCTTAACCGACCGGTGGCTGCCCGGTTTGAGGCGGGCGATAGCTGCAGTGAGATACGATGAACTCTCCCACCGTCGAAGGCAACCCGTTTCTCTACGCCAATCGAGATAGACTTATAACCCGTAAACTGTCCCTTCGTGTTGTGCAGTCGCGGTGAGGCGACTATGTAGTGACACACTGCATGCCTGGGCGAGATGTATGGAGGTCCTGGGTTGCCCAAGCGACAAGACCCCCCTCTCGGCCTCGCTAGTGGGATCCAAGGGAGTGCATAGCACGACGCTTGGCACCAGCTTGGCTGCAGGAGCTGCAGGAAGTTGCCAAGAGTTGACACATAACCGCCTTTGGGGTTCCATTCTGTCTGGGTTTACACTCATAGGCTTTGTCTCTCCCGAGACACCCACAATACAGTGGGGGGGGGGGGGAGGGGGGGTTGTAATCAAAGTTTTCCGTCTCCTAGACTGACTGCCAACCAAGACAAATGAGCCCAGTCTGCCCTATTCCCAGTTATACCGCTGAGTACCCAGTCGTGCCTGCGGCAAACCCAGTAAGAAACCAGGGGGACCACTTGAAGGTGTTGCCGCAGGAACAGTTCAGTAGAAGTTGCCATATGCATGCACTAGCACCTAGCTGCAGGTACAGCGGCGATCGCTACCCCTGGATAGGATAGGCTGTTTGTTGCGACTCGCTATCCTTGGCTGAGCGGGACGTAGGGGTACGACCTCAGTTGACCTTATATTATTAAATTGCGATATGTGAATTTAAAGAATTCATATGATGTGACATAAGTGCAATTGAGCAGGCATAGTCACAGGTTTGTTTGTAGAAGCTATTGGCTGTGAAATGGTGCATTTTTGAGAGTTTAAAAGGCGGAGGGATTTATGGGAATTTTTCTGCTATGGGCCACGTGGACGCATGAATACAAGGCTATTTTTGTCAAAATTGATGGGCTTCGCACGTCGGGGCGTTTTAAAAGAGCTGGAGGTATGTGATTTTGATAAAACTTGGACAGCAGTGGCTACGCTATTTTTTAGGAATCATGACACACATGATATAATTTTTTTAAGATATAAAATAATCACAACATACGCAGATATATTAAATATACACAGCCTAGGCTATGCAAAATTTGACCAAATTCCTAATAAGTTAGTTTCTTTACTGTAACATACGGGTCTTGAAAAAAGCGCAGTGCCGTGGCGCGCACTTACCGATCTGCGCGCACACTCTGGAATTGAACGAATATGACATTGTGTAATAATGAGATCGTGCCATATTACTACTATTATTATTTGATCAAACAGTTAATGATCTAACACCCCGTCTGTAATGTATAGTTACAACATGTTATTTATCGTCCAATCAGAATTCTAATACGCATTGTACTGCGTGTGTGAACCTTTGAACGCCGTCAAGACGCAGTAGATTCGCTGGTCGGTTAGGAATTTTGGTGTGCATAGTTTCAAAGCTAAGACAAGTTATTTCTTACAAACCAGCTTAAATAATCCTTGTGAAAATATATCAAGCAAGCAAGGTGATTATGCAATAAATATTATTGTTCATTTAACCAAATTAATGACCTTTCACCGGAAACTTGCGGCCGAAATGTTCTAGGTGAGGTCTAGGAGTCTTCGAATAGAGACAATACTATACTGTATAGTATAGAGAGTCTAGACAAGAAAGCACTGTCGCTGCAACAATAAGTACTTCTGAGGGTCCTAGATTTCGATCCCGAAGCGTTAGACCGTTAGATCCTTAGTTCTCGGGAGTAAATGGCCGCCATGTGCAGCGCCTCAAACCAGTCGTAACCAGCTGGCGGTGGTTTCCCCTAAAACAGGCTTGTGTATTCAATTCAATCAAACTTTAATGTCCATTTAAAAACGGAAAATTCCCCAGTTTTTTCGCAGATTTAAAATACGGTAACTATATCTGCGGTGACGCGAATGCGCACAAAGTTTATGCATATTCGGAAGAAAAAAATACACGGTGATCTGCGTAGTTTTCTAGGGACGCCTTGGCTTCGTATCGAGTAAAAAAAATTGCTTCAGCGCTAAAAAAGACAAATATACACACTGTACTATTATTTGTTTTGAACAATTTGCCCCTAAACTGTTATTTGGCATTATACTATTATTAAATTTGACCGATTTGCCACCCTATACTGTTATTTGGCCTATACGTTTATTTGGCACTCGAGAGTATATCATCAGGCCTTTAATGCAACACCAAAACTGGATAGATTTGAAAATGGCCATACTTTCTGTCTGACATTTATTATATACCATGTTTGGTAGAAATTAAACATATTTATATACCAACAAATGTGGGCCATTCGGGGTCTTCGGACATTGCCCCATCTATTTAAAACATAACATTCTAAAACTGACCCACATTGCTACTATGAACAAAAACATACCGAACTTAATGCAGTACATCACTACACTACCGTGGTGTAATAATAAAAATTCAATTTAACAAGATTTAACAAGATTTGCCATCCAAGCCAAAGGCCCAGATGGCAAGTGGACAAGGAAGCCATTGGCTTATCGAGAGTCCAACGATGTTCATCTACTTATAACCCGCCCTCCTGAGATATGTGTCAACCTTGTTTTTAAACATATTCACACTGCTAGCAGTTACACAATCTGTAGACAATTTGTTCCATTCATTTATTGTCCTCTGAGAACCAGTGCTTCCTGATGTCCAATCTACATTGATCCTTTACTAATTTTACCTCATGTCCTCTAGTTCTGCTATCCTTCTTGAGTGAGAAAAACATATTTCTATCAATATTTTCATACCCATTCAATATCTTAAAAACTTCAATCTGATCTCCTCTTAACCTCCTTGTCTCTAGAGTTGTTAAACCACATTCTTTCAGGCGTTCTTCATAACTAAGGTCTCTCAGTTCTGGAATCATTTTAGTTGCTCTCCTTTGTATGCGTTCAAGCGTATCTATATCCTTCTTACGATATGGTCTCCATGCTTGTATACAGTATTCTAAATGAAGTCTAACTATTGCTTTATAAAGAGGTATAAGTAACTTTTTTCCCTTGTATGTTATGTTTCTTCTAATCAATCCAAGAATTTGATTACCCTTTGAAGCTGCAATACCACACTGCTCTGAAACTTTCATATCAGCGCTTATTGTAACTCCTAAGTCCTTTTCTTTTACAGTAGTACCCAGAACAGTAGCTCCCATTTTATAGTTTACATTCAAGTTCCCATGTCCTGTATGTAGGCATTTACATTTCCCAAAATTGAACAGCATCTGCCATTTCTCAGACCATTTCACTAATCTGTCTAGATCGTTTTGTAAATGTTGTTTATCACCATCAGTATTAACCTTTCTAAACAGTTTTGTGTCATCCGCAAATTTCAGTACGTTACTTGTTATATTCTCGTCCAAGTCATTGATATAAATTAAGAATAATATAGGTCCTAATACTGATCCTTGAGGTACCCCACTCAAAACCGATTTCCAATTTGAAACTTCTCCATCTACTACAACTCGTTGTCTTCTGTCAGTCAGCCATTGTTCTATCCAGTCAGTTATGCTATCCCCGATACCATGGGCTTTTAATTTAAGTAGTAATCTTTGATGTGGCAGTTTGTCAAAAGCTTTCTGAAAATCTAAGTAGATAATATCTACTGGCGATCCCATGTCTATCCACTTAGTGATTTCTTCCAAAAAACAACATATTTGTTAAGCATGACCTCGCTTTAAGGAATCCATGTTGAGATGAATTTAATAATTTATGCTTAACGAGGAAGTTCACCATATGGTCTTTAATTAACCTTTCTAATAATTTACAAATCACTGACGTTAAACTCACTGGTCTGTAATTCTCTGACTTATTTCTCGAACCTTTTTTAAATAATGGTATGATGTTTGCTTCTTTCCATTCAAAGGGAACAACTCCCTCTTTTAATGACAAGTTGAATACTCTTGCAAGTGGTATACTGATTTGTTCTACTGTTTCCATTAGTAATTTTGGAGGAATCCCATCCACTCCCGGTGATTTGTTATCCTTCATTGCCTTTATTTTCTTAGCTACCAATTCTGGAGTTACAACTAACGGACCTAAATAGTCAGATTTAGCCCCCTGAAATTTAGCATCAGCAACTGGTAATGAACAAATATCTTCTTTGGTAAACACTGAACTGAAGTAACCATTTAGGTCTTCCGCCATTAAAAACCCCTGTGATATTATATTTCCAGCACTGTCTTCTAGAGGTCCAACCTTGTCTTGTACGTTTTGTTTACTCCTGACATATGCATAAAAACTCTTGCTGTCATTTTTTATGTTACATGCCAGTTTTTGCTCATAGCTTCTTTTAGATTGTCTGATTTCAGTTGTAGCTGCATTAAGTGCCTCTTTGTATTTTGCATAGTCTTCTTCCTTTCTGGTACGCCTATAAACCCTCCACATAGTTTGTTTTAGCATTATTTTTCTAATTGCATCTTTTGACAAGTGTTTCTTTCTACACCGTTTTCCTTGTTTTTGGAAGGGAACAAATTTATCGATGATACTCTCAGTTTCATATTTTAAAATATTCCAACATTCAATTGCGGTCTTATTCATCAGCATGTTATTCCAATCTAGCTTTGCTAAGTATTTTCTCATATCTTTGTAGTTACCTTTGTGGAAGTTTCTCTTGTACGTTTTCTTATTTTTACTTTCTGATTTTACATTGATGTCAAAATGTATTTGATTATGGTCACTATTACCCAATGGTTCAAATATTTTTACATTGTCCACTAATTCTTTTTGTGATAACAAAACTATATCTAATACATTTTCTCCCCTGGTTGGTTCTAGTACATGCTGAGTAAGAAAGCTATCCTGGATTAAACATAGAAATTGTTGATCCTCAATCCCTGTGCTCTAGAGAATTCCATTGTATGTGTCCATGGTTAAAATCTCCCATTATGATACATTCCCCTTTACTAACTTCCTTTATAGTGTTTTTATTCTAGTGTTGTCCTCTTCGTTTATGTTTGGACTTCGGTAAACTAATCCAATATTTAATTTTGAATTTCCTGAAACTATTTTGCACCAAACAGTTTCATCGCAATCTGTTTCCCGTTTTAATTTTATTTCATAAGCCTGAATAGATTCTTTAACATATAAAATAACTCACCCTCCCTTTCTTCTTATTCCATCTCTCCTAAACATTACGTATCCTGTCAGTCCTAATTCAGCATCTGTTATATCTATGTTGGCCCATGATTCAGTTATACCAATTATGTGAGGGTCAATATCTTCTACCATAATGTTTAATTCGTTTTTCTTATTTACTATGCTCCTTGCATTTATACATACGCATCTATAACCTTTTTCAGAGATGTTTTCCGGATGATTTGATATTGGTTTATCTGTGCTAGTGGCCTCTTGTTCTGCTTGAGACACCTCTAGGTAACCCCCCTGCACTTCTAGTTTAAAGAATGTTTACTTCCAAAAATATTTGTCATTGTACCCACTATCTACCGCTGCTGAAAGTTTGTCCGCGAATACTGCCGCCCCCTTTCCACTTAAATGAAGCCCATCCTTCATGTACATATCAGCCCTCCCAACAAAACTTCCCCATAAATCCACAAATCCAACTTCCTCTTCCCTACATAGCTTCTGGACTAACATGTTAATTGCCATCCCCTGACAATTTCGATATTTGTGACCCCTCCTGCCCATTACAGGTAAAATCCCTGACAGTATTACCTGCTCAACCCGCGTTTGTTTTAGTGTTCTGACCAACTGCCTATATTTCCTAACTATGGCAGTTGTACACTCCCTCTCTACGTTATTTGTCCCTATGTGTACTAAAAACAGATCCACCCTTACCCGCGCCTACGATGCTTTTTACCCTCTCAGTTATCGCCTCTATTTTGGCTCCAGGCAAGCAGACCACCACATCATCTCCCTTGTTTAAGACTCTGTCAGTCTTCCTAACTATCGAATCCCCCACAAACACCCTCGCTCTCTTCCTCACCCCCTCTATCACTGCTGCAGAATAACTCTTCCTTTCGATCCCCTCCATCACATTCTGTACTGACCCCTTCCCTCCTGTCTCCTTCCCTCCTGTCTCCCCCACTTCCCACTCCTTTGCTCTTGTCTCTCCCACTCCTTCACTCCGGTTGTTTTCCCTCCCTTCTCCTTCCCTCCTGTCTCCGCTACACCCCTCTCCTTCACTCCGGTTGTTTTCCCTCCCGTCTCCCCCACTCCCTTCCCCTTCCCTCCTATCTCCGCTACTCCCGTCTCCCCCACTCCCTTCTCCTTCCCTCCTGTCTCCCCTACTCCCCTCTCCTTCACTCCGGTTGTCTTCCCTCCCGTTCCTTTCCTTCCCGTCTCCTTACGTCCTGTCTCCCTACAACCTGTCGCCTTCCCTCCTCTCAGCTTCCTCCCAGGCTGAGGTGAGCTCTCTCTAGCATCTCTTGTGTCTTTCCCCACTTTATCGTCTACTGTTCCCCCACCGGAACTACTGGCACAACCCCCCTGTTCCCTTGCCACCATTGCCACGACGAGCAGCCTCAGCTCTTCCAACTCCACCTCTAGTTCCTTCATCTTCGTGCATCCCCTACACTCAAAACTAAAACTATCTGCCTGGACCTCAGCCCAGCCCAATTTGCTAACGCTACAAAAATTAAACGATGACCCAGATAGTTGGGGCCACTACGCCTCGGATAGTACCACGTACAGCATTTAAAGATATATCAGTCACCTTCGAAACTGGAAGGTGGGGATGGAGGTGGAATAAAAAAAATTTTCAACACGAATTGAACGTTTTGAAACTTAAGGTACAGAAGTTGGAACATGTATTGTCTCAACGTTCAAATTGTGTGTTCCACATCCTTGACGAGGAGGCGCCCGCAAGCAAAGCAATGTATGCATTTTTCAAAACTGACGGACTCGAGGGATAATACGGCCTCCCCAGAACTGGCCTCCCCGGAACTCTTGATGCCGACCTGCAGCACATCGGCTAAAGACAAGGGCCGACCTGGAGCAGTTGCATCGGATCGAGTGTGGAGAACATTCCGGGGAATCCCTCTCTACGGTGCAGCCCCCAGGGAGTCCCTCTTTACGGTTCAGCCCTCGGGGAGTCCCTATCTACGATACATCCTCCGGGAAGTCACTCTCGACGGTGCAGCCCATTCAGATGTATATAGACTATAATATCGATGACCGGTATCGGTGCCAGCCTCACCCCGGACTACAGAGATACGTAGGAAAGCAACATAGTATATATTATATCTCCATGGTACAGCCTCTGGGGAGTCGCTCTCGGCGGTACATCCTCCGGGAAGTCACTCTCTACTGTACATCCTCCGGAGAGTCACTCGTGACGGTACATCCTCCGGGAGTCACTCTCGATGGTACATCCTCCAGGAAGTCACTCACGACTGTACATCCTCCAGGGAGTCGCTCTCTACAGTACATCCTCCGGGGAGTCACTCTCTACGGTACATCCTCCGTATATATAGTGACTCCCCAGAGGCTGCACCATGGAGATCTGGATCTGGAATTTTTCTGGACGTATATTCGTGAGCTCAATATATATATATATCTACATGTGGGTGTGGGTGTGGGTGTGTGTGTGTGTGTGTGTGTGTGTGTGTGTGTGTGTGTGTGTGTGTGTGTTCAAATTGCGTGTCACGTCAACTGCTCGCAGAGTGGGGTAGATGGTTGCCTTGCTTAACTTAATTTACATATCTTGTGTAAAGTCCACCTCCCTCTAAACCAATCACAAGGGGATCAGTATAGCTGGGGTGTCGTTGCCTCATGTAAAGATTAGTGTGCAATCTAATTGCATGCATCCATTTACGCAATACAACAACACCAAAACCAGGTATATTTCAAAATGGCCAGACTTTCTGTCTGACATCTAAAAATAAAATCAGAATTTAAAGTTTGTGCATTTATTGGTGATAATTATTTGTGGTGAGGTTTGAATATTTAGGTTACATTATCATAATACAGTTGTACTTATATAAATGTGAACCCCTCACTAATTTTAAGATTACATTTTGTAGAGTAAATAGTTACAGTCCAATGTGATTGGAATTGTAACAACCCATGGCTAGTTTTTGTTCAATTTTGTATAGTAACTAGTTACAGTCCAATGTGATTGGAATTGTAACAACCCATGGCTAGTTTTTGTTCAATTTTGTATAGTAACTAGTTACAGTCCAATGTGATTGGAATTGTAACAACCCATGGCTAGTTTTTGTTCAATGTCCATTACACACGTTAAAAAAATTATAACTGTCTATACTTTTGATTTTGTAGAAAACAGAACAAAAGTGATAATGCCTTACGGGGATGCCAAAGCTAACTTTCCTGTCTACACCACACACCAGTGTATGGTGGCTCACCACCTCACCCTACCAGTAAGTGGAACTGATTCTTTTTACAAATGTATATACAGTCTCGCCTCGTTATTACGCGGATTCGGATATAATGCGGTCGGTCGTGGACCCTGATTTTCTGCTGCCAGGGGAAAATGCCAAATGGGTCTGCTTAAACCTACTTAGAATTGCTCTGACAATTCTCACGAAACATGAGGCGAACAATATCGATGAACGAGTATTTAATCGTTTTTGCGACGTGAAACCAACATGCTAAATTCATAACCCAGGCCAAGGCTCTACTGGTGTATGAAAAACCGAATTCGTCATCCGCATATGAAACGATGAGTCGATGTTAAGTGGTGCGTAATAAATTTATGCTATGGTCGAGATCGCTTGAAAGATGAAGTGAAACAATTATTAATTCTATATATTGTCGTTTTCTGTGTTTTATCAGCTTACATACTAAGTTTGTCAAATCATATACATTTTCGGCTGCTCAGATCCAGGTTATTATTTTCGATTCGTAGGCCTATTGATCCAGTACATCATCATCATAGTAGGTCTATTCCATAACGGTATATGTACCAACACGGTGTGACATTTAAAAATAATACACGTTGATGCTAGTATAATAAGTTTAATAACTTCCATAAACTGCATGTTGGCGAATAAGACAGTGCTGCAAGCACACGGGGCTTCGACAGCGTTCGTGGACTTGGTGCAGCGAGCGGCAATCGCTGTTGTTTAGTAGCTCCCTGGTGGCAGATATGGGAACACCTAACGCGCCTTGCGTACAGCGTGGTCCGAAGTTGTCGACCCCGACTACTGCGTTATAACGAGGCTCCACTGTATAATGATTGACACCTGGAGGATAAATAGAAAGAAAAAATAACATTCTAGAATAGCAGATTCATAGAAGTAATTTCTAGAAAAAATTTGCCCAATTGCTAACCAACAGAAAATCATTAATTATTAATGAACTTTGAATAAAATGCTTGAAAATTGTGCGACTATTAAAATAATTGAATATTTTAGTTATAAAGAAAACAGCAGCATCACAGAAATATAACACTGCTGTAAGTGATGTAAATAACATTATCATTTTATTATAAGTTTATTATTTATTTTGTAGATTTATGAGAAATTGTACCAAAAGATCACTCCTAATGGTGTCACCCTTGACAAATGCATCCAGCCATCTGTTGACTTCACAGGCAAGATTACTGGGCTGGTTGCTGGAGATGAGCATTGCTACACGGTCAGTCTTATTTGATATTACAAGTGGCATCTATTAATAATGGGATGTTGTATAGTGTGCTAATGTTAATGCTAATTCTGGAAACGGTGAAACATGAATAAAAGGTAAAAGTAAATAAAAGTAAAACTTGAAAAATAACAGTAACATATGAAGTAAGAAGATAAAAGGTATGTGACAATAAACATAAAAAAGATTTCTGGATGTGTAGCATATAAAAAAGGTTAAAGTATGTTCTTATATAGCGCGGTATCCAGTCCTTGATGCTTTACACTTCACCCCCTGGGAGACCTGTTCATTCCAATGCCATTTCGACTTTTCTGGGAAGCATTCAGCCACATTGCAATTACTGCGCAAAGACTGTTCGTTCAGATATCCATCTCTGTCTGTAGCCAGGTACTCATTTATACAGCTGAGTGAACTGTGACCATGTGGGATGAAGGAATTTGCAAAGATTCAAAATGGCAGCAAGAGGATTCGAACCAGGGTTCTCTCAATTGAGAGAACGCTACCGTGCCCCATGTATTTCTTACAAATAAATGACTATCGGTGCTCTTTTCTATCTAGCATTTACTGTGAAGGTTAAGGTTAAACATATCAGCATCACAGAAACTAACATAATGGGCCAGCAGGTTTTCAAGCATCTTCATGTATATGTTAGTTGGAGCAGTTATATACATTTGGATTTCATTGTTATTGTGATGTTAACACAACACCATTTTTTACAGGTATTCAAAGAGTTGTTTGATCCTGTTCTGAATGAGCAGCACCGGGGATTTAGTCCAACTGACAAGCACCCAGCACCTGAATTGGATCCATCGAAGGTAACTTACATTTTAAAAAGGTAGCTAGAGGAAGGAAGATGATCTGAAATCCAAACTATTTGTCGTCAGATACTGGACATTTAACATCAAACTCTGCCTTCGTGTACAATTTACAAATAACCTGTTTCAAATATTTATATGTGTATGTTTTCAGTACCGGGGAGATTTTGGCGGTTCAGTTTAGAATTGACCTGACATGAATGTTGGAGTAAAGGACATTACAATTATGTTATCATTTGATAAAACATATAATATGTTAGATATGGTTGAGATAAAATTTTGCATATCAAAGCAATATTCCCTTTGTGAAGATTAATTAAAATTAAACTGTAATTTACATAAAAGATGGACACCAAAATGGGACATTCAAAAGTGCACCACAGGGGAATTGGAATAATCAGTTGGGAGGCAGTTGAAACAAGCAACCTTTTCATAGAAACTATTTGGTAAGAGTGTAGCCAATGACTATGTGAAAAGGTTTGCATATGTCATGAAGGACTGGCAGGATACAAGACTAGCAAAACCATGGTAACGGTTGTTGCCGCTGGTGTCCTTGAGAATAACGACCATTACTGGGTCCATCTAGACGTAAAAGTGAATTCATGACTGTTCCTGTTTATTTTTCTTTTGAAGTACACCATGTGGTTATCGTTTTGATAGCATTTTATGCAGATGCTTCTAATGGGATGAATTAATTTCATTTCCAATTTTTTCCACGGTGTCCTGAACATCACAAGCATTTCTGTTACATTAATGTAACATTTTTATCGCATATTTTAAAGTTAATTTTTAATAATTTGATCCTAAGAATCGAAGTTCTGTGTGATCATTAAACTGGAAAAACAAATTCTCCTGTGAATGTCAGCGCATACACTTATTGCATACAATGAAATTTGGTGTCCACCATTTTGCGGTAGCAAACATTGTCATAGCAAACATTACATGTTAGTGTATTTCATGTTTAAATCATCGAACGTAGGACAATTTTCAGCAATCTTTCATAATTCCGAGAAAAAATGCTAATATAATATTATGTCAATATTATGAAATATGTTAGTTTTATGGATGATTTGTGCCAAGGTGGTATTATTATCAGTTTCACCACCATCAACAGACTGGGATCAATGAACATAAGAAAGATGTCGACCAGAAAGCTGTTATGATGCTTATGCGAATATTGTAAAATAGTGCAATTTCTTCTTTAAACTTATGACTCGTTGTCAATAAGATTTAGTTTTTTATCTGAAAATTGCACGTATTTACTAGTTTTGGTGTCCATGCGGCAAACGTTACATGTACAAGATTAAGTTTGAAGCTGTTTGAAATGTAAGAAATTATTGTTCCCATTAACTGAACATAAACTAGTTAGATACTTGATGTCTCCATCACTGGGGTACTGCCTGTTAAGATTATTTCACTAATAAAAACATGATATTTTAAAGAACAATGTGTGAACACTGTTGTATGTACTTTTGTTTGATCATTGATGAAATCCTTATAATGATACAACATTTATGTTGTCAGCTGAATGGAGGTGAACTGGATGATAAGTATGTGCGTTCATGTCGCATTCGTACGGGACGCAGTGTCAAAGGCCTCTGCTTCCCTCCGTCCATCAGCCGGGCTGAGCGCAGGGAAGTGGAGAAAGTCATCACTGATGCCTTGGCTGGACTGAAAGGAGACCTGTCTGGCAAGTACTATCCTCTTATGAAGATGACCCCTGAAGAGGAGAAGCAACTGATTGAGGTATGTAGTTGTTTAGCTCTTACATTAGCTGGTATCCCTTTATACCATTGCTATTATTACAATAAAAAAAATGCTCATGTTTTTTGATGAAGAAATATTAAATATGTAAAATAGTATATATTTTGTTTCAGGACCACTTCCTCTTCCAGAAGCCCACTGGACATCTGATGGTCAACTCTGCAGCAGTCAGAGACTGGCCAGATGCCAGAGGTATCTGGTATGTAATATTCTACTGCTGACTACTGTCTAATTTGCCAGTCTGTTTAACTTTTAAGCAGAAAGCAGAAACAATAGTAGGAATGGATAAATAAAGGTAGCATAGAAATGTAGGACAAATTCCTATTTTACATACGTACTGACTAACAGGTGCACACTTGCATACACACACACATTAGTAGTATAAAAAAGACTGGATGTTGCATATAAAAAAGCATTCATCCTTCAGCAGGATTAATGACTAGAATAAATGATGTTCTGACTGTATACCAGCAGATCAAATATTGTCATTCACTCCTTTCAGTATTAATAAAGATTGAATGGTAAATAGCTTGGTATATTTTCAGTTGTATTGTTGATTTTATAGTCGTTGTAGATCTAACTTAGAGATGCTACATACAGTGGACAATATGAGGTTATGTGCTGATATAAAATGGTAACTGACATATTGAACCGCATAGTTGACTCTCTCTGTCCAAACAGAGGAGTAGTAGTGAAGTGTCATAGCATCAATCTAGTTTCAGATCAGGAACCCTACAGTGTGTATGAAGCATTAAGAGAAAAGTAAAAGTTATTTATTAGTTTGAGAGAATTAGAACCAAAAACTGACGGGTATGTGAGGCATCTAACAAGGCGTTTGATTACATGCATTTAAATTTTGCAAGGCACAACAACGATAAGAACTTCTTGGTGTGGATAAATGAAGAGGATCATTGCCGCATTATCTCTATGGAGCAGGGAGGCAATTTGAAGAGCACTTTTGCACGGTTCTGTCGTGGACTGAAAGAAGTAAGTACCTTTTCGTTATATTACCAGTAGTATATCTGATTGATTTATTTGAATATTATTTATTCATAATTCATGGTAATTACTGTAATTGTTAAGATGAATACCAAAATGCCTGCATGGTCTTGAGACGGTGGCGTTGACAAAGCAACAATAAGCAACTTAATTGCAAGTTTGTGAGAACGGTTGGGTCCGGAGAATTACAGGAGCTGGTTGAAGTGATGGGTCACTTGGTGTAGATTGAGGCAGGCTGACTACAAAAGAGAGCAGATGGGATGAAACAGCAAGGCTGTAGAAAAATGGGCAAACCACATTTAAAAAAGGAAACCAGCATTAAGAGGGGTGTAAGAAAGGTGGAGGAGGATGCAAAGTAGAGGGAAAGTCTGATGATGGAGAGCAGTGAAGAACAGCAGCCATGGCAGTGCAGCATTACAATAATTGGTCAGCCTCAAAACTTTATAAATTGAATGACTAGGAAGAACACACAAAGAAATGTAAGCACCGCCAACGTACTTATTACATAAAACAAGCAGATGTTGTGTATAAACATGTATAAGCAGTTGTTAGAATGCGTTCATTTGTATAAAATCGTTATGCTGTGTAGGTCGAGTCTTTGATGAAAGCTAAACACAGTGAATTTTCCTGGAGTGAGCGTCTTGGCTACCTGTGTACCTGCCCCACCAACCTAGGGACTGTCCTACGCTGCAGTGTCCATGTGCAGATGAAAGAGCTCAGCAAGGTAGTGCATCTTCTGCACAGCATCTCTTTAAACTGGTGAACAGATGTGAGCACTCTAATTTCTGGGATGATTTCTGAAAATTTTTACGGTTTAAAAAAAATTATCTCAAAAATGGGTTCAACTTACACTTTCATTGATACATATTTGCATTGATGCATGATCACTGTGGAAAGTTTCAGATGTATATATTTTTATATCCTTCATTTGGTTGAGGTTTGAGCATGTTTCAGATATCGACCGACCACACATGAATTCGACGTGCAAAATTTGAAAACGACACATTCAGCTGCAGTGATCGAAAGGATTTTATCACGTTTTTGTATTGATATCATCTATGGACTGTGGCATTCTTTGGTAGATATTGTCCTTAAAATAACAATGGAAGGACTTCTGAAGGTGACAGATCAGCTGAGCGCGTCGAATTCAAGTGTGTGTGCTGTGGCCAGGTGGAATTTTGGGCTATGTACTCAAACCTCAACAAGAACTTGGTGTTTGGAATAAAAATAAGGAAGTTACATAATGATTAAGTTTTATTGGTCATCATACATGTTTGTAGCATAATACTTGTTGTAGGATCCTCGCTTCGACAAAATAGTCGTTGCTCTTGGCATGCAGAAGCGTGGAACTTCAGGAGAACACACTGAAGCCGTTGATGATGTTTATGACATTTCAAATGCTGCCCGCCTCAAGAAATCAGAGGTATTAATATTAATGGAATTTTATACATTGTTGTCTTTATAGAAGAAACATACATTAATTTACGTGTACGTATATATATATATATATATATATATATATATATTGGTGCGTACGTGTGTAAATTATTTAGTTATTCATTAGGGTGATGCATATATATATATATAATATATGATGTCAAAGAGGAACAATGTCAAGTAGTTCTTGCTGTTTATGTATATGTTTACCTGTAACTTGTATTTAAGCTTGCAATTAAATAATAAAATGTTGATGTAGCACCATTGTTATGATAACAACCAAATCTGTTGTCCTGACGTTGTAGCGCGAGTTTGTTCAGCTGGTGATTGACGGTGTGGAGAAACTGATAGAAATAGAGAAGGCGCTCGAAGAAGGCAAACCAATTGATGATCTTATTCCTGCTGATGCCAAGAAATAAACAGAAACAACTGATAATGGTGCCACGTTTGCCAATTGGGAATTAATTTTTAGCCATTGTTAGTTATTTTAGTTAATTGATTTACATGGTAGGTTACTATGTCATTAATGTGGTATAAGTAATAGGGAAATATAAATGAAGTCAAGCATACATACGCTCAGTTTCGTGGATGTAGGAATGTCTAAACAAATGGGTGGATAATGTGATAGTTTTCAGGATGGGAGATGTTGACAGTCGTTACATGTTACATTTGATGGCAGAGATTGTAGTCATTAAACTTGCTGTATTGGACAGTTTATTTCGCTTCATGTTGTACTTTTTTGTGGTTGTAGATATTCACAGCATTCGCAAGAAATTCCAACAAAGTTCTTAAACAAGAATGCACACATACCTAATCCAATAGACTGTAAAAAGTAAGGTAGAACCCCCCGAGTGGAACGTATACGTGATATTTACAAAATTATCAAGATATGATAGTTTAAACATCACCTGGACTTCCCTGGGAATCCATTTAACTGAACTTCATTACCTCTCAGAAAACATTAGATGAAACCTGCTGTCTGGGATATCTATGGCAACACAACATGTAAAGACATGCCTATTTATGTATCTTAAGGACGGTTTACATTAACGATTTGTGCCCCAGTTAGAGCATAATGCGCAGCTAAATTGTGTGTATGAGTTTAGATGAGCAACGTGTCTAAAACCTGCAAGTGCGATTTATTGACTCGTTGCAAACCAGATTTGAGCTTTGATGAAAGGTCACGACGGGGCAGTCAGATATTTAAATCTCCATCATTTGATGTTCAATGTACACAAAAATGGCGATGATTTTTTAAATCCATTATTCGTGAATCGTGCTGCTTACCGTACGGCGGACTGTTACCAGTCGCACGAAAAGATCACAAGTGGCAGACACAAAACACCAACTGCACAACCATGTAGTCCTACCTGCTGCGAACCAGCTAGAGTCGCAAAAAGCGTCTTTAACTTCACAAACCTGGTGAACTCTTCACCTAGCAGAACGAGACCGGACATATAGAATAAACGAATGCAATATACATCAGCTGTGGCCAAGCTGTGGAGTTGCAACTAGTTGAATGCCTGCGAACTGGGTCTGACCAAACCTAGCTCTACAATATTTTGGGCACCGGAGTCGGCCGAGCAATAAGAATCACGAGACAGTGGTGCTACAATGACGAGAAGCAGTCAACGAAATGCAATTGCGGGAAACTTCAAACAATGTCCGACCTCCGAGTCTGCTGCAGGCCACTGGATGATCTGTGTACACCGGAAGACTAATAGCCACCGTCAAGTACCAGGCAAAGGCACGCGCCAGAAAATGGCAACGCATCGTGTGATGGACATAACAATAAGAAGATATGTAACATCGTTCGATGACATATACATGGTGAAGGCAGTTAGTGTGTTCAAATTTCGAAGACTAGTTGCGTAATCGCCTGATCCAGGAAACCAGGCAAAGAAAAACGATCGCACCAGTCGCATTTCAATGATAATTGAAGGGTCGATTACTACAAATCACGTTGCTCCTACATACGCAATTCAAATGTTTAGCTGGTGTGTGGACAGCACTGAAATCAATATCCTAAAACAAAATGGTTACTAATTTGTAAAACAAAATAATCTAAGTATCGTAACAGCCAAGTTTCGCTTCTCTGTCTTTGCCACAGCCACAGACGCAGACCTGCTTCGGTGCACTGTGAACAGCCGTGGCAAAGCTGACTTCGGTTGTACGCCAATATATGTTCGCCACGTTGTTAAAACTAACGAAAGTGTATATCAGACCCCCACAGCAATACCGAATCTGAGTGGATCTTTTCAGTTGTAAAAATTATTGACATTGCATGAGCACCGGTCAGAGTTGACCAATGAGATCTTTTCCTCTCAGTAAATGTGAACTGCAGCTCAGGATCAGAGATGTGAAACGTCGCTTTTACGGAAGTTTTACGAGCAAAGCAAAGACTACAACCGAGTGCACCGGTGTTCAATATAATTATTAATTTGTCTCTGTGAATAAATACGTTCTCTTGTATTCCTTTGTTATGTTTGCTCTGGTGGATTATACACGAAGTAGTGGAGCGATCTGTCGCGCACGTTCAAGGCGATCAGGTGCGAGGCAACCGCGAGCCTTCACCGGGCAGCATCGATTGTCTAATAATTTCAGTCATTTTGATTGTCACGGGTTGATATGTATGTATCGGTTATATGATTCGAAACTGAGTCTAACAAATAACTGCCGGGTTATTGACGCGCGTAATGACGTGGCGTATGGAGCGTAAAACGTCACCGCCATTAACAAACAGTCCACGCAACCACGTAACCGACGCCACATAACGACGACAGTAGTTAAGGAGTAGGAAACGACCAAGCCAAAGAGGTTGCCAGTATGGGAGGGTCACATGACTTCCGGTCGCAGAGCCTTCTGGGTATCGTGAGCGCCCCCTGGTGGCGACCTATATCCCTCCGTGTAATATCACCACTACGACTACGATGAATATGATGATGATGACTTGACTTGCGGATGTTGACCATCACGCCAGAGGTCGTGAGCTTAGGGGTGTCTCCACCTCGCCAGAGGCTCGAGGATGATCGATGATGATGACGAGGCGACTTGCGGATGTTTACCATCACGCCAGAGGTCGCGAGCTTACGGGTGGTGCGTCCGCCTCGCCAGAGGCTCGATCGATGTACTACTACTACTACTACTACTACTACTACTATGATGAGCGATAATACAGTCTACCTTATCGCAGCTGTTTAAGCCAATCAAATACGCGGCAATCGTTAGCTACTAGATCGATGCCGAATAGGTTAACAAAAGTTCTCATCGGAATGCCGTTACAACGAAGCAATACAAAAGCTACACAATATTGTCCACAAACAATGTTCGTTCAGGAAGATGCGGAACGCAGCGTGTCGTGGCGGCAGACCGTACGAGCAGAAATAATCGCCGCGTCCGTCGGCATCCAGGTACAGCGCTATCCAATGTTTGCCCGGTTCATCGCCGTCGTCGGTGTTGCACACGAAGGCCGCGGGCAGAGCGCCGTCTATCGTCGTAGGCAGTCCGTCTTTGGGTACGACGCCGCGAAATATCGATCTCGCGCGCGGGTCCATCGCCAGTAGTCTAGCGATCTGCAGGGTGTCCATCTCAGTAGTCGTAGATGATGTTGCGGCTCTTGTCTATTTCCAGCACGGACTCGAGCTCGGCATAGACGACGACGTTCACGGTGTTCAGCAGCGCGTTGTGGAAATGCAGTTCTATGCGCAGGTTGCCCTTTTGTACCAGATGGAAGCAGGGGCCGTCGCACTGGTCGGGGGTCAGGTCGAAACCGAAGAAGGTGTAGCCGTGTCGGTAGTCGCTGCGAGTCAGTCCGTTCCCCTCGTCCTGCCACATCTTGCCGGTCGAGGAGAACAGACTCATATAGCTCCTGACGAAGAGGTCGTCTGCGAAATTGGGCTGGAAAGGTTTGGAGGGAATCTGTCGTCCGTCCACGTACACCGCGTGGAAGTTGATGGCGTTGTTCTTGGCGTGAAACGGATTCTTGTCATACGCACCGTTATAAGCATCGTTATCGATGCAGCACAGCACCAGACGTTTCGGCAGGGTACCGAGGAACAGGTTCTCGTACGTGTGCGACCGAGTGCCAGCAGGAATGAAGTACACCTTGCACTCGACTGATCGCATCGGATACTTGACCGCGCTCTTCTCCAGAGCCTTGATGTGTGCCATCTGCACGGTCGGATTCAGGGTGGCCTTCTTTGCAAACAAGGCGGCGTTGACTATTTGTATTTTGTAATCGGGGTTGGTCCCACCAGCCATGAGTGCAAAAGCAGGCTTAGTACGCACCAGTCGTATCTTGAAATCGACGCCGTTCATCAGGAATTTATCTTGCAGAAAGAGATCCACGTGGAGACGGCCCATCATATCGACCATGCGACTCCTTACGATGTTCTCGCGTCGAGCCACGAACCCTTCGTTAGCCGCGGGTCCATCGGCTATCTCGACGGCGTCCATGCGAGTGGCCGTGTCCTTGTGCCACAGCTGACCCGTCAGTTGCGTGTCCTTGGCATCGGGACCGTAGCTCAGCAGCGTCTCTATGTAGGCGCGATACGCATACGTGTTGGTCGAAAGGGTCACGAGCGTGCCGTTCGGATAGACGTCGACTTGACTGAACAGCGCATGCAACCAGTTATTCACTGGTCCCACGGGATCGGCCAAGTCGAGATCGTCCCCGTTGGCTCATGTCACTTTCGCCAGCATCGTGTTGGCGAGGTCCATGTAATCACCGCCCGAATCAGGTATGAGGAATTCTATCGGTCCACCCGAGTCCAGAGAGGACATGGGTCGATGTTCCACTACGTGGCTGTCGATGATGCTGTTCTGAGTGGGGGTATGGTAAAGAGATCCAGTTCGGTCTTGACCCCTTCGCACGACTGTCTATGTACGAAAGCCATCGTCGTTATCGAATATGTCGGCTTCACGTTTCGCGGACGTCTGTCTCTTGCGTCGTCTCTTTGCTAAAGTGACTCCTTTCTTCGCCGGCGCGCGTTTTATACGTTTACGAGCTCGCACGCCAGGGGCCAGAAGACCACGCATCAGATTCCTACCGGCATCCGCGACGCGTCGTTTGGTTGCCCTTTTTATGCTCTGTCCGGACATGACGTCGTCGGCTATGCGCACGCACGGTCTTCAACGCCCCCTTTCCCAACGCCACGGCACCTCTCTTGATGAGTGGCATGGCGCTACGCAACAGACCTCCGAACAGACTGCCTAGTCCGTGACCCCGCTGGTATTGGGCACCGGCGAAGTAGGGCAGTGCACCACCCGCCTGACGCGCGTAATAGTCGTTGTCATTCATCTTCAGAACAGTCCGGTCCTGCGCCGTCGAAAATGAAGCGTCACCGTCACGCTACCGTACTCGAATGGCACGCGCCGTCCGGTGTCGTCTCTTATATCCATGTCGATCGACTTGAAGTGCGAGTACAACAGAGGCACGTAGTGAATGTTAGTGAACCTATCGGATACCGTGGCACGGTGAATTCCGCCAACCGGGAGGGCTCGCAACAAAGGCGCGACACTGTCACCGACCATGCGAGACTCTACGACGTCCGTGTAGACGTAGATGGTATCAAACCCGCGAGTCATGTTCACCACGTCTTCGGCTACTTTACGGAAGGGATACGGAGCATCAGGACTGTGTGTAGCTGGCATAATCACGGTGGTTGACGGTGTGAGACCGATATCCGTTCCATTTAGTCTCGGGTGAATGTACTGGCGTGTGCTGTATGCTGCTGCTGCTGCTGCTGCCTGCGGACTGGTGACGACCGGCTCACGAAATCCTAACATAGGTCCCAACGCATTGTGGTACGGTATGGTGAACACGGTGTTGGATGACATGTGCAACGTCATTTTTGAGTGATGATGCTGTAGCTCAATTTAGCTCGTGCCTTGTCCGTCGACATAAGTCGCAGACCCCTGTTTACGCGGTTCATCAATGTCACAGGACCTCTGTAATACCCAGAGGCTAACTTCATACTCGGGACAAGACCCTAGGATTTTTCTCACCGAGGAAGAACCAGACATCTTCATCTGTAACGTTGTGCCAAGTATGCGGGTACTGTATCTCTGCTAACCCGCATTCCCACTTGCCAGTCAGATCGATACGTCGAGGCAAGTCGGTGATGTAATGGGCCAACGTATTGTCGGGATATATCGTCATGGAAGCGTTGCTAGGCAGTGTCAGGTAGAAATCAGTCGCCATTGCGTCTCAACGTGGGATTGGGGAGTAGGTAACCCAAATAACTACTCAACAGGGCCGTCCACAGATTAGAATTCTCGTGACCTGTGGTCAGGTTGTAAATGCTTATCAGGATGACCGTGAACAAGACGAGGACCTGACACAGAAAGACTATTTCCTCTTTAGGACACACGGTACCGAACAAATGCCAAGGAGTGCTGCTGCTGCTATTGCAGCTGCTGCTGTCCTCTGCGTTCTGTGCGTCAGTACTGTCCCCTGCTGCTGCTACGTCCTCTTGTTCCTCCTCCTCCTGTTCTATGACGGTGGTGGTGAAGTCCTGTGTTGTCGTGTCTTGTGTCATTTCTCGAATGAATTGTCACCGTATGCGTGGCTAGTCTTTATAGTGGAGTGGACGAGTGCTTTGGCATCGATCCAGCTGTTGAATTTGGAGGGGTAGCCGAACCATTTCACCAAAGCCTCCGTTCGTCTACCTACCTTACGACGCTGCAGTACCGCTTCCACGTAGTACAGTTTATCGGCGGGTACCGACACCTTCTGCAGCTCCATTTCGTAGAAGGTGCCTTCCAGCACTTCGCCGAGATCTTCCCTCAATCGATACACGGGTGGATCGGAGGGATGAACCTCGTGTATCGTGAACATCCCTTCGCTCCAATTCGCCGCGTAGCCTTTTTCGAACTTACCTTTGTACTTGCTGATGCGCACGCGATCCGACACGCGCAACTTGGGCACGCCCTTACCGTCGTGACCGTACAGACGCTGCCACACCTGTTCTTGATTCTGGTAACTCACCTGTGACGGAGCCATACCGATACTGCGGTGGGGTGTGTTGTTGTACGATTGCACCAAGTCCTAAAGGACGTCGATGTATCGCCACGTCTGGTGTTTCGTGAAGTATCGCCACATGCGCGTCTTCAACGTTCTGTTGAACCTTTCCACGACGCTCGCCTTCGTCTCCGCGTTGTGCGTGGAGAAGTGATGGATGCCGTGCTTCTTCAATAGGGCCTGAACGGATTTATTCAGAAATTCCAGTCCTTGGTCTGTCGGCAACGTCTGTGGCCAGCCTTTGCTGAACGTGGTGTCAAGCACTGCTACCAACGACGCCGCGGACTTGTTCTTCATGGGAACACACCAGGCCACTTTCGAGAAGACGTCGATCAGCTTGAGGAGAAAGGTCATACCGTCGTTGTCCTTTTTCAACTGCGACAGATCGACGAGATCGGCCTGCCACTGCTGACGTAGACCACCCACGATGACGCGTCGTCTCTTGAAATGACGTCTAGCCGGCTTGTGAAGGGTATAGGCGTTCTGTTCCGACAACCATTCTACGACGAATTTTCGTGGCATGCGCGCGACGCGTCGCAAGGCATCGACTCCGCCGTAACTACCTACCCTTTTCGGATCGAAGTGGACCGTCGTAAGTGGTTGTTCTTTCCTCGGCGCCATTAAAAGAGTTCCGATGGATTGGCGATGGTTGTGACGTTGACTCCGCAGCACGGTTCTTGACGAGTGACGACGAGTACGCTGACGTACACCAGAACACCCACTACCACGACGATAACGAATGATCGATAATCTAATACTGAAACCATACCCTGAATAGCGACTGTTGTATAAGACTTCGAGCTATAGCGTCAGCAATCAAGTAAAGTCCACCGCAAATTGCTGCAACGATGACGAAACGTGTTGTACCGTCTTAAATGTCTTCCCAACTAGCCAATGACGTCAGAGCCTTGCTTTGACGTTCTGGAGGTTGGGTGAGCTTGGAATGTTCCATCTGACCGCATCGACGAGCGAGGGGTGTCCAACGGAGCGATCTTCGTGCGCTTCCACCAGAGCGAGGAGTAGTCGGTATTCGACGACGACGACCTGGAGTGGATGTCGTCGCCGGCGCCGTCGCCTGACGTATGTAGTCTCTACTGGCGACGTTACCGACCAACTCCATGGGCAGGTTCATGGCACGGAGTTGTCTTGCGAACGGTTGCCATCCCGTTGGATCGGTCTTTCTCTTACGCAACAGATCATTCACGAGATCCACCACGTTACTTCCGGCAACCGGCACACCTTCATGGATCAGTTCGCTGCGAGCGCTCCAAGAGATGTTTCTTTTCATATGCTCCATCAAACGTGTGGCTTTGCCTTGCATGGTCTTGGGAACGGTATTCACGACGTCGGCCTCTATCCCGCTAGTAGTAGCAGGAGCTCCTATAGCTCCCTCCGCCACCCCGCCCCCGCCCCCGCCCCCGCCCCCGCCCCCGCCCCAGACTCCTTCACCGTGATCACGCGTGTCGGTTCCTTGGCGTGTTTATCGGACAAGACGTTATACCGTTGCAACACCTGATTATACAATGTTACCTTGGTTCTGTCGTCGAGGTCCTTTCTGTCGAGGATGGTCATCATTTCGTCATCGAGAGCTTGCACCTTCTTACCTAAGGTGTCCGTCGGAGGTGGGGGTGAACGAAGCGTGTCCAACATTCGTGGGTCTACCAAGGCCATCTTGCGTGCGTGTTCCATCTCTCTCTCTCTCTCTCTCTCTCTCTCTCTCTCTCTCTCTCTCTCTCTCTCTCTCTCTCTCTCTCTACCCCCTCTCTCTCTACCTCTTGAGCAGCACCTCCCGAAGCAAGGGTAGAAAGACCGAACTTGCCAACGGTGCTAGGAAGGCCGATAGGAAACCTCCGCTCTGTCCCTCGCCGACTTGCTGTTGCAGCAAGATGCGTCTTCTCTTGGCAGCTGGCGTTCGTCTCTGACCCAACTTCGTCCTGTATTTACTCAAACGACGCCTCTGTAATGCAGTCAATGGAATGTTTTTTTTTTAATATGTTGTAGGCACACTCGGCTAGTGCACACAGCAGATCGGCGTCAGCGTTGGCGATGATGGCCCTTTTCAATTTGTTGCTCTTGATTCTGTTCAGTGCCTGTATGCACACAATGTGTCTTTTCCCCAGTTCAGACATCCTGCGAATGAAGAGACTATTCGCGCGTGCGGTCTTTTTATACCTTCGGCAAGTACACGTACTGAACACCGTCGTCTGGAAAGATGGCCGTGCGCAGACGCATGTCCTCGGGCGTGTCCTGTTTGAGATCGACCAATAGATAGCCGTACGGTACCGACGTGGCGTCTTTAAAAGCTTCATGAACGAACTTGACGCGTCCCGGATACATCTGTCGAGCCAAGTGCGACATCTGCGATGCGTCACAAGGATTCTTGAACACCACCATGTACTGAGAATTCAGACTGATGGTACGACTCTCTTTGTTTTTGGGGAACAGGTTCTGTACGATATACAGCACGGACGTGTTCCTGTGATGACTTTTTTAGTAAACAAGGTGGTGACCCGTTCGTCCGTTTCTGCCATTAGATCGTCTATGACGATGAGGTTCCTCGTCGACTAATCGAACATGCTCGCACTCGGCAACCCTTCCTCGAACCGCACGTCGACCAAGTCCATCGTTGCGTAAGCCTCTTGCCATTCTCCGTAACACCACGTGATCCGTTCGGGGGGGGGGGGGTGGATCGTTCATCGCAGCAGCGTGACGTAGCATACGCGTCAAGAAAGTACTTTTGCCGCATCCCGTCGGTCCGGCGACGAAGCACGTGAAAGGATGTTTCCACCTTGCGTCCATGGTCGCTTCTGAAAGACGACGACAGTGTATCGCCTTTTTCTACACGTCCACCGGACCCGTGCTCACCCCGTCCTCGTGCACCACGCGTTTGGCATAGAAGTAGGTGAGAGCCGCTCGTGCCTGCACGTACGTCAACACGGTCGAGTGACGCACCCGGAACCCGCGGTTCTTTCCACTTCCGCTCCGACGGTTGGTGAGCACCTCCAGGAACGCGTTCTCGTCGATGTCGTTGTGACGTTTGCTCAGTCCTTTGCTGCTGTATTTGTCGGTGGGTCCGAAACAATAGTACGTCTTGCTACACAACCCCACGAACCCGTCACCGGACCACTCCACCTTGAACAGACTAGGTGTCCTCTTGTCGTACGTCCTGTGCGCCTTACAGCACGCCTCGTCGCCGACCCACGGTCTATTGGCGAGTCGACAGCGCACGTATTCGTTCCGATGGTCGTCGCAACATTCGGACGGCAACCATTCGGAGCAGTGCCGGAAGTAATGTTCTCGTAGTTCCGGGGTCACGAGGGCGTCGACGGACTCGGCAGCCAAGGCCAAATAGGTGGAATCTGTATCCATCTCGCAGTACTGAAAAAGAGGGCGCTCCAGGTACATGTCGATGAAGTCGTAATGGAACTGCAACATGCGCATCTTGGCGTACTGTAGAACGAAGAATCCCACGTGTACGGGCATGGTGTACGTGACGGTTTTCTTGTTCATCTCTATCTCGTACGCATCGTCGACCACGACGTCGAGTTGTCGGAATCGTCTATCGTTGACCATGAGCGATGCTGCCTTCTCCGTGCAGTAGTTGATGTCACGATGTCGATCCACGTTGGTGATGGTCTTTCCGTAACCCGAGTTCCCCAGCAACTTCATGGTGTCTGTGATGATGGCCTTGTGCGAGTGGACGTCTCCCTCGCGTCGCGCTGTGGACACTGCATCGCCGAACCGACGGAAGCACGGGACGGGATCGTACTCAACGACCTGATACACGTGCGTCACCTCGAGACCGTGGTCCATATACCATCGCAGCAGAGGCGTGGCGAGCAAGATCTTATCGCCTCGATAACTACCCACGAGCATGCGTCTCGGAGTCGCCATGATGTTGTGCTCCTCTGCGTATCGGCGCATGAACGGTCTGAGATCGTCGCGTGTCAGACGGATGTTCTTGAACACGGCTGCATCTCGGCAAAGTGTTCGCGCAAAGCTTCCGGTATGCAAAGGTCACACTCGATCAGACCGAACACGGTTCCGGCACGCACGCCGCTCAGGATTGTTGCGACGTCTTCGTCCATCTTACGTGACGTCGTCGTGGAAATGCAGCATCCAGACAATTTTTCACGACAGGATTTCGTCTCGTATCTTTCCACTCGCATTCCCACAACTCGACGACCTTGACAAAGTGACGGAGGTAGACGGTGTTCTTTCGGGTCTCGGCGAGCAGTTCAGTCATGTATTTCCCGTTGACCTCGTTGACCTCTTTACCAGTGCACGGGCAGCCATGGAAAAAACATCCGTGGTACTGATAAGCCGTCTTCGTCTCGCTGCACCACCCGTCCACCAACAGTTTGCCTATTCTCTTCTCTCTACCGTTGATCTGGTGTCGTATGTCGCGTCCCGTGCGTTCGGATTCCCAAGTCAACCATTCCGCAGCCATCTGTCCGTACAGCTGCGCCGACTCGGGTCGGAAGTCGTTCTCTTCCCGTCGTCGCGTGTACCATCCCATAGGCATGTCTTGCATGAGTGACCACAAGTACAGGGCGTTGGCATCGTATCCGACGATGGACCGACACGGACGAGCGGCCTCTCCGTACTCGTTCTGACGTAGCGTGGTGACCCCTTTCTCGTGATGGCGGTGAAAAACGTGCGAAGGTCCGCCAACCACGTGATCTTTGACGAGGTGATGAAGATCTTTATTCTTCTCGTTGAAGATGGTAAAGTAGGTATTCTCTGGAAGGTCGTTGAACAGGTAGAGCAAGGTCAGACCAGGTATGCTGATGCCTTGCTTGAACATGTCTATGTCACGTTGTTGGTAGAAGGTAAACTGTCTGTCGATGGCCTGCAGAAAGTGAACCACGTCTCTGTTGTTGTACCAAACGAGAAAGTCTCGCAAAGTCGTCATGGCGTTGTCGCGCCAGCCCTTTTGACAACTGGCGTAATCCTCGTCAGAATTACCTCCGTTCTTCAGTCGACTGAAGAAGGCCTGTTTCGATGGAAGTGCGGTGTCGTCGAGTCTCTCCAGACGGTCCATGTACTCGTACGGGAAATGACCTTTCGTCACCTCGCATCCGTACGTTTTCAGATACTTGTCGTAGCTGAACCCGGGGGCTATGTAATTGATCATGTCTAAGAATTTCAGCTGATCCGTCGTCTTGTTCTTCTTGTTCTTGTTCTTCTTGTTCCCCTGTCTTTGACGTGGTGGATAGGAAGTAGGGTATGAGGAACTGTTTGATGGCATTGAGATCATACTTACCCGAATTGAACCCGATGACAGGTAACTGATGCATGCATCCATCCATACAGTTGTCCCATCAGCTTTTTGGATGGATTGGTCGCCGGACGAGATTTCTTCTTGTCGATGTCTGATCGTGCAGCCTTCTCTCTTTCGTCCCAGTTGGTCAGTTCCTCTGCGAGTTGTTCCAACACATCCTCGTACGAGCGTTTGATCTTGTCGTACGTGGCGTCACTCATTGCTTGTAAGATATCCATCATGGCACTCACCAACTTGTTGGTGCCTCCATCCGTGACGAGACATTGCACTCGCTCGTGTCCGGGCACGTTGGATGCCACACTGACGCTCAGTGGAATGTGACGCACCACCCAGTGGATCTTGTCACTGTCCGACGGAAGTTGTTCCATGTCGAACCAACACTCGAAATCAAAGGTGGCTCGACACGGATAGTAGCGCAACGATTCAGCCACGCGAATGTTCTCGTCGTCCAGATGTTCGAACACCGATGGAGTCAATTGGTACACGCCACCAGGATAGACTCGATGCACACCCCCGTGCACGTGCGCTCGTGTCGATATAGCACCCATGCATCTTTCCATAACGAGTCACCGCACTTCTGACACCGATACGAGTGACAGTACATGCGTACATCTTGGATGAATGAAAAATGTTTCTCGTGAAAGTTGAGATACATTGTTTCGGGGTACTTGCGTAACGATCGACGGACCAGTTCGGCGGTCGACTTACCATACTCCGCATCAGGTTTGATGAGCTTGTATATGCACACGTTCGTTTGGAACGTGGTCTCTACGCGATAGAGGTCAACCATCGTGATCACGGCAAATTCTTCCATGGGTACGTGGTCTCGATCGTATGTCTCATACAGCGTCTTCACCACCGGTTCCAATTGATATAGATCGCATCCTCGATGCAGGGCCAGACATCGGAAGAGACACAGGTTATCATTGTACCTCTTGTTATGGTTGGGTTCCGTTTCTAGACCAATGACGCTTTTCTTCTTCTTGATGTAGGGCGGAAGAGGGATCATGCCTACACATCCTATAGGGTGATCGATGATGCGGTTAACGAAGAAAGTGACATTCGTCACGAGTTCACACACCCACGCAGAATCCGGTCTTTGATTGATGACCCATTGCAATACTTCGGTTTCTCACGTTCGAGAAAGGCATCAAAGTCCTTGTTGTTGGTGACGAGACTGGGTTCGTTCAGATAGCGTCCACAGCAATTACACGAGGAATGATAGTACTTGTATTGACCCGTGTTCTTGTTTCTCAGAACGAACCCGTAACTGAGGTTAATCTTGAAAGCAATGGTCTGTTCCTGGAACATGATCTTCAAAGACGGTTCTAGGACGGTCATGTCTAGCGTGGTTAATCTGCAATCATACCTGCATTGGAGAGGACCTCTCGACACGTGGGTCCTTATAGCGGACCAGTGCGCACGAACGACATCTAGCAACTCCGTCGACAGAGTGTCGGAGAAGGGAAGTCGATCGGGTGGTTCTATATGGTCTTCCTCGGTAACGAGTAGGTGGTGGGATGGGGTAGTGTCTTTTCTTTTTGATCTCTTCTGTGCTGGTGGCTCGTTGACGTCGGTACACGCAGTTCGTGTATGTCTGATCAGGAGCCAACATCTTTCGAACTTCCGTCCACATTTCTTACATGCGTAGACGGTGGTGCTTCTTCTACTACTACTACTACTACTACTACTACTACTACTACTACTACTACTACTACTATTACTAGTAGTAGTAGTAGTAGTAGTAGTAGTAGTAGTAGTAGTAGTAGAAGAAACACCACCGTCTACGCATGTAAGAAATGTGGACGGAAGTTCGAAAGATGTTGGCTCCTGATCAGACATACACGAACTGCGTGTACCGAACTGCGTGTACTTACGTGACGCTGTAGGTTGTCCAATCTCCCGAAGGTGGTACCGCATTTCTCGCATGCGTATTTCGCTCTCTTTGCGTGGTCGCTAGGTGGCACCACTGTTGGTGGTGCCACCGAGTATGAATGAAGGTCCCAAGATGGTGTCGAGTGACAACTCTGCACGTGACGTTGTAGTTCTGCACACCTGTCGAAGGCGAGCCCACAGTGACGACATTGATGTCTTTTCATGACGATGTCTGCGTCTACAACTGAGAAGGGATGGATTCTCAGTAATCTATATAGTACGTGCGGGGTGGTGGGGTGGTGGGGGTATTTCTATATTTACTAATAAGACGTCAATGTATGATAAGAGGCATTCCTATAACAATGGCTACTATTGTCCACTATGTCTGCTATAATCGACTACGGGTTCCCTTTCGGGAGGGGTGTCACTTGTAGGAATAATAATATAACAATGACGACACAACACGTTCCATTCCATTTTGACACTTTTATTCAATAGAATACATATGTTTTGTGTATAAATATATATATATATATATATATATATATATATATATATATATATATATATATATATATATATATATATATATATATATATATATATATATATATATATATATATATATATATATATATATATATATGGTTTACACCACGACAAAGGTCACGTGCGTGAATAATGAATTATATATATATAGAAGTCGGTTTCTTCATACATAAAGAATACTATATACATATTTCATAGACAAAATGCAAGAGGATAAAAAATAAATGCATTGAAACAAAATGCATCACATCAAGTCAATAATGATATATAGGATTAAAGACAATATATAAGATAAAAGACACTAACAACAATTACTACTTACTTAGTCTAAAGCTAATGATATATAAGATTAAAGACAATAATAATAATAATAATAATAATAATATATAGGATTAAAGACAATAATGATATATAAAAGACACTAATAACAATTACTAACTAAAGAATAAGATTAAAGACAATACTAATATATATGATTAAAGGCAATATTGATATATAACATTAAAGACATTATTAACAATTACTAACTAAAGAATATGATTAAAGACAATAATAATAATATATAGGATTAAAGACAATAATGATATATAAAAGACGCTAATAACAATTACTAACTAAAGAATAAGATTAAAAACAATACTAATATATATGATTAAAGGCAATATTGATATATAAATTAAAGACATTATTAACAATTACTAACTAAGTCTACATGAAGTCAATAACCCAGTGTGTGTGTGTGTGTGTGTGTGTGTGTGTGTGTGTGTGTGTGTGTGTGTGTGTGTGTGTGTGTGTGTGTGTGTGTGTGTGTGTGTGTGTGTGTGTGTGTGTGTGTGTGTGTGTGTGTGTGTGTGTGTGTGTGTGTGTGTGTGTGTGTGTGTGTGTGTGTGTGTGTGTGTGTGTGTGTGTGTGTGTGTGTGTGTGTGTGTGTGTGTGTGTGTGTGTGTGTGTGTGTGTGTGTGTGTGTGTGTGTGTGTGTGTGTGTGTGTGGCGTGTTCACAGCAACCAAAGGTTGAAACACGCCACTTCTTCGCGCATGCTTCGGCGCATATGTTGACAGTGGCTTCGGCTACTGTCAGAGGTGTGTGATGTGATCTATACATTATATGATGAGTTATCGCTTCTGTAAGCTTAATGTTCGCTGCTTCAGGACTGATAATGTTCATGGATGGAGTCGTTGATGGAGTGTTCTGGTAATGACATTCGCACGCACATATTGATGGCTGCGTGTCTGAAGGCGAGGACGACTACGACGACGACTACGATGGGGACGGTGGCGACGATGATGGTGGCGGCGACGCTGGGCTAAATTCGAATGTTGATGGTGGTGATGGTGGCGTCGCCAGACTAAATTCGAACGATGTTGACAACGGTAGTGGTGGTGGCATCGACGACGACGGTGGTGGTGGTGGTGGTGGCATTGGTGTTGCTGGTGCTGTTGCTGCGGTTGTCCGGCGCATTTTGTTGAGCACCAACCGCAGGTCGTTATCCGCTAACGGCGGCGTGATACGTTTGCGTTTGCGAGCCGTTGTCGATGTCGTTGCCACCTTCTCGTCGTCGTCTCTGTCGTTATCGTACGCCTCGCGTAGCTATATGAAGCCGTTATGTATCTATAGACAGGACAACAAAAGACACACCTGTTTAATCACTGTCAGCAACATCGTTCTTACCTGCATATCGACTATGGTCGTTCTAACCGTGTCTGCCATATCGAGACTCCATTGCATTTTCCCAAACCTCTCCTCCAACGCTATGACAACCCAACGCAAGATGTGCATGATAAGACCGGAAGACGGTACGTAATACTCATCTTCCGATATATGTAATGTACTAACCACCTCGTTACATGCATAAAGAACGCACGCTACGTCTACCGCCGCGTCAAAGGTATTTTGATTCATCATGGCTTCCGCACGATTCCAAATTATATCTATGTTCATTACTGTCACCTGCATATCATTCATTACCGTCACCTGCATCTTACTACTGCTGCTACTGCTTATGACAATAGCTGCATCGTTACTGCTGCTGCTTACGACACTAGCTGCATCGTTACTTACAGCAGTATGCTCGTCTGCTATAAACAGAGTCGGTTCGGTAGAGGAAGTGACGGATGGTGAGGATGGCTATAGATTACGATCTTCATATGCATCTAACCACTCCTGTACCTTTTTCTTCATGGTTATTTCATCGGCGCCTGTGTTGTTGTCAGTGCTGGCGTCGACGGCGGCATTCTCTTTGTGTTCCTTCTACAAAGAGAATGCTCCGTCTAGTACTTCCAGCTCTGACGCGTTGTAGTTGACGTGGTCTTTGTTTAAGCGTTTTTTAATGGTCGCCATGACACGGGCCCCCCTCAGCACCGACAGCGCAGTCGATCGGTCTTCGTCTGACGTCATAGCGACGTAGCTGTTAGCGGCGAAACCAAGTAATTTCGCTGCCACTTCGTTAAACAAACTGACCCAGATTTCTGTTCCGATCCAATCCTGCAGGAGGACACGCAGGTTGTACCTGTACGTAGGAGCTCTCTGCCATTTGTGAAGTGGACAATAGTAGCCTTGTTTATGTTGCTGGACGCCTTTGGGGCACTGCGAGCATGATATATACACAACGTACTTCTCTTGCGTGGCACAAGCGACTATAGTTAACGGTCTTGCAAATTTGTAAGTACCACCACTTACCTCTGATTGTAATCGTGTCAGATTCCTCATCATCTGTTGTTCTTCTGCAAACTGCTGTGCGGCCATGACTTCGAAGACATGATGCAAGACAGGAGGCAGTCGATTGAGAGAGCGAGTTGATTATGACAGTCAGAGCTGCGCGTCTCTTATATAGCGGGGACGCTTGCATGGCGCGCCTTTCTTATCTCGCCAGCTGTGGGGCGTCGGTATGCGTTGCGTTATCGACGCGCATTCCTATCGTCTGGGCGTAGGTGACGAGCACGCATTCCCGTCGCCTGTTTTTTTCGAATAAACTCACGACAATTCATGAGTATCTGACCCAAAACGTTCTGTCCAGGCTGTCCAGTGTAGGTGAGCATGCTTCAGAATCCTTCCCTGCTTCTCACGCATTCCATTAACGGCGATGGATGTGCTGTATTTAAAGCCGGTGATATTATGCAACGTTTGCCTAGGACTCGCTGACTTGGTTTTTTACGCGTGATAAATGGGATTTTGGTTTTCGGCGTCGGTTAGCTGGCACTTCTGTGACAGCCTTATCATTGTGAAGGATTGCTTATTGTTCTAGTGGTCTACGTCGAATGTCTGGAATTCGATGCAACGTTTGCCTAGGACTCACTGACTTGGTTTTTTACGAGTGATAAATGGGATTTTGGTTTCAGCGTCGATTCTCTGACACTTCTGTGACAGACTTAGCGAACATGTTTTTCGTTGTGATGGATTGGTTATTGTTCTAGCGAGTTTGGGAGTTGTTTTTCGCACAACTTTCTGACTTTGACAGATTTGTTATTGTATTATAGTGGCTTATGTCAGCTGTCTGCATTGTTTAACGTTTACTATATAAGGCTGTAGGTATTTCTGTATACACTCACCGTCGTTCTGTTGCTGTTGTTGCTACTGTCATCGTCACGATGCCGTCTGACGTTGCGTTACATTCCGATTTGCTGTTCGTCTACATCGAACTCGGGGTCGCATTGACCCTGCTGGTGCATCGTTCGTAAGTACATAATATATGTCGTTGTTTTCACGAATGGTAACATACTCCTATGCAACAAATGCTTTTAAAAAGCATCTACATAACATATAGTTTAACTTTAAGAGACATTTTTATGCGACTATGGCCTATTTCACAATGCTCGCTAGCCGGTGGCTAGAAGTCTACTCATAAAAAACACGAGCCGGGCTGGGTCGTCGGATCACTGTTATCGTCTGTGCGTGGCCTACTTCCACACGATTGCTAGCCGGCTGCTAGCCGGTTGCTAGAAGTCTACTCATAAAAAACACACGAACCGAGCCGGGTCGTCGGGTCACTGATATCGTCTGTGCTGACCTACTTCTACACGCATGACCTACTTCTACCTACTTCTACATGTTAGCCGGTTGCCACCGGCCTAGCGATAAAAAAACATCAAGCCGACTTCACTAGCGGGCCGGGTCGAAAGTACGCCTTTCGTCGCTCTCGGGTTTCCCATAGCTTATTAACATATGCACGTGTTATTTAAGAAACGTATATAGTATACTTTTAACAAAGTCTCGACTGTACCTTTAACAGAGGCTCGATTTTCATGTGTCTTTCGCTCTGATTTTCAGCTTCCATCGACGACAGTGGGCAGCTGTGATGGAGCAGTTGCGCGAGTGTAGACCACGCATAGACAACGACGACGCTGGCTACGACAGTCCTACCGAAAATTGGGACGATGAATGCAACAAATATGCAGACTTCTTGGATCACAGACGAATGTGGGCTGCCGTTATGACGGAACTTGGAATGATTCGGCCGCTTGCACGAGTGGAAAAAGAGATGCTGCATGCATGCAACGCCCGAGGAGAGCCACGACAACGGCCTACCAAGTTGATGGACAGACGCGGAAGGTCGCTGCCACGTCTGAACTTCGATTGACATTATTACTCGAAGATCGATGAACATTATGTTTTAGTATTTTAGTAGTGATATATATATCGATATTTTTTAATAATTATATTACCATGCTTGCTATATTTATATTACCATGCTTGCTATATATCGTTATTTTTAAATAATAAAGCTAAGAACGATGAACACTATTTATATCACTTTAATATGATGTGATATATGGCTATTTTTAAATAATTATATTACCATGATCTGATGTATCGTTATTTTTAAATAATAAAGTTTCTTTGTGACTTCATTCAATGAGTTGTGTCGATTTTGCCGGTTAACGACGCTAATAAAAGAAATATGATAACGTTTCACCCTGCTGTCACATACAATAACGAACGAATGAATATTTATACACACATCCATGTAGGCTACAGAATGCAGATAGGGTAACGCGGGCCACAACGAACCGGGCGGTTGTAGTCTATAGAATGTGGATAGGGTACCGCGGGCGACAATGAGCCAGGGGTTAAATGCATTGGGGTACAATTAAAATTATTTCGCTCCTTGGGGATCGGGGTAGCGGTCACGTTAGGGTAGCGGGCACTCCGTTAGGGTCAGGGTTCACCACTAATGAGGTCAGGTCGGGATCAGGTCAAAGAGTTGGGGTTAGGACGGTTAGGGTTAACTC
Source organism: Lamellibrachia satsuma (assembly GCA_033239005.1). Taxonomy (NCBI): domain Eukaryota; kingdom Metazoa; phylum Annelida; class Polychaeta; order Sabellida; family Siboglinidae; genus Lamellibrachia; species Lamellibrachia satsuma. The sequence continues at coordinate 6,756,187 of BSQZ01000027.1, forward strand.
CAGTCGCTAGGGGCGCTCTAGGGGTATGCATAGAGATATAGGTCGCCGCCAGGGGGCGCTCACGATACCCAAAAGGCTCTCCGACCGGAAGTCGCGTGACCCTCCCATACTGGCAACCTCTTTGGCTTGGTCGTTTCCACTCCTTAACTACTGACGACCTTACACAACCTACTATGTGTTCTATACGGAAGCAATATCTCACAAATACAATGAAACAGAGTGTGTTGGTTGTAAGTAGATAGTTAATTATAATATATTATAATAAGTTAAAATAAATATAATACATACATGTGGTTCCCTTGGCTGCAAAACACGTCAGCGAGCAACTGTGTTTGGGTTTATACAACGCATTTGTGCGTCCAGTGTTAGCGTACAACGCGGGTACGTGGGGTTTGGCAGGGTCGGAAACGGAAAGACTAGATGCCTTCCATCGGAAGGACCTCCGCTCATTCATCGGGATTCACTGGCCACAGAGGGTAAGCAACATAAAGTTGTATGAAGGTTGGCGGTGCTGACAAATAAGCACATAATATGCGCTTATTATACATATTATGTGGTGCATTGATGGACATGCGATGGCATCTCTTCGGCCACATCCTACATCCTTGACGAGGAGGCGCCCGCAAGCAAAGCAATGTATGCATTTTTCAAAACTGACGGACTCGAGGGATAATACGGCCTCCCCAGAACTCTTGATGCCGACCTGCAGCACATCGGCTAAAGACAAGGGCTGACCTGGAGCAGCTGCATCGGATCGAGTGTGGAGAACATTCCGGGGAATCCCTCTCTACGGTGCAGCCCCCGGGGAGTCCCTATCTGCGATACATCCTCCGGGAAGTCACTCTCGACGGTGCAGCCCATACAGATGAATATAGACTATAATATCGATGACCGGTATCGGTGCCAGCCTCACCCCGGACTACAGAGATACGTAGGAAAGCAACATAGTATATATTATATCTCCATGGTACAGCCTCTGGGGAGTCACTCTCGGCGACACATCCTTCGGGGAGTCACTCTCTACTGTACATCCTCCGAGAAGTCACTCACGACGGTACATTTTCCAGGGAGTCACTCTCTACGGTACATCCTCCGAGCAGTCACTCTCGACGGTACATCTTCCATGGAGTCACTCTCTACGGTACATTCTCCGGGAAGTCACTCTCTACTGTACATCCTCCGGAGAGTCACTCTCGACGGTACATCCTCCGGGAGTCACTCTCGACAGTACATCCTCCGGGAAGTCACTCACGACTGTACATCCTCCAGGGAGTTACTCTCTACGGTACATCCTCCGGGGAGTCACTCTCTGCGGTACATCCTCCGTATATATAGTGACTCTCCAGAGGCTGCACCATGGAGATCTGGATCTGTAATTTTTTCGGACGTATATTCGTGAGCTCAATATATATGTGTGTGTGTGTGTGTGTGTGTGTGTGTGTGTGTGTGTGTGTGTGTGTGTGCGTGCGTGCGTGCGTGCGTGCGTGCGTGCGTGCGTGCGTGCGTGCGTGCGTGCGTGCGTGCGTGCGTGCGTGCGTGCGTGCGTGCGTGCGTGCGTGCGTGCGTGCGTGCGTGCGTGCGTGCGTGTGTGTGAGCGACACAGCGCGGAGCCTGGATAATCGAGGTTAATCATCGCCTGGATGCAATGTGTACTTTTATTGTGACGGAAATTATGTATGCACCTAGATTCTGTAGGTACATACATAATTAGCTAATTACGATGCCATCCGGGCATTTTGCGAACTCATAGAACTTTTTATGTTTATACGATGCAATTCGAATTAACTTTGATTATATTGACACAACTGTCAGGCTAAAAAGTTAAATCAGGCAAAAAACATGCTTAGTGTAGAATCTAGATAATGACGCTGATTAGCTGCTGGTGCTTCACGGGAACGCCTACAAAAAATGGAGTGGTGACAGTGTGTAACAACGAGGCCACGCCTCTGCTGCCAGACTCTCGATCTTTTCGGCGAATTCACGAAGGCGAGGAGAGTCGGATAAACGAGACTGTGGTTAACCTCGAGCATCTCGAGGCTAGACTGTGGTTAGTGAGGATGGTATCAAACAATCTGGCAAACTGTCAGTGTCTAACGCCTTAGAAGTTTCGCCGCCTAGCGAGAATGGGCGACTTATTTGATTTGGTTGTCAGCTTCTCCGCTACGAGCGCCCAGGGCACTACTCCACAAGACGCTCAAACGCAGTTCAAATCGAGCTGATTCGAAAGAGGTTGGTTGTAGACATTATTTATAGATTACTGTATTTAACACAATCGCATCATTTGTTCACCACATCAGTTAGCAACCATGTTACTGTGATGTGAGGTTTATTACAGTTGCAAATACAATTATGTTGATTAAGTAGTGGCAGTTTGAACCGTATCGTATCCGAATCGAGGTCGAGCGTCATTTCTGTAGCCATCGGCATCAATGCATCGTCATTTTTTCTTTCTTTCTTTCCTTATAATACTGTAGATTCCCCGAGTATCGATTCGCGAATTGGCACTGTTGTTGAGCGACATGTATGTTTGCATTTTGTGTTGAGATATATATCTAACGGTAATCGTTTACTTAACTGGCCTAAATTATTACGGCTTTATGCCGACGGGTTTTACTAGCTATGCTGGACCATTTTGAGATAATTACGTTATTGCAAAGTATTATACATAGTTGGAAAGGCCTATTATTAAGATACATTATGGTATCAGTTGTATGGCTGTATGTTAATTAGTTTTCATTTTAGAGCACTTTAAAGACACCCCCGTCAAAGTTTTCAAAACACGTTTTTTTTCTATTTTGATCAAAAAAGTGTACCTGGTCTAAAAAATGTACTAATATTAATGTTAATGTATTTTTTTTACATATTGTGGAAGTACCCAATGTTCTCAACCTGTGTGGGGATCATTCATACCAGGGCATCCATTATTTTTGTTGCAAGAAAGCTGTAAACAGTGTTATATTTCACTTATTTTGCACATTTTTACAGGGGCGGTTGGTAAAAAGTAAAAAACAATCACAGTATATACCCTACAGATATATATTTTAAACTCAGTATCTACTTCTAAGCATGTTTAACATGTACAGATCATTAGCATTATTATATTTGTGAACAATATTTTTTACAAGATTTTTTAAAACTGCAAACTTTTATGTATCTTTACAGAAGCATGTTCACAGCTGAAGACATGCTGATGCAAGATGAATATTTGACATGTGTATCATGTAGAATGATGATCATTGGAAAGATATATTATTAAGATACATCATGGAATCAGTTGTGTGGCTGTAGGTTAATTAGTTTTCATGTTAGAGCACTTTACAGACACCCCTGTCAACATTTCCAAAACACGTTTTTTCTATATTGATTAAAAAAGTGTACCTGGCTTAAACAAATTAATAATATTAATGTAATTTTTTTTACATATTATGGAAGTACTCAATGTTCTCAACCTGTGTGGGGGTCATTCATACCAGTGCATCCATTATTTTTGTTACAAGAGAGCTGTAAACAGTGCTATTTTTCACTTATTTTGCACATTTTTACAGGGGTGGTTGGTAAAAAGTAAAAAAAACAACCACAATATATACCCTACAGATATATATTTTTAACTCTATCTACCTCTAAGCATGTTTGACATGTATAGGTAATTAGCATTATTATATGTGATGCGCCATGCCAAAACCAGGCGCTTCTCGCTAAATTTTGTTCGGCGCAGGAGCCTAAAATGCATGGTGCCCGTTCGAATTGTCGAAAATCGGTTAACGACGGAATCAAACAACGAAATTATCCAGCTTTCCATAAATCCATTTATATAAGCTGAAAGATTGTTCAAACTAGTAATATTTAGCACTTTATTGAGGCCCCTGATTAATTAACATCGCGGTTGAGAAGTCTGAAACAAAGCCATGTTTACGTGCTTTTGATCGACTGTCTTCGCTCGCTTACAAGTGGGAAACCCCACATGTTATACATGGCTGGAAAGCTTATGACGTCAACTACACGTGTGATTGGGAATCTCTTACTCTAGACCAATAGAACAGCTCCTATTATACATACTTTATCCAGCAACAAAGTGCTGTTGTTGCTATGGAAGTTGCGAAACGCTCGCTGATTGGTCAAAAACGTAAGCGCGCATGCGCAGTCGGCTTGTTTACACATTCCTTTCGTCTTTGTTCGCCAGTTTTGCCTGCTGTTTTCGTCTTCGATTCGTTAATGAATTGCACTATGGCATCGAAAGAAGCTTATTTAGCTACCGAGTTGGATCGTGCGAGGGGGTGCAATCTCGAGGACAGCAATTTAGCTGCAGTGATTGAATATTAGTTCGAAGGCCGTGTCGAGCCCGTGAAAGTCGCCTCGGCAGGGGCAGGGGAAGACAACATTGAGCCTGCACTGGTTGGCTCAGCGCCAGCGGGAGCGGACTTTCCAAATTGGGGAAACTGACATTGTGTAGTGTTATTATATATGTAATGTGTAAATAATGTTTCATTTTAAGATATTTCAGGGATTTACTTTAGGGGTTCGGCACCCAGTGCTCGCGGTAGTCTCCGGGAATACCAAACCTGGTAGTAAATGAGGTGGCATTCAATAAATAATACGTTTTTCCACTTTATACTTCTGCATCTAATTTATACACACCTACTGGAGGAACATACGTAATTTCATTCCATTTGGAGCATTATAAGTGCATGGTTGCTATGGGAGAAGCAATTTTTCAATGCAGTTTTTAAAGCTGATTTTCTCAAAACTATTATTCCAAGAACGTGTACACTAAAAGTGTAATATCTTGGCCCATGAGTAAGGTACACTCTTCATGTTGGTGTCATTTTAAAGCTGTGTATCTCTATTTGAATCTGTAATAAAATGGTTTTGTAAAATTGTCGAGAAAAGCCTGGTTTTGGCGTGTGGCATCACATATATGTGAACAATATTTTTTACAAGATTTTTTAAAACTGCAAACTTTTATGTATCTTTACAGAAACATGTTCACAGCTGAAGACATGCTGATGCAAGATGAATATTTGACATGTGTATCATGTAGGATGATGATCATTGGAAAGATAGATTATTAAGATACATCATGGAATCAGTTGTGTGGCTGTAGGTTAATTAGTTTTCATGTTAGAGCACTTTAAAGACACCCCCGTCAACATTTCCAAAGCACGTTTTTTCTATTTTGATTAAAAAAGTGTACCTGGCTTAAACAAATTACTAATATTAATGTTAATGTATTTTTTTTTACATATTGTGAAAGTACTCAATGTTCTCAACCTGTGTGGGGGTCATTCATACCAGTGCATCCATTATTTTTGTTGCAAGAGAGCTGTAAACAATGCTATTTTTAACTTATTTTGCACATTTTTAGAGGGGCGGTTGGTAAAAAGTAAAAAAAACAACCACAGTATATAACCTACAGATACATTTTAAAACATGGTGTCTATTTCTAAGCATGATTGACATGTATAGGTCATTAGCATTATTATGTATATGAAAGTATTGTTTACAAGGTTTTAACTGCGAACTATTATGCAGATTTTGACAGAAGCCTGTAGGATGAAATGTAAGCTTTTATTGTCATACTTATTGCATTATCTGGGTGTATTAATAGTTAAAATAAGTAACAACTACTATAAATATGTACGTAATTACAAGTATCATATCAATGTGTGTGGATCGTTGAGTGAATAACCATTCTGACACAATATTTCATACCAACTATCAGTTGTACATAATTTTTGGAGTTTCATACATCTTCGCCCATCATCTAGGCCATCATCATATCCAAAATAGATAAATTTGGCATAAACAAATATTTACATTATTACTAATATAGTCATTATAGTCACTATACATAAGTCGTATCCACAGTTATTATAGTACTTATAATGAAAAACAATCAGAAAGCACAGTGTAAATCATATTAACATTCCAAGTGTAAGACTGTCAGCTTTGAACTAATGTGAGTAATGGATGCCTTTCTTCGTCTTGTCTGCTGGGACATCGTTTGACAGGTCAGTCACGCTGTCACTTTGCAAGTTTGTTTACATGTTTTATCTCCCGCCAAAATTAGCAAAACACCCTCCAGAACTTTACACTGCTACACGATAATACAGTTAGATAGATTTATTCCTACTTACACACGTACTTGAAGAATGGATATTTATGAACTTTCAACAACTACGACGAGAAAGACGAACTTGAAACAACAGCGGCCTAGGACATCGCATAATTTATTATTCTGACGTGTGTGGCGCCACCTAACGTTCAAACAGCTAGATAATTCTTCGCGTCAATGGATAGTGATAGGGGGTTGTTTTAGTTGTACAATACATTACTAGCCAGACCTAGCCAAAATAAAAAAAAATATTTTTGTGTTAATAAATGATCAATGAAAGACGTACAATTGTTTTTTTCGTGAATCAAGGTGAATCCCGGATTTGTGAGAATCGTGAAATTTTCACCTTAAAAAACATTGCTTTCACCTAAAGAAATAAAACAGGATGTACATCAGAGTAAAGAACGTTTATTCAGCTTTACAGGCATGTGCACACTTTTATTATACGTGGTCTATATCAGCTGCTATGGATCGTTAAAGGCACCCCCTATAAACGGGCCTCTCTGGGTACACGTTTTGGTCTACTTACCGATCATAGCACTACTAGCGCCACCTAACGAGCTCCGACATTGCTAGTTTTACAGCATTTTTGTACCTGAATGCCTTCCTTACATCATTCCGCATATGTTCCTGTAAAAAAGTTCATATAATTCTTTAAAATATTGTGATTTAGGCCACTTTTAATCACTTCTACACATCAAAACAGCAGAACCGAATGCATGATAAACATGGCGCGTGTGCGATTTGCGCATTAGTCACGCCTCGGTGCCATCAGAACCGCGAAGGCGATGTTTGCGTGTACTGGGCAAACAATTATGCAACGTAAAAAATTAAGAGAAAAAATTTAGAAAATAGGCTCCAAAAATATTTCACACGAAGAAATACTAGAAAAAAATGTAAACATTCTTCACAGTTTTCATATTAAACGCAACATTTGTAGAGCACATACAGTCGCTTCTAACGTAATATTTCATATTTTATTTAATGAAATATTTTATGTACTCTCTTTACATTAACATGTTCATTTAAATAATTTACAAATAATAATTAAATTATATGCATATTCATATTTTTGGGAACCACCAAATACATATTTAGTTTTTTTAATAATTCTAAACTGGTGAGTAACCAAACCACATATGTATTGCTTTTCATGTATATGCTGTGTCTGTGTGCAGTTGTAGTATCACCGGATTTGTCTGAATACACATTTCTTGATCGAATGACTGATAACACATTCACAGCTCACATCCAGCGGATACACAATCCTGTGCATTCAATGTGTATTCGACGGTTATGCACCCGTCACGGCAGTTCGTGCAAATGCTACACAATTTCTTTTGTGCGTGGAAGAAAGCCACACGATGTAAATACTTACTAAATAGTGTTATTATTTAGGCTTGGACAAGGATTTCCTACAGCAATTTACCTTATTTTTGCATGTGCCTACATAGGGGTATAAATATGAAGCGTTAATCAGAACAACAATAACAGGAACATTGTATAAAGCCTGTGCCGGATTAGCCATGGTACAGGTGGTGTACTCGTACTCAGCACTCGCCACCCCCCCCCCCCCAACAATAAAGATGTGTAACTAAATTTTTACAATGCAAATGAAGGTTATTACATATACCGCATGTTGTATTTTTGTGTATTTATGTGAGGAGGTTTTTTATTCCTAGTTTCCATTTAGGTGGGGGCAGAGAAATGTATGTTGTGATGTGATGCTAGGTCTACTGATTTTGTATAATAAAAAGTGTAAAGATCATCTAATAAGTAATTACCCACATCATTGGTATTTCTCCTATTCAATACATATGAAGTGTCAACATGTACGTGACTGAATTATTTAAAATAAACAAGATGCAGAAAAATTATGTTGCATTACTGAAAGGTCAAAATAATAATGATCGTTAGGGGTTTTGTCCGTGAGGAGTTATGTCCGTACTCCATTTGTAACAATATTTAACAAGATTGCCATCCAAGGCAAAGGCCCAGATGGCAAGCGGACAAGGACACCATGGGCTTATCAAGAGTCGGCACCTAACTGTCCTTTTCAAACTAGCCTCCTGATGGAGACATGCTTTTAATCTTTGGTGATCACTTCACTGATATGGGTTCCAGACTTCCAGCAGTGGACCAGCGGTAAGCTTATTGTCTTTAACATCTGTATCAATAAACCCGCCAAGCAGCAGTGCAGTATGAGTTACACCAGCAAACAACTTTAAAACACCATTGTTACTTTGCGATCTTTTTATTCAAATAAATATAAGAAACTTTTACAATAGTTGGTTCATGGAGTTCTTTACATATAACTGGTAATTGATGTTAATGATAATGAAACTGACAATGATGGCTTGTAATAAAAAGTTATGTAGTCCCATAATGATAATAATACATTTCTGTTTTTACGTAATTGTAGCAAGGATATTGAATACTCTATGACGACTGCATCCCTTCAAAAAATCTAAATGACTGTAAACTGTTGTATTTTATTTATTACATGTCAAAATCACACTAGCAGTTACAATAGTGTAACACGTCAATTAATTAATTACTAGTATGTTAATGTTTATATTTTGTTGAATGTGTGTATGCGCAATGAAAGGATTCGTTTATTTCACATATGTTACGAGAAAGTAATTGATGTTATTTAATATGAACAATTAAAATTGTTTCTGAGCTATATCTTCTTCCCATTAATCACTGGCAAGGCGGTACTACATCATGATTTCTCCGCATGATATTGCTGCGAAAACCTACAACACAGAATACAAGTTTTATCATGCCTGCCGTGAGATACTCGTACTTTATCAACGGGTTAATGAGGCACAGATCCTCTACGATCACTGACTCGATGTTCATTCCGCTATTTTTCGTTAGTACGACTCATGATATTGAAGAGTGTACATGATACTTTCTACGAATATGCAACAAGGCGTGCGACTTAGATGGATGACTTTCTTTTAACCTTGATGGTGCAGAATGAATTTACTGACGACTGTTTCAACTCCCTCCCCCTCCCCCTCCCCCTCCCTCCCTCCCTCCCTCCCCATCAGAAGGAAACCAGACATGCAATATCAGCATAATTTAAAAAAAAACCTTTGTTCACCAAACGACAGATAATTTAACCCATGCATCCTTTTAAATTTTTTATTTTAACAATGACATACAATATCAACAATATAATTGTTAATTGCAAAAACAATAGTCTTTGTTCACCAAACTACAGAAAATTTAACCCGTGGATTCTTTTAAATTTTGTTATATTAACAATGACATACATATAGTTGTCCCCATAAAGTTGCGCATGATATGCAATATCAACAGTATAATTTTTAATTACAAAAATAATAGTCTGTTCAGCAAACTACAGATAATTTAACCCATGGATTCTTTTAAATTTATTATATTAGCAATGAGATGTCATCTTATAGCTGCGCATGCGCATAACATCTAATATCAACCATATAATTTTCACACAAAAAATATTTCCAACATCAAATATTCAATTAAATTAGAAGTAACTGTATGTGCTCTACAAATGTTGCGTTTAATATAAAAACTGGAGAATATTTTTATTTTTTGTAGAATTCTTTCATTTGAAAAATTTGTTGAGTCTACTTTCTCTTTTTTTTCTGTCTTAATTTTTTACATTGCGTAAGTGTACGCTTGATACGCACAAAGATCACCTTCGCGGTTCTGATGGCACCGAGGCATGACTAATGCAAATCGCACACGTGCCATGTTTATCAAGCAATCAGTTCCGATGTTTTGATGTGAAAACTGATTAAAAGTGGCCTAAACATAATATTTTAAAATAATATATAAACTTTTTTACTGGAACATATGCGGAATGATGCAAGGAATGCATTCAGGTACAAAAATGCTGGAAAAATCATCGGCATAAAGCCCTAATAATTTAGGCCAGTTAAGTAAACGATTACCAAATTTCCGCATGACTTTATCGCATCTTGATTCTTGTGATTGATGCCTGGCAGTCATGTTGTAGCCGATGGCAGGCATGTCAAGAGGTTTTTGTTACCCTACTCAAAGTTTGACTATAGGATGTAGCTTAATTCTATGGGGAAATATTAATATTTAAAGGTCACCACCATCAAGAAAAGTGTCTGGTAATTTTAAGCCAATTTATAAAATGCATGAACATAATTGATTTGTTTGTTACATATCCTGCATTTGTAGTATCAGCGTAAAGGCTACTGTAAGAAATTACTAAATGCAAAAATATTTACTCTAGTATTATTCTACAGGAATATATTAATGTTGTAAGATCACCACCATCAAGAAAAGGGTCTGCCGGAAGATGTTGATAGTAAAATAATTTATGCAGACCAAATTGTCTATAGTAGCAGAGGCCATAAGCGATTCATCTGAATCAACCAATATATTCATCATTGGTGATTTTAACGCGGATTTTAAGAACCCCAGTCTTTTTACTCCATTTCTCAATGCTTTTATAAACGACTGTCACCTTATCGCAAGTGACACATTGCTTCTCCCCTCTGATGCTTTTACATATGTTAGTGATGCGCACGGCTCAAGGAGCTGGCTCGGCCACGTGCTCACCACCCACTCTAGTCACTCATCAATGTCTGATATGGAAGTTAAATATGATTGTGTCTCTTCTGACCACTTACCTCTATGCTTTTCTATATATGTCAAGTTATTACCTTCCTCTGAAGCTACCATACAGGAGAAAATTCAAGCACCTCATCCTGTGTGGAATGCTGCCTCCCCCCAGGAACTCCATAACTATCATACACAAACTGGTTTGCTTTTATCTGCTATTGATGTACCTCATGAGGTTTTAAGATGTACTAACCCTAATTGTAATGATGAAGCCCATCGCACTTTGCTAAGCAACCTTTACAATGATATAAAATCACTCAAAGACGCTGCCGAGGTAATCCCTACTAAGGCTAACAACACGTCTTCTAAATATACTGTTCTTGGCTAGAACGACCTAGTCAGAGACTCCCATCAAGCTGCTAGAGAATCTTTCTCTTCTGGCGTTCTGCTGGGAGTCCTCGCCATGGTCCCTTGTATGATATAATGGAAATTAGATGCGCTCATTTTAAACGCAACAAAAGACTGTGAAAAAATGCTGAAATTCTTAAAGCTGAAAGACATGCTTCTAAACTATGTAATAATGACTTCAAAAACTTCTGGAAGGACATAAAACATATGAATAACGCCAGGTTGTCAAATCCTAGCAATGTTGGTGGCGCTTCCAGTGTTGGAAATATAAAGAATATGTGGCTTCATCATTACCAGTCCCTACTTAACTCTATACCTGGCTCTCCAGTCAACATCAAGAAGATCAATGAATACTGTAGCAATGTACAGCTTAATGTTCAAATGATTGTTAATGTTAAGGAAATTCAAGATATAATACATGCAATGCCTGTAGGCAAAGCACCGGGTTATGATAGTGTAAGTAACGAACATTTTAAATATGCGAATGAAAAACTTCATAGCCAATCATAGCCCCCATAATTAAAAATAAGGCGGGTGACCTGTCTGATAACAACAACTACCGACCCATTGCTCTAGCCACAATTGCTAGTAAATTATTTTAATCCTTGATATTATCCAAGGTTTCTACTTTTTTATCTACATGTGTAAACCAATTTGGATTTAAAAAGCATCACTCAACTGAAATGCTCATATTTTTATTAAAAGAACTCTTTCGACACTACATAGTGAATGGCTCATCTATGTATGCTACTATGCTGGATGCCTCTAAGGCCTTTGACAAAGTCAATCATAGTAAGCAATTCACCAAACTAATTGACCGGGGATGTCCTTCTTTTATTGTTCGCATTCTTTATTACTGGTACAGAACCCAGAAATTCACTGTCAGATGGTGTTGTAGCTTCTCAGAATTTTTTACCGTTTCAAACGGTGTTAAGCAGGGTGGAATCCTTTCTCCACATCTTTTTAACGTTTACATGGATGACTTAAAGTGTAAATTTGAATAAATTACAAATTGGTTGTCTTTATGCAGGAACCATATGGCAATATGTTTGATATAACATATAACACCAACAAATCTTTCTGTATGGTTATTGATAACAAACCTAGGGACAAGAACAATATTCATCCTGTTGTTATCAATAACCATACACTACCTTACACTGAGAAATGTAAATACCTTGGCCATATTATAAACAATAATCTTACTGATGATGACGATATTGCCAGGCAGAAAAGATGTATCTATGCTCAGGCAAATGCTTTAGCCAGAAAATTTTACTTATGCAACAATTCCATTAAAACAACTTTATTTAATTCATACTGTGGTTCAATGTACACCTCAAGTCTTTGGTGTCATTTAAAAAAAACAGTCTGAAAAGTATTACTGTCGCTTATAACAACAGTTTTAGAATTATACACAACCTGTCACCCCGCTGTAGTGCAAGCCATATGTTTGCTACTAATTATGTTAAATCCTTTAAATGAACGTATTCACTCATCAATTTTTAGCCTTTTATGCCGGTTGGAAAAATCCGACAATATACTTTTTGTGAGTTATCTTCATACTTTTATTTATTATCGAAGTCCATTGATTAAACATTGGATTGATCAATTGTGTGCTTTTAATTCATGATGTTTGTACTTTTATACAAATATATTTTTTATCCTGACTTATCTTATATATATATTTTACTACACGTCATGTATGTATATTTATATATATATTTTTCTCACTACATGTACCTCTATTGTTCATCATGTGTGTATATGTATGTTTTTTTTACCTGTATGTATTTATAATATTATGGGCTCTTGCCTGAAATAAAACATTATCATTATTATTATTAATAAACAGGAAATACAAAAAATGCAAGAGGAGTGGAAGCAGATGTTTAAAAAGCTTGGACTGAGGATGATGTGGGTTGAACAACAGAGAGAGGAATTAAACATCACTCGTTTACGGAAAAGGTTTTTTTACTTCTTCCAAACGATGGTGTGCAAAAAATACCAAATAAATTCTTTAAAAGGTAACAGTGATTGAAAGATTGATTCATTATCTTTAGACTCATGTATACATATTAGCAATTGCTATTTTTTTCTATGGTAAAAATGGCATTAAAAGTTAACTATTTTATATTAGTGCAGATACGCAACAGCAAAAAGCAGATTTGTTTGATGTGCCTACTGATGGGTGTGTAGCAGGAAGTGAGAGGTAGGAGGTTGGTTTAAAAATTGGTGGGAGGTGGCATGTTGGGCTCAAAAATAGGTGGGATTGGTGGGAGCTGGACTCTAAAAATGATGGGAAACCTGTGGGAGATGGGAGGTTGGTCCCCAAAACAGGTGGGAGAGGGAAGATGGACCAGGCTGTGCCACACCCTCTCACATGTTGGCAATCATACGTATTCTTTTTCACTGTCTTGCAGTTGATCAACTGACTTGTTAGAGTGACAGTGGGAGGCCCAGTGTGCTGAGTGAGCAGTGTGCTGAGTGAACAGTGTGCTGAGCGTTTTCAAAGGATTTGACGTTATGGATCCTCTAGGATGTTGTAGGTAATGTCACATACTGTAGGAGTATAATGATGAATGCAGGATGTTTGAAGAATGCGAGGCTGTAAGGACAAGTTGCAAGTTGTGTGATTTGTGCTGAGTTTTTATTTATTACTTTACATGTTAATTCAGAGGCTTTGTTTCAGATATAATAATCATAAAGCATATATGTACATCTGTAATTCCAAATGGGAAAGGTTCCATAAATTATTTCCAGTGATATTATTCTGGTGATTGAGAAATTAGGACAAATGTGGGCATACAAAATATGTGATGAAATGGTGAGTCGTACATGAACCTCTGCTGAGGACAATGTCTATTGTGACCTTTGACATGTTTAAAACTAAAAAAATTACTTGATTTTCTTTTATAGCAGATAATAGAATAAAAAAAGGTTTGTTCATGCTGATAAGTGCATAAATCTGATGAAGAAATATGAAACGTATCCATCACTGACACAAGACTGTTGTCCATTATAGTTAGATGTTTGTTATATCAAGTGTACTTCATAGACACAATACGATTGGTCATTATTACTGGATAATCAGCATACATACGTGCCAACTCTTATGGTTTATCTGTGACTCTTAAATTTTATGGTCTTAGGAGGAGACATTCCGTATGGTTTTTGTGTTTTGAACAACAGTTTGGCTTTTCTGTATTGTGGGTTATGTCAGGCATGCAGCATGCAAATAACATCTAGTTCATCAATTTAAAACAATAAATATATCCCAATTTCCTAGGGTGAGTTCCTTTTCAGCATGCCTGGCAAACAAGCAGACATAGATAATCACACAGGTTCATTTGTGGATTTATGTTACCAGTCTTGCAGATGTTCACCACTCAGGATTGGCATGTATGAGTATAGCAGATGCAATGACCATTGCATTTATGATTAAATTGTTTAAACTGAGGAAAACTAAGAATCATTCTAAACATATTATTGTTACAGACCACAAAAAAATACAACCGCACAAGCCACTACAGCTGCTGCTAATAAGGGCAGCAGCATGGATGAATTGAATGCTTGCAGACTGGGGCTGTCCAAGAACTACATGAAACGTGCTGCAAAGGAAAACTATCCAACATATACAACTCACCAGTGCATGGTTCGAAATCACTTAACGCTTGAGGTAAGTAGTAAATAAGTACATGTACAATATTTCAGGTATGCCTTTATTAGTAATAATTATTGTTCTGTTTATTCATTTGTTGTCGCTCTCCTCTTTATTCCTGTAGTCCGGGGTGAGGCGGCTGGCACCGATGCTGGTCATTGATTTTTTTCCCCTTCTTCATCACTAGTTTTGTTTCACTGCCGTCTCCACCAGCCATCTCCACTCCCCCATCCCTCACCTTCATTCTCCACTCCTCCATCCCTCGCCCTCATTCTCCACTCCCACCAAATCTCTCTTCATGCAGTCCTCCCATCTCAGTCTCGGTCTTTCTCTTCTCCTACCCTCCACTCTAAGCACATCCACACTCTTTGTCAACCCCTTCCACTCTTTCCACATGTCCAGCCCACTTTAGCTGGCTCCTCACCAGCTTCCTTGTGAGACTATCTCTCATACAAACTTCCTCCCTCAGCTCCTCCATTCTTCGCGTGTCCATTTTGTGACTCCTGCAATTTTTCTCACCCAGTTATTCTCATAAACTTTCATCGCCATGGTCTCTAGGCCATACAGGTAGGCTGGTGTTATTCATGAGCTAAGCACCTTTCCTTTTAGCTTCTGAGATATATGTCTATCATACCTATCACCCCTTCCACTTTCTTCCATGCACTCGCCCTAGCTTGTATTCTCCTTCGAATTTCCATCTCCATGCCGCTATCCCTACAAACCGCTCCTGCCAGATATACAAAACTGTCTCGTTGGGTCAGTTTTTTCCCATTCATTCTTATATCTAGATCTCTTTTCTGCTGCTTGACCCAAAGCATCTCCATCTTCTCTAGACTTTCAGTCGATGTTCATCCTTTATTAAGATGAAATGTTGGTGAAATGGTGTATGTATTTGTGCACTAAATAACACCTGCTGTTAATGACATTTTAGCAAGTTACAAATTATCTTTTATTCATAGATCTATGAGAAACTCTACAAAAAGGTGACTTCAAATGGTGTCACCCTCGACAAATGTATTCAGCCGTCTGTTGATTTTACTGGCAAGATCACTGGGCTGGTTGCTGGTGATGAAGAATCCTACACGGTAAGTCACAAAGTTGTGGAATTATTACATATGCAGACCTGCGGCACCACATTGTATGGATTTGCCATATGTACAATATCATATCCCATTTTATATGGATTTGTTTCAAATGGAAAAATCTTAATATATTACATATGTTCTTATATTTATCACACAAAAATAATATTTAAATATACTTGGAAGATTTCCAGCAAAACCTGGCAGATTTTGTTTGGAGTAGGTATATTTTATAGACTGATATTTTGTACTCAGCTAAGGCCAGACATGGCAGCTGAAATTACGTATTTAAAAAAATATATACTCCAAATGTTTTTCCTCCGTATTCCAATAGCTTTGTATGTTAATTTTTATAAAGATTACATGCCTCTAAATCACTTTTATTCGTGAATAAAGTGTGCCCCTATAATTTAATAATCCCGTTTTGATTCTCAATATGGAGAACAAGTTTGAAAATATGCGATGTTTAGACCTTAGCAACGCTGCCGTAAATTCACTGCACATCATCTTGTTTAGTACAGATATATGCCCCTTTCTGTCCTCTAATCGCCTGTTTGGATGGCATCCCCGCCCTTTGACCTGTATTCGCTGGACATCGTCATATATGCGAGCAGGATTCTACTATCTCTTTATTTGGCGTTGTGCTACATCACTGTCGGGATGCTCCGCTGTACTTGCAACCTGTGTTAACCCGGATATTTGCATCTATGACGTGTGGTCTCCCACGACCGCGTGGTGACCCAAATATTTCCATATATGGCGCGGACATTTGCATATATGACGCGTGATCTGCCACAATGCAAGATATTGCTATTTCCGAGTGTAAACAACGAACAAAAGTTATGATCGAATAAATTTTCCACAAAGCATGTTTTTGGGTAAAAAAAGAAAGGGAAAGCACAGCAACTGCAGGATACACATGCAAATAACGACACCATGGACGCTGGCTACGGTTCCTGGGGCCGGCGGCGGAGTTGGTAGTACAACGGTGGCACAGGTCAAACGCCAAGGAAGAAGACGGGCCAGCATACGAGGCTGGCAGATTTTACTAAATGTTGTGGAACTTTGTTTGTCTTGTGGACTATTACTGTCTAATTGTTTCTTGGTTGTTCCTGAGATTAACAAATTTAGTTCATATTTTTTATATAGCCTGTCAGCGGCTATTCTTCAAGTGACCTGTGAACAAGTTAAACATTTGGAAACAGTGATATATTATTGTTGAATGCTTGTACAGTTCGGATCAAATAAATTTACTTCTGATTCTGATAGCCAATCTTTGTCGGCCATTTACAAAAAATGCATTTTATAAATTTGTAATCTGTACAACTCGGGTAATATTAAAGTCATGTCAATCAGGTTTACACTGTTATATTCTGCATTACTTTCTTCATGCAATAACAAGCTTATATTTGTAATAATTGCTTAATCTATTTGTAATGAAGGTATTTATAATGAAAAACACTGGATCTTTTGTCGACAATATTTTTTATTCAAAATAAAATATATAATTTCCTAAAATTACAAAACATGCTGGTTATTGCATAATATCAAGTTATCTAAATATGACAGTGAAAGAATTGTGATCTTACCTGCTGTAGTAATGGTTGGGGACCATGCACAAAGTTATTTATGACATGACAGCCATCTTGTTTGTTACCATGGCAACAGGGGGTCTGAATCAAAAAGTTCACATATTTTTTACTCTCCTTGACCTATCTTTCTTACTGGATAAATAAGTTTGCCATAATTACCAATACAAAAAATACCCTATTCAGATGCCATATCTGGCCTTAACCATTTTTATACGGATTTCTATAGCTTTGAATTTAAAAGTAAAAAATACAATTTTCAGCCAAGCAATTGTGGTAGGTCTGTAAATGACATTTAGCTACCATAAAACTGGTATTATGAGAACATGACAATGATGGTTGTTAGTATTAGTGGGACATTTGGCACTCAAACATTTGACCATTTTTTCCAGTTGTTCAAAGAGTTGTTTGATCCTGTACTGAATGAGCAGCATCGGGGATTCAGTCCAAAGGACAAGCACCCAGCACCTGAATTGGATGCATCTAAGGTAGATATTATTCTTTAGTAAGATGTGTTGTGCATAACTGGCGTATATGTTCTTCATCAAGGTGCTGTGCTATAGTCATTGCCTATTATGTCAGCAAAGTCAGTTTGTTTTCTAGACCTGTGTTCAAATAGATGTTAATGACAAAACTAGCCCAAAAAAAGCTATTCCAACATAAATATATCATTGATACTAGACAACAGTAATAATGGTATATCTGTATTCTGTTTAGAAATTGACATACTACAAGTATTTGAAGTTTCCAACTAATTAGTTATGTCAGAATGCAATAATTAAACCACACAAATGCAATAATTTAAAAAAGAATTCTGAAGTATGTATATCCCTCCCTCTCTCCCTTGCTCCCTCCCTCCTTTTTGTTAGTTGGGCGTATGCTATGTCCCAATCTGTTGCTGTTGTCAGCTTAATGGTGGCGACCTGGATCCCAAGTATGTGCGTTCATGCCGCATCCGTACTGGACGAAGCATCAAGGGCTGCTGTCTCCCTCCGGCTATCACTAGGGCTGAACGTAGGGAGGTGGAGTCTGTCATCATTGGAGCTCTGGCAGGATTAAAGGGAGACTTGTCGGGCGTGTACTACCCACTCAGCAAGATGAATCCTGAAGACGAAAAACGTTTGATTGAGGTGTGAATTTTTTATGTAATACAGTGGGACCTTGTTTATCTGCACCCTTTGGTTCCCAAGTGTTTTGGCTGAATTATCAAAGTTTGCATATTGGTGAATCACAGAATGATGAAGCAATATACTGTGTATTGAGATATGTTCACAAAAATCATACAGATTATTGAATAATGTGGATTATCGAAGAACGGATTAACAAGGTTTCACTGTACATGGTAATAGTCATCCTAAAAGACAGTAAAAGGTACATTAAATATATAGCCATGTTGTTATTGCATACCCTGTTATGTCGCGGATTCAGATATAACAAGGTTGGTCATGGACCCCGATTTTCTACTGCCAGGGGGAAATGCCAAATGGGCTTGTTTTTCAGGGGCGTTCGTGTGCCTACACTATGATCACCACACTGATCTAATTCATAACTAGCACTTGTTTTGTAAATGTCAATAAACAAGTGTCAACGTGTTGCTTTTTTTTTTATGCTGCCGACATCAATCGCTGTCGCTTGCTTCGCTTTGGTGTTTTGTAAATTGCAATTGAGATTCATAAGAATCAGATATACAGTCTTAAATGAAATTTAGTATGCAATACCATATATATGACACTGGGGTGAAATGGCATGCTTCCATTACATTGTAAATCTAATCATTTTCACGATGCGAAACCAACATGCCAAATGCCTAACCCAAGGTGCTACTGGTGCTCGAAAATAAGAATTCGAGAATGTCGAGATTGGTTGAAAGACGAAATGAAACCATTATTAATTCTACCTATTGTCTTTTTCTAAGTTTAATCAGCTTTCATACTGCGTGTGTCAACTCATATACATTTTTGGCTGTTCAGATCCAGGTTATTATTTTCGATTCATAGGGTCCAGTACGTCGTCACCATAGCAAATCTATTCCATAGCGGTATACATACATATATTTTACTCAGTTCAACATTCAGCAGGGTGTGACATTTAAAAATAATACGTGTTGATGCTAGTTGACTCAGCGTATTGACGTATAAGACAGTGCTGCCATCACACAGTGCCTTCAACAACGTTCTTGGACTTGTTGCAGCAGGCGGCGATCGCTGTTGTTTAGTAGCTCCTTGGTGGCAGATATGGGAACACCTAATGTGCCTCGCGTACAACACGATCTGAAATTGTGGACCCCAACCACCATGTTATTATGAGGCTCGACTGTATGATGCATACACATTACAGAATAACATATGTGTGGAAAGAAATATTTAAGGGGATGTGATAGTCAACCACAGTGATGCACATTTGGCTCAGACATAGACCGATTCAACTTGAAAATGTTGATCAGGTCATTTGTCCTATAAAATTATCATTGGAGCGGTCATATGTCCTGTCTTTTTTTATCACTGCAGACACTGAGAACAACCTTTACTGAACTCTGCAATTCGTTCGCTATTTCAGTTTCTCCCTATTCGGCTGCGTCAGCAATTCATGCTGATGCGTTGTCTATTTCTGGCCCTGTAGTAGGCACTTCAATAATAATAGACATTTTAAAAATGCAAAGTACTTAGGTTACTAAGCATTAGGATCGCTGTTTTACAAAAAGTTGTATATATTTATTGAAAGAAAACACAAAAACGAGAGTCTTGCCTGCGTACGAGACAACATTTTTTCAAATTTTTATTGTATTAAAATGTCCTATTGTTTTTGTGGAGTCAGGACATTGTGTCCTATTGATTTCAGAGGTTCAGGAGATTTTGTTCTAATAAATCACCTGGAGTTGATGTGATATCTCCAAAACTGCTTAAGGAAATTGTTGAACTAATTAGTACACCACTTGCAAATGTGTTTAACTTGTCACTAGAAGAAGGAATAGTTCCTTCAGAATAGAAAGAAGCAAACATTACACCGCTATTTAAGAAAGGATCGAGGAACAAACCAGAAAATTACAGGCCAGTCAGTTTAACATCAGTTGTATATAAATTACTCAAAACATTAATTAGAGACCACATGGTGGAATTCCTTGTAAAACATAAATTAATAAATACATCTCAACATGGATTCCTAAAAGCAAGGTCATGTCTAACCAATCTCTTATGTTTTTTGGAAGAAATTGCAAAATGGGTAGATGACGGGTCACAAGTGGATGTTGTCTATTTAGATTTTCAGAAAGCTTTCGATAAAGTGCCACATCAAAGATTGTTACTTAAACTAAAAGCCCACGGTATAGGTAATGATGTTATAGGTAAACAACTGGATAGAAAAGTGGCTTACAGACAAAAGACAGAGAGTAATAGTAGATGGTGAGATTTCAAACTGGAAATTTGTTTTGGGTGAAGTACCACAGGGATCAGTATTAGGCCCTATACTGTTTTTAATATAAATGATTTGGAAGATGACATATCTAGCAAAGTACTGACATTTGCAGATGACACTAAAGTATTCAGAAAGGTTATTAATGTTACAGATAAACAAAGTTTACAGGATGATCTAGATAGATTAGTTAAATGGTCAGAAAAATGGCAAATGTTATTCAATTTTGGGAAGTGTAAATGCATACACATAGGACATGGAAACATGGACGAAGAATATAAAATGGGGGATGCTACACTAGGTAGAACCACACAAGAAAAGAACTTAGGAGTAACATTTAGTGCTGACATGAGTTTCAGAGCAATGTGGTATTGCTGCTTCGAAAGGAAATCAAATTCTAGGGCTAATTAGGAGAACTCAGAAACCAGGTATTAAAAAAGGATATTTACAACATTTTCAAGATATTATGTTATTGAACATAATATGCTGAGATTACTAATTATAACAGGTATGACACAGTAATCAGATTTGCAGGAAATTCCACAGACATTTTTTTCCCACAAAAAGAAAACATCTTGTTACAAGGTTTACAACGATGCAACTAAGTCATAATTAGCATTTTTCTAACATTAATATTGTATCCTGAAAATGTGGTGATGTTATCTTATCTGGTTACCGAGATATGACCAGTGTGTTCTCTTAAGGGGAGATAGGGCAAATCGATAAGATTTTTTTATTTGCATAGGTAGTGCAATTTTTTAGGCCCAAACTGTATAGTGGATTTTTCTGAATAAACATTGAAATTTTTTATGCCAGACCCTCCGTTTCCATGGTAACAAACAAAATGGCCACCATATGAAGGAATAATAGCCCCTGTAAAAAATTGCAACACTCAAAAAGTAATGGCTATTTTATCATAACCATCATTGGCTTAGTTAACTTAAAAAAATTGAAACATGAATATTGTTCTTTTTCTGAATTTTCAAAGTTATGATATTCTAAATGTAACATTTGTCATAATTGTTATTCACTACCCTAAGATATTGTACAAAACAAAACATTTTGAAAGAACATTTTGGAGAATATGCAGGTGAACACAACAGTCTATACCAGATGACCTAATGTATTATCATTTTAAAGAGTGTTGTACATTCTCATCAAAATGTCATTTCTTGTAAATGGCCATCAAAGATTGAATGATGGTTTTGATTACATGGTACATGCAAGCTTTATCCATGAATAAAACTCATTTAAAGGTATTTCATTATTATAAAAGTGAACTTTATTGATAGTAAACGCACAAAGCTATTGGAATACGGAGGAAACACATTTTGAGTAATTTTTTTCAAAAAATATTCTACCTACCATATCTCCCCTTAAGACAATGGATAACCTGTTGATCAGAATGCAAGGTCATCATTAATTTTAGTCATGAAAACAATTGAACATCATACAACTGTTTCTACATTATACAACTGGCCCATTGATTTTGTTCACAGTTTTAATAAGAAAGTTTGTTTTTCCGTTTCAGGACCACTTCCTCTTCCAGAAGCCCACTGGACACCTGATGGTCAACTCTGGCGCGGTCAGAGACTGGCCAGACGCCAGAGGTATCTGGTAAGTTGAGGTTGCACAGTTAAAGTCACCATCCTTGTAGACTGTAAATCAACGTATCATGCTCACTCAGACCCAGATGTGTTTTATTTGGCCTATATTCTCATGTATGAACATTATAAAACAAAATTCAAGATAGTCAGGGAGCCTCCCATTAATATAGCTGAGGTGGCTATTATATGCTTGTCTTTAATTGATTAGTTTCAGTAAAAGTTTTTAAGATAAATTAATAATTTCTTCACAGATTGTAGTTGAAATGCTATATAATATACCAGATTAAACAAATTTGGAGTTTTTCATTTATTTCGTTATGTTACAAGGTTTTTAAAGCATTTTTGTAAATGTGAAAAAATAGCCAGTAAAAACAAAGTTTAATCGTTTTGAGAAAATCCTCAAAGAAATAAATGACGTACATATATGTATGACAGTGTAACTGATAACTTTACTGCAAATTTTGGTTTACATAACCAATTATGTCTGTTACACCATCGTGAATGAATTAAGCAAAAGTTGAATGACAGCCTAAAGTGGCAGTGTATTTTTGACACAAACCCTTTACCAATCGTAATTTACTGCTGTATTACATTGTGTGCACATAAGACGCATTTGTATGCAAAATTGCAACGTCGTGAGTGTTGTAGTTTTTCTCAAACAATATTTTAAACATCATTTCCTGTTTATTAATGAAAACACAGTCTCAACAAATGCTTGTTTTTGTGTTGAAATTTACGGTTTTTCACTGGCGTTTTAGGTATTGTTGACAAAACATAATGGCCATTTGTAATATTGACATGTCCCCTTAATTTGCCACCACAATTGCCCTTAAATCTGTATTTGTAACACGTGTTGTCGTCTTTGGTATCAGTCGCTAGCCATCTAACAAACACGTGACAGGGTGTGTGTGTACAGTCATTTTGATTGGCCCGTAATCCAGCGGGGTCACCAGGTTACATATGCGTAGGCATTTCCGTTAGTGTCAAAGGCACGATAAACTATGTTAATGCTGATATTTGCTGGTTTAAGTACATGATTTAGTTAGGTAGATATAATACTGATGTGTACTAGCATTACAGTAACCAGAGGATGTATGAATTCGAGTCCTTTCAGTGTCCTTTCCTTTTCTCTTACTTGTACCTAAATGAATGTATTCAAATACGTTCACTTCAGTTGTTTACTCCTGCTGATCCTGTGCTCGGTCCATTCGGCGCTTCTTACAACTATCCCCAACAGGCAGTTCAGAACCATTCCTGGATGACTCGCTTTATGTCATGCTCATGGTTTAAGTTTTGGACAGTGTCTGAAATATTAACATAACGATTAAGTTAACAATACCTAGTGGCCACAGCCCATGGAATTGGGCGATTCCCTTATGAAAATATAACATGGTAAATACCATGGTGTTTTGAAACAGGTAAACCATGGTACACCACAATTTACCATGTAATGTCATGGTCTACCATGTAATAACATAGTATATTTTCATTTTTTATCCAACTATAGACATAAAACAAGTATATTGATCAAGAATAAATTAAGCGACTGACACATGGCAGAATTAAATGAAGATTTCACAGAATATATGTGTTTACAAATATATATATATATATATATATATATATATATATATATATATATATATATATATATAATACTAAATACAGCCAAAGATTCACAAAGGAATTTACCATGTAATGTCATGGTCTACCATGTAATAACATGGTATATTTTCATTTATCATCCAACTATAGACATAAAACAAGTATATTGATCAAGAATAAATTAAGCAACCGACACAGGGCAGAATTAAATGAAGATTTCACCGAATATATGTGTTTACATATATATTTATATATATAATACAAAATACAGCCAAAGATTCACAAAAGAATTTGTAAAGACGTAACTTACCTTGTCTTGTGGCACGCCAGTTGCATGATTATTTTTAACAATAATAATGTTAAGTTTTTTTGTAAGAATAACTACATGGACCATATGTATTTTAGTTTCTTTTAATTTTATTTTGGTTCCAGCATGGTGTGTCATCACGCGGGAAACATTCCCTTACACAACATGCAAAATTTAATACAAGTAATAAATCATAGGCATACGGCATGTGTCAGAAATCAGTGCTCGGGCCTCCCTTGGTGCGAGCACTGATAAATCACCTTCCGCGAGTGCTAGCGCCGCATCTGTAGCTGGCAAGCGGGCTGTGATCGGCAAGCAGGCTGATGACTGCATGCTGGTATAAGTTATTGGAATGAAAGTGTTCCTGTATTTGGTTAAACATAATCCTTTAAAAAAAATTTTAAATGGCTGGTCAAATAGAAATTGGACAATAATTATCAAAGATGGAATCATCACCTTTTTTAAAAAGTGGTATCACATTAGCGATTTTTAGTTTGTCGGGAAATATACCAGTAGTTATTGACTGATTAATAATTAGTGTGACCGCTTCACTAATTTCGGTTTTTATAAGCTTTAATACTTTTGTTGAGAGACCATCTTTCCCACAGCTAGGTTTTGGGTGTAAATTATCAGTTATGCTCATATTTTTCATCTTCTAATGGCTTAAATTTTAAAGTATGCAGACTTCAGTTTTTTAAATAATCTTTGAAAAGTTTATCTCCAGTATTGGTTATTTGACAGGCAAAGGTAAGGCCAATATTGGTGAAAAAATGGCCCACTGAATAGTAAGTTTTAATTTCACCTTGTCGACAGGCATAATGGAGGGAAAAACTTCCTAGTGTGGATTAATGAAGAGGATCACATGCGGGTGATCTCTATGGAACAGGGCGGCAACTTGAAGGGCACATTTGAGCGGTTCTGTTATGGGCTACAAGAGGTGTGTTTACTTGGTCTTTGTATGATTCGTTACTTCTTTTGAGTTTAATTGTTCATCGTATGAATTATACTTTTTTCTTTTATGTGTCTGATTTGTAAAACACAATTATTAGAAATGTTGTTGTGTGACATACCAAATAAAATGATATATGCTTCATAGTTTTATTCATTGCAAACTGGATTTTATGACTAAATTGTTTCATGGTTTTTTTTTTATCAGGACAGTAGAAGTAATTGGGATTCATTGACAAACGGAACAATTTGTCACTGATCGAACAGAGTTTTCATTGGGAGAATAAGTTTGGAAATGGCTTGCCTTTAAAATGTGAGCTGTGTTGAATAGGTAGAGAAATTGATGAAGGCTAAGAGCCGTGAGTTCTGTTGGAGTGAGCGTCTTGGCTACCTGTGTACCTGCCCCACCAACCTAGGGACTGTCCTACGCTGCAGTGTCCATATACAGATGAAAGAGCTCAGCAAGGTACAGATGTGATTTGCTTACATTTTGTATTTCACCATTCAGTAATAGTAAGTGTATGCTTTCTGAAAGCTGACTGAATGAGCTGTCAAACCAATTAATTGATGACAACACAGACAAGTGCCATGAAATGATCTAAACTGAATGAAAATTGCATAAATAGAATGTTAAAATTTTTAAGAGGAGATATGGCAGCTGGACTGTTTTTTTATATAAATTACTCAAAATGTGTTTCCTTGTATTCCGATAGCTTTGTGTGTTTACTATTAATAAAGTTAACTTTTATAACAATGACATACCTCTAAATTAGTTTGATTCATGGATAAAGCTTGCATCTACCATGTAATCATGTTGTTATTCAATCTTTGATGGCCATTTACAAGAAATTATATTGGAATTTAAAATAACATTCTCCAAAAATTTCTTTTACATTTTTTTATGCTATATCTTAGGGGTAGTGAATAAAAATGTGTCAACAAAAGAACAATAGTCATGTTTGAATTTTTTTAGAGGAGTTTTAGAGGTAGCTAAGCCAATGATGATTGTGAAAGTATTATGATAAACTATCCATTACTTTTTAAGTGTTGTATTTTTTACAGATGCTATTATTCCTTCATATGTTAGCCATTTTGTTTGTTGCCATGGAAATGGGGGTCCTACATAAGAAATGTCAATATGTTTTACTCTGAAAAATGCACTATACAATTTGGGCATAAAAACTGCACTACCTATCCAGCTGCCAAATCTCCTCTTAAAATGCCTACCCCCTACTGGAATAATTAGTCATTTCTGTGCTGCAGTAGTAGCACTGTTCACACTTTTGTTGGAATGTCAGTCTGTGTCACTGTGGCTAGTCTGTGGCATAAAATCTCTCAAATCCAGCACCACTGTGGCTCGTCAAAAACCACAACAGCTTGTGAAAATGTTACTTTCATCATGCAAGCTGTAAACTGGCTGAAAATATTGTTGCTGGTATAATATGCGTATCATAGTCACAGTGTCCTTTTAGATTGTGTATGCATTGCAATATAATACATATGTTCAAATAGAACATCTATAGTTTTAAAATGTTAATGCAATAGCACTTGTGTTGCAGGATCCACGCTTTGACAAGATTGTAGTAGCCTTGGGAATGCAGAAACGTGGTACTTCAGGCGAACACACCGAAGCCGTTGATGATGTGTATGACATTTCAAATGCAGCCCGCCTCAAGAAATCAGAGGTATGTAGACCTGTACATGTCTAATCTTCCTGGACCTAGTTAGGCATTTGTGTGGATACATGTGTGTGATGCGAAAATGCACACATATACACTTATCAGGTGAACAAGCATCCTCCATTAGAATTAGAAACACATGTAATTATAGTACCAAATAACGAGGAGTCATCCATCTAATTTAATCTAGTGCAATCTCAGCCAATTAGCAACAAGGTTAGGGTGGGATCAACATGTCACTGTTTCCAGTTCATAGCCGGGGTAATAGCAGTGCTGCTGTCAAGTGACCAGCTTCCATATTCTCCCCCCTAATGTTTTAGCCATCTGCCTCAAAGGATATTGGTTGGAAGTTTACTATTATTATTTCACTTTATCAAAGTCAGTGTCTTGATGTTGTTGTACTGATGTTGATATAACGGAGTTGACACTGTTTTCATATGCTTTTGTTGTGACTTGTAGCGCGAGTTTGTTCAGTTGGTGATCGACGGTGTTGAGAAGCTGATAGAGATAGAGAAGGCTCTGGAAGAGGGCAACTCAATCGATGATCTCATTCCTGATGGGGCAAAGTAAACCACAGTTGCAAAAGTGTTCAAAGTGACATTTGTCAGCATGATGTTTTTTGTTAATTAATTAAGCAAATGTTATAGCATTACACTGATGCAGGGTAACATAGCAAGCAATTTCTGGGACAGCAATTGTAATACTGCACCAATTTCATAAATGGTCAGACCTTACCAGTACAACAGGAGAAGATTTGCAAGAACCTTCTTTAAAAGTGATATGACCGAATGACATTCTAATGTTTGAAGTTAACTGTCTTTATAGTACTACCTTAAATACCTAAATTCACAATTTAATTGTCAATTAAATTAGATGTTTTTGTTATAACCATTTGTTGATGTGTCACCATTACAATGCGATTGTATGTATTCAATTGCTTTACTTAAAAAAAATTATTAAAGGGTGTCTACATACCAGTGTTTAATGTTTTCTTATTATTGTTGCTAATTAAGAAAGTAGACTTTAATACTAGAACTTAGAAGTCTTTATAAACACCACCTAATAATTTGACCGCCTTGTAGGGCCAATGTAGAAAGTGAGGAGGTGCAAATAGAAGATGTATACGAGATGCTGATTATCCTTTATTATTGCACATTTATTCCAAGGTTTGCATATCTCTTCAACATGGACATATTTACAATGTAATTCATGTGAGTTTGAAGATGCTCAAACAGCTGCAGTCTGTTCAGTTTGACCTAGACAAGCTTCAAGTACTCTGATATGAATCTAATGCCCATTTTTCTCCATCAAGATTGCAAACAAACAAATAGGGGTGACCATCGAGAACAGTTATTGTGATAGTATCGTGATAGCTGTATAACTATTGCAATACTATTGTGACAGTTTTGTAACTATCATGATAGTATTGCGATGGTATCAATGAATATAAAAAACAGTCCTAAGCCATAATTGATGTGTGGCGTTATCCCATAGCCTTGGAGGTAGTTGATTTAAAATGCTGAATCCATGAATGACACTGCTCTAATTGATGATTATTGATGCTTGGTCAATAAATAAATAAATACAATTACCAAATATAGTAAAAAAAACATGTTTATTTCTATTATTACAATGGTACAAGTAACCCATCGTTACTTATAAAGTTCAATGTACTATCAACGATAACTATCGATAGTTCTGTTTACTATCGATAGTATTGCATAGTTACATATTGTGATTTATCGATAGTTAAATGTATTATTATACCCCTACAAATAAACTAATGGTAACATGTTTTCACACATAATTTTTAGTGTGAGAGAGACCATTATTTATTTTGTTTTGATACAGTGACAGATTTCAGCAGCAGCATAGTTGCTCATCAGTTGGATGTTTTTAATGAGAATGTGTTGCCAACAAGCAGAGGAAATGTAGGTTTTTTATGCAATTTAAATTAAGTTTTACTGCAACTTTATACAATTTTTTTTATTATTGTTTATTAGTCAAAAACGCATACAGGACAGACAAACAATACTTTAATTTATTTGTGGCTGCACTAATATGCTGGATGCACCAAACCATTAAAACCTATCCCATATGCAAATACCATTTACGGACACATCTGTATTAAAGATCTGCAAAATAATGGGTTTGTGTGCGAACATTTCTAGGACACAGTATGCAACACCTATGAGTGCACCTGTACAATACCCCTGATCATGTTACGTTGCTTCTATAGTTTGTGACGTAGCTACATAATTATACAGTCTTCATAGTCACTTACCTACTAACCTATCCTTGTTTTGATTTTTTTTTACTTTCCATATACTTAGCATGCCATACTGTACAATTGTATCTGCTGACCTACTTGATTGTTTCAGATCTATAATGTTGCACATAGGCATGCATGCATTCATTAACATCCACTTATATGTCTGCATTCATGCACCCACCCACACACAGATTATTAATTCAGGCATGCCATATTGAACTATACATACTATATCCGTAATCTTTTAGACGATTGGTAATTGTACACTTCAGTCTTGGATGAGCAGGGTTAGACATGTTCTATTTTGTTTATTCATGAACTTGACAATACTTATTTCAGTCTAAATCCATAATATAGATAAGTACAACAAAAAGAAAATAAATACATTGGCTGTAATGTATTAAATCTGCTTTATCCACATATTTAATTGTAAAAATATTCATACATTTTCTTGTGTGTTGCACTAAACTGTTCAGATGAGGATTAAAATAAATTCATTAATTATATTACACACAATAGTGTGAACGTTTCAGTAGCACTATTATAACCAGCATTGCTAATGTGCATTGCATTGCATCTTCTTCTTCCTGTCAAGAACTGGGCTCCTTTAAGAGTATTGTAAGTCCTGCTCGGTGCCTCTCACACGCCGGGAATTGGTGGGTTAGAGATAGAGACCACCACTCTTTGAATTCACGACAGGTTACACATTTACCCCCTGTGTGGGACATTTTACTTCTCCTGGCATAGACACCAGGTAGAAGGGACCAATGGCTTTTAGTGTCTCTTCCGAAAGACACAGGCAAAGTGGGGTGAACGAAATTGCCCAGGTTTTGAAACGGCAGCAGGTGATTTTGAACCCCGGTCCCCTCGACCGAATGTCCAACGCTCTACCACTCGACCACCATGCCCCACTTCGACCACCATGCCCCACATCGGACACCATGCCCCACTTCGACCACCATGCCCCACTTCGACCACCATGCCCCACATATGTACAGTAGTAATTATATTTAAGTTGAGCTGCTTGACTCAGAACTGCTTGTAATGAGCTCTTCCATGACTTTAACAAGATTGCCATCTCGAACAACAAGTTGCAGATGGCAAGTGGACAAGGAAGCCATTGGCTTATCGAGAGTCCAACAATTTTCTCATCTATGTGTAGCCCGCCCTTATCAGATATGTGTCAATTCTATTTTTAAACATTCACACTACTAGCATTAACACAATCATTTGGCAGTTTGTTCCATTCATTTATCACCCTCTATGAGAAAGAGTACTTTCTCATGTCCAACCTACACTGCTCCTTAACTAATGCTGCTTTGTGTCCTCTGGTTCTACTGCCTTCTTTAAGTTTGAAGAACATATTCCTATCAACATCCTCATAACCGTTCACTATTTTAAACACTTCTATTTGGTCTCCTCTTAGTCTCCTGGTCTCTAGTGTTGTCAAACCACATTGTAATAAGCGACTTTCGTAACTAAGGTCTCTCAATTCTGGAATAAGTTTAGTTGCTCTTCGTTGTATTCTTTCTGGCTTGTCTATGTCTTTTTTGGCCTCCATGCTTGAATACAATATTCCAAATGTCTAACTATTGCTTTGTACAGGGGTACAATTAGATGTTTCTCCTTATACATGATAGTTCTCCTAATTAGCCCTAGAATTTGATTTCCTTTCGAAGCAGCAGTCCCACATTGCTCTGAAACTTTCATCTCGGCACTAAATGTTACTCCTAAGACCTTTTCTTGTGTGGTTCTACCTAGTACAGCATCCCCCATTTTATATTCCTCGTCCATATTTCCATGTCCTATGTGTATACATTTACACTTCCCAAAATTGAATAACATTTGCCATTTTTCTGACCATTTAACACATTTTTCTAGATCATCCTGTAAACTTTGTTTATCTGTATCATTAGTAACCTTTCTGAATACTTTTGTGTCATCTGCAAATTTGAGTACTTTGCTAGATATATCATCCTCCAAATCATTTATATATATATATATATATATATATATATATATATTAAAAACAGTATAGGGCCTAATACTGATCCCTGTGGTACCCCACTCAAAACAGATTTCCAGTTTGAAATCTCGCCATCTACCATTACTTTCTGTCTTCTGTGTGTAAGCCACGTTTCTATCCAGTTGATTACATCATTACCTATACCACGGGCTTTTAGTTTAAGTAACAATCTTTGATGTGGCACTTTATCGAAAGCTTTCTGAAAATCTAAATAGACAACATCCACTTGTGACCCGTCATCTACCCACTTTGTAATTTCTTCCAAAAAACATAAGAGATTGGTTAGACATGACCTTGCTTTTAGGAATCCATGTTGAGATGTATTTATTAATTTATGTTTTACAAGGAATTCCACCATGTGGTCTCTAATTAATGTTTCGAGTAATTTACATACAACTGATGTTAAACTCGCTGGTCTGTAATTGTCTGGCTTCTTCCTCGATCCCTTCTTAAATAGCGGTGTAATGTTTGCCTCTTTCCATTCTGAAGGAACTATTCCTTCTTCTAGTGACAAGTTAAAAAAATTTGCAAGTGGTGTACTAATTTGCTCAACAATTTTCTTAAGCAGTTTTGGTGGTATCCCATCAACTCCAGGTGATTTATTATCTTTCATCTTCTTAATTTTCTTTGCTATCATTTCAGGAGTTATAAATAACTGCCCTAAATGTTCTGATTTATTGCCCTCAAATTTAATCAATGGAACTGGAAGTGAGCTGATATCTTCTGTGATAAAAACAGAGCTGAAATACTCATTCAGGACCTCTGCCATTTGGAACCCGTCTGAAATTTTTGTTTTCCAGTGGTCCGACCTTATCTCGAACTTTCTGTTTACTCCTTACATAAGCATAGAAATTCTTGCTGTCATTTTTTATATTACCTGCCAATTTTTTTTCAAAGGTTCTTTTAGATTTTCTAATTTCAGTTGTAGCTAGGTTAAGTGCCTCTTTGTAATTTGTGTAGTCTTCTACATTTCCAGTGTGTTTATAGACTCTCCACAGCATCTGTTTGTGAGCAATTTTTCTAATAGCCTTTTTTGACAGGTGTTTTTTCCTGGACCTTTTCCCTTGTTTAACTTAACTTAGACGTCATTGACTGACTTAATTAAATTGATTTGACTTGCAGGTCAATCACTTGCCAATAAGTCTGCGAATGATCTGCCATGGACACTAAACACACTAAGTCTGGAGTTGTCTTGGCATATTATTATCATCATTTAATTCCAGAGAAAATGCATCTAGATTATACTGTGCAACATTTTCTAACCTAACATAACGATGTTGAAGGTGTCAGGTCAAATATATTATACAGCTCATTTGCAGCAACAATAAGACTATCACTGCATAAGCACACAGTTAAAGAAACGCGTGTGGACGCGTCGGTAACGATGAAAGAAAATCTCCTGGTAACGGACAAAGGTGTGGCGTCGCCTGGGTTGTCATGTGGCGTCACCTAGTTCGCCGAACACTCCACGCGTCAGTCTGTGGGCGTGTTTGAAGAGCGTCACGTTGCTATGCAACAGCCGGTTTGTTGATAGGGCGCTGGGCAGTCGACTAGGGGCCGCCGTCACAGACACATCGGTAAGTACGTCTTGTCCCCTCCCGTCGCAGGGGTGGGTTGATGACCATTGTTTCATGTTCTACGTATTGTAGGTAATAACCACGGCACGGTAACAAATAATGTTATGTATGCTTCAACTAGCGACCGCTCTCAAATCATACAAATGGCACGTATACCATACGTACGTCCAAGGCAATGGCTACGTCGATCGAAGTTAATTACAACGGCATTAGTACACGGCGTGATCCTACAAGGCAATCTACGGCGTAATTACTGTGAACTTCTGTTAGGCATCGAACCATTGTAAATTGTATTCAAAATA
Organism: Lamellibrachia satsuma; assembly: GCA_033239005.1. Classification (NCBI taxonomy): domain Eukaryota; kingdom Metazoa; phylum Annelida; class Polychaeta; order Sabellida; family Siboglinidae; genus Lamellibrachia; species Lamellibrachia satsuma. The sequence goes on from BSQZ01000027.1 coordinate 6,789,360, forward strand.
TCCATATTTGAAGCACTGGTAGGCCTACATCCAGTCACATGATGACACTCGGTTGCTGTATATAGCGTGGCAGTGTTGTACTAATTGAACGAAGATTGTGAGTGGATAATTCGTGCGGTGAACACCTCTATGCCGTGTGCCATTTATTCGCGTTTACCTATCATTTTGTTTTAACAAGATTGCCATCCAAAACCAAAGCTATTGGCTTATCAGTAGTCCAACGATTTTTTTTATCATCTATGTATAGCCCACCTTTATCAGATATCTGTAAGTTTACACATATTAACACTACTAGCATTAACACAATCATTTAACAGTTTGTTCCATTCATTTATCACCCTCTGTGAGAATGAGTACTTCCTCATGTCTAACATACACAGTTCCTTAACTAATGATGTTTTGTGTCATCTGTTTCTACTGCATGCCTTCTTTAAGTTTGAAGAACATATTCCCATCAATATCCTCATAACTCTTCACAATTAAAAAAAACTACTATTTGGTCTCCGCTTAGTCTCCTGGTCTCCAGTGTTGTCAAACCACATTCTAATAAGCGGCTTTCATAACTAAGGTATCTCGATTCTGGAATAATTTTAGTTGCTCTTCGTTGTATTCTTTCTAGCGTGTCTATGTCCTTCTTACGATAGAGTATCCACGCTTGTATACATTATTCCAAATGCGGCCAAATTATTGCTTTGTGCAGAAGTACAATTAGCTGTTTCTCCTTATATGTGATAGTTCTCATAATTAGCCCTATAATTTGATTACCTTTTGAAGCAGTAATGCCACATTGCTCTGAAAATTTCATGTCGGCACTAACAATCTTTGATGTGGCCCTTTATCGAAACCTTATGCCTGGCTACTTTTTTCTCGTCGTGCTAACGACCTGTCGACGTTGTGGATGTGTTAATCCCGGTGCTTGCCAACGCAAACGTCCAGAGTATATCCAATGTTGACCTGGTTCGAGCCTAGCCCATCAGTCTTAATTCGCAACTGACGTATTCGTTCATTTAATTACCCGGTAATTGGGTTGTGGCTGAAGCCAGCGCCAGGTCCTTGCAGTAGCTATGCGAAGTCAAGCACACTCTGCAATAGCACCAATTGCTCTGTAGAACGTCGTCGCTAATGCGATGTCACATGGCAAGTACCGTTATCCAGTAAGTCCTGTCAAAGATGTGGTGTGCTCATATATGTTGTGTTTACAAATGAATTCATGGGTGTTTTTCCCAAACGCAAACAGCCTCCACGTCAGCAGACACAATTCGCCCAACTGTGCACATAATAATTATGAACATTCTGAATCGTTCGTTCTTTATCGTTTGATCATTTATTAACAAGTTTCATCACTTGTAGGCCCCTTACGTCGCATGACAACCAACATGGATGCATTCCAGTTAAATTAAAGGGTATTCTAATTACCTATTACACAGATCTATCTACATAATTTTTTAATCAGACTGAAAATCAGTGGCCAAATTTTACGAATTCGATTGGCAAAAACCCCTTAAAACGAACTGGACAAGGAATTAATTCAAATAAAATACTGCTGTAGGCGACGTCGCAAAAATCCATCAATATGAACATTTGATCCCACTTAATGTACCTCTTCCCGCTGAATAGCAATACACATAATATATATTGTTGTTCTTCGACATTTGCTTTTGTAACTAGGCAATCAGCTAACGCGTGCTGTGTATTTCATCAGTCAACGCCCACGCGATCAGGGATACACTACGACCGAGACCTTGCTGGACTCGTGTCAATACAAGCTGTCATAAGGCAATGAATACAATCATGAGCAACACATTGGGAGGGGGTTATCCTATTCAGTGAGTGTCATATTTACAATTTCCCATGGCGTAAAAAAGAGTTAACGTCTATTTGTGAAGGTTAGGCCATAATTTGTGCCTACTGAGTGCTAACGATGTACATGCAAGCCTACATATTTAGTAGTGTGCACGAAGAGAGACAGGACACATTAGTTTGTTATATTTGTGTTGGGTCTATACAAGTAATTTAACGTACCGGTGTATTAAAATTGGGAAAGTTTCGTGTTTCGTGGAGTACTAAAGTCGAGTCAATGGAAAGGCCACGAATCGGCAGGGACACTTACACGTTCGACTCCCTTCCCTCCCCCGAGGAGCTGTCTGACGGCTGCAGCTGGAAGCTACAGTACGTAGGCCTACAAAGGAAGCGCAGCAATTTTACACGCTAAACTACAACACTAAACGCTCCACACATACAGGTTTAGAAACATCACACACTATATATTGCATGACACTGCTCTTATACTGGGTCAAAGCACCAACGTTTATTCCGTTGTTAATTCGATCTGCCATGTTGAGAACATCCGGTGAGATGCTGCATAGATCAGTGGTGCCGCGCAACAGTTGACTTCCTGGGCCAGTCGAGTGGTCATTCTCACCATCGTCACAGCCACTCTGGTGTGACCAGCGAATCTTAGACAGGCGTATCAGTGGCTAGTTTGGAGAGAGACGATGATAAAGAGGACCGATGTTCGAGTCCACCTGTTGCTGTTTTGAAGCTTCGTTCGCCCCGCGTTGTCTGAATATTTCGGAAAGAGACACTAAAACCGTTGGTCCCTTCTACCTGGTGTATGTGCAAAGGAAAGTTAAATTGAAAAATCTGTCATTTACTCGCAGAACCGGTGTAGAGCCGATAGTCACCCCTGTTGACAATCATCTATACATTATGCTACACAAGCATTATCTACATTTACAGTGAAAACCGTTGCGCATTTTGGACTATCCAGATAGATAACAGCCACGGATCCATATAAAATGCATTCAAAGGAGCATTGGGTTTGTTGAAAGACCGTTGGCATTCACATATTATTGGTCATAATTACTACATATAAAAGAAGTCCTAAAGGAATCCCAATAGTAAGTAAACCGAGGTACATTCAAAGCTAATTTGCGTACAGTGACGCAACAAGGTCAGTGCTGCTGGGGGCAAGGGTAAAAAATGCCGCCTCCCTACAAAGATCGCAGTAATGTAATACGTATACGTAGGTATAATGCCTGATCATTGTTGCAACACCACAGTAGCAATCAGCTACCAACATATTGATAATGATTCAACGCAGCCACACCTCAACCCGAAATTCACAACACCTCCAACAAAACCAAAACAAGAAACATACCCAACTGCGATCAGCCAACAAATGACTGAATATATAGTGATCAAACTAATAAATTCAACATAACATTATTTCATTAGCCTACTAACTCGTTCCGCGATTGTCACGGCGACCGAAACGATAAAGATAGGCCAACGAGACCGGGATATATATCATCAGATTCTTGTATCTTAATCCTCCGGACTTTGTGTAGACGTACTGCGAACTCATCCATCACCGAGTCGAAGTCAGTGGCATTGGCAAGTTCCAGTTCGATCGACATAAGCGCTAGATCGCTCTTGTCGCATACTTGAGCGAAGGTAAGCCCTATGTCTTAATGAGTTCCGAGAAGTCTGTCTCGTGAAAGGTCACGCTCACTCTGACACGCACTTGGGGAGGAATGTCCTGAGCGAAACGAGCTAGTTCCGAAATTATGTCTTGTGTCCCCATTTCAATACCATAGAAGGAGATCGAGCGCAGTCCATCAGCACATCGTTTCTCCCGTTTGGGTTTCATAGATCCTGATGTGACGTTGCACACAACGGATCTCCTCTTCATTTCCTCTGCGGTAATGGGTCAATTTGGTTGAGTCGGTCGATGGCGGAGTCGATGTCCTAATTTTTGGTCAGTCCACTAGGCACTCCATCTTTGTTAGAAACACGAACTTGTCGTTCACCTCCTCCATTCGCATTGGTATTTGCTATTTGCCTCGTCGACGACGTCTTTATTCGAAATAGACGATTAGAGCGAACGAACTGGGTTCAACAAACGCACATACATCCTGTAGGTAATCGCTTTTTTCAACGCAAGTTATAATTGCCAAAATGGCTAAAATGGTCCTTTAGCCAGTAGCGCAAAGTAGCCACCGACAGCGCGAGCCTAGTCCATAAGCTTGTGGGAAAAAATCTGCACTGTTTACTAGTTACAGTTCTCCCAAAGTGCCGCTCGCCAAAATGCCGCTGGGGCAACTGCTCCTATAGCCACGTCAGTACGTGTTTGTATCAATAACATATGTCCGCAATCTTGTTATAGCGAGACAAGTAGCTGTAGGCCTATTGCTGACAAAATGTAGACAACTTAGACGTTGTATCGGCAACATATACGATGCGTTGATTGCGCGGAGTAGTAATCGAAATGTTAGGTACAACCTTAGACAGGACCTAATTAATTAAAGAAATTAGCCGTCCAATTTACAGTTTGATTATGTCGGGGAATATTTGTTACGTGTACTATTGACTGAGTTAGCCTGAACCACGCATCCTTAAGTTATCGAAAATTACCTTTCTGCGTCCTCAAGTGGACAAATCGAACAAGGACAAGGCCAAGGATTTAAAAAACAGGCTTCTTTGTGAATCGGGGTTTCGATCAAATAATTTCCTCACCTTAAATTCGCCACATGCACTGCATGTCAGCCCAGTCAAAGTTCTATATTTACACATCCTATCATCTGAGTTATGGTTATAAATATAAGACTTCCAAAAATAAACGTCGTTTAGCTTTAGTTTAGGCCGTACTTAGATATAATCTAAGATCCGTCAAATGAGGGTGGTTTCCATTATATAGATTTCATTTTCATATCACCCTGAAAAATATTACTTATGCACCACTGACTTTACGTGGGCAATCCCAGTATTATGTTTTCAGACAAGCACGCCATGCATTCTTATCGCTGCAGCAACCATACAGTCTACAGAGTCGCCACTTTCGAAGTAGATCATTTCTTCGCGACACCGACCAACTTCCCAAAACGATGGTTCCACTTTTTGCAGTAAGAACGTTGAAATTATTACTGCAATTGCCAAGTATGTCATAGAACACCGGTTAAAACAAATTCATCAGAAATTGGTACGACATATGTTTACTGTTTCTTTGATTTTACGTACGCACGGTTCGGCACTTCTCTTGACTTGACTCTTGAGACAAGTTGAGTCTTGTCTTGGGCCCTGGCCTGGGCTTGGCCAAGGCTTGGACCTGAGTGTTGAGTATAGACTTGGAATTTACCAACTACCCAGACCAAGTTACATACATTAGACCAGCAACTGACAGTCACTATATATACGAACTCTACGTTTATGACATTCACCCATTTTTTATTTGCATTTATTTGCTATTTTCAGGCATACGTCATTGTCATATACATTAACATAAATAATTAGATTGAACGATTGAACTATGCTGACGACCAGACATGACGTCACACATGGGCTCGAATCCGTGCTAGCGTCTGGGGTGTGTAATTAGCTTGTAATGAGCTTAATTGTAATGAATCTGCATCTTCTGCCAGCAGGCTCATCTTAGAACTTTGACGCTACCATAGCCAGGCCTATGCCTATGGCTATGCTAGACATTAGTTAGGATAGAGCTGTTTGGGCTGTCTCATTAATACACAACACGTGACCTTCACGTGTCATGACTCATGGGAGACTATTAAAATTAATTAAGCATTATTATGCCTAACATTACCATTATGCATAACCTTTTTTAATTTGATCACTGTAGACAGTGTAGCTGTACTGAGTATGATTTTGAGTTGTATTACTATTACTATTAGTAAGGCAGTTAGGTACCTGGTGCCCTCGTAACCTCACAATATAGATTATTGAGTTGTATTACTATTAGTAAGGCAGTTATGTACCTGGTGCCCTCATAACATAAAAAAATAGTTTATTGAGTTGTATTACTATTAGTAAGGCAGTTAGGTACCTGGTGCCCTCATAACATAAAAAAATAGATTATTGAGTTGTATTACTATTAGTAAGGCAGTTAGGTACCTGGTGCCCTCATAACATGACAATATAGATTACTGAATTGTATTACTATTAGTAAGGCAGTTAGGTACCTGGTGCCCTCATAACATCAAAAAATAGATTATTGAGTTGTATTACTATTAGTAAGGCAGTTAGGTACCTGGTGCCCTCGTAACCTCACAATATAGATTATTGAGTTGTATTACTATTAGTAAGGCAGTTAGGTACCTGGTGCCCTCATAACATCAAAAAATAGATTATTGAGTTGTATTACTATTAGTAAGGCAGTTAGGTACCTGGTACCCTCATAACATCAAAAAATAGATTATTGAGTTGTATTACTATTAGTAAGGCAGTTAGGTACCTGGTGCCCTCATAACATCAAAAAATAGATTATTGAGTTGTATTACTATTAGTAAGGCAGTTAGGTACCTGGTGCCCTCATAACATAAAAAAATAGTTTATTGAGTTGTATTACTATTAGTAAGGCAGTTAGGTACCTGGTGCCCTCATAACATAAAAAAATAGATTATTGAGTTGTATTACTATTAGTAAGGCAGTTAGGTACCTGGTGCCCTCATAACATCAAAAAATAGATTATTGAGTTGTATTACTATTAGTAAGGCAGTTAGGTACCTGGTGCCCTCGTAACCTCACAATATAGATTATTGAGTTGTATTACTATTAGTAAGGCAGTTAGGTACCTGGTGCCCTCATAACATAAAAAAATAGTTTATTGAGTTGTATTACTATTAGTAAGGCAGTTAGGTACCTGGTGCCCTCATAACATCAAAAAATAGATTATTGAGTTGTATTACTATTAGTAAGGCAGTTAGGTACCTGGTGCCCTCATAACATGACATTATAGATTACTGAATTGTATTACTATTAGTAAGGCAGTTAGGTACCTGGTGCCCTCATAACATCAAAAAATAGATTATTGAGTTGTATTACTATTAGTAAGGCAGTTAGGTACCTGGTGCCCTCGTAACCTCACAATATAGATTATTGAGTTGTATTACTATTAGTAAGGCAGTTAGGTACCTGGTGCCCTCATAACATCAAAAAATAGATTATTGAGTTGTATTACTATTAGTAAGGCAGTTAGGTACCTGGTGCCCTCATAACATCACAAAATAGATTATTGAGTTGTATTACTATTAGTAAGGCAGTTAGGTACCTGACGCCCTCATAACCTCACAATATAGATTATGATGTTTTATTACAGCTCATGCAACAATCAGCATTTCAGGAACATTTAAAGACAGTTTTTTAATGAGTGTATGATGGATAATGACTTAATGTGGATGTGTCACTACACTATGTTGTAATAACATGTTATCTTAATAATTGAAACTGTAATGTTTGATATTTTTATAGATTTATTAAGTGCTTTATCATCTATTCTGTTTTATTATGTATACTTTTTAAGTAAATGTATAAATTATTATTATATTATTATAAATTTACAATAATATAGCCATTAAATCACATTAACATAATGGTTTATTGCAGGATATGATTGCAGTGTATAGTGTAATCAGTTAACAGCCAGTGATAAATACAGGTGCTCATATTATGAGATAATGTCACTGGTCCTTTTCTGATGATCTGTCCTGGGGGTCCAAGCCTGCCTCCCTTGCTTCCTGCCCTGGCTATCCCATTGGATTGTGCCCCTGCAAAGATGTTAGAGTGATATCTTCTTCCATGATTTTACAGATAGTCAACCAACTTTGAGATTAAAAACACATTTTCACCGTGTCTTGTAGAATGTACACAACAAATTGTTGAATTGTGCACGGTGTCGATGAAGTATCTTTCACATGACAAAAATATTTCCTGTTGACATAAATTTTCTTGTTTGTGAGACATTTAATATATCAAAGATGTCCCACAAAGAAGTATACGCCATAATAAATTTCATGTTATTTGAAAATGTTTTTGTCTTATAAAAAATACTTCATGGAGATTGGAGTATTTACGGGGGCTTTGGTCCGTGGCTCCCTGCTTTGGCAAAAATTTTATATTTTTTCAGTATGTAACATATTGCGTCACTACATGTTGGCATGGTAAACTAATGGGTGACGGTCACCAAGCTTGTCCTCCTTTAGCCTCCCCTTGCGACATTTTAGATACGCCACTGTTTATGGATACCATAGAACTTGCCCAATTCAGCAAATTGTTGAACTTGTCATCACATTGATGAAAAGTTATCTTTTTAATCTCATAGAACTTTGGAGACCAATTCTAAACCTTGCTAGGAAACCAATTTTAGTCAATTTCTGCACTTCCAGTTATTAATACACTTGTCTTCACTCTGTTGCCCCATATTGTCGAAGGGCACATAATATATGCAGTAAACCTTGCATTGTAGCATGGGAGCTAATTTAATAAACTAAATGCTTAACGCAACAGCTAGAGCTAACCACACAACAATAATCTTGTGTTGCTTCGTGTCGCAGGGATCTCATACAGGTCACCAATAGAAACTGCAGCCATGAGTATGAAGGAATTCAATAGAAATTATCGCCTTGGACTATCCAAGAACCACTTGAAGTATCCGGCCAAGGACAACTTCCCTCTGTACACCACGCACCAGAACCCGGTCGCCAAATTCCTTACTGTAGAAGTAAGTGTATCATGTCTTTCTAACTTCTGCTCTGGTCTTCTGTAGGCTGTGTGTGAGGAAAGAGTAAAGCAGAATGTATTCGGAATACGCCAAGCACAGATATGCCCTCGGCAACTTCCCCGCATACACCACCCACCAGTGCACCGTCGCCAAACATCTCACACCAGAAGTAAGTGGCGCAACCCAAACACACAACTGTTTCAATGCTATATGTAGGCAACTTAGGCTGTCTATTTGCTCAATCTGTGTATACAGACAAATGAGAACCACACTATTTCTTAACCATTGGCAACTATTCTTAAGTTGTAGCATTTTGTTTGTATTAGCTATGAGTAAATGTTAACAATAAGAACTATGAATCGCATGATGAATAAATTATTTCTATTCAGCAATTATTTACCGTAATTCAAGTTGACATTGACGCATTATTATATTCCTTCCCATTTTTATAATTTCAATAATAGGAATGATGTCTCTGTTCAGGAAAGTCTGTTCAGTTGTGTAATGTTCTCTGTTTACTGTATCGTGTATATATATGTTAATGTGATTGCTGTGGTTTTCTAGATGTATGAGCGACTGTTTGACAAAGTGACCCCGAATGGCGTGACACTAGACAAGTGTATACAACCTTCAGTGGACAGTACAGGCAAGATCTGCGGGCTGGTGGCTGGCGACGAGGAGTCATACGAGGTAGGCCTAGAGACATTCATAGTCACCATGCACTTGCAGTTACTGCTACTTTTGCTACCTGTGTCAGTCTGTGTCAGTGTCACTGTCACTGTCAGTGTCACTTGTCATTCACTGTGTGCGAGAGTCACACATTACCTGTGTTACTCATAGTTTGTGGCACTCACTGTCTGTGTCATTCATATTTATGTATAAATAACCACCTAGTTCATTCTCTGATATCTCCACTTCCTCTGACTGCTAACATACCTGCCTACTACCTAGTACCTATCTGTCTGAATGTTCATGCTCATAGAAACCGACCCTCTCCAGTAGTTCTATCCAGCCTGTCACCAGGTCACTCTCCAAACACCTACTTCATTCAGCGTCAGTTCGTGACATCGGCTGCAGTAATAGAGAGGTTTACAAAGATTACTCAAAAGTTCAGCATTTGTGTATGATTACTGTCTAAACTCATGACGTTTCTGCATCTGCAGGTCTTCAAGGAGCTGTTTGATGCTGTTATTGATGAGAAACATTTGGGATTTGGACCCAATGACAAACAGCCACCACCAGAGTTGGAGCCTGAAAACGTATGTTAGCACCTATTTTGGGAATCAAGACTTTGGCAGTTGTTGTAGATGCATGTCTTAGAAATGTGTCCTTTTATACCATCATCTTCACTTCAACATTCAGAGTTTTTTTTACTAGGGAGGAATATTTTCTGTCAAATTACTGCCTTTGCACTAACTTTAATGTGCTTGGTAGTTGCTTGGTGTTCTGTCTCCACTTTAGCTTAGATTTCCGCTTCACAGAACACCTCATGTTTTAAAATATAGATTTAACAAGATTGCCATCTCAAACAACAAGTTCTAGATGGCAAGTGGACAAGGAAGCCATTGGATTATCGAGAGTCCAACAATTTTCTCATCTATGTGTAGCCCGCCCTTATCAGATATCTGTCAATTTTATTTTTAAATATATTCACACTACTAGCATTAACACAAATCATTTGGCAGTTTGTTCCATTCATTTATCACCCTCTGTGAGAAAGTGTACTTTTTCATGTCCAACCTACACTGTTCCTTAACTAATGCTGCTTTTTGCTGAGTCTTACTCATATTCCCACGTATGCTTACATATTTATTAAAATGATTATCATCAAAAATAATAAGCTGTAAAATTTAACTTGGTGTTCCCTGTTTGGTAGTTGAATGGAGGCCAACTGGATGACAAGTACGTGAAGTCTTGTCGAGTGAGGACAGGCCGCAACGTGCGAGGTCTCTGTCTCCCGCCTGCCACTTCACGTGTGGAGAGACGCGAAGTTGAACGGATCCTAACGGAGGCTCTAGCTGGACTGAGTGGTGAATTTGAGGGCACATACTACCCCCTCAGCAAGATGACCCCAGACGAGGAGAAACAACTCATTGAGGTGCGTGTCATCTCTCAATGCTGCAGCATTCATGGCCTGCCTTGTTCCTCATGTGATGTGCACGCATGTAGAACAGTAACTAAGATGCAGGTTCTTTGAGTTGAACAAGTCCTGTGATGATAAAGGTACAAAGTCTGACCATTAGTATCATAAAATCGTATTATATAATATAAACTATATCTAGTCTAACATCTTTACTGCCCAATTGTGTTTTAACAAACCACAATAAAAACAAATTATTTTACAGTTTTCTGCTTAAGAACATCAACCTTGCCATTCAATATGTTGGCGAGCAACTACCAACAATTTCCAATACCTGTGAACATAGTTTATCAAGGTCCTGTGCTCATGGGATCACGTGACAGGCATGTGATTATTACCCATAAAATTACTTTCCAACTCTGCTTGCAATATAAACATGATATTCCCCGCCCGAAACGTTCAAATTAAACAGATAACAGTTAAATTAAATAAATAAAATTATGGTTAATAAAACACATTTGGGCAGTCAAGACATATACAGTAATATTTTTATGACATGGTTTTATGATAAAAACAATCAGACTTTGTACATTTAAAGGTGACAGTCGAATGTGTACAGCCAGATGTTTGTTTCACGTGTTTGTCAATAGAAATGAACTGCCTGAACTGAGATGTTTGTTTGCTTGTTCCAGGACCACTTCCTCTTCCAAAAGCCCACTGGTAATCTGATGGTCAACTCTGGGTCAGTGCGAGACTGGCCGGACGGTCGGGGAATCTGGTGAGTGACTGACCACTTGTTATGCAAATCTCTCAGGTAATAAATAAGAAAAAAATTCAAATACACAATTAACTAGATTTCTTTTATAATTTATTCATTATTATAATTCCTGGCATGGCACATAAAAAATTAGAGCATATTTATACCTGCTGAAAAAAACGTGAGTTTTGAGTAGAGTTGAATTGAACCCAGACCAAGAACCCACACACCATAAAGTCATGTATTTGAGTTGAGTTACCAAAAGGTTCATTCACAAGAAAAATGAGATTGAGTTGAGTCATCACAACATTAATTAGGAATGTAAAAAACTACTGAGGATGACACGCACCCAGGCAGCGACTAGCCTCAGGGTTGGCTTGGCGATAATGTTCTAACAATGGCTAATTGAATGAAACCTCACAAGACCATAAGTTTCTACTAACCATAACACATACAGACTCCTCAGTTAATGAAACGTTGCTGAGTACTGGAAACAAACTAGGAGACACAATTAAAAAAAAAAATTATGATACATGGCATTTCTCCATGTTTAGCCACTGCTCAGTCGGTGTGCCACTGAATTGATGCTGAATGTTGGCTGTTGAAGGCACAACAAGGAAAAGAACTTCCTGGTGTGGGTGAATGAGGAGGACCATTGTCGACTCATCTCCATGGAGCAGGGCGGAGACATGAAGGGATCTTTTGCCCGCCTCTGCAACGGCATCAACGAGGTACATCACTGCATCAGGCGTTCATAGACAAGAATAAAAGTAGAAGTCTCTCCTACGTTCAAGTGTCGTGGTGCAGCGTGTCATTCAGACAATGTTTTTAAAAAACATCTAATTAAGATACGCATTTAATGTGCAGAGAATTAGTGTGTTTAATTAATTAATAAAATACCATTGTACTTTCTAGCAATCAGTTTTAGAACACATTTAAAAGGTTTATTTGCATTCAAAATATTTTGGTATTTTAAGATTTTCCATTCTTTTTGTTCAGGAAAATTCAATAGAATCGTGACTTGTTATAGTTTTATAATATGCTTAATATAATTTTAACAAAATATGGTTTAACTAATAATCTTATTATTAGGATTATTTTTTAAAGAAAATATTTTATTATTAAAATTTTTAATGCTGTCGCATTTAGTAACATTTCTTCGTGTCACAGGTGGCACGACTGATGAAAGAGAAGGGTCGAGAATTCATGCACAGCGACCGTCTCGGCTTCATCACGACCTGCCCCACCAACATTGGAACGGGCATCAGGTGCAGCGTGCACATCCAGCTGAAGAAACTGAGCAAGGTGAGAGTACAGCAGCACCCCGAGGGTTCATTCCTTCATTGCCAGCTGATCTTTACTCATGTGGCTGATTAACTAGTGCAAGTATTTGTCAGTCAGTGTCAAAATGAAACCACCAACTTGACAATCCTGGGAGCCGTTTCAATTTAAACCAAGGACATCCTTGAAAATACATTTACTCTTAACTGATCTAATTATTGAGAGGGCAGCTGGAAATAGGTTTCAGTTCTGACTGAATGTTAAGTTAAATATGAGTGAAAGGAGGTAATTGATTCCATGATTTTCTGAGCTACTTTTGCCCTTTATTTGTTGAAAATATTTTAATAGTTTGTCCCATGATTTCATCAAAACTTAATTAGTTAATAAACATTTACATAAACTAGCATGTCTAGAGCTAGTATGTTTTAGTGGATACTAGAGCTAGCATGTCATAGTGGATACTAGAGCTAGCATGTCTTATGGATACTAGATACGTTTGATTTGTCACAAAAAATAATTATAAAATGAGACAAATGAAAAATTGAAATATGGAAGCAGCTTTAATTCAAACCAACGTCGTGGTTTTTTTACCTATGCACCTATAAGAGTTACTAAAACAATTTTGTAGCTACAATTAAGAACATCACGCCAGTGGTTTACTAGGAAAGCCTTGTTTAACACACATCTTAATTTTATTGGCGGCGCCATACTGTTAGATAACCCTACATCACGAGTGTGGTATTCTGGCAATACTCGCTTGCTAAATGAAAATATATCTGTATACCCATTCCTATACTCGCCATACTGTTAGATAACCCTACATCACGAGTGGTATTCTGGCAATACTCGCTTGCTAAATGAAAATATATCTGCATACCCGTTCCTATACTTGCCAATAGGATATGGCCATGCTGTTTGCATCTAAACTCAACTTATGTAACATATAACATATTTTGGCCTTCTTTACTAAACTTGTCCTCTTTTTTGCAAAATTACACATTTGTTTGCGACTTTACATTGGTTTGGTGTATGCTGGCCTCCCTCAATATGTCTCTTTTAGTAAAGGTTATCCCGATTTCATAGAACTGTGCATGTGCATTATCAGTCACACTGGTTAACATGTCAGCCCTTAGTCATTTGCAGAAATGACTGGAATCTCCCATACATTCTGAGTAAGCCACTGACGTAAAAAAATTTATTTTAGTTTTTATTATCTCTTATCATTACTTTTGTTTTGTTTGAAGTACGTTATGGTTACAGTAATACATGATTTTGTTTGATGTCTTGTAGGACCCCCGTTTTGATGAGATCGTGCTGGCCCTGAAGATGCAGAAGAGAGGCACGGCAGGAGAGCACACAGATGCTGTTGATGACGTGTACGACCTCTCAAACTCTGCTCGCCTCAAGAAGAACGAGGTACCATTTCACTGGTTCTTCCTCATAATGTAGAACTTTGGACACACATCAAGCAAAAACTGTTGCCTTGTAGTGGGCAAAACTACTTCATTCTTTGAGATTACTCTGCTTGCAATATAATAAATTATACTTGCTAGAAAACTGTGGGTTTTTCTGAGACGTGCAACATTGCTTGCTGTTTCAGAGGGAGTTTGTGCAGCAGCTGATAGATGGAGTGACGAAGGTGATTGAGATAGAGAAAGCCCTGGAAGAGGACAAGTCGATCGATGATCTCGTGGCCGCACTCAAGTAAACAACACACAGCTATAACTGGCCACAAGGGCAGCAGTGTGACTGGCATCAGCCTCAATGCACAGTGGCTGGCGATGAGAAGAGTAGGCAGTGTATATACATCTATAATACTGTTGCGAAATTTGCACAAAGTTCATGAGAACGCTGTTATTTAGAGTTTTTATAGCTGCAGTTCTGTAAAGCAAACATTTACTGCTCCATTGTAAACATTGGCGTAACGTTTGATTACTTGTTGTTGGATCATATGCCTAGTAAGGCAACTTACTGAGGATACTAGTATATAGTAGATTAAGTTGGTTCGCTACATGTGAGGTTGTTTTCTGTACTTGTTTTTTGTAGTTTTCTGTAGTCCTTTGTCACTCTGAAATTGCCATTTCTTGCCTGCTATGTTTTAAAAATGTATTGGTCTCACGCATTGATTCGTTTCATACATCTTTTAAGCTTATACTTCCAACATATGGGTCCACCATCCATTCTACTGTTATTGTTTTCTTTCATAGACTATTTTTATAGTGTCTTGATTGTCTCTGTGCACTAGCAGTCTATAAATACTTAGGCTACGAATGTCTTTGTTGTTATATTGTTTGATAGCTATTATCACTCGACATGCACTGGTGAACAAAATCCTGTTTTCTAAAGTAGTCGCACACATCTTTTCACCTTCAGTCCAACTTGCCACAAGATCCCTCGTCAAACATAACAAATGCAGTAACGCACTTGACAAAAGCATTCGCTCCACCAACAGTTAAAGCAAATAAACCAGAAGTCGGAAGTCCAAGTATAACCACATTCATTGCATAGAAAAGATGTACAAACAATAAGCATTTGTCGTTAAAAAACGTACGCTGAGGCATTTGACCTTTGCATTTATCTACAAAGTGAATGCAGTGAAACTATTGAAGATGCTGCAGTCATCTCATAAATTGCAGTTTCACAGAAACCAGAAATGGTCGTTTTTCTAGTGTTTGTTGTGAACAGCTTTTTACAAAAACAGCCAACAAAGGCCGAAAGAATTAAGGGTATTATATTAAACATATTAGTTCAGACATCTCTCACACGATATACAAATTTTCAAAAGAATTGAAGGAAGTTAAAAAATAATATTGCACCTCTGAAGGTTTGAATATTGGTACATTGCAAGATGTTTTAAAAACAGTAGAGCAAATTTGTTATTGCCATTCTATTGCACAGATTATGGTGTGAACAATGAATTCCTCAGTTTGGGAAAATGGTGTGATAGCCAACTACACGTTGCAACAGAGCCACCATTCTTTTAGTTTTAGTCAACAAGTTCCAAGCAAAACCTGTAAGCCATAATGACAACAGTAAAAACTAATAAAATGTTAATATATGGAAATGCATGTGGCAATATGTTCAGTAACTCGAATCAGCAGTTAGCAAAATATACACTATTTACAAACCATGTCAACAGCGACAATAATGCCTTCAGCTGTCCATGGTACAGCCAGCAGTCGGCCAATGTTGCATTATTGAATGCACAGAACATTTTGCTTAAGTACGATTCTGCCCGGTATTGATGACAAGTCGGTGCTTAACTAACTCTTGTTGTGTCCTTAAGAGGCGATGAAAGACAGACGGGCAGTAGGCTGAGTTGTTCACCATCCACATAATCCTAGGTAACACGGCAGGATCAGCAGTGTGTGTATGATGGGGGCCTCGCAGCCTCGCTCTCACTGCATGTACTAGCTCTCTCAATGTTTTCTGGCAGGGTTCTAAGGCAGGCCACAGCTACACTGCCATTCATGTCAACAACATGTATTTCTTTGTTCTTCTTGCTGTTATGTTTCTGCATAAGACACCTAAGAACATATCGAAAACTAATCCCTGTCAAAATTTTTTCTTGCTTCCTTGTCCTCAAAATCCCTAGAAGAGGCCAATTTCCTTCTTTAGATTCCCCTGCTTCCATGCTGGCATGCCATAGAACTCTGAACGTGTCATTCCGAGGACTTCCTGTGGAAACACAAACAACACCACCAACATTAGGACTGACAATTTGTGACATCAATTAATTTTTTTAATCACACTCAAATACACAATAGGTGCTTCATCTAGCTTGTATTCACATTAGACTACTAACACTACTATTTGTGTAGCAGACACGATAATAGGTGCTTCATCTAGCTTGTATTCACATTAGACTACTAACACTACTATTTGTGTAGCAGACACAATAATAGGTGCTTCATCTAGCTTGTATTCACATTAGACTACTAACACTACTATTTGTGTAGCAGACACAATAATAGGTGCTTCATCTAGCTTGTATTCACATTAGACTACTAACACTACTATTTGTGTAGCAGACACAATAATGTCCTGTTTGCACAAGGAAACATGGTAAAGCCTCATTAGCCCAAAGACCAAGTATAAAGCTTGGAACTGACAGAAAGTTGTATGTCTTCAAAGATTTCAGTGTACATGGTAATGGACCAGAGATCTATGTGTGCCATTACTGCTCGTTTTTAAACCATTTTTTTAAATAACTATTGAATTACTGCTGCCAGGATTGGTTTCAAATACAATTACAAATTTTATTTGGTCAATTACAATTACACGTCCTCAAAAAGGTTCAAATATTCTGTTCTAAACAATAATTTACAATTACATTTTAATATTAATTAATTACAGATTCACAATTACAATTAAAACCAACCCTGGACGGCAGAGCATCTAAATCAGCATTATCTATTTTACCTCAAACTCATCATCCACAAGATAGAATTCCAACTTGAGTGGGTCCACACCCTCTGGCAGGGGGCGCTCTTGTAGCTCAGCCCAGGGGTACTTTGTACACGTCAGTTTGGCAAGCAAGTCTTCAATGACAACAATCTCACCTGCCTTTCGCCCCTCCTGCAATCAAACAAACATATCTCTGAGCATACCTTAACCATATCTCTGAGCATACCTTAAACAATAGAGCACATTTTATGAAATGTACCCTTCTGAGTGTTCAATGTTGAAGTCTAGTTTGGTTGCAGTGATGTTATGGTGCATATCAACCGGCAGTCTTAAATCAAAATATCTAGCCTATATAGATAACAACATTGGTATTATGTTAGATCATGTTCTTGCAGATACTATCTAACTCCGGGAAGGCTGCACTACTGTTGATGCTATGGCAGATATTGTTTCTTAATGAAGATTCAAGAACTTTATTGTCTGTTTAAAAAATATATATCTAATGTGCAAAGACTGCAGCTTGGTTAATATTGCAGATAGTGACAAAGAAAAAATACGAGATATAACTCTGTATGATGATGTCTGTGCTTATAACATTCAGAGTTATTTTGGTAGTAGTTATACATAAACATATTATTATTAGTATTCATGTTATTAAGGAACGCATTATCAGTTAAGGTGACTGAGGTATATCAATGTCACTGATACATTTAAGGTAGATTATGGTTGCTATGAACAAATTACAGCTGCTGCAGCATCAGAAACAAGTGACAATAAAGTTGAGTGACAACAAAAAACCGACAGTGGATTTTTTACAAACCCTTGTTATATGCCACCTCCATATTTTGAGCATGGCTAAAATCCTTTCACAAGCCGTATTTTAGTTTTTATAAAAACTAAATAAATAAGCTGCAGCGAAAAAGAGGAAAACTAACCGCGAGGTTGATCTCTGTGACTGAGTCATTCACTTCCCAGGCAGGGAACATGTTGGTGAAGCTGAGAGGTTCCAGTCCAGCATAGACCAAGTAGGCGGGGAGCGGATTGGCCACGTTCTTCTCTGCAACATCACAGATACTTGTCTATGATTCAGTCATGATATTATATTTAAGTTTGTAACTTACACTAACCCGAGATTTTGAACTAGATAATCACGAACAAACCCATATTTCTTACACAGAGACAGAAATTAACTATGCTAATGTAGGCATTGATATTCACTGGAAATAGGTGGGAGGCCAGTCTGCTGATATGTGGAAGTCTGCAGAAACATTTGGGAGCTGGTACTTTTTCAACAAAAACTCCACCATGTGGTGCCACTGTATCAACTTCCTGGCCTGTAATCTATGATGACAGCAGCCATGTTGGATCACACATACACACACACACACACACCGCGTTCAGGGATATTTTCAAACAAACAGAAGCGAGTATGACCGCTCAGTACAGCCTGGAGTTGAGTCAAGATGGTAGCATACACATTGTCAGCATTGAAATGTGTCACTTTGACACTGGATTGCATAAGTCATATGGACCAAGGGCTGTATAAGGAGGATGAAACAAGGAATCTTGGACTCACAGACTCCTACCAAGGGCTGTACAAGGAGGATGAAACAAGGAATCTTGGACTCACAGACTCCTACCAAGGGCTGTACAAGGAGGATGAAACAATATGGACCAAGGGCTGTATAAGGAGGATGAAACAAGGAATCTTGGACTCACAGACTCCTACCAAGGGCTGTACAAGGAGGATGAAACAAGGAGTCTTGGACTCAAGGACTCCTAGCAAGGGCTGTATAAGGAGGATGAAACAAGGAGTCTTGGACTCATGGACTCCTACCAAGGGCTGTACAAGGAGGATGAAACAAAGAGTCTTGGACTCACGGACTCCTACCAAGGGCTGTACAAGGAGGATGAAACAAGGAGTCTTGGACTCAAAGGACTCCTACCAAGGGCTGTATAAGGAGGATGAAACAAGGAGTCTTGGACTCATGGACTCCTACCAAGGGCTGTATAAGGAGGATGAAACAAGGAATCTTTGACTCACGGACTCCTACCAAGGGCTGTATAAGGAGGATGAAACAAGGAGTCTTGGACTCACGGACTCCTACCAAGGGCTGTATAAGGAGGATGAAACAAAGAGTCTTGGACTCACGGACTCCTACCAATGGCTGTATAAGGAGGATGAAACAAGGAGTCTTGGACTCACGGACTCCTACCAAGGGCTGTATAAGGTGGATGAAACAAGGAGTCTCAGACTCACAAGGGCTGTATAAGGAGGATGAAACAAGGAGTCTCAGACTCACAAGGGCTGCATAAGGAGGATGAAACAAGGAGTCTCAGACTCATGGACTCCTACCAAGGGCTGTATAAGGAGGATGAAACAAGGAGTCTTGGACTCAAGGACTCCTACCAAGGGATGTATAAGGAGGATGAAACAAGGAGTCTTGGACTCAAGGACTCCTACCAAGGGCTGTATAAGGAGGATGAAACAAGGAGTCTTGGACTCAAGGACTCCTACCAAGGGCTGCATAAGGTGGATGAAACAAGGAGTCTCAGACTCACAAGGGCTGCATAAGGAGGATGAAACAAGGAGTCTCAGACTCATGGACTCCTACCAAGGGCTGTATAAGGAGGATGAAACAAGGAGTCTTGGACTCAAGGACTCCTACCAAGGGCTGTATAAGGAGGATGAAACAAGGAGTCTTGGACTCAAGGACTCCTACCAAGGGCTGTATAAGGAGGATGAAACAAGGAGTCTTGGACTCAAGGACTCCTACCAAGGGCTGTATAAGGAGGATGAAACAAAGAGTCTTGGACTTATGGACTCCTACTAAGGGTTGTATAAGGAGGATGAAACAAGGAGTTTTGGACTCAAGGACTCCTACCAAGGGCTGTATAAGGAGGATGAAACAAGGAGTCTTGGACTCACGGACTCCTACCAAGGGCTGTATAAGGAGGATGAAACAAAGACTCTTGGACTTATGGACTCCTACTAAGGGTTGTATAAGGAGGATGTAACAAGGAGTCTTGGACTCATGGACTCCTACCAAGGGCTGTATAAGGAGGATGAAACAAAGACTCTTGGACTTATGGACTCCTACGAAGGGTTGTATAAGGAGGATGAAAAAAGGAGTCTTGGACTCACGGACTCCTACCAAGGGCTGTATAAGGAGGATGAAACAAGGAGTCTTGGACTCAAGGACTCCTACCAAGGGCTGTATAAGGAGGATGAAACAAAGAGTCTTGGACTCATGGACTCCTACCAAGGGTTGTATAAGGAGGATGAAACAAGGAGTCTTGGACTCACGGACTCCTACCAAGGGCTGTATAAGGAGGATGAAACAAAGAGTCTTGGACTCACGGACTCCTACCAAGGGCTGTATAAGGAGGATGAAACAAAGAGTCTTGGACTCACGGACTCCTACCAAGGGTTGTATAAGGAGGATGAAACAAGGAGTCTTGGACTCACGGACTCCTACCAAGGGCTGTATAAGGAGGATGAAACAAAGAGTCTTGGACTCACGGACTCCTACCAAGGGCTGTATAAGGAGGATGAAACAAGGAGTCTTGGACTCATGGACTCCTACCAGGGGCCGTATAAGGAGGATGAAACAAGGAGTCTTGGACTCACGGACTCCTACCAAGGGCTGTATAAGGAGGATGAAACAAGGAGTCTTGGACTCACGGACTCCTACCAAGGGCGAAGTCTGCTAATGTATACATGCACATTTGTGTATACATATAAAGTTATGTAAATATAGTCACTGTTGTTTAACCTCATTGTAAATGATAAGGTTAATCTTAACAACATTTAAACCAAAGTTTCAGCAGGTGACATGTATAGACATGTATAAGACAAACCCCTATTGTTGACAAATATATTGAAAGATGTGAGACATAGAACACATGGATTTTTCCTAGTAGCCATACAGACAAGTGTTGTACCTCTGCAGTACTGTATGGCTGTCTCAAGGGTGCACTTTCTGTCAATGTTGAAGCGAGCCTCTGCTGAGCCGGTCTTCACGTTCTCTTCATCCTTCGTCTCCTCAGGCCACCAGCCACACCACACGTAGAGCGCGTACTGTGTGTCCATCAAGAACAATGCTGGACAACACAACAGTAAAATGTAAAGGTCAGATCTTATATAGTGTGCTTAGGACTGTACAAAGCATTTCATACTTCATTGTGCTGCTATCGTGATCTGTCACCTCTTAATTTTTTTGGAAAATACATTATTTGGCGATACTGATCTGTCACATTCCCATTGTATAACATTTCTGATGGTAAATATATTGCAGCAATAAAGATTAAAACATGAATATATAACACAGTTAATTTAGGTGTACATCGTGATCAAAACATTCAAAGTATTTGGGCATTTTAACAATACAAAACACCAACTAGTAGTGTACTAGTTGACCAATAAAAATCATTTAACTGGGCACACTATGATAACCTGCAACCTGACATTGACCATCTTTGGTACCAGCTAAGGTTGGACTGGCATGGTACTCGGAGAGATTGGTTAGCCAGTCAAGAACATCAGTAACCACAATAGACATACACCAGTCAGTTAACTGAATGTGTCAACTATAAGAAAATAAAACAGAACTGGTGCCAAGGTAAAGTGATATATTCACCAGGCTGGGAAGCTGAATAGAGGTCTGACTGTTGAAATGGAAATGGACTGTAGCCTTCTGGACTGTGGCAGGAATCGATGACTTCCTTTGCTTCAAACACACCGGAGACACTGCACAGGTGGAAGAGTCGGGCCGTGTGGTCCTGAATGGCGGGGTCTGAAAGCACCAATGATCATGTTGAATCAACTACAACATTGCACTAACGCTTCATTTTTTGGCAAGCCTAAATTGTCAGCATACCGTGCAACATTTCCAGACAACTGTAGACAGGCACTGAAGGACATTTTGACAGAGCATATCTAATGAGAAACACATTTCCAATCTTACTTTCTAAAACATGCAAGACTTTACACAAACATCTGGGGGTTACATTCAGGCAAACAGAATTTTACCAAAACCATCAAGACAACAAGTAACAACATAATCTTTGACATAACTCCTGAAGAAACATCTGCAACAACCCATCAATACAGATATCCAAATATGAACCCTGTCACTGAAGAAATAGTAAAATCATTGGAAGAAAATGCATCAAACTAGAAACAGGCAATTATGAACTGAACCCTGTGGGGCGACACATACTACTCAAAAGACTGTCATAGACACTTCTGTCGTTAGTGTCGAGGGCTGCCCAGAACTCTGATGTCTCTTTACCCTCCTCCATCTCCTTCACCCTGATGGAGGCATCAGGGTGCAACCCCACCTCTGCTGGACACCTGCAGGGACAACAAACATTGCTAGATTCCTCCTCAAATATATTTTATCACTCATCCAATTTCAGATTCATTTTGCAAAGATAATTAAACTTATCTACCATCCACTATGACAAGCCTGTTTCTTTGTACAAATGTGTTATTTAGTTTTGGTGAAATTATTGGACAAACCATTAAATTACCAGCATTCAACAAATAAATGACAAAAGTGGTCTGGATCTATATACTATAACATAAGACAGGCTGTTCACACTGTAGCAAGTTACCTGATTTAATTATAATCAATTATTTTGATGATGTTAACAAAAGAATGCACTTGTTTATTAAACTGACTGCACACATTACTTTTGTTCACAAACTACAGACTTGAACATACACAAACCTGATTCATGAATGGAACAAACTGCCAAATGACTGTATTAATGCTAGTAGTGTGAATATGTTTAAAAATAAAATTGATAGATATCTGATAAGGGCGGGCTACACATAGATAATAAAATTGTTGGACTCTCGATAAGCTAATGGCTTCCTTGTCCACTTGCCATCTGGAACTTGTTGTTTGGGATGGCAATCTTGATAAATCTCTTGTTAAATGATTGGCTAAATTTGCTGCCATACACAGTCAGTATATCAAACCTATTTTCTGCAAAAATGTGTTTACGGTAAGATAACTGACCTCTTCTCGAGCCTCTGTGCCAGTTCCACTGCCCGCGCCTGGATGGCGTCAGATGATTTGGCCCCATGCCAGACATTCAACAACCCTGTGTGCACATTGAGCAGCAGGAATGACGCACGACTACGCATACTCGCACATGCACACACCACCTCCATGAGGTAAGCCTCTGTTGGCAGCTCGTTGCGTACGATGTACAGACGGTATCTGCCCGAGGTGTTTGTGTCCGCGTCTTCACGCTTGCCAAAATGTACAACCATGACAGTGTCACAGAACAAGTTGATGAAACATGGCGGCTCTTTGCCTTGTACAACGCGCACCTGGGGAAGACATAGCACCCTGTGTCAGTGAATACAGACCTAAGTAAGTGGTCAACTTGCTTCATAATGCCAGTCATAAGGACAAGTGCCTTTATACGGATACGTGAGAGGGTCGGTCATCAAGCAAAGTTCTTTCAAAGTAAGCTTGAGATATGATTTTGTGGATATGCATTAAATCATGGAGAATGCAGGTAATGCTGTAATCATGGTAGAGTTTGCTTCTAAAACCAGTACAAATAAATTCATATATATTTGATTACAATCATATTTGTTTATTTTTACTGCAATTAAAATAAACACTGTTTGATTCAACAAGATTACACCCTCAATACATGCACAAGAAATATAGTGAGCACTAGACACCAGTGACGTTCTACAGGCTGGACATGTACTGTACATTAAACAGGACAACTGTAACTTAAGTAGGCAGACACTATAAACATCATATAAGGAACACTTTAGACAGACAGATGCTGACAAAGATATATCTGAAGTTGAAGTATAGTAACTCATGAATAGCGGGTGATATACTAGAAATTAAACAATTACCTATTTACTGATAGAATTAAAATAACTGTTTACTACTCCTGCCGACACAGACACAACATGTCGCACTATATTCTGTTCCCAGCCAAAGACAGTCATATCTTCACTCTAAGTGAATGTTTCCATCTATAAGCGTCATAGAGTTCAATGTTGAGTTGACCCACCTGAGGCCCCCTCTCCTCGTCCAACTCCACGGTCATGAGAGCAGACGCCCCCTTCTCCGTCACACTCGATGCCTTGCCCTGCCAGAAAAAGTAGGCACACCTCTCGCGTCCAGTCCGTGTCTGTCTGTTCACTGCCTGCCCCTTCAGGTCCTTCAGTCCTGTCAGGGAATATGCAACATTTTATATGGTATGAAGTATTAAATGTATTTCAAATTTGAAATACTTTCTAGGTTGAACATTTTCAAATATGAATTCCTAGGCAATTTTATTTCCTACATGATTGTTATGAGGTTTAGTGTAGAGATAATCTGTGCATGTAAGATCACTTCTGCATTAAATTCTGTAACTCACACACCTCATAACAGTCAAGTAGAAAACACATAATTGTGAATAATTTACATTTAGAAACATACAACCAAATGTTCAACCAAATGTTCGTAAAAAACTATTTCAAATCCATTTTAACACTTCATATACATTGTAAAATAACAAATATTGTAGATATATCAAAATCAACCTACTTCCATTATACAGCCAATGAAACTTAACATGTCTGTTTAGCCCTAACATATCTCTACCACATACGCAAGGTTTTTGAAAAGCATTTGCATTTGCTTTTGAAAAATACTGAGTATTTGCAGAAAAATACTTTCATAAAAATGTCTGATCGCATGTTTCGTACATTTAATCATGGGGAATGCATCATACCAGAACAATTCTTAAATATTTGATTACAATCAGGTCTGTGGGCCACTGAACAGGTGATGGTTTTTAAATAAATGAAAGCACTTTGTGGCCAAATAACAATAGCACTTGGAACTGTAATCAAGAACTCTTGCCACACTCCAGTCTTTGTACTGACTCAATTACTGGTGCAAAACTAACAGCCATAAAAACGTGCATTATAAAAAACATAAATGTGACTGTGTACCACTCTGTGTAATCCTGTAGTGCCAGCGGATGACGTAGGTGTCATTGTTGTGGAGTTGGCCAAAGCTCGGTGGCTCCATTTGGTATTGTTCGTACTCGAGCACGTGCCACATGTCAACACTGAGCGTGTCAATCTCAAACTCTCGCCGAAGACCTTCATGCATCTCGCCCCTACGGATACGTGAGAGGATTGGTCATCAAGCAAAGTTCTTTCAAAGTAAGCTTGAGATATGATTTTGTGGATATGCATTAAATCATGGAGAATGCAGGTAATGCTGTAATCATGGTAGAGTTTGCTTCTAAAACCAGTACAAATAAATTCATATATATTTGATTACAATCATATTTGTTTATTTTTACTGCAATTAAAATAAACACTGTTTGATTCAACAGGATCACACCCTCAATACATACACAAGAAATATAGTGAACACTAGACACTAGTAGGCGGTGTGTGTTCAACATCTTAGTTGTATATTCAATTACAATTAATTATGTTCACATCATACTCATTCCTGATAACAGTTACTGGTAATACAAAAAGGTGATGCTTTGTCACCAACTACACACTGTTTCAGACTAAATGATGAGGTTGGCTGGAATAGGTCTATGGCAGCCTTACTTCTAAAGCCGGATAGAAACTGAAGTGTTAATTTCATAATTTTCATGGACAGTTATTCAAGATCAGTGCAATACTGAGAAAGTGTTCTTAAACTGTTACTCAGTATTGCACAACTAAGTGTTCTTAAACTGTTAGTTGTCTAACATAGGCCTATCTTAAAAATCTACTTTATTAGGAATTACAAATCCTGCTGTCTTATTCCTAACTGTTATATTTGTAATCTTAAACTTAAAATACATTTATATTTACTTATACTTGCACCCGATTACATAGGTATACATGAATGTTCATCAATTTATGTGATAATAAGTTTGTAGATATGTAATATATCTGTATACACATGTGTACATATACATATATATGATAACTAGCGATTCATTAGTATATATATATATATATATATATACATACATACATACATACATACATACATACATACATACATACATACATACATACATACATACATACATACATACATACATACATACATACATACATACATACATACATACATACATACATACATACATACATACATACATACATACATATATATACTAATGAATTGCTAGTTATTGTAGCGATTATGTGACACTTTAATTATTTTGCATTAGTAGGGCAGCTCCCATGAAAGCGACATTTAATGTATCCTTGGCCATATCCTGAATTTTGTATTTTAGTTTCATCTATGTGATGATAGGTCAAATAAATATGTTCGAATCTGAGTAAGCCAGGTCTTACCATGTGTTCCCTCGGCCAACATGACTGCCCTCTAGTAGCAGCGTTACAGGTGATGCATTCACGGCCAACATTGCTTTCACATCACATGATGTCAGCTCTGCTGCAGCACTCTCAGTCGACTGTCAACGGTCAATGTGACGTGTCATCAACACAGGCACATATACAATAACAAACTCCTTACTTAGTTCAATTGTCGTGATTCTAAAAGTGGCCAGATTGCATTTGATAATTGCATACATTATATTACATACCTTGTATTGGCATATTTGGGATAAACATAATGATTACGTCAGCTTTATCTGACAACACATTGCTGTCAGTTAGCTATGTGTGGGTATTGTGTACATTAATTTTAGTATTTTTTTTAAATATATGCAAGTTTTGTTATTACATACCACTGATTAACATTTCTTTTTGAAATAATATTTTTTTGTTTGGAGTCCTACCAGTAATGAATATCATACCTTGCCATTGCCATTTGTCTCAGGACCTTTGACCTTTATGAGACGTGCAGAATCTGGCCAATCAATGAATTTTTCCTTAAATGCTATTGTTTCCATGTTCTGGTTGACTTTGCCAAGCAGGGCCCAAGTTGGTCGACTGTCAGCCTTCAATGGGTACCCGCCCTCCTCCTCCTCTTCTGCACACAGGGCATTCACGTTGACAAATCACATTTACATTGACACAAAACATTCATAATGACACAAAACATTCACATTGACACAAAGCATTCACATTGACAAAAGACAATCACAATGATACAAAATATTAAAATGGACCCAAAACATTCACATTGACACAAGACATCTCCACAAGGTGTTTTCATTAACACTTGCAGTTCTGGCACATAAAATTCCACATTATGATTCCACTGTAGAAATGATACGAATAAGAAGTTGCCAAAATAAGAATAAGAACTTGCCAAAGTTGCATACAGTTAGATGTAATTTAAAGTTTCATACAGGGGCTTCCTTAGGCTAAATGACATTGGTTTTGTATAGTGTCATGTTTTAGGATGACGCCCAAATTGATAGACAAATGGACACTGAGTTGGAGACACTCACTATGGAGGGGGCTAAACGGGTTCACTTCGCAGTCAGTGTAGTCGTAACCCTTGTTCCACAGCTCCTGGGCTAACCGCAGGCCGACCTTGCGCTGGGCAAAGGGCACCTGTTTTCCTGTCCATACATACATCTCACTGCCGAAGTCAAACACAAGCACCTGCAACAAATCAGTTACTGATGACAGTTTGTTCTACCATTCTACCTTCACATCATAGCATTATCTATTTTAGCTTTTAAGTATATATACCAAACGAGATATCCAATATAATTTATGTTACATTAAATAGCATTAATCCAATAATAAATGAAAAATTAAATAAAAATTAAAATGCATGATTATAATACACTAATGAAAACTTATGTGTTGTGGACACATTTTGTTAACACTAATGTTTCTGGGTGTGCGATCAATATTGTTTAGATATTACAACTGTGTGAATAAAATGTTACAAATGTGATTAAAGTTTTGAGATGTTACAAGTGACATCTATGTTTTCTAAAGTGTTACAACTGTCATCCATGTTTTCTAAAGTGTTACAACTGTCATCCATGTTTTCTAAAGTGTTACAACTGTTGTTTCGAGGGTTACTTATGTTGGACATACCTGTTTGCTGTTGAGCATGGCGTGTCTGAGGGGTACATTGGAGTACTCAGGCACAGCAACGAGCTGCTCCTGCTGCACCAGGAAGACTTGGGTCATCTCTTCCTGACACTGCTCATACACCTCATCCTCTTCAGGTGGCCCAGAATCTACAGACACAAGTCTACAGTGACTCACCTGTCCATATCGTATTATTTTAACAGCTTTGAGTAGTTCTGGTCTCCTTTTTGTTTTTGTTTAAATAAATATAGGCTTTCTTGGTTGCTGCACCAACTCTTTGAAATTCACTCCCCTTACTGTTAGGTCAGTAGGAAACAACAGAAATGTTGTCATCATCTAAAGACTTATCTTTTTATGCGTGGTTTCCCTCATTATCCATTTATATGTTGACCATTTTGAGATTCATTTTGATGCATCACTAAGCTCGGGTTCTGAAGAGGTTTTAGGCGTGATAGAAGTGTTGGTATTATTAATATATATTCTAACACTAAATGTATGTTCCTATAAAACGCAGTATCTGCTTCTTGGGACCATTCAAGGTGCTTTATACTTCACACCCGACAGACATTCGGGGGAGACACTAAAAGTTATAGTTCCCTTCTATTAAGCACCTGTCCCATGGACAATTAAAGATCCCATACAGGGGGTAAATGTGTAATCTGTCATGAACACAAAAGGAAGAAGAAGAGATCTTAATATGACAAAAGTCCATGACAGATCACATGACAGATCACATGACAGATCACATGACAGATCACATGACAGATCACACCACTGTGCGGCAAAGCTCCAGAGTGAGAGTGTGCACTTAAAAGGAAGAAAAAGAAGACATGTTACTATGACAACATAAGTGCACACTCCCACTCTGGAGTATTGCTGCACAGTGGCGACTATATACCATGTGAATGTGGTGACCGTATAGACCCACCTTGATAGACAGCCTTTCCACCAAGCAGGTCCCAAAACTTCTGGCCGGCAACCAGGTGCTGCTTGTCTTCATAGATGATGTCAGGGAGAGAGGACAGCTTGCAGCCAAGGTCCTTCTTCTGGTAGATATACGTACTCAATTCATTCACCTACAACAAGACAGTTGTACTTGAAAGTGAAACACAAGACATATATCAGGACAAACACACATTTAACATACTACATTCGACCTATTAAGCGTACATGTCCTAATTAGCATTCACCCCCCAGGATCAATAATTACTGTAATTTGACTAGTGTGGAACAACTGTCGCCATTTGGTGTTAAACAGTTGCCACCACTTTTCAGTTGTTTTATACTAGTCAAAGTAAGGTGTAGTGCTGGTTTGGATCTATATTAGTTATAATGTAGGCCCTACTTTCATGCACATATGAAGAAATATACCATTTACCTCTGGGCTATGCTGATAGGGAGGAAAGGCAGTTTCTAAGCATCTCTACTAACTGCTGGCTAACTAACTATTGAGTGCGATCATTCCACAATCTGACAGTACTGTTGTATGTGTCACCAAGTAAAGTTATATCTATCTAAAAAAGATAGCTAGTTGAATGTCGATCTGCATGCACTGCCTACCTTGGCTTTCTCCATGACGTTGGCGTACTCTCCTATCCAGATAAACAGTCTCTCTGGAGTGACCAGGAGAAAGCAGTCTCCACTGTTTATGGAGCGCACAGATGGCTCCACCAGGCGTAGCTGGCAGTGGCGGCGACCTACAAGGAACAGTAATAGTGTCTTCATGACTATGTTTACTGCAACAAGTTATTACTACGACACTAAGTAGCTGTGAAGCTACAGTAGCTGATGGTTGAATCTAGGAGCATCAGCTTCAGATTTTCCATTATGGCAATCAAGGTACCCCCATGTCACTGAATCCCCCTTACATGTGAGTTGTGCTGTGTGCAGACTGATGTAAACTATTGTATGTATTGTTATGGTATATATGTATGTATGCATGCATGGATATATATATATCAGATACTCTGAAATGGGTTGCCAGTCAATAAATTAGAGTTTGTACATATTTTATGGGACTCCACGTTGTC
Source organism: Lamellibrachia satsuma (assembly GCA_033239005.1). NCBI lineage: Eukaryota > Metazoa > Annelida > Polychaeta > Sabellida > Siboglinidae > Lamellibrachia > Lamellibrachia satsuma. The sequence continues at coordinate 6,819,444 of BSQZ01000027.1, forward strand.
TTATTAGAAACAACCAGTTCTTTGTTTATAATACATGCCAAGTCCCATTTACCACAGACATTGGCAAACATTTATTATTTACATTTGTTGTTGTTGTACATTTGTGTCTACAATGGAACTCCAAAGAAGCCATGAGATAAAGTGGCCCGATTAAAGGGGTGGCCTGATAACAGAGGCTCATCGCAAAAACAGGCTGCGCTAGAGTGTTGACTACCGAGACTTGCGTCTGTTCTCACCTTTGACCTGCAGCAGCATCACGTCTTTGTAGGGCAGCAGTTTCTCACCAGGGGTCGCTGCACCAAAGGATGCCGTCTTTTTGAGTGTCACCTTTGTGAAGTTCTCGTCGCTAGCAAGGCCTGCTAGCGCCTCCTGGGCAAGTGGCACAGTACCAATAACTGCAATGGACAAAATAATGTCAACTTCTCAGTCACAGTCACAGCAGCTGCTTATATCTGTAATACTGAATACCAAAATAAAACACGACATTATCATATTTGTAAAATTGTTATATAACCAAGTATGATGTTTTCAGTATAAAAGCTTGATGTATAATAATTTGCTAACTCCACTGTTTTGTATGTGTGATAGTAAAAATTATTTAGCAGCCATATGGTGCAATACAGTTGAAACCATCAAGAATATGTGGAAATATAATTCATGCTATTCTCACTGCAGGGTTCTGGTGTCATGAATTTAAAATGTACACAGGTTATTACATCAAATGTTTAAATGGATGAATTGTAAAATGTTCAGTGGTTTGAAGTAGGTTAGTTGAGCAAATATAAAACTATACATATAATTATAATAGTTAAAAAACATAGATTATTGAATATAATAGTTAAATAACATAGATTATTGAATGGGATAATTGTGTAGTGCAGATAGTAACTGTGCGTTTCAAAGCAATAACGCTGAAAGTGTTTTTCTACGAAACTGGTCACTAGATGTCTTTACTTTATGCTTAGCATATCAGTTTTTGCATATAATGGACCCCCCTTGAATGAGAAATGTACGTGGGAGAACCTGCAAGTCTGTGACGATGTAGCCATGATTATTATTAGCCAATACTGAAGTTCATTTACTAGTATTGCTCCTGTCCTATTTACTGCATTATGAGCGTCAAACTACAACTGCGATTTTCTCAGTTTCATTCCAATACATGGTTATTGCAGTGTATAATTTTGCAATGCAGAGAATGTCTAGTTTGCCAGAGCGACATACTTTGTTCCCTTTTGATTCTCCTCAGTTCTTTCTCGGCGATGTTTGTCCTCACTTCTGTGTACTTCTCTTGTAGATCTTGTCGGGCCGCCAGTTTCTTGACCGGGTTGCGTGAGCCCATGGTCTTCCTGTGCTGGGGGCGGGCTTTCCTTGTAGTCGTCAGACTGAAACAATGAGAACAATGGTGATAGTAGTAGGGGTAATATATATACCCAACAGTTGATGTCATGGTGTAAAGGTGTTAATAACTCACCAGTCAATGTCATGGAGTATCTACAGTGATTCTAGACCCCCTAGTCGAGATCATGGTATAAAACTACACCCACTAGTCGAGATCATGGTATAAAGGGGTTAATAACTACACCCACTAGTCGAGATCATGGTATAAAGGGGTTAATAACTACACCCACTAGTCGAGATCATGGTATAAAGGGGTTAATAACTACACCCACTAATCGAGATCATGGTATAAAGGGGTTAATAACTACACCCACTAGTTGAGATCATGGTATAAAGGGGTTAATAACTACACCCACTAGTTGAGATCATGTTATAAAGGGGTTAATAACTACACCCACTAGTCGAGATCATGGTATAAAGGGGTTAATAACTACACCCACTAGTCGAGATCATGGTATAAAGGGGTTAATAACTACACCCACTAGTCGAGATCACGGTATAAAGGGGTTAATAACTACACCCACTAGTCGAGATCATGGTATAAAGGGGTTAATTACTACACCCACTAGTCGAGATCATGTTATAAAGGGGTTAATAACTACACCCACTAGTCGAGATCATGGTATAAAGGGGTTAATAACTACACCCACTAGTCGAGATCATGGTATAAAGGGGTTAATAACTACACCCACTAGTCGAGATCATGGTATAAAGGGGTTAATAACTACACCCACTAGTCGAGATCATGGTATAAAGGGGTTAATAACTACACCCACTAGTTCAAATAATGGTTAGCAGCTGCCAATGTATAATATATATATATAATGCATAATGACCATTATGTAGTTTGAGAGTACAACAGTACCTACTGATACAGTGGTATTGGGAAGACTCACGTATACATTAATATATGTACAGTTTCATTTATGATTCCTAAATCCTTTATTCGGATCAATTTAAACAAGTGATTTGAAAGATTGGAACTGCTGATGTATTTCCACAAACCCTTACCACAACCAGGAACTCAACCAGGTGTCACAAAGTAATACAAGCTCTTCGACTTACATGTCTTGTGACTCAATGAATATATGATCAAAGTCATCCACTGTAACCTCGATCTTCTCACTCTGTATGTCCTCGATGCCCTCAAAGAACTTGGTGAAGGTTTCATCATCAGCCTTCAGAACCTCAACCTCGCGAGGTTTAGCCTCAACATCTGAATGTTCTACATCAGACTTTGTTCCCCCAAAAGAAGGTGTATCCACTGCAGTGAACAGGTTCGGTGTTGATGACGCTGAAATTTAAAACATTATTTTCAGATATGCTACAAAATGACTAATCATAAATTATTAGATTATTTCACAAAGTTGATGTTCTAAAAAACTGTTGTTAGGTGGTTACAAATGTTTTATAATTTTCTTGGAATTGTAATAACAACACTGAAATCTGTAAAATTACATCAAGTAAAAGAAACTTGCTCCAGTTTGTCAGTAAATTAATCTATGCCAACAATATATCCTCAAAAAATGTTTAGATGTATTAATGTATGCCAACAATATATCCTCCAAAAATGTTTAGATGTATTAATCTATGCCAACAATATATCCTCAACAAATGTTTAGATGTATTTAATGCCTGAAGTAAAGTGGCAGGGTAAAATATGTCGTATGACTGTGAATTTTTTATAACAGCAGTAAAATACTTAAATCTCATATCCAAAATCTCTTACGACTGGTGACGTTACGATAGTGAAACCAACCATGCACTCACAGGGACTGACATCTCTGTTCCTCTGAGGTGTCTTGGACCCATTTGGTTGGGAGAAAGGAATGGACAGGGATTTAGTAGGGGAGGTGGGAGTTGACCCACTGCTTGACTCGGACTCTGTAACAATGCAAGGCACACACAAACTGCAAACACCTGTCACTGAATGCGGAGTGACAGGACAAACACAAAGACAAACTAATGACACATTCCATTGCACAAACAGTTCAGAAACGGTCTTGGTTGCCCAGGAACTGTTAAAACTCCCTCCTCAATTCTTTGAGCCCGTCATGAATCACATTTTTGTGTTCATAAGTAATATGTGCATACTTTTGGTAAGATCCTTGAAAGAACTGACTTCATTTGGTCGGGTTATTTTTAATAGCTTTAAGTGATAGTGTATTAATTAAGCCGGACCACTTTTGCAAAATTTTGTAAAAAGAATTTTTACCGCACCCAGTAAAAAATAATTTCAGTTTGTCTGATGATTTTACTGAAACTAAATAAAAAAATTTGTACAAATGAGGTAGCACGTTGTAGTGAATACTAGTTAGGTTTGATTTTTAGCCAAAGTAGTATGAAACGTAACAAACAACAAAACTAAATTGAGGCGGGACCATTAATTATAAATGTAGTTTCTTTCCACAAACTGCCACCTCAATAAGAACCAAACCATTTTCTCTAGAAATTGTTTAACACAAACATATAAAAATATTAAAACATAACTGCAAAAACAGATGTCCATCAAATTTTGCACAACTGAGTGACGGTTCTTTTTATGGTTGTCAGTGCTAGGAATGTGTCAAACCCAGCCGAAACAACTGGGCTAAAACAATAATATTTTACGTGGCAATAAAATAGTTGAAATTAATTTCATGCTAGCAGTACAAACATCTAACAAAGCTGAACAACAGTTCACATTCCATGCAAATGGCATGCTGTTTTAAAAGTTGCTTTAAAAACAGCCATGCTAAAACATTTCCACACAACTGACAGCAACAGTCCACTTTATGACTCATGAGTTTGCTTAAATTCTACAACAACTCCTCTTTACTTCAGTCATAGCACATAACACGAGCCACAGTAATTCTCCACAGAAAACAAGACCCTGTTGATCTGGTGTGTGCGGCTTTAGGCTGAGTAGATTTAGGACCTTTTAAAGACCTTTTAAAGATATTTTAAAGACCTTTTAAAGACATGTAGAAATTTTTAAGACCTTTTAAGACTTTTTAATGTCCATTTAAGACAAATACTTTGAAAACCTAATATATTTTTCCATGAAAAATTCATTACAAAATAACGAAGACATATATTCCCTCTAAGAACCATTTATTTATTTGGTGATCAAACTGTATCATTTAATTGAGGAAGCTTACCGCGCTCAGTGATATGCAGTCCATTTCACATTTGCCGAATAATAGCCCAGGCCTAGTTTGGTGAAATCAAATTTAAGATCTTTTAAGACCTTTCTTTTTAAAAAATCTAATTTTAAAAACCTTTTCAAGGCCTTGAAAATGCAACATCCAAATTCTAAGACATTTTTAGACTCCGCACACACCCTACACAATAATTCTTCTGTGACAACCAGACCATGTTGGCAAGTTGCAGCGAATATACGATGTGTTACCTCTGTTCAACTGTGACTTTGGTATTCTTCTCCTCCTGTGCATCAGTGGACTGTCTCCAGTCTTCCCTTCAATTACCATCCACACATGTTAGGAATCCAACAGCTGATCTCTCAGCAGTTAGCAACACTCTAACTACACTATTACGCCTTCTCAATGTTGTATTGACGCTGGGCAGTAAATACAACATTGCAAAAATGAGTTTACAAAAGTCTTTGTACAAAGTTCTATAATTAGAACTATAAATGTCTACAGTTCATGCAACTAACAGTCAAAACACATGTGTGTTGTAAAGTAACTTACAAAAGTTTGACAAAAGGTGTGATTTCACTGTGTAAAAAGGAAACAAAGGAAAGAGAATTTTTTTTAATATACTTTTCGAATCAAACGTAAACGTTATGAATTCATAATTGTAAAAAGCATGTGGCAAATTTTATATAGACCAAGAAACATGATTTAATTTGAATTAAATTAAAAACATTCTGTGGAAAATTGAGAACTGTCATACTAAATAACATTTAAACGTTATTAGGTGGGTCTACTTCTAGCATTATAACATCATCTGCAGTCGTCTTGAAGAACAATAAAATACTGTGAAATACTCTGACCAATTGTTCAGTATATCTTAAATGCATTTTGAGGTAATACAACTAACTAATTTGTAAAATACTGAAACTTGCATAGAAAAGAACAAAGAAAATTAAATTATGTGCAAAAATATAAACAATGCTATTCTATTAACATTCTATGAGAACTGCAACAGGTGTAACTACTGTTACGACAACACATGTGTGGAGTTAGTTTCTAGGCATGGTGACTACAGTCCTTACCTGCTGCACTCAACTTGCCCTCGACCGTGAACTGTCTTACGTCCTTCTCGTCAATTCGACTGCGCCAGTTCGCCTGAGAACCTTCCAGACAACTCAGGCGGTTTGCGATGCCAGACGGACGGACTCTATCCCCGCCTGAGGCTGCCAGACTCCCCGCCAGCTCATTGCCCAGTTGTTTTGCCAGAAGACTGTCCACAGCGATGCTGTGGGGGCGCTCTCCGTGCAGTGAGGGGTCCAGTCTCCGTTTGACACCGGCCAGTACATCTCGTTGGTGCGGCTCACTTGACTTGCCGATTCGCTTCCTCCAGTCGTCCTCCCCACTCTTCTGAAGGGCTGCAAGTCTGTGGGACAGTCAATGCGCAAGAATAGACAACATACTAGTACAACATAATGCAATCATTAGTTTCATATACAACATACTATTGTATAATGTTGAGTAGCAACACCATGCGAGAGAGTATTTTCTGTATTGAATATACATATGTATGCACGCAAATCACCCATCCATACATACATATATCCAGGGTTGAAAAAATCATGATTTTTTTTTAAATAAAAAAAATCGGATTTTTTTTATTAAATCGGATTTTTTTAATTTATTTTATTTATTAGATTTTTTTTTAAATCTGGTATACACAATGTCATCAAATATTTTACTATCAGGCTATCTGGTGTCAATACAGCTACACAAGTGTGCGAACTTTGTGCTTTTGTATTAAAAAACACACAAAACTTTGTTGATCTCGATGCTTGTAAACAATTATTTGTGTGAAATTCATATAAATCTGCGATAAAAAAACGGAAGTAAAAAAATCATAAGTCAATGATTTTTTTTATTTTTTGGAGCGATTTAAAACATGATTTAAATCAAACAACCCTGCATATATCCATACACATATGCATGCATGAACACATGCATGCATTGGAACATGTAATTTTCATCCATACACACATTCACACACAAACAATGCAACTTTAAGAAATCTTATGCCAGCAGAGACTGCATTATATTAGTTTATAGGTGATTACATTAATTTGTATTCTAATAATATGTTACATATTTGCCTTAGTACCAATGGAAGTATTATATTCATAATTTAAAACCAAAAATATACTGGACAAATGCACATACGCGCATACATGCATGCACGCACCCAATTTATTTACCAATAACATGTCCACATAGTAACAACTTGTAATGTAGCAATAACTTGTAACAGAAACCACTGGTGCCCTAAGAGGGTATCATAAATGACCTTTGTGCCGAGACTGCTCCTGTAAACACTAGGATTACCTATTGGCAATAGAGCTGCCTGTCTTTGTGACTGGGACGGCACCGTCCTCTGCATCATGTTTCTCGTTGCATGTGATAGGTTGGGTGAGATGACGGGAGGAGAGTCGCTTGCCATCAGACGGGGTGTGGGGTGAGGAGTCGGAGCTACCCTCCACAGGCTGGGTATGGTACCTAGAGATGGGGGTGGGGTTGTTAGCAAAAACATCATGCCAATTGTTAGTCACATAACCTCATTATGTCAACCAGATGTGCACTGGATTTTTTCAGTACCTAACAGCAAAGGTTGATATATTTATAATATTACCCCGGTATATGTAAATTAAACAGTAATTTGTCTATACATTTAAATTTCCTGCTGATGATCTTCTCCACATATATGATATGTTGAATTATGTTTAATTAGTTCTTGTCTGTGAAACCATATAATATACGTCATGTTAATCTCTATGCACTACTGATGCGCTAATACACTCACAACAAGCATATTTTCCATGAATTTACATAAATTGAACCTGATCAAAATGTTACCCTATCAAAGGGCTGACACCCACATTATTCTTGCCCCATACCAGTAGGGCTCTCAAATAACTGTGTCACTAATCACTATAATGATCTATCTATCAATCTCTTGCAACATTAGACTTCCATTCACTACAGTGCCTGTCACATTACAATACCAGGAGCCTTTTTACTGCAAGAACAATTCTGTGTTGTTCTGTTGCTCCATAATGGACAATTTCAGATGTCATAACATGATAAACTGCACTGGGCATGAAGTCAGGCCACAGGCAGTAGCACTACATGCTTAACTACCCATTGCATCTGCATAAATGGTCTTGCACTGACACATAAATTAGGTCATGTGACTAATCGCCTGCTATTCAGGACATGTTAGAGGTGAAGTACACCAACTGTACCAGAGAAGACGTTTTAAACATTAACTGTTTGTAAATACCAAACAGGTTGAGTTATAATGTATAACACTGCTAATGCATGCACACATAAACAGTTATAAACACAATACTTTTTATCATTTAAAGTACTATAGGTCAACGACCCCTGGTCAGGCAAAGGGTTAAATAACTCCATTTGTATACTTTGCAGATGCACCAAGAACGCACAGCAGTACCAATACTTTAAACTGTTAGGTTAAATTATAAAGAAACAAGGACAATACCATATACATTTTACTGTCATAAAGAGACCCATCAAATCACCAATTTTATCTGAATAAAATGTTAAACAAATATATCTTCCAATGTTTGAATGAATGAAAACAGAGTTATGTAGTGTTATCTCTGATGTATTGTTGATGGATCCATATTTCTAGGGTAACTAATTTTCTGGTGAACTGTTAATCATGTTCTGTTTATAAAATGCTTCAGTTATATTTAAACATCAGTGTGGCTCATCATAGCGATCATGTTTTGTCTAAAATTTGATTATTTTCAGCAAATGCATACATTCATTTAATACAATAACTGTAAATTATACTTATAACTACTAATATTTTATACCAAATTTCAATGACGCTATGTTTATTATATGTATGCAATTTTTTATGTATTCTATGGGTCAAAATGAACACGTATAGTGTTATATATAAAATAGTTATTTATCTAGGACACTGGATGCAATGGTAGGATGAAAGGCCCTGTATTTCTAATACCACTGTCATTCAGCCAAATGAGAGCATGGTCCAGTAACCCCTAAATGCTTCTTCAACTGGCACTAACGAAACCCCCCCTCACAGTCCACACCTATGCAGGATATTTTGGATTTTCATAGTTTAGTACTATAGTATTATGTTCTATATACAGAGTACTATATTAAGCTGATTGATGTTAAGGCTAAAAATTAGTTATTTGTGTTGTTGAGTGTGTCATATCTATTGCTGGGACATGGCATAAAACAGAACAGAAGAAATAAACATAATAGATGTATTGTACGCAATAGGTATCCATAACATTTGTGACTCATAAAATCATATACTGAAGTCCACACTATAACAAAATTGATAACCAAATGCTTACATGTAAGGCGATTACTATTCTGGTGGAACACAAAGTGCATGGGCTTTAGGGAGCAGTGTACAAAAGTGGCACCATGTCATATTAGGAGTGGTGGGGACACATGCCTTGGCTCAGAGGGTGACTTACAACATGTTAGGCAAACTGCCAGGTTACTGTCGTGGCTCTTGTTCATTGACTTGCAGTTAATAGAATTATATTTGGTAAATTTATTCACTGTTTTTTACACCCATTTATGTATTTTTATTATGCAAAGCACCATTTGGTGAAATACATGTTTTTGAGAAGGGAGCATCTTCAGCAGGTTGAGGCAATAAAGGGGACATTAAGAGGCATTCATTCTTACAATGCTTATTTCTCCTTGCTCCAATACTGCCAGTCTGAATGTACAATAATGTCTGCACCCAAAACACAACATTTCACTTACCAGTATTAAGGATGATTGCATACATTTATCAGATTATAGGTTCTGTTTGTTGACTGGTTTATCATAATTATAAATGTAGCACACTATTCAGAGTATTAAATACATGAAGTTACTGGAACAAGGGACCATTTTGAACAGAATCAAGACAAATATGCTAATACCCTGAACTTAGTACCAACTTCAAAAATGCTGTATCTGAAAATATACTGAATACGCAAGATTATATTAACTACCTGTGCAGACAGACAGACGGACGGACGGACACACAGACGGGTGGGTGGACAGACCGACAGACAGAAAGAGATGCATGGACAGACAGACAGACACACAGAGAAGCACAAAGGGGGACATTGGCAAGCTAACAGACAGACGCAATAACAAAAGACACACAAATATGAAATGATATCACGGACATAAATGCTCTGTGAATGATAATAATTACAGACCCACACCACAATGTATCTATAGACCACAGATCAAATAAGTTACAAAACAAAGTAGGCCTTGAACAAAATCACAAAGTTCAGTGCACAGGCATATGTAAGCCCTTAAGCAGACAGATTATATATGACAAGCCAACAAAACATCACAGATGTGCCAGGTACAAGTACGTGCAAACAAAGACTAAACAACAAGTGCGTCGCTCACCAGATCTGAGGTGCAGGCATGACAACAGTGAAGACTGCGTCAGTTTCCAGTCCATTAAACTCAGCAAGCAATGAAATGAGACTGTATCCAGCAACAACTAAATCCTGTAATCCACCGTTTGAAGATGGTTGACACACAATTGAGTGAAGAGCCCTCTAGCCATGGAGTAAAACTTCCTGTCACATTACACACTCAACCAATCTTTGGGTTGGCAATGTACAGCTGTATAAGAACCACTGCTGAATGAGGCAGTAAAATCCCACCAATCCAGATATTGTCTGGATAATCGGGGTCATGCCCCACAACCAGACATCTGGTTAGATTTTGTGTCACCAGGAGCCACTCAATAGTCTTCCGGTGGTGGTCCCACTCTGTCTGACATCCGCACAAACCATCCAGTGCATGTACACGTTAGATCAGAATCTGATAATCTGTCTCCACCATCATGAGATCGGCCTGATACAAGGCAGGACTGTGCTTACAACACTGTTAACAGTGGAAACACTATCAGAACAACTGTGTTTACAAAACCAGGAGGCAACAAAAAGTCTGGCCCCGACAAGTCCCAACCTTTGACTGCATAGGCCCTGAGGCTGACACAACTGTATGTGTGGTGACTACCTGTCATTACCAGCTACTAGTGGTGACTAATCAATCATCCGGGTGAAGCAAACTCCAATCAGATGCAAGCCTTTGAAACATTCATCAGATCCAAGAACAGGTGTGCCAGGAAATCCTCCATCCGACCCTATATGCCACTTTTACCTCAATGATACAAATATTTTAGCTGTAACTTTATATATTTTAACTTGTAGTATTTTAACTAGTATTTTAATGTTACATATTATTTTTTCACAGAGGAGAGGTATTGACATATTTTGCAATGTTCTCTTTTCGAGCAGTCTTTTCAACAAGTTGATTGAATGATAATATCATAAAAATGGCAAGTATGAAAAGTTCCCAAATTTCAGTCTTCAAATACATGCATGTTTACATGCACGCATGCATGCTTGCACACACACGCACACGCACTCATGCATGCACGTTGACAACCACAATGCAGCTTGTATGAATACCAGTCACAGTTTTATGAATATTTCATTTGTAAAATGATGAATATAAGCATAGTGAGGGGCAAAGGTCTCCAGATGACCTGAAGAGGCAGGCTTGTTAAATGGTTCTTATCTTGCAGTAAGAGTATCACAAACCAGGCCACTTATGATGGTTTAGTAACCTTACTGTACTGAGATGACAACAGTTAGGCCCACAACTGGACAACACTGGTTGTTGTGCTTATTACTCATGTCTGGCTGCAGCTGAAGGTATTATGCAGCAAATTAGTGATTACCCATTTACTTGCTATTTATGTGCCCGGCTATATATGTAAACACAATTAGTAGAGCTAATATTATATAATTGGTGATTATTATGGTAGTTTACTCGTGTTGAGTGTCACTCTAAACTCTTGTGCTGGCCGCACTTACGGCAATAAATAGTAGATTACGAAACATATTATCATTAATTTGTCCATTTTCATCCTAATGACAATATAAGTATGATCATGCAGGTTAATATAAAAAAAACGGTACCCTTACAACTTAATGTAACTTCCTTATTTTTATTTTAAATGACAAGTTTCTTGGTACACATTTGCTTCACTTGATGCACTATTACTGAGGAATGTTTCGAGTGGATATCTTCCTTGGTTTGGTTGATTTGCTTGAATTCGACAAAGTCACCTGATCTGGCATAGCCATGCTTCTATATTTGGGGCTATCTTAAGGACAATGTCTACCAATGAAGGTATCCATAGATGATGTCAAAATAAAAAAATCTGACAAAATCAGTTCCGTCATTGCAGCTGAATGTGTTGTTTACAAATTCTGCACATTGGCTTCAAGTGTGTATGCAGCGCCAGTCAACAACAGCTCAAACCCCAGCCAAATAAAGGACATTAACCCATTAGGCCCCAGGATTTTATTAAAACATGCCACAATGTTCCCAGGATTTCCGGCAAATTTCAAGCAATTTTACCTCCTTGTGTTAAAAAATCTGTAGAAAACAAACTATTCAATATTGACAATTACAAGTTGTGTTTATTTTGAAGAGTAGTAATTTCTCCACATGCCTGTATACATAGAAATAGGATATATTAATAAAATGTTGACATTTGATAACAATTTGCAAAGACAAAATAGTACATTCGTTAAAACTTTGAAAGTTGCGACTGACATTTGACAATGATCCCATGCTATAACCCTATGCAACTCAGCGAAGAAAATGTAGCTATATGTGTTAGCTTTGCACCACTGAAAACATTATCAACTTCTGACGGTTATTTTTTAAAGTTACATCATATTTTATCATGACAAATATAGAAATAACATTTTTTGAGATAGCACGAACAAAACTGATGAAAATCAAGATTTCCGAAAGGGCAACACATACACGTAACGAGCTGTTGTTGTTGCAAAATGTATCCGCTAGGGTGTGACAAGATTTGGTAGCGTTTAGTTCAGTAGGTATTCGCCAGAATTTTTTATAATAGAGGGTTCTGTATGCGGCAGGCGGCAGCCGTTCCAGGACTGCACGGCCGTTGTGGGGTCTAATCAGTTAACCCATTAGGCCCCAGGATTTTATTAAAACATGCCACCATGTTCCCAGGATTTCCGGCAAATTTCAAGCAATTTTACCTCCTTGTGTTAAAAAATCGGTAGAAAAAAACTATTCAATATTGACAATTACAAGTTGTGTTTATTTTGAAGAGTAGTAATTTCTCCACATGCATGTATACATAGAAATAGGATATATTAATAAAATGTTGACATTCTATCACAATTTGCAAAGACAAAATAGTACATTTGTTAAAACTTTGAAAGTTGCAACTGACATTTGACAATGATCCCATGCTATAACCATATGCAACTCAGTGAAGAAAATGTAGCTATATGTGTTAGCTTTGCACCACTGAAAACATTATCAAATTCTGACGGTTATTTTTCAGGTTACACCATATTTTATCATGACAAATATAAAAATAAAAATTTTCAAGATAGCGTGAACAAAACTGATCAAAATCAAGATTTCTGAAAGGGCAACACATGCACGGAACGAGCTGTTGTTATTGCAAAATTTATCCGCTAGGGTGTGGCAAAATTTGGTAGCGTTTAGTTCAGTAGTTATTCGCCAGGATTTTTTTTTTAATAGAGGGTCCTGTATGCGGCCGGCGGCAGCCATTCCATGACTGCACAGAGCAGCCGGCGGCTGCCGTTGTGGGGTCTAATGGGTTAAAGATATCCATCCTAAACTTTCCACAGTGGTTATGTGAAGCAAACTCGTATCAAAGAACATGCCATTTGAAATAAAATACGGATGTTATATCAAGTTGTAAGGGTACTGTTTTTTGTGGTCACCCTATACTACAAAATATGCCAAAACAAATCTGGTTTCAGATTGGAAAATCCATTATGTTTTCAATATGCACCACAACTCCCAGATGTAAGTATTTGCTGGTTTCTCCAACATTACCTTATTTGACATTCTTCAGAAGTGTCCACCTGGCCCGGTGTGTCTTCCAAGCATGCTGTATCAGTTCCAGCACTGTCAGGTCCTGTAGTAGATGCTGTCTCAGCAATGGAGGCCTCTGCCGCTGATTTATACTGTGGCTTTCTTATTACAAGTTGAGTCAGTGGCTCATCCTTCAAGCCACTGAAGTGGACATGCATTGGTGTCCTTGCCGGTCTCTGTATTGGGGTAGTGCCTGTGGTCAAGGCAGGTCCAGATACCTTGACTTTCTGTACTGAGATATTGGTCAATTCACTGGTTCGTCCAGATACCTTGGCTTTCTGTACTGGTGTAGTTGTCAATTCACTGGCTGGTCCAGAAACTTTAACTTTATGTACTGGAGTATTGGTCAATTCACTGGTTGGTCCATCCAGTCTGATTTTCTTTACTTTATTAATGGTAAATTCATTGGTTTGTCCAGACACTTTGACTTTTTGTACTGGTGTAGTTGTCATTCCACTGGTTGATCCGGCCAGTCTGACTATTCTCGCAGTTCGGACACTACTAGGTGTCAATGCTGGTTGTGAATGCCCAGCCAACTCGAGGTCACACTTCCCGTCAAGTTTGGTCTTTTTGGCTGATGAAACGTTGCCAGATTGTGTTGATAACAGGTTCAATTTATGAGAACACACCTCATCAGGGGACAGCTTTACCTCTAAGATACGTTTCTGTCCAAGACTTTGTCTCTCCTCTGTACTTGAAATGGGCCTGCAAGAACTATCTTCCAAGATCGAAGGAGCACTAATGTCATCAACACATGGCTTCTTTTCATATCTATCAGTATGGTCTACACTTTCAGGTGAGCCAGTTTCAACGTGAGATGCACAATCATTGTCACTGGACAAAACTTTCACTTCCTTCACTGCATCAATATTCTTTACCAAGGATTTGCAGCCACGTATAGAAACCTTTCTACATGGCCTTCGCAGTGATACCTTCCTTTGGGAAATTCTAAGTGATTGTTTTCTCTGAGGCTTCCGACGATTAAACCGACTGCTGGCCATTCGGACCTTTCGTCCATCAGTCGTATACTGACCGTCCAGCTGGCAGAACTTCTTTCTGGCACCACTGGCCAGTTCTCTAGTACTCACACCTTCAGTCATGATGTCTTCTTCTTCTTGCTTGTTATCTTCCATGACATTGACCAGTCTCTTCTGTCTAATGTTAACACCTATGGGCCTGGCTGGTGATTCTGGTTCAGTTTGATCCACAATACAGGTTGATTTCACCAGTGTGTCTCTGGTAGTTGATGCATTGGTTTCTTGCTTACTTGTATTCACCATTGACATTTTCTGTCTAATTCTGGCAGACTTCCTTGCAGGACTGACTGATATATCACGGTTACTCTTCAGCCTAGGGCCATCTGTTTTGTCCTGCTGACTTTTGCCCTGTGTTCTTAATGCCCTCTTACATTGTCCTTCATCAAGAACTGAGACACCCTTACTGCTAGGGGTTGTGTCCCCATTCTCCTGCCTTGTCTGCCCTCTGAGTTGGTTTCTTGCCCTGATGGGGGTTTGCTTCTCCTCTGAGACAGCAACAAGTCTTGCTGATACAAGGTTTGTTGCTCTTCTGTCTAACACGGATGGATGGTCAGAAGATTTTTTGGGGGATCCGAAGAATCTTGGGGATTTTTTGTTGACTTTAGCACCGCTTCCCTTTGTTGGTGGAGTGTTCAGGCAGTCATTTCGGTCCCGGAGAGGGGTCAACACTTTGTTGCTACTGGACCCAAATGATGTCCTCTCAGTTCCACCGCGACGCTCAGGTCTCATTCTGAATAACTCTGTTAATTCCACTGCTTTCACTTATCTGTTTCCATCGGCTTTGGGTAAAGAAAAGAAAATCTCCTTTAAAAAATACTGGGGCCATGGAGGTGCATCAATATGACAAGACCTAAACAGTATGTATGCCTGTTGGTGTATGCCTACCAGTGGTTGCTGAGGCAATAACTGTAAGCAGATCAGATAAAATGCCTAATCATAATGCATGGCAGAAACAAAATTAAATAATTTGGATAATTATCTATATTGAAAGGGCTTTATAACAAAACAATTGCCATGTCGTTTATATACGTACACATATATCATCAATGAGAATTAGTTTTAAACATATTTGCAAATTGACTTTACAGTCTTCACAAATTCCAATGGTTACTCCCTCAAATTTGATGAAGTTCAACTCTTCGTGATCAGCTAAGACAGAGCATTTAGAATTACGACTGAAGCAATGTGAAATATGAATTAACACCATTTAGAGCAACTTCAGGTAACTGGATCCAGTGAGAATACACCATCAATTGACAAACAGGTAAACATGCTATGTAAGAAGTGCTACTTTCAAGGGGGATACAAGGACAATTCATAACCCAGATAAATTTCCTACCTGTCAACTGGGTGACAACAGCAGCTACAGATGTCCACCAACAAGTTAATGACAGTGTCACCAATATGCTGTCCTTGTTTCAATGTAATAACCCTGTTACACGTTACTCCTCAACATGGCCAGTTGCACTGTCTAGACAATGTCCTAGTTCTGTCAAATTTGAAATTGCCGATTGGACTTTACCAGCAGGTGAGTCACATGGGGCTAGTTATAAAAAGCCCCCATGAAAGTAACAGCCACTGCACAGTGGCTGGGACAACAAACTGGCTGATTGGCTGGCAGCAACCAAATCTACACCCTTTTGCAAAAGTCTCTGTCATTTGCAGATTATAATGTATAAAGTAGTAATATATTAAACGTAGTTGATTCTGTATTAAATACATTGTATTATATGGGATATAAGATTTATGTAGAAATTAAATGTTATTTACAAGTTTCAATCTATATTTATGACATGGACTATAGCATACTGCGATACCCAATATGCACCTGATCTAGTTACTTTTCATAGCCTAGGCTTTCAGGCAAGTCTGTTGAACTATAATATTATTGTCTCAATAATACATCGCTTCAATCTCATAAAATATTGCTGTCCTTTCAAGTATCAGAAATACTGTGCATGTCCAAAAACCCATCACCATCATCAGGGACCTGAATTTGACCATACAAATACACAGACACCATGGTTCCAATGATATAGTGTTCGCCTTGGTTTGAGTTTGAATCTTGGCAATAGGCCATCAGTCATTTCACAAAATAAAAGTAGTACAACTGGTTGTCACCTTTTCTGGCAAAATACATATGGATTGTCATAAATAATTATTTATGTATTAAGCATAATTACCTCTCAAGAAACTGTGTGTTCTTTCTGAATATTTCGACTGCATCTCGCAGTCTTCTTCAGCAGACTGAAGTTACTGATGTAAATATTTATGTGTCTACAAACAATGGCTGATTGATCTGTTATTACAATGTATTTGGTATATATACCTGCTTCACAAACATTCACTTCAACAAAGTAGTTTTTCTTCCGCTCCAGTAAATATCAACCACTATTCACCCTTAACAGGAGGTTGGTATTAGAAAATAGTGAGATGTAAAGGCATATATGTGATTGCATGGGACTCCAGGCAATGCTCCACCTTCTCTGCGGCTGACTACTGAACGATCTATGCATGTGTACTGTACGACTTGGCCACCGTCACGAGCAGGCAAAGGCATGCACCAGAAAATGGCAACATATAGTGCAAAGGAAGCAAAAAGAAGTGTGCAGAATGGTCAAGAGAAAGAAGTCACTAAACACCAAAAAGAATATTAGGAAGAAGGAGAGGTTTCTGTCTCTTCTTATACATCCTGAAATGTCGGCAAGATTCCCAGACTTAGCATTTCATAGTGGACTCAACAATGACTGAAGAACAAGCTTCAAAGACAGATGGTGCACATATATGAATACAAAAATAAGCATGTGCATAAAAACTGCATATACAGATTGTACACATACAACACAAACATACTGCACAGATGTACGCATATACAAAGACATGCACATATACACACATATAAAACACATATAACAAAACTGAGTATTGTACATGCAAATGTATTAAAAGCAACATACATATAATTAGACATGCAACTGAACACTCATGATGTAAATCACAAACCAGAAGTTTGGAACATTCATCTGAACACTCACCTCTCATTCTTCTTTCGCATCTCTCGTTGGATGCGGCGTCTAACAACGGGACTGACAGTGCCCCCTGGTGGTTGTTCCTCTGTGGCCGACACCTCCTCCTCGGGAGAGCTGCTGCTGCTCAACACTATTTCGTACTCGGCGTTCAAGTCTTCAACTTCTTGTGTCTTCAAAACAAGACTGTCATCCAACTCCATGGCAGTCTCCGTCTCCTTGTGAGATGCTGCACCACTTTTCAGTATGCCATGTGGTTCGACATGACCTTCGACCTCAAAGGTTGGCTCCTTCAGGATTCCTTTGACATCTTTTGTCTCGTGTGTGACCTGCGGTTTCAAAACGCCTTTGTCTGGATCAACCTTCACTTCAAATGACGGGTCCTTGAGCACACCCTTTGTGGGTTCGCCCTTCGATTCAACTACAGGCTCCTTTTTGAGAGCACTCTTCACTGGCTCTCCTTTCAGTTCAAACGAGGGTTCCTTCTTAAGTACGCTTTTCTCTGGCTGGTCTTTTCGGGTTTCGAAAGAGCTTTCTTTCTTTAAGATTCCATGACCTTCAGGTCGGCTGTGGGCCTGGCTGTCTTTCTTTAGTATGCTGTGGTGTTGATCACCATCTTCGTGTGAATGTGGCTCTACCTTTAGGATTCCTTTCACACTACTGGAGGCTTTCTTGGATGTTGTTGTGGTGGTAGAGTGCTTCAAGATTCCTCGCACGTCAGTCTGTGGGTGATCAGACGTCTTGAGGATTCCTACAAGACATGTTATGCACATATAATTCACTATATTCAGTAACCAACACAATAACATTTTACACATGCACTGGTACAAAGAAAAATATGCATAAATTAACCATGTGCCACTCAATGGAGTTGCTTATTCATGCCATAATGTATCTTGAAACGTGTTTAATAACTGCAGTTTACATAACAGTGCATCCAAATGAACAATTCATCTTCCTTTCAGGGTGTGGTACTATGTGCAAAATAATTCATCTTCCTGTCAGTGTGTGGTGCACTGTCTTGGGGTAGAGGTGGCACTCATCTTCCTGTCAGTGTGTGGTACACTGTCTTTCTACCATGTGCAAATTGCAACCGTTCTCAAACAGACACTGCTATGGACGTACGGAAACACAGATCACATTCACAATATTCATGCTGGTCCTTAGGGAATGGACATAACTTACTGAAAATAGGCCAAGCCATTCCTTAGAAATTGGAATTAGTAGAACTAGGACAATGTACACCAAAATGCTTCAGGGGTGGTCGCATAAGTTCTCAAAGTCAAACAAACAATATAGCATTACATATTTGTGGGTGGTTTGGTTGTCACCATTCCTCATGGGACAAATAAATACCAGCAGCATCAGCGCCACCTAATGAGTGAAACTGGTATTAAACTATTAATGCATATGGATGCTACTGTGGATGCCAGAATCAATAGTGTGGTTGGTAATGTCTTGGTAGCCATGTAATGTCTTGGTAATCATGTAATGTCTTGGTAGCCATGTAATGTCTTGGTAGCCATGTCACGTGAGTTGATTCTGTTTATTGGCATTACTGCATTTCTGTTTGCTTTTTAAATATTTTGTATCAATATATTTTATTTTAATGTTTGAATAAACTGAGTAATTGAGTAAATATTGAAACCTCTTCTTATGGTTTATATTCATGGTTGCATATTCTTGATTATGAATGACCCAAGAATTAATTTTTAACCAAACATGTATGCTAACAGAAAAAACTGTCACACAAAAATTACATTGACATGTGCACATAAGGGTGTTTAGGCCAAATGCACCAACTAGGATGCAAATAAGATAAGTGAAGTAAATTAACAAAAGGGTGTTCAAGTATGGAAGAAACCCCAAAACTTACCCTTGATGCCTTTCTCCTCGCTGCTGTCACCTGCATCTGTCATCCCCGCTGACCCATGCTGCGAGGATGGCTTTGAGCCTGAAGCGAACTGTGTCAGCGTGTTTTCAGCCCAGTTAGCCATGAACTCACGCTGGTCTTTGAATGAGAGTTGCTGCAGTATCTCTGGATCTGGAGGCTTCACCAGACTCATGGCCAGGGGTGAGATCTTGGATGCCTTCTTCACCTCATCCGACGTCACCGGCTGCACAAGCAGGCAAAACAAACTGTTTATCAGAAACTCACAGAACTAGTTATATAGGGGTCACTATGTTCATGTTCTTATGCAATGTTCATGTTCTTATGCAATGTTCATGTTCTTACGCCATGTTCATGTTCTTATGCCATGTCCACGTTCTTACTATGGTGCACTGAATACAAATTCTGAGGACGGAAAACAAATTTGTTATTTTATGTATGTGACTGGTGGAGTGTTGAGTGTGGAGATATTGCTATTCCTTATATGTGATGTCTTTCTAGTATGTTTGTGACATATATATATATATACTGATCATTACTGGAGTTATATGTCTACAACTGCTCCATGTTTCTGTCAAAGAGCAGGTTAACTGAATATAACTTTCTTCTCTCCGCACTTCTTGTGCCATGTCCATGTTCTTACGCCATGTTCATGTTCTTACACCATGTTCATGTTCTTACACCATGTCTATGTTCTTATGCCATGTTCGTGTTCTTACGCCATGTTCATGTTCTTACGCCATGTTCATGTTCTTACACCATGTCTATGTTCTTATGCCATGTTCGTGTTCTTACGCCATGTTCATGTTCTTATGCCAAATTCATGTTCTTACACCATGTCTATGTTCTTATGCCATGTTCATGTTCTTACGCCATGTTCATGTTCTTAAGCCATGTTCATGTTCTTACACCATGTCTATGTTCTTATGCCATGTTCGTGTTCTTATGCCATGTCTACGTTCTTATGCCAAATTCATGTTCTTATGCTATGTTCATGTTCTTAAGCCATGTTCATGTTCTTATGCCATGTCCATGTTCTTACGCCATGTTCATGTTCTTATACCATGTCCATGTTCTTACGCCATGTTCATGTTCTTATGCCATGTCCATGTTCTTACACCACGTTCATGTTCTTACACCATGTTCATGTTCTTAAACCATGTTCTTGTTCTTATGCCATGTTCATCTTCTTATGCCATGTCCATGTTCTTATGCCACGTTCATGTTCTTACACCATGTTCATGTTCTTAAACCATGTTCATGTTCTTATGCCATGTCCATGTTCAGTGACAGCAGTGGAAAACAACCAATCAAACAAACAGACTACTAAACAATCATATAAATACTATTTCACGATAACTTGTTTGTTTGTGTGTGCACACAAGTGTGAACGTCCGTGCGAGTATATGCTCTATAATATTTATGATTTTCAAATTCTGTTTTGTTACACAGGTGCATAATCATAGGCTGTCCACAGAACAAAGATGACATCTGCCAATGTCCTTATAAAGGCACATACATATGCCAACTGTGCACTTGTTCACACCTTTTTATAATTATTTTACCGTGTCAATTGAATGATCTGACTCCAATGGTTGAGCTACTCCAAACAGACCTCCCAATATGCTCCCACACATTCATGGCCACTCACTCCAATCTTTTTCCTGTGCAAATATGACCTATAGTAAAACTGCACTATGTCAATCATGTCATGTCATTATCACACTGTTATCACACTGTTATCACACTGTTATCACACTGCGTAATAAGGTATTAACAATACTTGCTCCGGTAAATGATAACCTGGTATAGAATACGTCTTGCTGTAACGTTGTATACAACTGTAAAACAGTCTCTGAACAGACAAAAGCCAGCACACAATACATGCACGGAGCAAACACAAGTGAACTGCACAAAGAACATATATAACTCTGACCATGCCCCTGACAATAACACATTCTTGTCAGGATACAAGCACAAAGAACACTGCTGACAAACTGAACACAAACACATAGTCAGCCATGTTGATTTGTTGAATTAGTTTTAATACTGGTGAACAGCTCACATGAAACTAGTATTAACCATCATCTTGAGAATTATGATTAATTCTGCTTTTACTCTAACATGCATTATATATATATATATATATATATATATATATATATATATATATATATATATATATATATATATATATATATATATATATATATAAATACAGTTATACACACATAGATGTGTGTGCATGCATGCATGTGCATAATTCCTATATAAATATATATTGCAATTGGTTATTCCAAAATTGCATTTCCACCTTAAATCTTCGGTCCCTCGTTCTGATGATGACTTTTGTGTATCCCTGTTCATGATGCTTAATGATTCTGGTTTGTTTCGCCTCTGAGCTCAGCTAGGTACCTGAATATATAGGAGCTAGAGAAGTTTGTTATTACTAGATTCATTACAGTTACCCAAGGCCCCACTGGAGTCTTCCACTACTGGACTGACCAAGCAGTAGGTCAAACTGATCGCAAACGTGAAATAAATAATGCATGAACAACAGATAATGCTGCCTAGGAACAGCTGTTGCTGTCAATAAGATCAAATCCTAGTGTGTTCCCACCTCTGTCCTTCCACATCTCTTCATCACACCAGTCTTCACATTATATATAGGAACCTGATTCAGCAGATCTTCAAAACAAAAATCTAATAAATGTACCCACACAGCTTATAATCATGGATATATATATATATATATGTCTTCTTTTTGTCTGTAACTTATATATTCCCAGATAAGAATTAATAATACTGGTTGTCTTGCTGGTAGAGTGTAATCAGTACATTACCTGGGGAGATCCCAGTCTGTTTTGGCCACAGTGAAACCTGGTCTGGTGGACTATGGAATCATAACACAGCACTGGCCAGTCAACTGTCACTGACTGTCTGAGGCTACCTGCACAGCTGACTGCATGAATGGTGCCACTGAATGGACTGGCTGACTACAATACTCACTCACTCAGAAATACAACAGTCCATTTACATGTAGAGTGGACTGTCAATCATGTGTGACTGGGCTGCTCAAAATAGCTGGTCTACAGGCTTTCCTGAGTCTGGGGCTTGGTAGACAGCGGAAAGGTATACTCTGCCCTAAAGATCTTTTCTACTGAAGTTCTGTTACAACTAGCTAAGACAGGTCAAATGATCAGGTCACAGGTCAGAACAGTCAAAAGATTAGGGTCATATCACCCTAAAGTGTATCTATAGGAGTATCTATATATGCACATGGTGAGGCAATTCAGGTGTTAAGTCAAGTGGTTCTGCAATGTAATTAATGTTACATATAATTAAACATAAGCACTGTATACTTGTGTATATCTGATAAGTTGCCTATGAACAACAACTTGGATATTTTCTCTGATGCAAAGTAATCTCATACAACGCAGGAAGGATGTTAATACATAATACAGGCCAATTGTAATAATAATAATGCGTTTATTTTGCTTTGCTGAATAATACACACAAGTACATATTAAACAAATAATAAAACAGTAAATATAATAAAATAAAATACATTAAATTGCATATAAAAATATAAGTAAACATTAAATCAAGAGCTTTAAATTGTGTATAAATAAATTAAATTATGAATAAGCATTACATTATGAGGTACACAGGAAAGTGTATACACTGAATGTGTGGCTTTATTAAATGCATTTATTGTCCATTTTAGACTTCACTATGACTTAATTCAATGGAATATTGAATGTCATGCGTAATAATAGCTGCCTGGTCAGTACTTGTCAACAGACTCTGTTGACTGTTACTGAAATAGTCTATAAAATCTACAAAAATAAACCAACTGTTAGTCCAAACTTAATTGTAACCGGCATGGTTACTGGACAATTAGTAATTTATAATTGCCCCACCAATCACCCCACCGGTCACCCAGCAAAGGTCACGCGAGGATACCTGAGGAGCACAGGGTTGATGGTGCCATTACTTGCCACCATATGGCAGCACCCTGGGTAATCTATAGAGAATCTAGTTAATTAGTTATTATTATTATAACTATTTGTCTTAATGGTTAATTGCAGTTATTGTGTCCGTTGCTGGTCATGTTACAAATAATTAAGTTGTTTAAATACAAAATTTACCCAAGAGACAGTGGTCACATGTGGTCAGGGGAGGGGCTGTGTCCCAGTGGGCCAGGCTGATCCCACTGTCAACAAGACAACAACACCCCTGTTTCGGTAAGTTTCTAAATACTTTGTTATACCTTAGAAAATGAATTCTTTCAATTTACAATGGTACCAAAATGTCTACTAAAGCATCTTCCATCTTTCTATGTAAACATATTTATATGTTCAGTTGTAATTACTTAATAGTGACTCAGATTACTGATGTGCTAAGAAGATGGGGAGCAAATGAACTGTCTGGACTTTAGGGAGGAATGTCTCCACCAGCTGTCTGTTAGCAGTCAGGGCTTAATGACATTTTGAAAGCTTGTAGCCAGTAGCTGGTAGAACAGGTTAGAAAGTTAAGTTTATTCATGTTTAGTACTGTTACATATAGTTAATGTATTATTATAGACAAAATACATTATGCAGGGACTGTGCATGTGTGGTATAATTATATAACATTCTGTACAGTTAAGCCAGACTCAGACTGGAGCACTCTCCCTCTCTTTGATGTTGTCGTGATTAATCACCCTGTGGCACTGGCTGGGTAGGGTGTGTGAAATATTCCCAAGGGACAAGTGCTTGAGAGCAAGCTGGGGCCACACTAGATAGTAACTTGTAAACAGGGATTTAGTGTTGGTTTGATCATTTAATGTAGTATTGGTATCTTGATACATTTCTGGTGACACCATTGTGTTAGCATATATATAATAATGTAGTTAGTCACTCTTTTGTTTATTCATTTACAACTGATAATTGGTTGTATATCATTTACAGGTGCAGATGACCCCCTGTAAAATGCAGGATGTGGTTGCACTGAGTCGGTGCTCAGACACAGTTTTACATTTTTGATTAGGCCTGCAGTGCCCAGTTGGGGTGAGCATTGTTATTTTGGTTTTATGGTTTGTCATGAAGTATTACTATTAGGTTAGGAAACATTTCATTTGACAGTCATCCATAACTATCTTAAGGAACAAATTATAGACACTGCACATGTATGTATATATGTGTATGTATGTGTGTGTGTATATGTATATATATATATATATATATATATATATATATGTATATGTATATATATATATATATGTGTGGGTATTAGTACTGATTTGTGTAATCGTAGTCTCCAAGGATTGTATACCTTTATATGTTATAAGGGATGTTAAGCATAACTGATATTGTGTTATTCATGGAGCACATCAAATTTTTATTAATTGTAGCTGCATTTTTAGCTGAGTATCTTTGTTGTACACTTCACCACTTAGGAGTTGACACAGTGTTTAAAGACTATAAACCTATGTATCTTATTGGTACTAAGTCGGTCATGGCGTATTGCTGGATAGAAATCTAGATACAAATACCACAGGTGCCAACCTGCTATTTGGTTTCGGATAAAATCTATAGGTAATAATTATGTACCAATGTTATGCAGGGAATAGATGTTTTTGACTCTGTTGATTAATGATCCTGTGTAACCATTGTAGTAGTGCATGTAGTAATAATATTTTTGTATGTTTTACAGGTTTTTTTTTGATATAGTTTTTGTTATACAAAATAAAGGAAATCACAATTTCCCGTCTTCCTGCGATTCCACGGTTACATTAATCACTATCTATATACTATTAGGTAGTCTAACAGTATCTCCTCCCAGGTGCCAACACCCACTCGCCTATTCCTATAGTCCTTCGCCTCCTTGCACCAGGTATGTGATTTTGTCGAATTACACACTACATGTGTGTTAATGGAACATCAATGTGCTGTGAAATGTTGAAGACAATCAAAGGATCGTAGGACAAATCGTAAGACAAATTTTGCAGGAATCCTAAGAGACATTATAATGGCAGCCTATATGAAAATCAAATGTGATTTCACCCCTTTTGCTACATGGACAGATGAAAACTAGTATATTATTTTATATCGTCTCTATTAGAGCCATCATATTTATACCAATCAACTATAGGTGGTCCACAACACCACTGAGTTTCTACATGAGACTCTAATCCTCCTTAGTATCACTGATACAGATCTATATCACATTACAGATTTTCACTGAGACAATCTGCAACCTTTAACTGAAGCCCTGTGACACTATATTATACCAACCAGTTTGTTAGCAACATTTTGACCCAATTGTCAGAGCCAAGATACCATGGCAGATGTTGCCAAATGTTGCTAACAAATGTCCATACATCATTATGAAAACACTGCACCTCACCTGTAGAGTCAACACAAGTTGTACTTTGCATCAAGTGCATTCAGGGCTTGGTTTCTGGGTCTTTCCCGGCCCAATACACACAGCTATCCCCAGCAGTAAACACCACAGCTCCCACGCACCCAGTTTCCAGCCAGCCACAAGGTCAAGCTGGGGTGTGTCACAATATTGGGTCAGAGAGTGGCAAGACCAGATGTCATAATCAATATCCTGTTCCCGTTTTACCCAATACCACCAAAGAACAAAATCCTTTTCTTCCGAATACCCTGATTTTAAACTGCACATAATTTTCCATTGTCCGCTTACTCTTTTCCTTTTTAAACTTTTTATTTTTGGAAACTGTAGAAAACTAACAGAAAAAAGATTGCAACTCCTCACCATCAGATCTACATTTGGTAACTGGCAAAAAATCAATACCCTTTTGGTGGTCAGAGGCAAAACGGATATCAATATTTGCTTATGCCTAGCCCAATCAATGTGGCATCTGTTCTCTGTCACACAGCTTCCGGTGCAGCTGCTTTATGTAAATAAATACGCAGTTTTGTTAGGTTTCACAGAGTAAAAACAGAAGGATCTAGATGTGGTTACCTTAAGAACCTTTGATAAGTTCTTTTGAGAACATCTTCTAAAGCCCAAGAACTGTCACTTAGCAAAAGTGGCACTGATCAAATGTCAACAGAACCATCTGAAATATGGGGGAGGCCAAAGGGGGCAGCCAAAGGGGGCAGCCAAGGGGGAGGTCAAGGGGGAGGCCAAAGGGGGCAGCCAAGGGGGAGGTCAAGGGGGAGGCCAAAGGGGAGGCCAAAGGGGGCAGCCAAGGGGGAGGTCAAGGTGGAAGCCAAAGGGGGAGGCCAAAGGGGGAGGCCAAAGGGAGAGGCCAAAGGGTGGAGGCCAAAGGGGGAGGCCAAATGTTGGAGGCCAAAGGGGAGGCCAAAGGGGGAGGCCAAAGGGGGAGGCCAAAGGGGGAGGTCAAGGGGGAGGCCAAAGGGGGAGGCCAAAGGGTGGAGGCCAAAGGGGGAGTCACCCAAGCTTAGTCTCCCATTACTAACGGCGCATAATTTTTTTTTTAATTGCCCAAAGGTCCCCCATAAATACACCACTGCACTGAATATTAATTTATTTAAGTTACAAAGGTCTGCAAATATGGACTGTGGAAATATTAGAATTACTTTAATTCAATCTGAAACGTGACTATGCATACAATTCATATTTGATATGCATATTATGAATAGTACGTGTGTTTAGCAAGTACACACAATTTATATTTGATATATGATGCATACCGACAAACATGACCTGCTTATATGTACTCGGGTTTAAATCTCATTCTACATGCAGTTACAGTATATCAATCTGAATGTGCTAATGTCACGTATGAATTAAATTTAAATGAATTAAAGTTCAACATTACACAACTTTACTTTAATGTTCAGTAAACTTTCACAGCACCACAACACAGTGCAAGACTCCAATTAAAAAGAACAAAGTACAAATTTATCAACTATATGAGTAACAAATAAGTGTAATTTAACAACCTAATCTACTGAGCATGGCATACTGATAACAAAGTTCACATGTCTCATATATAAGTCATTGTTCATTTGGCATGTAACACCATGCATGTCAATTGTAGTAGAAACCATTCACTAATGACTTCTGAGCAAACAACAAACAACAACAGAAATGCTACTCTATGTGTAATTAGCAAGACTTGATCCCTGTATAATGTCAATATTATACAAGCACACTTTTTGTACAATATTTCGTAAGGTATACAAAGAAACTGTTAACATAGCAAGACAGCCAGTAAACTTATTATCTTAATCATGGTGAATTAATCAATGTATTTAATAAAGTTTCACTCATGTAGCGTTTCCCCGAAACAGCAATAGTCGTAATTTAAGGTCATGAAAAGCTTATGTATATTACACTGGCATAGCTATAAACTTAATAATTCTCGTATGTGGTCGGCAGCATATGAACATGTCCCTGCACATATATCATACTAAATAGTTGTTCTTTGTAGACTGATGAGGAATATGGTGAGCAGGGTTGTCTCAAAAACAAAACTGTGCGATTTCTCAAAAACCTTGCTGTCAGGACAACTGTCATTTTCATACAATCTCATGAATTTTCACTGTGTAGCATGATAACCCCTTTCAACACTGCTACCAGTGACTACATAAATATTAGCCTGACCCTAGCAACATCAAAGTCCTCATCAGTCATGGTAGGTAACTTGGAGAGGAAGTTGAAAAATGGGCCACATTCCACTGAATAATTTACTATCGTGGAATAGTTTACCACCACTGCTGGTTACCATCACTTCCAGTACAACAAGGTCTTCACAGATTCTCAGGGGACATCCCATTTTAAAGGACAATCTTTCTAACATTCACATTCAGTTGACAATCATATTTATGTAATAATAATAATAATATATATATATATATATATATATATATATATATATATATATATATATATATATATATATATATATATATATATATATATGCTTGCTGCTACATCATGCTGTTTTTATTTTCAAGAAAGAAATGCTATAAAAACAAATGGATTCCAAAACAAATTTATGTCTTCCTTATTTTACCTATGTGCATGTATCAAGTGCTCATGTGTGGTGTTCTGGCATGCTATGTGCATGTATCAAGTGCTCAGGTGTGGTGTTCTGGCATGCTATGTGCATGTATCAAGTGCTCATGTGTGGTGTTCTGGCATGCTATGTGCATGTATCAAGTGCTCATGTGTGGTGTTCTGGCATGCTATGTGCATGTATCAAGTGCTCAGGTGTGGTGTTCTGGCATGCTATGTGCATGTGTCAAGTGCTCAGGTCTGGTGTTCTGGCATGCTATGTGCATGTATCAAGTGGTCAGGTGTGGTGTCTGGCATGCTATGTGCATATATCAAGTGCTCAGGTGTGGTGTTCTGGCATGCTATGTGCATGTGTCAAGTGCTCAGGTGTGGTGTTCTGGCATGCTATGTGCATGTGTCAAATGCTCAGGTCTGGTGTTCTGGCATGCTATGTGCATGTATCAAGTGCTCAGGTGTGGTGTCTGGCATGCTATGTGCATGTATCAAGTGCTCAGGTGTGGTGTTCTGGCATGCAATGTGCATGTGTCAAGTACTCAGGTGTGGTGTTCTGGCATACTATGTGCATGTATCAAGTGCTCAGGTGTGGTGTTCTGGCATGCTATGTGCATGTATCAAGTGCTCAGGTGTGGTGTTCTGGCATACTATGTGCATGTATCAAGTGCTCAGGTGTGGTGTCTGGCATGCTATGTCCATGTATCAAGTGCTCATGTGTGGTGTTCTGGCATGCTATGTGCATATGTCAAGTACTCAGGTGTGGTGTTCTGGCATGCTATGTGCATGTGTCAAGTGCTCATGTGTGGTGTTCTGGCATACTATGTGCATGTATCAAGTGCTCAGGTGTGGTGTTCTGGCATGCTATGTGCATGTATCAAGTGCTCAGGTGTGGTGTTCTGGCATACTATGTGCATGTATCAAGTGCTCAGGTGTGGTGTTCTGGCACACTATGTGCATGTATCAAGTGCTCAGGTGTGGTGTTCTGGCATGCTATGTGCATGTATCAAGTGCTCAGGTGTTGTGTTCTGGCATACTATGTGCATGTGTCAAGTGCTCAGGTGTGGTGTCTGGCATGCTATGTGCATGTATCAAGTGGTCAGGTGTGGTGTCTGACATGCAATAGCAGACTAACAACTACCAGATAATGCTGTTGGTTGTTGCACCTGTAAATATGAAACATGGGCAGTACCCACGACACATGATGAATTACAGGACAGTAGATGTATGTAACTCATTATCTTTACCAGTGTGAGATCTGTGTCAGGGATTGATAGATTGTTTTGTCTATTCTTGATGCATATCATGTATCTGTAAGATAGTTGTATCACACATACACGAGTCATATAGGTGCAGGTAGTGGGAATGGATTATGGTGTCACAACACGTACAAGAAATATGAAACTATCTGTCATATATCTATGATGAACTACTGTACCCTTACAACTGAAATAAGTAGCGTTAATATCTGATAAAGCAGATCACACTCTATGTTATTCTTGTATGTGATTTGATCTTGAGATACCATTTGCATAAGACTAAATCGTTTAAAAATTATTGTACTATGAATCTCTTGTAAATATCTGTATCACAAATGTGTACCATTTGGAATATCTTTCCCTGGAACATTGTGGCGCCTGCATGCATAAATATAAAGCATGCAATACAATCCATTTGCTCATGCTAACATATTACACAAATAATGCATTGCTATATCTTGAATATATTGATCAAATTAATTATATTCTATTGCACTTATTTCTGTTAATAATTATGTTAAACCAACTGGTCTTTTGTTTGAACATTGGATCCTGTTGTTTGATGGTGTTATTAGCAGTGTTGTCTGGACAAAAGTGGAGGGTTACCTTTAAGCTGTAAGCATGTCACAGTTAGAGCATAAGGCATTAACACATGCACTCCAAACATTTACATACTGCAATCAGAATTAATGTGTACCAGGGTAGGCATTTTTACAAGTAAATTTATAGTGAAGATTTAAAATCTCATCATATCTATTTTGAACTGCTGGAATGATCAACCACAGATCAGATCACACATCAAACAACCTTTAATCTGTCAAGTAGAAGATAAACAAGATTGTAAAGACACAAGATTGTCACAGGAGATTTAGAAGTATTGACACTGCACTTAATTCCAATTGTAGAGCATTAAAGCAATGCTGTTGACAGTTGACTATGGTGGTAGAAGGGTCAAAGTTGACTATGGTGGTAGAAGGGTCAAAGTTGACTATGGTGGTTAGAAGGGTCAAAGTTGACTATGGTGGTAGAAGGGTCAAAGCTACATAAGAGAAGTAAGAAGTGAAAGGTTTGTCAACTTAACCACTTATTAACCTGATCCAATACACCTAACTCACTGTCCTCTTGTTCAATGTACACGGGTTTCAATAAGTGTGTCCATGGAGTCTTATCATAAATTGGTTTTAAGCGCTGATGCTTTACTACGTATTTAATTGGACACTTCAACATGTATACACCAGAGTATTACTGGGCATGACCTTATGATGCAAGACATAGACATGTGTTGGCAAAGTTGATCAACATGCTTGAGTCAAGTAACCAGGATTATCCTATATTAGTAGGCCAGGATTTATAGAAATGTCACCGATTTTTGGATAGCTACCAGTAAATTTAGAGTTACGTTTAGAATATGTTTCCCCAATATGTTCTACGTCAATAGCACACTAATGCTAAATAGGTGTGAATAAGACCTAAATGTGGCCTGGATTATTCTAGCGAGATGAGGAAAACAAGAAAGGATATGGTAAAAACTGGTCTACATAATTGAAACATCTGGGATCACAAGAATGGCAATGGCATTCTACACAAATGTCACATCAAGGAATCAGTGTCCAATAATACTCAATAAGAATGATATGAAAATAACTTGTGACAAGTCCAAGGTAGATAGTTTGTAACCAGACTAACATGGCGTATCAAATAGTGCAAGGCGGCATATTTACTACAGAATTTTTTCAGGCATTATTATAACTACACTCGCACTAAATTAAACAAGAAGTATGCAACCTGAGCACAATTTAAAACCTACCAACTTGGCTACTCAACATGAGTCACTTAGTAAACAAAGTCCTTGTTCTTGAACAATGGTTGACCCCACCCTCTCTTGGCAAGAGATGTAAGACTAGTGAAAAAATACTGGATTGGTTATCCTAGAGTACTTGACCATAACCTGATACTTACATATACTTTTAGGATGCTCAGAATATGCACATATCCTCCAGTGTCAAGTCTCATCACAAACTACGCTGCTGCTGCTTCCTCAACGACAATGCAGTAGACAGGGGGTCATTGTATCACACACCTGAGCACACCTGCCACTCATGCATGACCAAATGACACCTGGGGTGAATTACTGACTATGTGTACCTACCCCTCATGTCTCCTGTTCGGAAATTATTCATGACCGACTGCAAAGGATTCACATGGAACAGGGCATCAATTATGTCAAGGTGTGTTTATATATAATGAACATCCCCTGCCCAACAGTTCACAAACAATGAGAGAAGGTGTGGAATTACAGTAATTTTCCCACAGTACAAAAAAAGGACAACACCCCTGACTACACCTCTGCCAAATTGATATCCCCCACAATAAATCACTCCTGCCTAATATACCCCAGTTCCTACAAGTATCATCATCATCATCATCATCATCTGGTCGAAAGACTTCAGGATTTGATGGCTCGCCATTCAGTTTTCTCCTTCATACATGCAGTTAACTGCATGTACAAGTATCAGACAAACATAATTTGGCAAAGTTCCAGTTTCCCTGATGTGATCACAACTATACAAGACAATGAATAAATATGAATAGATACTGACGTAAACCTGTTACATTTAGTCACCAAATAACAGTAACAGTACAACATTTTAATACCTACATTAACTTCTTCAGATAAGGCTATACAAATTATGCTAGAATTAAGCAAGTTTGACTTGTATCTTTTTCACATGTGCATGCAGAACTTAAGTGTATAACTGTGTGGTAAACAACCTGTCTAGCCTAGTTTCTGGTTTTTATTTGCAAGTTGAACTGCCCAAGAAAATGTCTTAGGCACAAACCTGATAAGTTTGGCTTATAAAATGCGATAAGGTTGTTTTTTAATTGTACCGTAGCCAATTCAGTTGCAATGCAAGTTAATTGGTGCTTGAGCTTATCGTTAATTATAGTACACATAATCTACATCAGTCACATTCAACTGTACTGGATGGCACCCTCTTATCAGCTATTAAACTAATCTACCCCACTAAACAGCTTTATCAAGGGCAACAATTTGTAAAAGTTGGATACATGACTTGCTGTCTTTAACTACTTTATAGCAATTCATCACACATTCCTGACGGCATTCAGATGTAATCTTTATGTTGATTCAATAGGCAATTCAATAACAACAAAACAAAATTAAACTTTACAACTATATGGGTAATAGAGTTCATCATAAAACCTGAACCCTCCAAGTAATTAATAATAAATAATAATAATAAACTTTATTTATACACTCATATCCAGAGTAAAATCCTGTTCAGGAGTGTTTACATTTGACAATAAAATACTAAGTATATATAAATACCATCATTAGATTAATAGTATTTATATCAGATGCATATTTAAAACAACCTGCTCATTTGATTTAGCTCCTCACGAATCAGGTTCATTGATATTTAAACATAACATAATATGCACAGTTGGCTTAATTAAAGTGTGTGTAATTTTGTTACACAACAAATTGGAAACCCAACAGAGAAAACTGTCACTGTTATATTTAGAAGGCAAAATTTCTCTGTTTGGCGAAATGTCCATTGATAAAAGGTTCTTTGACAAAATGTCAGCTGATGAAATACCCAGATACAATCACCAACTTTTAAAAATTGCCATTTCAGTAGGAAACCGTTATAAAATGTGCTCATGAAACATCCCAAACATTGGGAATGGGCCAATAGCCCAACAACATATATAAAATAGCAGTTACATTGTCATGGGTACTACACAAGAACAATACTTCTAGTTCATAGCCATCTTTATAATAATGTAACCGGCATGGTTACTGGACAATTAGTAATTTATAATTGCCCCACCAATCACCCCACCGGTCACCCAGCAAAGGTCACGCGAGGATACCTGAGGAGCACAGGGTTGATGGTGCCATTACTTGCCACCATATGGCAGCACCCTGGGTAATCTATAGAGAATCTAGTTAATTAGTTATTATTATTATAACTATTTGTCTTAATGGTTAATTGCAGTTATTGTGTCCGTTGCTGGTCATGGTCATGTTACAAATAATTAAGTTGTTTAAATACAAAATTTACCCAAGAGACAGTGGTCACATGTGGTCAGGGGAGGGGCTGTGTCCCAGTGGGCCACGCTGATCCCACTATCAACAAGACAACAACACCCCTGTTTCGGTAAGTTTCTAAATACTTTGTTATACCTTAGAAAATGAATTCTTTCAATTTACAATGGTACCAAAATGTCTACTAAAGCATCTTCCATCTTTCTATGTAAACATATTTATATGTTCAGTTGTAATTACTTAATAGTGACTCAGATTACTGATGTGCTAAGAAGATGGGGAGCAAATGAACTGTCTGGACTTTAGGGAGGAATGTCTCCACCAGCTGTCTGTTAGCAGTCAGGGCTTAATGACATTTTGAAAGCTTGTAGCCAGTAGCTGGTAGAACAGGTTAGAAAGTTAAGTTTATTCATGTTTAGTACTGTTACATATAGTTAATGTATTATTATAGACAAAATACATTATGCAGGGACTGTGCATGTGTGGTATAATTATATAACATTCTGTACAGTTAAGCCAGACTCAGACTGGAGCACTCTCCCTCTCTTTGATGTTGTCGTGATTAATCACCCTGTGGCACTGGCTGGGTAGGGTGTGTGAAATATTCCCAAGGGACAAGTGCTTGAGAGCAAGCTGGGGCAAGGGATGTTAAGCATAACTGATATTGTGTTATTCATGGAGTACATCAATTTTTTATTAATTGTAGCTGCATTTTTAGCTGAGTATCTTTGTTGTACACTTCACCACTTAGGAGTTGACACAGTGTTTAAAGACTATAAACCTATGTATCTTATTGGTACTAAGTCGGTCATGGCGTATTGCTGGATAGAAATCTAGATACAAATACCACAGGTGCCAACCTGCTATTTGGTTTCGGATAAAATCTATAGGTAATAATTATGTACCAATGTTATGCAGGGAATAGATGTTTTTGACTCTGTTGATTAATGATCCTGTGTAACCATTGTAGTAGTGCATGTAGTAATAATATTTTTGTATGTTTTACAGGTTTTTGATATAGCTTTTGTTATACAAAATAAAGGAAATCACAATTTCCCGTCTTCCTGCGATTCCACGGTTACAATAATATAAAAGCATATTTGTTGTAGGTGTGTCTCACATATACTTCCAACTTTGGTGACCTTCATGCTGCGACCCAGTGCTAGTAAGCAAGGCCACCATGAATTAATGGCCATTGCAACAGCTGGCAAGGTGAAAGCAAGACTTTGCCAATTATTCTTGAAGGCAAGACCTATGTTTGTGATGACTAACGTAAAGTGTAAAGAGTACAAATGAGAAATGCTGACCAAACAAGCAAGAAACACCTGTGCAACTAAGCACTGCGACTCAGGTGTTCAATGTTCTTCACAACCTTAAGGCCTACCATCCTCATCTACGACCTTAAGACCTCTCATCATCTGAAAAAGCCTTAAAACTTACCCCTACCATGAACTTTAATACAAAACATCTCTGTCTCCAACTATAAAACCTACCTTTTTCATATATATCCTTAAAACCTACCCCACCATCAGCTTTAAGGTAAATAAAACAATTATATTATTAAGAAAGTACTTTTCTGAGAGTACCCAAGAACATTGCAGTAATTATCGTGCAAGATTAATACAATTATAAACACAAGCGTAATCAAACTATTGATTTTGTTTACATATAAGAAATACGTTTTGTATTTCTGTAAGAAATCACCCAGTACACTGTATATTTATTACACCTTTAGAATTGAATTTTCATATTTAGTAAAAAGAATACTTTAGGGAGATTTTAATTATAATTTTTGTAGGGTTTTAAAATCCATATTGTTGAGAATGTGCATAATGTTGATATTTAGTGGCTGGTATTTGATGAGTTTAAAGTGTACACATAATTATCACTTTTTAGTCTGAAGACCTACTTTTCTCAAGGCTGCCAATTCTACTACCTTATTACCACCAAAACCATACAATTACCTATCATGTTCCATTTAGAATGCATGAGAACCGATCACATCAGTCACAGACAGATCAATAGATAAGTTTGCACAAATGCAAGTTTGTTTGAAATCTGGGAAAGTTCTGTTCCATGGAAGAATTTAGTGTTTGATTTGGTTCTTGCCCCATGTGACCTGTTTTTATCAGTGTGGAGGCTATTTTTACAACCCCCTGTAATCATAACACTGTGGGAGAAAAGGCCAAGCTGCTCCTACTAGCAAGAGTCAGTATAGTAACAAAAACTGGCAGCCAGATCCTGCAAAGATATAAGTTCCATTTCACCATATCCACCAACCCAACATTGATTCTGGCATCTACATAACTGCCAGTAAATATGTGTTTGTGCTTTACTGATACTCGATGTCATCACTGCCTTTGGTGTTCAAAACATTTTATTTGAGCAAAGCTGGTAAGTTACCAAATCTGTTGTCGTAGTTGTACAATCACCATTACTAATACTACTGCATAAGCTCCTCAAATTTAACAGGTTTTGCATAGGATAAACAAGTGATATATAAAAATACATCGTAACTCAGTCTCAATCCTAACCCAATTATTTCCTGCTATGTGATATAACATTTCTACAGGTATATTATGCTGGAAACTGCATCTAGAGAAAATATTTTGGCTGAATATTCTCTTAATGACACATTCCGTTTCCATTTTTGTATATTTTGCAACCAATACCAATGCACAGATGCATGCATTATAAGAGTAGATCAATTATAATTGATCTAATTAATCTTATAATTATTGTACAAATTCTTATTTCACATTTTAAAGGTATTTGTCAATATATATGGATCAATGTTTTTTCTAGAGACCGAACAAAGGAAAAAGTCCAAACTGTATCTCTTCTGGAGACCCGTTACAGACAATATTGTGAGTAAAAGCGTATAACCCAATACAGTGCACTTTAGTGCTGCCACCTAGTAGCTGGAACTGGATAGTTAATCAGTATAATGTTGTACGTGTTGTTTGCTAATGGGTTCAGCTAAAACTGATTAGGAAACATAAAGCTGCATATAATTTTATCATATCATTTTGTTTGTTTTATTCAACTTGCACATCTGATTTTTTTGCAGGATTTCTCCATTACACATGCACATGCCATAATCTAACGAATCACCTTGACCATTTTGAATGTCCAAACAAAATTGTGATGTGCCAAATTAGTAACTAATACTGAATTATTAACACATTAATATAACCTTTGTGACAGTGGTGCACCCTGGTGCTTATGCATGATACCTGTAAGCCATAGTTCTATAGCTGTCACTGGGTGGCACCAGTGTGTACCATCAACACAAAACATTGCCAAAAAAACAGACGCACACCATTCAAACTGTAAACCAGGAATTAAGTGAACATGGTAAACAGTAGTAAAGGATAAGTGAACTGTTCCAAAGTTTGCATGCAATGTCGGGAAAACAACACAACATTGCACTCCCTGAAACAAATTTCCTAGAGTTTAAGGGTGAATGTGGAACCACACATTTGAATGACCACTTGACACAGAAGTACCTACCTCGTTCCCAGCACTCTGTGGATCAACAAACTCAAGTTAATCTTTCCATAAACCACATTTCATTAAAGCCTCATCAAAAGGATAGAATTTCTACCATCAACATATTTGTATTAGCCACTTTTTGTTTTATGAAAAGAACTGTTCAAAGACACCAAAATGCACATATCAAACATGTTATTAAAAAAATTGTAAAACCTTACACTACCA
This sequence comes from Lamellibrachia satsuma, assembly GCA_033239005.1. Classification (NCBI taxonomy): domain Eukaryota; kingdom Metazoa; phylum Annelida; class Polychaeta; order Sabellida; family Siboglinidae; genus Lamellibrachia; species Lamellibrachia satsuma. The sequence continues at coordinate 6,857,023 of BSQZ01000027.1, forward strand.
CGAAAATAGTGAGTTATAAACCATTGCCTCAAAGTAATACTTTCCTTCAGAGAGGCCCTCAGAAACTTTCTAATTATTATGATGACATTTATACAATGGTATACAGTGATTAGTTCCGTGAACTGTGACTGACCTGTGTTCTGAAGCGTGACTGCATTCTGCGTGGACGCCGTCGAGGGCCAAGCGTTTTTACCCCTTTCTCATCCTGGGCTTTTTTTTCAGAAAACAGCTTAACTTTTTCAGCCAGGCTCATTCTGAAAGAATCATTGAGTAAAATTAACTTGAAATTATCACATTACTTAAAAAATGCATGCCTTTAATCAACATACAACAGTTTGTAACAAAAAACATAAAATGCATGATTTGCTAGCATAACAATGATCTTTTGTCAAAGTGTATTTTAAAGTACAGGAGATTTGTTCTGGTAATAAATATATGTATTCTTGCATACACAGTGGAACCTCGTTCATCTGGACACTTTGGTTCCCAAGGGTTTTGGGTGAATTAACAAAGCATGCCGATTGGTGAATCACAGAATAATGAAGCAATTTATGTTATGTCAAGATTTGTTCAAAAAAGACATGTGGATTACTAAATAAAACAGATTATTGAAGAATGGATTAACGAGGTATCATTGTATTTATAAGGTGTAATATGAAAATAAGTGTACTTTGAAAGCTCGTCATCAGACCCTGAAGCTGTCTCCTTCTCTGATGTCGACTGATCTCCGTGAAACTGATTGCCTTGGCCAGTTGCCAGTACCGAAGCCTGCTTCACCTCATCATCTGTAACTGGCTGTGTGCGGTGTCGTTGCAGTTGCTTCCGTCGGTCAAGCAGACTTCTGGCATGTGACGACTGTGGGGACTTCTTTGGCATTTCACTGGCCTTTGGTGCCTCCTCATCAAAGCGACGAAACATCGACAGTTTGTCACCAATGCTCATTTGGCAGCTGTCACTTGTGGGGACATCCATAGTGAAAGTGAAACTGAGCATCTCCTCCGACTGTTGCGGTGTCAACTCCCGAGCATTGATTTCAACAAGTTTGTCAAAGTCATCATCTTTGGGGTCACCTGGTACAAACGTCATTTCCACTTCGACTTCCACTGTTTGGTCATCAGGGACCGACTTTCGAGGTGTCAAGGCTTCCACCTCTACAATATGTCCCAGTTCGTGAAGGTTGATTGGCAATGTTTTATAGCGGGGATTCTTTCGTCGATCACATAGTTTTTCACGCTGCAGTGGCTCGGGGTATGTTTCTTGACCTTTGATCTTCTTCACCAAATGCCCTTTGCCTGGCTGCTGTTGTGATTGTTGTTGTAGCTGTTTGAAGACATTTAGTGATGTCTTTTTCTGGATTTCTGCCCGGAATGCTGCCACAGAATCCAATCTGAAGTAAAAAACGTAACAATCATAACAAATTGATTACTGAGATTAATCATAGATTCACACATAAAATAGCAGAAACATTTTTCTGTTTAGCCACTTAGAAACAATTGTTGCTATAGGCAACCAGAGTGGCATTGTGATACAATCGGTCACATGATGCTCACAATGAAATAAATTTCCAATATTTTGAATAAGGATGCAATACATGATTATAACTCTTTCTCCACATCTCCATAAAAAATTAAACAATTATTAAACATATTCATACTATATCGTATATGGATACGACATGTGAGGCCTTTGTGTTTCTGATGACGAAACTGCTGGGTACTTTGGGGAAAATATTTAGATTACAGATTAACTTTAAGGGATACAGTGCTGTGTCAATATGCTACTAATACATTCTTCTACTAATATATTTATCTTCAAATAAACTGAATAAAAGGTAATTACTTGTCAGCTTGCGAAACTTCATTGCATGTGACTGGTTGTGTTTGTCGCCGCCAGGTGTCTCTGCTGCGCTGAAACTTCTGTCTCCGCTCCACTGCTGCAACCTGCACTTCAGCAACACTCGACAACTGGTCAAGCAACATCTGGTCATCCTTGCCCACTGGACTACTGGGTATGTTTGCTTTCACTGTAACCTCTGACCTTGGAGGTGATTGTCTGAGTGAAGGCAATGTTGGCCCAGATCTGACAGACATAAAGTTACTATCATAAACAAATGTTGTATTTTCATTGTTATCATTTCTTTGGTTTTAACAAGGTCCCCAGGTAAAACTGGAAAATTGTACATGAAGAAATATTTGTATACATCATACTTACACTATTAAAAGTACTTAAACACCTAGCATTTAACATTTGAATGGAAAATAAAATATGAACACAATAAAATATGAATACAACAATAAAATATGAAAACAACATAACCTGACATATTGAGGTATAGAGCAATGTTTTTTATAGCACAGCTTACCCTAAACTGTTCACAAAAATTCTCTATACATACATATTACATATAGCTAATGATAACTCCACCATTTCTCACTCACTGGGCATTAGAGACAGTCAATGAAGACACTGGTTGTTTGTCTAGTTGTGTCTCCATCTGATTGATGCGTTCAGCCACCGATGGCAGCTTAATTGCTTCCTCCGCATCCCCTCTTTCTCCCCCTTCCTGACTTTCTTCTTGTGGGATCACCTCCATTGACTTGGGTCTGCCAAACAAACATCATGTTGAAATGTCAGTTGTAATACCTGGATGGAAACTGTGACATCACAAGGCTGGGTACACACGCGTACCACAAGCTTGGAGGATTATACTTACAATTATTTACTCTGTCTCTGTTGACACATGCCATAAACTTAACGCACATTAAGTGCATACCCTAAGTACAGTCAACAGTTAGTTGAAACTGAGTATTGAGACTGTCTCAAGGGTTGGTTTTTGGTTGGTTTTGTTTTCTTTATAGCTATCACTGTTGATATTGGCAGCCACCCTTTTGCTATTTATTGTTTATATTCTGGTTTGTCCAGTTTGTAAACTGGTAGCAGTTCAGGCGTATTCTCTTCTAAATCAGGACTTGTGCAGGTTTACTACACTAGTCTGACCAGTATCCTCTGACAGCGAGTTCCAAGCTATCCCAACTCTGGTGCTGAAGAATTTGTGTCTAAGTCTATCAATTATCATGACACATTCAATAAACTTAACCTGATGCCCTGTGTAGCAGTTATTAATTATAAAATGTTTTATTGATGAAATAAAATTTATATTTTGAACCCACTGTGGAGCTAAAACAACACAAGATTAATAAATTTTTTTAATATGAATCCTTCAATAGCGTTTTAATCTGTCAAATCTGCTACCACTAAAGGATTAATACTTTGACAAAAACAACACATCATTGTTGATTAAAAGAAAAATGGAACGTTTGCTTACAAACTGCAGCAGTGGCAGAATTACTGAACCACCTGGTGCAAACAATCTAGAGTTGTGTGATTTCTGTTGACAACGTATCCTGAATGTAACGAATGTAAGCTGCCTCCTCAATTAGATTTTTCTCGTCTCATTACAGAATCATTTTACGACAAGAATTCACTTTAGTCATTAGATCTGAAAAGGCTAAAAATACTGGATATCCAAAATGGTAAACATTTTGCGGGTCAATGCCGATCATAGACGAGACTTCCATCCTCTCGCCAATCACATTACATAGTTAAAAAATTCCACCAAGGGTGAAATTCGTGAGTTTTCAGTGTTTTCAGTGTTTTCATTTTCACTTCAATTAATGTTTTACCAAACATTAAGTAATTTAATAGTTTGTCTGATGATTTCATACAAAAAATACATACAAAAGTTGCACAAGTGTTAGCCAGTCACAGTGGATACTAGGTAGGTCTGACATGTTGCTAATTGAATCTGAAATGAGACTAGCAAAAATATTGAAATGAGGAGGCACTTTTAAACCAACTGCACGACTTAAAATTATTCACATACTACAGATGTGAACAGCAACGAACTTGGTTTGCGCTGGGCTAAATGAACTGCCAATGAGGATGCAGCTGATAGATTGCTTGGCCCTGTTGCCTTTATGAGGTATGCAGTGCTCACAGTCACCATACGGCCAGTGACAAGGAATGGCCAATGTTACTCTGAAGAGTTACAGACAGCACTCCTGGGGTTTTCCTGTACAACAACATCACCCCAGGCGGGCGATTAATCTCGCCAATAAAAACTATTCATCCACATCCGCTGTTTCCCCCACACTGATCACTAAACACATCTCATATAATGAACTGGTGTGATTTTTAATTTGTGATGTTGGCAGGTTTGAAACAAATCATGATAAAAAAAAATTTTTTTTATTTAAATCGGATCTTTTTTATTTATTTGATTTTTTTATTTATTTAATTTTTTTTAAATCTGGTATTACGTCATAAAATATTTGACTATCAGGCTATCTGGTGTCAATACAACTACACAAGTGTGCGCACTTTGTACTTTTGTATTAAAAAACACACAAAACTTTGTTGATTTCAATGCTTGTAAACAATCATTTGTTTTAAATTCATATAAATCAGCGATTAAAAAATCGGAAGTAAAAAAATATCATAAATCAATGATGTAACAAATTTTTTTGGAGTGATTTAAATCATGATTTAAATCAATGATTTAAATCAATCATTTAAATCAAAAGATTTAAATCAAATAACCCTGGATGTGGGCACTGTGTACCTGGCAGTAAGTGTTACAAAACATTACCAGAAAAATGGTTGTTGTACAGGGGTTCTCAAGGGACTCCAGACAGGTAGGCCTGTAGTTCCAGGGGGTCCTCAGCAAACATGCAAAATTATTTTAGAATGGAACATTACATGTGAAATACAAACCTGGGGCTTCAACCAGACAGTGGACATTCTGGGGGCTTTTAGCTGAGAAATTTTCAGAACAATTTAACCATGCAATGGGTGTGTACCACTTATCAAGTCTAGAAAAGATGCAACATTTGGTTTAATTTAGCAGGTCGAAAAACATAAATCTGGAATATTTAGCATAGTCTGTCTGTGGTGTGTCCGTCCAATACTGCATTGTCATCTTGATCATGCAAGTAAATAATGCAGGTGATGCAAAATTGCGGGGAATGGCATTTTCATTAAACCTACAAGTTCCAGTGAATGCAGGATACCTCATATAATGACACACAACAAAAGCTGAGCAGAATTCCAGCACAGGTTTTTAGAGAATCCTGTGCCAGGCACATCTAACAACAGAACCGGATTGACGGCCTGGGTAAATAGTTTGAAAGCATTCAAACTGTGTCAGATGGCACATTACCCATGATTCAGGTTGGATCTTCCGACACTGTTGGACCATAGCAGAAACGTTCTTCCATTCATCCCACCTGGGTGTTTCAGGCTTTCCCAATTTCCCGAGGAGGCAATGTATGCCACGTGGCTGCATGTAACAGCTCTATCCCAAGTGAAAGCACGGATCCACAGTCTGAGAGCTGCTGACCACGGCACAGTGAATACAATTGATTTTCTAGGAGGCGTACATGTGTAATGATAGCATGTGATAATAAAGAGAATGACTCACTTGAAAATATATGCTGCATGTAGAGATGGAAAGGAATAAAATAAATGTAGGGAGGATTTTTCCTCTGTATGACAATATAGGAGGGGATGTGACAATAAGTGGTGGTTGGTGAGGAAGGGGGTATTTGTTTTAAAATAAATATTATCATAGGGAACTTTTTAGGACTATCTTTCAGACAACTATGATCAATCAGCACCACGTTACATAAGAAAACAAGGAAAGGTACATGGGCACATACTTCTCACATTTAAACAAACCCAATGTTTAGTAATTCATATTTACTCATTGGTTATCAGATCATAACAATTATACACACCTTTTCCACACGTTTGTGCCATTAAAAAGTTATACTATATCAAAAAAGTAACAATAACCTATGACATTCGTGGGTAACGACAAGTGAAATCCAATGTACTCTAGCAGCAGCCTGTGCCTGCCACAGCTGGGGGAAGCAGCTGGATTTGCCTGCCAGCTAACTATGCAGACAATCTCTGTTGGTCTGTAGCAACTACAGCTGTTCATGTTGACATTGCATATATGGCAGCACAGTCACAATACGCCAAGTCCTCCATATGACTTCCTGCTCCACATGGGCTCCAGAATCATAGTCTACTTTCTAAACAGTGTGAGTGAACTCAAGGCATCCTATGTTCCAGCAGTACACAAATTCAACAATTTCTGAGGGGCTTTCCACTGGTTGAATTTACTGAACTTAGTGATCCAGTAAACAGTGCAATGTGCTTAGACCTTCAGGAGCCTTTTCGTGCAAAATAGATCAAGGTATCCTCATATTTCTGGTGGATACCACAGAAAACAACACAAGGGGATTTTAGTTTTTCATAAAAAGAGTGGCTAATCTAACAAGTAATGTTCCATTGATATCATTTCATTACAAATAATATAATGAAATGCAACATCGTTCCATATACCAGGTGCCAGAGAAGTTGAAAATCTGCACCCAGTGGCCGGTGGTCTGTTTTTAGCATGATTAAAATCTGGAACCTTCTGACCATACATAACACCTTAATTCCTTAATCACTAGGGAACATGTACAGCATCACATGTAGCCTATGTCATCTTGCGTAAATACTTAGGTGTGGCCATGTTTTCTCAACTTTGTGTCAGCTGGACTTATGGTTTTTAGGTGTGGTGCCATGACTTCTGGCGTGATCATGTTGTAACAACACCACTTCTGGCATCATACTGATATTCTTGAACGGTGTGGTACAATCGCCAGCAGTGGCATACCAAGGATCTCGCAAAGGGGGAGGCCAAAGGGGGAGGCCAAAGGGGGAGGCCAAAGGGGGGCCTAGCTTAGTCACCCATTAGTTTATCATGCAGACAAAAAATTATACCAAAGGGGGCCATGGTCCAACAGCCCCCTAAATGTGCCACTAGATACCAGGATGACATGGGAAATCAGCTGGTACAAAGTTCAACTCTAATGGATTCTGTTCTTGGGGCTTGCAAAGTCATATAGTACTGGCAATGTGTGGGACGATATCACCTGTTTTTTTAGGGGATGAGGGTGGGCTTGATTCTTTTTTCTTTCCTTTCCTACATAATATAATGAATAAGATTTTAAGCGTGTTAAAGGTTATGGTCACTGTACATGTAAAATGGAATCTTGGTCACTATTGGTAAATAGTTTGAAAGCATTCAAACTGTGTCAGATGGCACATTACCCATGATTCAGGTTCGATCTTCTGACACTGTTGGACCATAGCAGAAACGTTCTTCCATTCATCCCACCTGGGTGTTTCAGGCTTTCCCAATTTCCCGAGGAGGCAATGTATGCCACGTGGCTGCACGTATCAGCTCTATCCCAAGTGAAAGCACGGATCCACAGTCTGAGAGCTGCTGATCACGGCAGAGTGAATACAATTGATTTTCTAGGAGGCGTACATGTGTAATGATAGCATGTGATAATAAAGAGAATGACTCACTTGAAAATATATGCTGCATGTAGAGATGGAAAGGAATAAAATAAATGTAGGGAGGATTTTTCCTCTGTATGACAATAGGAGGGGATGTGACAAGAAGTGGTGTTTGGTGAGGAAGGGGGTATTTGTTTTAAAATAAATATTATCATAGGGAACGTTTTAGGACTATCTTTCAGACAACTATGATCAATCAGCACCACGTATACCTGTCACATTACATAAGAAAACAAGGAAAGGTACATGGGCACATACTTCTCACATTTAAACAAACCCAATGTTTAGTAATTAATATTTACTCATTGGTTATCAGATCATAACAATTATACACACCTTTTCCACACATTTGTGCCATTAAAAAGTTATACTATATCTGCTGGTATGCCCCAGTTGGATGATGGAGGAAAATCAAAAAAGTAACAATAACGTATGACATTCGTGGGTAACGACAAGTGAAATCCAATGTACTCTAGCAGCAGCCTGTGCCTGCCACAGCTGGGGTAAGCAGCTGGATTTGCCTGCCAGCTAACTATGCAGACAATCTCTGTTGGTCTGTAGCAACTACAGCTGTTCATGTTGACATTGCATACATGGCAGCATAGTCACAATACGCCAACTCCTCCATATGACTTCCTGCTCCACATGGGCTCCTGAATCATAGTCTACTTTCTAAACAGTGTGAGTGAACTCAAGGCATCCTATGTTCCAGCAGTACACAAATACAACAATTTCTGAGGGGCTTTCCACTGGTTGAATTTACTGAACTTAGTGATCCAGTAAACAGTGCAATGTGCTTAGACCTTCAGGAGCCTTTTCGTGCAAAATAGATCAAGGTATCCTCATATTTCTGGTGGATACCACAGAAAAAGGGGATTTTAGTTTTTCATAAAAAGATTGGCTAATCTAACAAGTAATGTTCCATTGATATCATTTCATTACAAATAATATAATGAAATGCAACATCGTTCCATATACCAGGTGCCAGAGAAGTTGAAAATCTGCACCCAATGGCCGGTGGTCTGTTTCTAGCATGATTAAAATCTGGAACCTTCTGACCATACATAACACCTTAATTCCTTAATCACTAGGGAACATGTACAGCATCACACGTAGCCTATGTCATCTTGCGTAAATACTTAGGTGTGGCCATGTTTTCTCAACTTTGTGTCAGCTGGACTTATGGTTTTTAGGTGTGGTGCCATGACTTCTGGCGTGATCATGTTGTAACAACACCACATCTGGCATCATACTGATATTCTTGAACGGTGTGGTACAATCGCCAGCAGTGGCGTACCAAGGATCTCGCAAAGGGGGAGGCCAAAGGGGGAGGCCAAAGGGGGAGGCCAAAGGGGGGCCTAGCTTAGTCACCCATTAGTTTATCATGCAGACAAAAAATTATACCAAAGGTGGCCATGGTCCAACAGCCCCCTAAATGTGCCACTAGATACCAGGATGACATGGGAAATCAGCTGGTACAAAGTTCAACTCTAATGGATTCTGTTCTTGGGGCTTACAAAGTCATATAGTACTGGCAATGTGTGGGACGATATCACCTGTTTTTTTTAGGGGATGAGGGTGGGTTTGATTCTTTTTTCTTTCCTTTCCTACATAATATATTGAATAAGATTTTAAGCGTGTTAAAGGTTATGGTCACTGTACATGTAAAATGGAATCTTGGTCATTGAACTTTCTGTGAATTTTGACAGATGCCTAGGACCAGTATAAGGTGGTCAACAAATACACGGTAAAAGCACAGAAGTTGGCGGCATTACAACTGGTATGGCCAAGGAATATTATATATATATATATATATTATATATATATATATATATATATATATATATATATATATATATATATATATATATATATATATATATACAGTCGCGCCTCGTTATAACGCGGTAGTCGGGGTCCACGACTCCGGACCGCGTTGTAAGCGAGGCGCGTTAGGTGTTCTCATATCTGCCACCAGGGAGCTACTAAACAACAGCGACCGCCGCCCGCTGCACCAAGTTCATGAACCCTGTCGAAACCCCGTGTGCTTACAGTATTGTCTTATACGGCAATATGCAGTTTATGGAACTTATTAAACGAGTATACTAGCATCAACGTGTATTATTTTTAAATGTCACACCCTCTTGACTCTTGAACTGAATAAAACACATGTACGTATACCGTTATGGACTAGATCTACTACGATGATGACGTACTGGACCGCCAGGCCTACGAATCGAAAATAATAACCTGGACCTGAGCGGCCGAAAACGTATATGATTTGACAAACGTAGTATGCAAGCTGATAAAACACAGAAAAAGACAATAGGTAGAATTAATAATTGTTTCACTTCGTCTTTCAACCGATCTCGACCGAAGCATAAATTTATTACGCACCACTTAACATCGATTCATCATTTCATATGCGGATGACGAATTCGTATTTTCGCCACCGGTAGAGCCTTGGGTTATGAATTTGGCGTGTTGGTTTCGCGTCGCGAAAACGATTAAATTTACGATGTAATGGAAGCATGTAATTTCACCCAAGTGTTATGTTGGTACCGCATATTAAATGCATTTAAAACGGTTGATCTGATTCTTACGCGAGACATATTTGTGAATCTCGATTGCAATTTACAAGCTGTCGAAGAGAAGCCAGCGACAGCGATTGATGTCGGCGGCAGCGCAAAACAAACAACACATTGATACTCGTTCATTGACATCGTTCACCTAATGTTTCTTGAGAATTGTCAAAGCAATTCTAAGTAGGTTTAAGCGGGCCCATTTGACATTTTCCCCTAGCGGCAAAAATTCGGGGTCCACGACCGACCGCGTTATATCCGAATCCGCGTAATAACGGGGCGCGTTATAACGAGGCGCGACTGTATATATATATATATATATATATATATATATATATATATATATATATATATATATATATATATATATATAGATATCTAGACACAAGTTCAATCTTGTTCTGCCACTGTTGACCTATAAGACAGGTACTTAACTCTTAACTTATCTTCTGGATCAATGGATCACAGGTACTCATACAGTTGAATGAATTAAGACATTGATGAAGTTGCCAAAAACAGTGAGAGAGAAAGTCTTGAACAAGTGACCTACATATTCTGAACCTACAAACGACAAATGAGAAAATGTAATCTTTAACCAATATATTTTGGATTAAAAAGTCCTCAACTTTATTTCAAAGGATTTATTGGAAATTATTGATGTAGTGTTATTTTGTTTACAAATGACTGCTCGGTACAAGGATTGATTTGTGTAGATTTTCATCAATGTCTGATGTGAACCATTAATAGGAAGTGACTAACATATCTTCCAGGACAAGTATCAACAAATAATATACAGTCATTTAATCAATCCAAAAAATATCACATAAATACCTGGTGCAGAGTCTGCAGTCTGGCCCTTTGATAATCTCAGTAAAACATTCTATGTCGTTCTACTTCCCGTAAGTCCTGTTCCAGTGAATAGGAATCTACCTGGACTAACATAGCACCCTCTGAGCCTGGCAAATGACTGCTGCATTAACATATCCCAGAATCCTTGTTGGTCGAACCTGACACACCTGGAAAGAACGTTTTTTCACAGCAGCACAAGTCAGATCACTGCCAAGACCTGGCTTTGTGGCTGCCACAACACCTTTGGCTGGCACTTCCAGGTAGCTCTCACCTCTTGGCATTCGTAAATAAGATCCTGTGCAGCTACATGTCATGATTTGTTAGCTGAACTGTTGATGTTCATTAATGTCTAAACATGAAGTGTATGAATAGTTTATGTAACATCTGCAGTCGATTGAATAAAAATGCCTATTTTTTTGGCAAATCATTGAAATAATTGACTTCAGTTATTAGATCTGGTAAGACTCAAAATATTGGATATCCAAAATGGTAAACACTGTGTGTTTTTGTATTTATTTATTTTCCTACATGGTCTACATACACATCTGTAAGAGTGTGCTGCTGGGTGTGGTTGTTATTTATTAGTGTCTACTACTCCTAAAGGTAAGGCCAATTTCACATCAGGTACCAATATTATCCCCTGTGCCTATGTTATTTGTTTTATTTACATCCAATCAGGCACACATTCAGGTAGGACAGAACTCTACATTAGTATCCCAGCTTTTTTCTAATATGCTTGACTCTCAATAAACTGTACCCAATTTATACGACATGACTGGGTAGGGGCTAGCACAAGATTGGAACATGATACCTCCAGGTCTCTAGCTGAACATCACCAACAAGCCACTTCACCAATACATGTAAATAATAATTATATATGTAGGCATGATTTGGATGCACTGCACTACATACTAGAGAAACATGGTTCGCTTCATTAGTTGCAGGCTAGGAACTTTCCCCAGCTGTGCAGCCTTCAAGGGATGGGTTACTTCTATGGTCATGTTAAATAAATTGCTCAATTTTGAGATGGCACTTTCTAGGATTTCTTATTCTTACACCTGAAATTTTTTTTATGGACAGGGATATCAGCACATTTGGAGACTGCAACACTTACACTTAATCTATAGGTGTTGGTATATGCACGTGTCTGTGATGGAGGACCCCCAGTATAATGAGACAATTCTATTGCATTTGAAAGTACAAGTTGTAAGATATATAATTTTCATAAAATCTTAAGTTTGCACATAGAATAGAATGGAATGAATCACTTTTAACTTTTAGCATTGCTTTCAATGGGAAAATGAATATTGTACTTTAATAATAATAATTAACTTGTATGGCACCTATATCCTCAGGAACCTGAGCTCAAAGGTACAACGAAACAGAATCACTAAGCATAATTGCGAACAGGGACGCGCAAAAGTCATTATCAGAATGAGGGACAACCGAAGATTTATGGTGGAAATGCAATTTGGAATAAATGTCTTGATTTTTTTCGGAATCTATAGTTCATTCCAGACCCTAGGCGCAGCAACAGCGAAAGTATGTTAAGTTTTGTTTTATGCACATAAGTTGTTATGAAATTGATGATCTGAGCTGCCTAGGGATATTTGAAAGCTGCAGGAGACTAGCCAAGTAGGATGGTTGTTGTGTAGATAGAGTACGATATGTAAGGGTGGACGGCTTAACATTAATTCAATAAGTAACAGGCAGCCAGTGTAACCGTTTAAGTAGTGGTAGTGTTGGTGAAAACCAAGGTGCTCTGAGAACCACACGTGCCAGACAATTTTGTACTCGTTGGAGTTTAAGCCAAGTCTCTTTTAGCAATGTTATTTAGTAGTGAATTACAACAGTCAAGGCAGCTACTAATTCATGCCACTGATATTGTTGTAGCAGTAGATATAGATATGTGATGCCAAGTTCGATGGAAATCGCATATATGACAGAAACAGGATTTACATATTTGAGAAATATGCTGGTGAAAGTTGAAGTCAATATCAAAGACAACCCCGAGATTACCAACAGTATTTGATGGGAATTAATCACTGCCAAGCAGTTTAACTGGAAAATGGCTGATGACCCTATTTCGTTGTTGCTTAGTGCCAATAATAAGGTCTGTTTTATCTGGATTAAGCTTTAGCTTACTTGATTCCATCCAAACAAGATCAAGACAATAACTTAAAGTCAGAAACACATTCTTGTGCATTTGATGTGAAAGTGATATGTAAACCTGTGCATCATCAACCTCCAGTACTACAAGAATGGAGTCAAGAGACTGGTATTTCTAATAACTTTGTATTTTTACAATCCCAGTTTATAGCCACATGCAATGCAATCCTTAAGCTTGAATATGGATGTTAATTAACACAGCATGAAGCCACATTGCATATTAATCAAACACAGTATCCTGGATATTTCATTTATGCAACCTTGAAAATATATAAAATTTCAGCTTCACATCCCTACTCATACATTTTAAGGAAATTTATCACCACCACTATAAATACAGTAACATAGTTTTGTGTACATAATAATACAAAAAATGTGATTTATCGTGTGTAAGCTGCTTAAGTAGACGTCAAACCAACACAATAAGTGTCAGGATTATGTGAATAGATGTGTTAGATACATATAATGAGGCTAAAAACTGTGTGAATGTAGATATTGCAGATCCACCCATTTAATGACAGGATGTAAGATGGGAATCCTACTTACAAAATTTGGGAATCAACCCCAGGAAATGTTATGTTACTGCCAGAATAATCAATAGTATCTAGATACTCACTGTAACTTTGTATGTTGATTACAGAATGATACCACATTAAACACTCAACCTACCTGTTGTTACCAGCTGCCTTCCCATTTTCCTCTTCTTCCTTCTCTCCTGTCTTCTCCCGCCGCCGATTCAGTGCCTCTGCCAACTCAGGGTCGATGGTTGGGGATGCAATAGTCTTTGCCCGCTGCAGGTGTCGTCTCCTTGGCTTTGCACTTGATGGTGGCATGTCACACTCCATCATTGAGAAGGTCTTGCGAAGGCCCAAACTACGAGTGGCTCTAGAAGACTGCGGTTGTGTAATTGGTTCATGGGCACTGATATTTGCATTTGTGGACGGCTTCAATTTCTCATCATACACCTTTGGTTCTTTCTTTGGAACTAGTGGTATGCTTAGTTCAACTTGATGAGAGGTTGACTCCTTCAAAGCCTTCTGCACAGTGGCACTCAAAGGTTTTTCTTGTGTAGGGGGCTTCAGAGGATGATTCTGCTTCACACTGGTTGTCTGGTTGTTTTCTGTCAGTGACTTTGATATCTTTTCACTCACCCCAGATTCTTTCTTCGGAACTGCTGGTACACTTGGTTCAACTGGATGGGAAGTTGACTCTTTCAATGCCTTCTGCACAGTGGAACTTGGAGGTTTTTCTTTACTATGGGGCTTCAGTGGGTGCTTCTGTTTCACACTGGTTGTCACATTGTTTTCTACTGAAGAACTCGTTTCTGTAGAGAACTTTAACTTGTCGGCAGATGCCTTTGTTTCTTTCTTCAGAACTAGTGGTATGGTTGGTTCAACCGGAAGCAAAGTTGTCTCTTTCAATGCCTTCTGTACAGTGGAATTCAAAGGTTTTTCTTGTGTATGAGGTTTCAAGGGATGTTTCTGCTTTGCACTGATTGTGACATTGTTTTCTGCTGAAGAACTCTGTACATCAAACTGCTGAGGACTGATCTTTGTTTCTGTGGATGACTTTGATTTGTTTCCATTCACCCTAGGCTCTTTCTTCAGAACTGGTGGTATGCTTGATTCAACTGGATGGGAAGTCAAATTTTGGACAGCCTTGCTCACAGTGGAATTTAAAGGTTTTTCTTGAGGATGTTGTTGCTTTGCTGTAGACAACGGGGTCTTTTCCACTGAAGAATTCACACTATTATTGCCACAACTGTTATGTACAGATTTCACTTGGCTTGTGCCAATAACTGTTGTATGTGTTTGTATTGGTTTCTTAGCTACGTAGTGTTTTGTGGATCCTGACTTTAATGAAGATGAATGTACATGTTCTTGTTCAGCAGACAATGTCTTTGTCATTTGTGAAGCATCACTGTTCAGAGGTTGACCATTATTCGTTACACTACTTGGGTTGTCACCACTCTCAGTTTGCCTCTCGCGACGTCCTCTCAGTGCCTTGCACAATTCTTCATTGGTGTCTGGCTGAGCAACATGACACTTGCGCTGAGCCAGCTGCTGCTCAAACTGACTCACCGACTTCTCGGCTGATGAGCAGCCATCGCTAGAGCTTGCAAGTTCTGCCTCATAGTTCTCAAGGTAGAGGCTGCGTCGGTTGAGGATCCTTGCGAGTTCATCATCTGGCACGTTGTGGTTGACTACAGGTCGCCGTCGCCGAAGTACAACCCTCGCAGGCTTAGCTTCACCTTCAGTGCCATTTTCCTTGTCTGCACCATTCTGGCAATGAACAGTGGTCTTTTTGGAGGTGGTCGGATTCCGCATACTTGCTCCTCGCTGAACAATGCCATGTGATGGTGCCGTACCTTGGTCTGCAAAACTCTGAGTCCGTTCCGGAGTTCGTCTCTGACGTGCACCCGTTTGACCTTCTACCACGCCCAATGATTCCCAGGTAAACCTGTCACGTCCTTTGCCCCCCGGAAGTGGACTTTTCTCTTGCTCAGAGAGACTTAGGTCGGAGACGTTGCTACTACTTGAGAACTTCTTGACAAGAGTGAAGACATTGCGAACTCCAGTTGGAATGAACTTCTTGCCTTCTGGGTCAGCAGGTGAGAGCTCTCGTGTCAGCTTGGATTTTGCAGCGGTCACCTGATACAAATTACATGAAAAAAATAATTAAATGCAGGTTATAATTAAAGTAGTTTTATAGTTAAACATGTATTATATAATACTGCCATCACTATCAGTGAGTCATTGAGCAAATGAAAGCACTAGCAACTGTATATAAACAGATCCACTAAAATAACACTTCTATAAAAGAGCACTTTCCTTCTGAGTTAATAAATCTAAGATTCTTTATGTATAACAGATTATAACTGTGCGTGCGTGTGTTCATGCGTGCGTGTGTGTGTGCGCACATGCACATGTGTGTGTGTGTGTGTGTGTGTGTGTGTGTGTGTGTGTGTGTGTGTGGGCATGCATGCGTACCCCCATGCATATACACATCCACTTATCCACATCAGTAAGTTGGCAGCAGCCACAAGTGGGCTAGAATCCAACACAGCTGTGGCGTGTCAGAGCGCCGCCTTCAGGTGAGAGCAGGTACCAGGCCCACAAATATCACTTACCTGCCAGATGGGCATGAATCAGCCACAGATGAGTAACCTACCTCCACCATTAATTAGCATATACCCACTCTTCTAAAGGCTAAGTTAATCTGCTTTACATCCACAAAACATAAATATTCTTAACTTGATTACTGAAAGTTTATGCCGCCTTGTAACATGATATAAAAAATCAAGTATGGTATTATTAATTTTGATTCAGCTAAAAATATGTTTTCTAACAAAGCCATAGTTACTCTAAGTCATTCAATTAAGAACACCTTAAATTGTAATTTGATTTGTGTTTTGTTAAATATGACATCAACTGCAGCTTTCAGCTGTATGTGGAACTGGTGAAACTTATTCACGTTTCAAACCAGTTATTTACTACACACAACAGTAGAAAAAATACAGAACAGCTGGAAGGATGAACTTGTGCCAACGGTGATTAAAAACAAACCCCCTGGATGTGATGCTACAACTAACAAACCACCAACTCCATGTAATATATGACACTGGCAAGCTTGTGTTGAATACCAGTCCAATAAGTTACCACACTGTAACAAATTAACTCCATAATTCACTCACTGGTACCAACTTATTAATTACTACAACGATAATCATAGAAATAAACAGTTCTCATTGATCGATAGAGCAGTAGCTTGCCTACCTTGGTGACACATTTAGAGTTGTTCCTTTGAATCATCCACATAACAACAATGCTATAAACCTGCCAGACTGCAACAGCAATGGTTCTTCAAAGAAAACACTCAATTGCAGTGTTGTTAGCACGCTGGCAAGAATGCAGTCCCAAGCAGAGGGAACCAACTGCACCCAAGTGCTGCCCAAACACCTACTCTTTAATTAGAAGCTGGAGCGACTGCCTGAGTGGTCTCTGTGGAAGGCTGGGACCAACATGAGGGAAATTCCTTGAAGGTGGGGGGCGGTGTGGGCACAAAGTTGTAGCACCACCAGCTGTTTCACTTGCACATGAACCAATGAAGCAATCGATGGGATGGTTATAGAAAGGTCGAAGAAACAAGTTGGTAGATGCTGGCATGCTGCCGATGGTGAGGACAGCCAGCGAGGTTTCACAATCAGTTGTTGTTCTCCGATATTTGTTCATAATAAAATCTCCAGTGAGGCTGACATTTGATTGGAATGCTACAAAGTCTACCAGTTTACATGAAGAGCCCAAAGGAAGATGGAACACAAGCAGACATGAAAGATGAGAAAGGATGCAGACCTCATTGAGCCACTGAGTTGCTACTGAAAGACTAGATGTAGTGTGTAATAAGTGAATTTGTTACTTACATGACTCAGAGGAACAGCATCCAGTCGATCACTGTGTAGAGAACGTCTGGACCCTCTGGTGTCAAGACTGCTGCACGAACTTAATGCATCGTCATGTGTGATGTCCTCTGACTTCCCGTCATTGTCAACCATGTCAGACTTTGTTGTAACCATGGCCATTGAGACAGTTTGTTCTTCTGTGTAGATGACCTTCTTCTTGAGACCATCAGCTGACTGGCCTGCCTCCAATGACACTATCGATGACACACCCTCGTCAACACCATCCTTCTGATTTGTCTCCACCTGTGACGCCACAGGTGACATGACCTCGTCAACATCATCCCTTTGAGTTGTCTTCGATTGTGACACTGTTGATGACTTGCCGATGTCATTCTGTTGAGATTTCACTGGTTGTGACATTGATGACATTGACTGTGACACAGCCGATGACACAATGTCACCAACAACGTCCCTTTGAGTTGTTTTTGTATCATCAACACTCACAGCGTCCTTACTTTCCTTGACTGTTGCGGTCATTGCAGTGGTAGTGCCACCAATGGCTTCAGCTTTAGTGTCTTTATCGTTGTCGAGTGAGTAAGACTTCTCAGCAGTTGAGCTAGTCATAGACGAGTGTCGCAGTGACGATTCTGTTGTCTTCCTACACTCGCCAGTTGCCATGGACGCTGCTTGAGTGCATGTTGTTGCAACAGTGCTGCACTGGGAGCTGATCACTTGAGAAATGTCATTAGTCGGATATTCAGCAGCTCTGGGACTCGGCAGTTGATGAATGCCAGCACTGTTAGCTGTTGTCTTAGCAGTGCTGGTGGTAGTTGTAGTTGTTGGTTTGGCTTCATTGGTCTTAGTTGTTGCTGAACGCTTTGCTGAGCTTATCACTGATGGAGTGGAAGCCGTAACTTTGGCTTTTGACTGTTTTTTAGTAGTGACTGTAGTAGATGCTGTTGTTTCACTTGCGACTACTGTCACTGGTTTGCTAGTAGTAGTTGTTGCTGTTATTCCTCCAGGTGGCATAGCCCCTGTTTCTGCACTAACCGCAGAACTGACTTTGGTGGTGTTTAATTTTGCACCAGAGGCTGTAGTTGTAGTTTTTGTTGCTGGCTTTGAAGCCACAGCAAGCAATGACTGATCTGCAGTGGCTGGTTTTACAGTTTTACCTTTAGTAGTTATTGCTTTTGTGCCTACAGCCATCTTCGCCACTGGCTTTGTTGTTGCACCTGACTGATTTGCAGTAGTTGTCTTTGTAGCACTGACTATTTTAGTTGTCTTTGCAGTGAATGTTGCATTAACTGTTGTTGTTGTTGATGATGATGCATTTATAGTACTTTTCTTTGCCCCAACTGAAGTGGTTACTGGCTTCAGTGTAGTTGAGTTAGTCAGTGACTTTGCTTTGGTTGTTGTTACAGGTGCAGTAGTAGTAGTAGCAGCCACCTTTGCAGTAGACTGCAGTTTTTGACTGCTTTTACTTGTCTGCACCATCTTTGCACCACCACCACCAACTGTTGACTGCTTTGCACTAGTTAATTTGACAGCTGAGGTAGTTGTTGACTTTGCACCACCACTTGCTGGCTTTGCAGTTGATGCAGCTGTCACTTTTGTACTGAATGTAGTAGTTGCTGAATTTGCACTGATGGCAATGTCTGATGTTTTTGCATTGGATTTAGTAGCTGGCTTTGAACTAAGTGTACTCTTTGCTGGTGATGTGCTATTTGCTGTAGTTGTTGCACTTGCTTTGGCAGATTGCACTGTTTTACTAACAGCTGCAGTGTGCTGGGGTTTCGTAGCAACTGGAGATGCTGTTGGTTTTGCATTGCAATGAGTCTTCGCAGTGACTGCACTATTTGTTGTAAATGTTTCTGCACTGCATGTGGCATCTAATGTCCGGGTAGTAACCTTAGTCACAGGCTTGTCACTATCACCTGTTTTTATTACACTGGCTGTAACAGCAACCTTTTCTCCGTTCAATCGTTTCGCATTTTGTACACTTGAGGTTGATGGTGCCACAGTAGTCAGTGCTGTTTCTGCGCTTTTCTGACTTGATGCAGCATGTTTGCCCGAAGGGCTGATTTTTGCTATGTTGTTGTTGGTCAAATGGGATGCTTCAGTGGTCGTACCCTTTATGGCAATATTGGGCTCCTTCGCAGTTCTTGGAGGGCTGCTCGACTCCCGTCTCAATGACCGCCAGGGGGGAGACTGGAATACACCAAATGTAATATTACAAGGAAGCACCACACCATACTTGAAATATCACTTTTAAAATGCCAAAAAAACATATCCATTTTATCCCAATATTCATGCAGCATACTAAAATATTGTAATAATATTTTTAAGTTATGCCACGAATATATAATTTTATTTTAATTGTTATTTACTTATGTAAAGTTGTTGTGCTTACATGTTGTATAACTTTCAAAGCCTCTTTCAGGATAATACTCTCATTGGTATGCAGGCTGGGTTAATTTCAATTGTTAATTTAATCAACTCAATTAAGTTAATTTAATTAACTTTACTAAAAGGGGTTAATTAAATATTTAATTGACAAATTCCTAATTAACTCTCATTTAAAGGGAATAAAAACAATTAAAATTTGACTTACTTACCCCAAAATTACTTTTCTCCTTAATGAACGATAATGTTTTTCAATATGGTATTTTGCAAATATCCTTAAAAATTTGCTTTGTACTATTTAGTTCCATGTTCAACCTTAATGCTCCTGGACTATTTGTATGATGTGTCACGGATATGTTTAGGAATAAAAATGCAAACAAAATTCATGTTTATTTTTTGGTGACATACTCCAAGACATCACCATTTGACATGATTGGAAATAATTAATAAGACACTAGGTAGATATATATAGATGCAGATAAACATCCTTACAAATAAAATGAATGTTTGGAAAAAATAATGTAAGGATTGTGTATGGATGGTAGTTTAATAAAAACCATGTTTCCTAGTAGTTTTTAGTTACTCCTATTGTTATTTTGAAGCAGGATGATGTGAATGAAGGATGAACGATCACATCTGTGGTAAACAACAAAACATTCACATATTAAACTGTTTCTTATTTACAGTAAAATGTCTTCTTAATGACTGGTATTGACATCAAACTTCCTCATATGTGTTCGGAACCTTCTCAGTCATGCTAAACTGTATTTAACAACAACACAACTTTCATTTTTAAAAGTAAATGTCCATATATAAAGGTTTCCCCTTCAGACATCCTAGTACAGCAAACTTAGAACCTTTGCTGCACCATAATTAATTTGGCTCAATTCGTTTTTCATACAGTCACTAGAGGGCAGCATCTGGTGCAAGATAACTAGATAGAGACCAGTGGAAACTGGCTGACAGTAACAACATACCTATCCAAGTAGAAAATTGGCATTGAGTAGAAATACTTTCAACCAAGTTATATTAATGAGTATTTAATGGGAACTAATGCACATTACATCTGCACTGCAAATAGCAACTAATGACCTGAAGAGGTATTCATAATAAGTTGGCCTTATTTAATACATATCTAAAATTGGTATCAGGTTCGAAAAACCAAAATGCTACACAATCATAAACGCATTAAAAACTGTTACTATCAAAAACAAGAACAACATATTATGCAACATGTCATAACAATCCCGAAAATGCATCGCCAAGTCCAATTCAATCACTTTTTGAAGGACGCCTGTTTTATTTACTTGACAAAATGTGTTATACATCCCTTTGTATTGGTCTTGTTAGGTAAATATGCTTTTGTTCCACTGGTTCTTACCTTCAGCTCCCTGTTGTTGAGTGCAGTAGCGGCAGATGTCTGTGGTTTACAGCTGCTGTCAGATGCTGACTCCAAACTTTCCTCTCCTCGTCTGTCTGTAACACACAGCGGAAGAGCCCAACATATCAATCTGACACTACACAGACGTATCAGGGAGCAAGTCAAAAACTTGACCACTAAACACACAGGTTTATCATCCTGCAGAGAAACTGCTCACTGCCATTGATCTGCATATCACTGTCACTGGATGACTTTTTACCACAGTATAAATCTGAAATGCAATTATCTGTAAGTCTGGAAAATATTTTTGCCAAAGGAAATGTTATATATATATATAAGTGTTGACAAAGATGGGAATCTAATTTAACAGGATTTTTCAGCAAGATTGAACGCAATTATCATCCAAAGCAATATGCTCCAGATGACGTGGATGAACAACCCATTGGCTTACCATGAGACCAACTTCTTTCATATGTGCAATCTAGCTAGATCTTTATCAAATCTGTCTTTACATACATTAATTAAGCATACAATATGTTCCATTCATCATCCTTAATGAAAAAGATTTTCACTACATCCAAATTTTTTTAACTGGACAAGCACATTTGTGTGAATGTGTTTGTTGTTTTCTTTTTAAATAAAATCAAACAATGGAAATTTTACAGGGAAATTGTTACCTGATGATGAGCAATCACCTCTGTAGCAACACACACCATACAGATATATATATACAGATTATATGTATATAAGCAGATGAAATAATATTTTTTCAGTAAACTGCAAAAAAAATTAGATTTATGATTTACCCTCTTTCTCATACCGAGTCTTAGAACAACTGTTTCAAACAGAATAAAACATTACCACCTAGTGCTATAAATGTCATAATTGTCTTGAAAAACATTAAGTGAATGTGCTGCTTTTATCTTACCTTAATGTATCGTATGTCTGTGCGCTTACTCAACCAGGACAATCTTAAAAGTTTCAGTCAATATATAGATCTACAATCTGGGTAACCACAGTAAAAGTTCAAGTAGACCACCACCTTTTTAAGGATAAACTTTGCACATTCAATTCTATTCATAAAGTTTTCTATGGGCTGATGTTTCGGATATAAACTGATAAAATTAGACGTGGTGGTGACACTGCCATTCTGCTGTTGCAAAGTACTGCAAATGGTAATGATTTAAAGCATAGCTCCTGTTTAACGCTAAACCTCCGTGTTGAGTTACACAATAACCATGATGAATGTGTGCATTACTTAACACTCAGACCAAGACAGTTTATGTAAAGAAATTGTTGTCAGTGCAGTATAAATAGTGGTTAATAAAAGCAAACTGCATGCTGCATTCACCAGCACTCTCGGCCTTAAACTACAAAAATGACTAACATCAATGGCAAGTTTTTACCAGACAAGAGACAGAATTGTCAGAAAAAAATGTAAATCCAATCGGCTGTGAACGTAGCCGACAAAGCATGTTGGCTTCATTGACAAAACATGAGTCACCTTCGGGATAACTTGGTTTTTATGATCTAACACTAGTAACAGCTTCAGTCGTCTGTCAGCACTAAAAGGTTTAAACATTTCCATGAACATTTTAATGACAATACACCTTTGTCTGCGCTCCAGCAGCAAGTCATTCCAGCTTATATTCCCACCAACAAACATGAGTCACAGGTAGAACAACCGTGTTTCATATGCCAGCAGTGTTTATGTTTACTAACCAGAGCTTGTCAACAGTGACCCTATCCTACAAAGCTGCACTGGTTCCCACACTAGCTTCTAAGCAAGTGGGCAGCCGTTTTTTGAAAGATACACTGCCAATGTGACACTTTTGTAAAGCCTGGTTGACACGCACCGATCTTATCTCAGAAGCAGTAGATATTCAGAACACAGATGTTCACATGTGGAAATAAATCTTCCACCCTATTCACATGTCACAAACTCTAACATCTACACATTCTACAATAAACTTTTCAACAATATCTTCCTTTCTTGCGGTTCCTGCATTTCCTTCCGTGGAGGCTGATCCAAATCACTGTTCCTGTCATATAAATACTGTCTTAATTAACTGACCATATCATACACTAATATTATGAACAGAACAGTATAACTGCTTCACGACATTGTAACCCAACCCACAGCCATGCTTATCAACAAAACCACTGTGGTATATTTTAGATGTTTATCTTATCAATTTGAACCATTCTCAGTAACTGAGCTGACCACTGTTCAAACAGATTTTTTTAGTTGCTCAAGTTATTTCTTTGTGTTTCTTCCCAACTGTCCACAAGTATTACTGAATGGAAACTTGCCATGAATACACATCACAAACCAAAGAGAAAAATATTTTTACCAAACAAATTACACTTAAAATTTCCGATACACATCTAGTAGGCCTATGGTTGATATGTGGTTACAGAACAAATGCACTGAAAAATATTGGCATGAGTGTTCATCTCACTGAATTCTTGAACCGAGAGTGTCCAATGCTTACTTGGTTAACCCCAGGAGTTAACATGGTTGGAACATATACAACTTAACTGTACACTAAGTCAACATCAGCTGTGCCTAAAAGGAGAAACGCCTTTTTAAAGGCTAGGTTTGCAACTAAACATCTGCAATTTGTCTTTGAACAATTTACATGCAATTAAAAACAAATTGCCTTAATGCTGGCACAAAACTACCTTTAAAAGTAACTTCTCAATTTGTTTAGTTCTTTGTGTCTCAATCATCTGTTATGCTAATAGATTAGCAAAAATCTCAAAGTAATAATTTACAACCATGAAAACCTTACATCATGTGTTCAGAAAGAGTATTCCATGAACTGGTGGTTAGAAAACCTGTGACACAACATTAAAAACACCAACCACGCATCAACCAGCAACTTGACTGAATTACAGCAGTCTTACTGAAGTCTGTATACACTTATGCTGGTGAAATCATGCAGTTCATTCATGCCAATCTGCTAACATGTGTTTTGATATGTATAAGCTGACTGCCAAATTGCTACTAATGCAAGATTCCTGTGGGAAAACTTCATGACACAGCCTCAGGAATGCACCAGTAATAATCTGAAAAAAAAGTAATTTGTATTTGTATTGCCCATTTGAACCTTTTTAAGATGGGCATAACGTGTTATGTTCAATAAATATTACATTTAATATGTGAATATCAATATGCAATTTAGTTATATAGAGATTTTGTAAAATAAAAGGTTGCTACTAACTATAGATTAGTTACCAGGTGGTATAAAGTAACATAATTATTACATCTTTAATTAGGTAAACAGGGAGGTTGTGTGAATTCCACTTTTGATGAAAATAGACCTGCGTTTCCATTACGTAAAGGCATTATATAATTAACCATGACCTCGAATGATACTACAGGCAACATACACCCTAGGGCAACCTGGAGGTTAATTCGGGTAGTGTGTGTTGTTGTCATTTTGACTGAGGTAGTCATAAATAATGAAGCTGGCAATTAAGAGAAGTTGGTTATAGAAGCTGTAAACATACAAGTGATGGACACTGAGCACCTACTTCAATATGTCTTGTCTCAGTTCTTAGAGTTATACTTCAAAGAGTGCAGCTCTTTCGTTGATGCAGAAGTCTTGTTGTAGTGTTCCAGACTGTATCAGTGGGAGAGCTCCTTGATCTTTTCTGATAAATCTTTCACCAGCGCAACATAATTTTAATGCTTCCGCAACCGATATATTATCCACCTTTTATTAAGCCCAGTCTGGGGTGGAAACTATGACTATAGGAATTCCAAAGACAGTAATGCTAATCACTGAGCAAGCACTGAAGCTTTGGTGTACAATGTTTATAAACTAGGTCACATACTTGGTTGGGTTGGGTTTGATTATATGACTATAACTGTAATCAATTGTAATAACTGTAACTAAGGTCAAAACTATAATCCATCATTTAAATGAATAATTTTAATGTTTTATTTGACTTTACTAGATACTGAAAACAATGTAATTATAATTGATTTATGTAATCATCATGAAAATGATTCTTCAGTGCTGTAATTAATGACATTATTTAATAAAATCCAGCCCTGTTGCTAAGGGGGTTAGAACTGAGAGAATTCAAAACAGCGGTTTGCAGCGGGGGGTGGGGGGGTGGGGGTGAAGGACATTCAACATAGTCAGCTTTGTGCATAAGAGCTCAGCTTATGTACAGAGCTTGTTATCTACACAATTAACAACTGGAGGTACTGAAGTCAACTGAATCAAGATTCATACAGCTGTACTTCAACACACATGGAAGCCGCACTGACTGGTTGGACAGTTTTCAGCCCTGTCATGGCATGCTGCCAGGACTACACCCGCTCTCTTGCCTCTTAGCCAAGTAGTTTTCTCTGAGAAGTACTTAAGAAAATGCAAAGAATTCAATTTATACCTCCAATTTTTCTTTGCTCAGGAATCCCACCACAGTATATTGCCAGGTACTTATTTATACAGCTGAGTGAACTGAGGCAACTGGGACTGAATGAAATTGCCTAAGCTTTGAATGGCAGCAGTGGATTTGAACTCCAGTTCTCTCTGTTGAGAGGCTGACATTCTATCACTATGCCACCATATCACAAAACCACTTGATATTCAATGTCAGTTTCTATCAGTGAGTGCAATCTAAAACTATGCACATAAAGATATGCAGGCATTCTAGAAGCATGGTCAGGTGTAACACCTATGCTTAGCAAGTTTAATTGTTCTTGCATTCCAAATGCAAATACGTTTTTTTAAGCATGCAAAGGAGTAAGACAGCAGTATTAAATTTCACGATGTACACAAACTAGTTACGAAGAACGAATGAATATTTAGCAGCACAAACAAATTATAAATATGCAGTCAATCTCATTTTATTTGTTATTTGTTCACTCATCTTGGTCCGTGTGAAAACTATTTGATGCTTGTTACAATTCCACACCAACTTATTGAGACATGGACACCATGTTTACACAAGTAGGGTTTAGTAGGCTGCATTTTCTTGGAAGAAATTTTCACACAACTCAGCTTCTTAACCACATTTTCTCTATTTGTCTGCATCCTTTATATTGTGTTAATTTATGTGACCAATATTTTTTTATTCAAAACACTGGCATTTTACAAAGTTTTTGTTGTTTGGTGGAATCACTTCTCTTTATCTGAAGGAAAGTTATTTCCAAACCATTAAAAATCAATATTAATATTAAGAATAGTAACCATTCACGTGAACTCATCAATGCGACACATGTTACAGAATGACCATGTTTCATTTACTTGTGACACAAAATGACCTAGATCCATTTTTTATTGTTCTAAGCATAACAAACACATTAAAATAATTGCCATCATTTTATAAACGATAATAGTCTAACTGGAACATCTGATATGCCACTTCGTGAATTATCGCAGTGAAACATCAAATGGTCAACTCGTAAAATTGTACTGCGTGACATACGATATGCATCTCATTAAATTTTTATGTTGGTTTAATTGTTACAGCTTAATTGGGAATGTATCCAACCCACATAATTATATGCACAGGCTGGTTTTCAACATTCATATCCTAGAATATGCATTGCACAATAGCATCTAAATAAAGACTTAGAAAGGTTAGTATTTGAGTTTTTCATGTGTTTGTTAAAGATCCATATACATCAGTTTCCTGTACAACTGATTACATTTAGACTGTTTACACATACAACAAGTGTTTACAACCTAAGCTTCAGTTAAGTTAGGCTAAAAACCAAATTGTACCATTTCTTTTCAGATAGTGCACTAACATCTGTGAAATTTTAAATAATGTGTGCTGTTTTCTAAATATAATTTAATTAATGCATAAATTACATATTGACATTAACTAGTGACTTGCAAATGTATAAAGTATAATGTATAATCCATAAAGTTGCAACTACAGTTGTAGATGTAACTATTCAGACCAAGTAGTCACTGAATATGCATAAGCTGACTGGATGTTGTGGAAACTTGATGAATCAGATCAATTACAAAATGTAAATAACATTCAGGACTGAGGCAACCTCATACTATACATAGTGGTAGAGGGAATTTGAGTTTACTGACATTTAAGTTGGGTTCTGATATTAAAGGACACATTTTTTAAATGAGAAACAAGACGAGCAAAAAAAATCAAATTGAGTAGAGGCTTTTAAATGAAATTGTCTCCAGCTAAAGGTTCATGCTAAATATATACATGAGTCCTTATGAAGACACGACTGAGATAGCAAGATTGTGAAAAAGATTGGGAGGTATTGAGATGAGAGTGGAGAATGAGATTGAGAGATGGGGGGAGGAGGCTGGTAGTGGAATTGAAAAAATCGAGGACCAATATTGATGCCAGCCTCACCCTGAACTTCAGGGACAAAGACGAGAGCAACCACAGCCAACCTACAGGATATAGTGATGCACAGAGTGAATACCAAACAGGAAATTACTTGTGATGTTCCCATGGAATGCACACACAATGACTAGCCAGCTGCTCCCACAGCTGGCCCCTTGACCAACAATGCTGTCTATGTCTGGTGTTGTTGCAGGGCGCCAACACAATGCTCCCTTTCAGCACATGACCCAGGTAACTGGCTCAATAAGATCTAGCTGAAGATCTTTCTCAGTTGCTGCACCAACTCTTTGGAATTCACTCCCTCTTAGAGTCCTAGTGTTAGGTCAACAGGACACATAATGCAATTTCGCTATCGTCGTCAATCTTTATAACCCTCCTTTATTGCCTCCCTTAGCTCCATAGCATATTCTGTTGACAACTTTAACATGTTATAAAGATTTCAAGTTTGCCATATCTTTTTGTTTTGATGCGCCTCTGAACTCGGGTTTCCAATGATTTAGGTGCGACAGAAGTTTTCTAATTATTATTATAACTGCATTGCTTACTTACAAGATCATGCATACCTAACTACTTTATTCCTTGAATTCACATATTTGATTACAACTGAAATATGTAGAACAGTCTGGGGGCACAACATACTGAAATTGTCCTGGAGGGTGTTAAAAAATACGTTGTCAGCATTTAATGAAAATTTTGCTATTATCACTCATGATCTTTTATTTTTCCTAACTAGTATTAATTTGGCAAAAATTGGTTCCTTTCAATTCGTTAGGTTGCAGAAATCTGTATTATTGTCAGCCTACCTCGCTGCAATGGTATCCCCTGTTGCCTAGAAACTAGCTGCTGATATCATAAGTTATGAGTCAGCGTCTGATTTCTAGGCAGGCTTCCGTGGAACTGAGACACAACCGCTACAGATACTGGCGCAGATTGATACCT
Organism: Lamellibrachia satsuma; assembly: GCA_033239005.1. NCBI lineage: Eukaryota > Metazoa > Annelida > Polychaeta > Sabellida > Siboglinidae > Lamellibrachia > Lamellibrachia satsuma. Next base: position 6,885,509 of record BSQZ01000027.1, read on the forward strand.
TGAGAGTCTGATAATAGATGCTGCAATGCGTCTATGTATATACAAATCAGTGCCAAGGGAGATTGCAGTATAAAATCCAATAATGACCACGGCTTCACAATATTAAATCCAGGTTAGCATAATCAGCATTCCTTTAATGTTACTTCACCTGCAAAATGGAACAGGAATTCTCAATGGACAATGACATGCTGAAAATTAAAAAAACATAAATAATACATTGTTAACATTATAATTTTGAAGGGAAAAATGCTATCTTATCAGATAAATCCTGTTCTAGTACATGCCTTTAGTAGATTTTTTTTTTTTGATGACAGGTAAATCAATCTTCGATACTCACCAGTAATACACAAGCATACACATAATACAAGCATGAATATTAAGTGAGCTATTATAAAAGGAAAAAGCACAGTTCTTACATAGCGCAGGATCCAATCCTTAGGACCACTCAAACTTAGCACTTTACACTTCACGCCTGGCAGACCTGTTCTTCTAGCATTACATTTAAGACATTTACTAAATTCAGGTCCGTACCCAAGATACAAGCTTAGATAATGCCAACAATTGCAGCTACTTAAGTAAACAAATGCTGTCATATTCTATACCAATAAACTCAAGATGTAAATTGTAATTGGCAGGCTACAAGATAATTTTCATGTTGCATGTTGTCTGTGTCAAAAAAAATTCCTATGTGTAATGACACAATTAAAGAAAATACCAAGTAAAGCTTGATAGATTTATGTTTATAAATAGGACATGCCATTAACTAGAGCTGGATGTAACCAGACATTTACCAGGTGGTTTACAAGGAAAGTTCTGCTTCTTAAGACATTCCTGCCCTTGGAAGCAACTTCTCCTGTCATAAAAGTTAAAACTTAACCAAATCGCTCACCTGGGCTGGTGATGTAAAGGTAGATAAATATTTGGTTCCTAAATAGCACAAACAGATAACAATATTTGACCATCAAGTGGTCTCTGGAAACCATCATACAAAACTTGCCTGAAGCTGCTCTTAATCTTATACACATGAAAATATACTTGAAATTGCATTATTTTCAAAAGCTCAGTTGTTTTGAATCATATCTTGAAAAATCAATGATATGGGAAAGATGATCTCTCAAAACAGTTCTTTATGCTTTATAAGCAGCCATCCTAACAAGAACAGTTAAACTAACTTTAAATTTAAGTTTGTAGTAGTCACAAAAATACACAACACGACTGCACTGCTGAAAGGTTAAAACTATATGAGAAAAGTGGGAAGGGCACTTAGGCTGTACACCGTCAACCATATTGTGGGAAAGATAAAAAATAAATGATGACAACCCCTGGTAGAGAAAAAAGTTTGACATGATGCAGCGGTTACACACATCCTAGTGATGTTCCAGCAGAATGAAACCAAAGTTAGTACTCACACAATACAGCAAGATCCTTAGTAGCCATGGCCGGCAAACAATGCTGCCCAGTGACAATACCTTGTATGAGACCGTTGCTACAAACTAACACAGCCGGTCTAGTCTCCAACTGGCTGATACAAGCCTGCTACAGATTAACTGCTGGGGCAGTGTAAGTAAAACACACACAGCACACAGCGACCACACTAATCTGGCAGCATGCGCACACACACACGGTTCCCACACGTCACTGATCCAGGACTTAGTGTGGGAGTTGATATTGTGAAGTACCCAGTGATGGTACATTACTGACTTAGTGACCAGAGGCCAGTGGCTAGAGCAAAGAAAGTAACAAGTCTATAATTAGAGACTAGTTCTTAGGGACTGATTGGAATGTTGGTTTGTTGCACAGATAAAATACTCATGAAACATAATTACTGCACAAATGCAGTTTTGGTACATATTTTGACAGTGTGAGGGTATAATTATCATAACCGCCCTACTTTATCAGCCATGCTTGCAAACACTAAACTTTGTTCTATTGTTGTTAACTGCCCATCTCACCAACATTAGCATTTGTAGTAACACAACTTTTTATTGAAAACTATTTAACAAAAAAATATTTAAATCCTGTCATTTCATAGCATAATGATTAACTAATCAAATTCAATGTATATCTTCACTCACAGATACAACAGCACCTGGTCATCAGTGGATCTTTAACTCAGTTAACATATGTGATGAATAGAGCAATTGCCCAAAGGAATAAACCAAGTAAAGAAAATGATCGAGGCATAGTTTTACCTGGTAGTCTTTGGGTAGCACAGCACTGGAACGCCAGTGACTGCATGCACAGACGCGCTGACCAGGTTTATAAGAAAAACGACACGCTGCTCATTATCACCCCTGCGAGTAAGGCGATACACAGAAAAAGTTATTTATGACCTTTTAGGTGATGCAATCCATGGCCACACAAAGAAGCACACCTGCATTTATATGCAAAGCAGCTCAATCTTGTTTACACACAAAATGCCTACAATGCCAGACCAACAGTGAAATAAAACGTTGAAACTGTCCGCCTATCTCGTGTCACTAGCACAGCCAATTGTGCAAAGCACAGAAACCAGTGCATGTATGTCAATCACTGTCCTAAATTTGAAAGCAAAAAAACTTTTGACATCTGAAGATTCAGTGAAAAGTGTCTGTGTTCAATGCCCACACACAGAGGCATAGAATTTGAGCCTAATAAAAATATTCTACAGTATAAACTGTATACAAATTTACTTGGTAGCTACATTTTCATGACTTACATATAACTTGTCTCCATGCTAAAGTCATGGCATCATAAATATGTCAGTCCTGTTTACAAGTGTAAACTGTATGTCATAAATAATGTGTTAAACTCTGGGGAAACACCAGCTGGATAGTGCCCAAACACAGGCTCTGAGGAATTATTTATATGTATTATAAATTCCATTCATAACTACCATGCATGCAAAAAACATCACATGTTCAGAAGAGAACGTGTGTGTGCGCGCGCGTGTGTGCGTGCATGGGTGTGTTCGTGCGTGCATGTGTGACACAGGGAAAACAATCATGTAATTTGGCACATGCTGTCCATGTCATTATATGTGACAATCAAGATTCACAATGAAATAAACCAGTATGGATATGATTTACCTTACAATGCTGTTTATGTTAGCTTGTCCTCAAAATAACACACATTCACATAACCTAATTCACATAACCAAACACTGACTCATCCAAGTCTTAGAGACAGACAGGTAAAACTACCAGTATGACGAGTTTCCTCTAGAGGACGGATTAGTTGACAAATTGCAGCCAAACTACAAAGAAAAGAACTGATAGCATAGAGCAACAAAAACTACAATTTACGGGAACAACATCAGTAAGGGTACAAATTACCTGCAGTGTCCATATCAACTAGGTTAATCAATGTGAGATCCACAGGGACAAACAATGGGGTGCTATTAGTGACAGGGAAAACAAAACAGAAACATTAAAGGTCCTCCCTCAATTCAGTATTTTCACTCGTCTTGTTTTAGAATCATTTTGTGAAAAATCAAACCTATTAAGTATCTACTATGAGAGTATGATATGTTAGCTCGTTTGTGCAAATGTGGTATTTAGTTTTGATGAATAAATTATTTTTTATCAGATCCAGTAAACATTTTGTGAGAAAATGACAAAAGTGGTCCAGCTGTGTATATTATGACCTAGGACTATTCAAACTTTTGCAAGTTACTCGATCTAATGACCAAAGTCAAGTCAAGATGCAATAATTTATTAAACGGACTGTGCATTTTACTTAAACTATTCACTCATTCACTACATACTTGAACATTAACAAATCTGATTCGCAGCAGCAATGGGCTAAATGAAATGTTGGGGGAGTTTTCACAAAGTCCCTGCATGTCCTTCACCCTGTCAGCTGTTTTTTTGTTGGGTGAGATATGAGTAAAAAAAAACAGTACAGACAAGCATCATTATGCAGATATTACTGATCAGTGCAGCAATATCACAGTTCTCCAGGTATCTTATCTATAGAAGATACATATTTCATGCACCTTATGAAATCACATTGATCAGCTCTGAACACGAAGACCTGTACATTACCCCTTATCTAGTGTCATAGCACAGCTACAAACATACCTGGATGGATGCCTGATAAATGGTCAAACACAGATGATAAATACACAGAGCTTGTGATATAATAAATTGGTTTGTTTACAAATCATAGTGGTCTTCAGATTAATACAACATGTCTTTTACTGTTACAAAGATAACGCTGTATCATCTTTGATCTGCTAGTTGACCTATTAAGATAATGGTTTATTTTTTGCAATATTTTTTTCTCACAATTTATAACAATCATTTGTTAAACGATCATTGGTCAAACATAAATGTAGTCAGATGAGTAGTTCAGTAACATTTCTGCAGCACAGGCGAAAAGTGGATACTGTAACACCAGTGTAAATATAATCTCATTGGTATGCGTATTTAACATTCTTGCACTGATCAAGCACTAAGGTGATCTGATGGCCAGTGATGGGCAAAAACAAACTTATTTATCAAGCCAAAAATATCTTGTATTTGATGGAGCTCTACTTTTAATTTATGTGCACTGGATGTTGTTAGCAGATTATGTGTCGAAAGCAAGAGGATATTTATATATGGAGGTTTGTGTTAATATACGACATTTCCTCACTTATATAATATGTGATTAGCTGGTCATTTAGGACTAATCTTTACATAATTCCATCACTTTCTAAATACAAGAATTCATTAAGAGAGCTGACTGAACAGAGGGACTGGAAGAAACTGTCCAGGCTTTGAATGTTAACAAGAGGATTCATAACCTAGTTTCCTCCACTGGGAGTCAGACACTCTACCAGTAGGTTACTGTGCTCCACAACCAAATAAAATGAGGCACTTCATGCGTGACAAGAAATGAATACCAAAATCACATGTAGATTGTTGCTCTAGCTGGTAGTATACCCCCTATGACATCAACTGCCCTAGTGTCATCATTACCGTATCACCCTTCTTAACACTCACCTTCCAGCCATACAAAGCATGTACACACGGAACCCGTTGCCATAGCTCACATCCAGTGGACATGAGCTATGTTAACTGCACACTTATAGATAGAAATTACATGAACACTTACCCTGCATCATCCTGTGTAAAATCAGGTAAGATATATATCCGTCTGGGAAGCAAGGCACGAGCTGCTGGTAGTTGCAGTAACAGTGACCATGTGAGCGAGTAAGCCAGCCAACCCACTTGTAGTGACACAGCCGCTTCTGCAAAGACCTGACTTGCTCACAATACACCACTGCACCCCTTGCGTTTAAACTCAGCCAAACAAAGGCGTGAATTACTCATACCTGTAGCAGTGGTATGGTTACAAGATGTGAACCCCACTGCCTTATCGTTACCAAGCACAAATGCTGGCCATTCATTGCTAATTTCCACTGGTGCGCTTCTAGTTATGTTCACCCCATCGTGGTTCTATTCAAAGTTCACTCGAGGGTTGTGGAGACAAAAATGCATAAAAGAAACGACTGCTTCTTGCTGATGTCTATCAGTTGCTGATAATGTTATCACACTTCATCTTTTGAAACACTTCAACTATCAATCTTTGAATACTCTTACATCTCATAAATTGTTAAATATTATATTACTGAACTTGCAACATGTGAACTAGGGCAGGAACTGCTAGGTATTGACTTTGTCAATCTTATGCAGATGCCCCATATAAAACGGTTTCAACATTTATCATAGATCTGCCATCCAATGCCGTTTTAAAGTTGTGATTGATGTATGCACAAAACACCATCTCCTACTAAAGTAGATATCTCTCCATTTCAATCTTGCATTCAACTGATGAAATGTTTTTACTGATTTAAAATATGAAAAAACTTTGCTAACAATTTGCCAATATCACATATTCTCCTTTGCAAAACAATTATTACGTGACTTTCAGACAACATTTTTCATCTTTAAAACTGCAGATTCATGTTCATTTATTGCAGGCTGTTTTAATTTTGATCATAGCATTGTTCTACATATTGTTTAACAGTTAGTGTAGACAAAATCAATTTTTCATCAATAATGGATTAAAAAATATATTACATGGAGACACAGAAATATAAAAATTCAGATGGGTGCATTAGTTATTGCCAAAAATCTATGAAGTTACGGAAGTATGTTAATAAGTTGCTTTATCATAATCATATGCATATGACTGTGATTGGTTTTTTTCGTAAAAAATGTAAATGTGGCTTTACGTGTGATACATTTTTATTGTGTGTGACGTGTGTGAAATAAACTTAATAATGGACAATTTTTTTGTTGATAATGTTCACATAACAATATGAAATTTTTAGTACATGTTGTAATAAGAAGACATAATGAGGTAAGTTAACTGTGATAAAACAAACAGTTATGTAACATATTTATTTAATATGCCCTTGGTAATATAAACAATAAGATCTGATCCATTTCATCTTATCTTTATTCACCAAACCCACAAACAAAAACAGCATAATAAAAAACAATATATCTAGAGTGCCATACATCATTACAGAACTGTTATCAAACATGTGTCAGTTGTACTGACAGACAATTTTCTTATTTTTTTTTAATCATTCAACATTTAGAGTTTTTATGCAGCGGTTGTTCAGTATTAAATAAAATGATCTGGCAATGTAAATCTACAAATTGCTAAATGGCCTCCATTTTACATGGAGATCAATTTACAGGACACTGAAGGATCTGTTATGTTTAAATACATATTTAATTTTTTTAAATAATAACAGCTTAGGACACGTATTTCCAAATTGTACTAATTGCATCAACTACCACTAATCACAATATACACACAGCACAATGATAAATGGTATTAGGTGTCACACTCGTAATGTATGTGACACTTATACACTTATATATTTCACATGTTATATAGCTAAATATTTTGCATGTCTCTTATATTTTGGTATTACATTAAAAATAAAATAATTTTTGTTTTAAATTAATGACATTTAAATTAAACTTTTTAAAAACTATAACTTCTACAATTAATATTGTCATGCTTTATTTTTCATTTCACTGTAACATAATGGCATCTAAAATTAACATCAAAATGTGGTTTTGTTTTGAAAATGGGTATTGCGATAACTGAAATAAAGAAATGTATACCTGTAAAAATGAGCCTGAATGCAGTGTGGCCATTATTTTCCAGAAAAATTATGAAATCATATTTTTTAAACTTATTTTATAACACGGTCACACGGATATATAGAAGTAGTAAATAGATCAAAAGGCACTAGACCAGGCACTTTGTCAATGATTTTGTGATTTTCAAGCCCTTTTAGGGAGAAGTCCAAACTCTCTTGCCTCTTGCCCTTGCCTTGGCCCTTACCCTAGCTTAGGCCAGGGCTAGGCTTGGTTATCATCAAGAGGTAGGGAGTGAGTCACCAACGCATTTAGAACCATGTTGATTATTTATATATATATATATATATATATATGTATATGCACATCGCCACACGCACGCACGCACACACACACACATATATATACTTGGTCTTGGGTATCATCGTAGTTCGTGGGCAGGACGCGCCGCGCATTCACGAATCACGGCATAAAATAGAAGTACCAACCCCGCATCACCTTTCGCGATTCAATGAGTAGCAGACTACAGTTGACAGACTAGCCAGACAGGTATAACCGCGAAATTGCGGTACTTACCTCGAACAACAATGCACACAAGTGACATGGACACGCACTATGGCCTATGCCACTAGTGAGTAGTGTTGTCGACGCCTGTCAATGTTAGCCAGACGCCAGTGAAATAGCGGTACTTACCTCGAACAACAATGCACACAAGGACACGCACTAGTGTTGTCGACGCCTGTCAATGTTAGCCAGACGCCCGCATACGTCTCAGTGCACGTTGTCTGCAATAGCAATTTCGTCATTGCGAAGGATGATGTTCTCATCCGGCGCATCTTTTCACCAAAACAACTCGGTGAAATAAGGTCAGCGTTTGCGCACGCTATGACCAGAACAATAAAACTGGCCAAATTCATTGTCATCATGTTGTTTGCCGTCTCTGGTTACGTTTACAGGCTGATATGTCACATTTATGTATCAGACTTTACGACTGTCCGACCGACCACCCGTGGAAACCGGTTATTCCGATTAGTCTAACCTTTGACCCCAGTGGTCATCCGCTATCACAAATACGATACACGTGCTGGTACAGCAACAAACTGAATGGTTTATTTACAATGTTCAAGTGTCTGTAGTATCTATAAATCCGGCTGTGTAAATCTGAACAGACTGTCCGCTGCAAATCAGCGTCGGGCAGATAACGGCTCATAAAGGCAAACAAGCTTTTATTTAAAGCAATACTTCTGCTTGACACTAACACTATCATATTAATAATTGTATGATAAGATCCGAGATGAGAAACTGCAATGTCAGAGTAAAACTGTTTACATGACATAAAATCTGTGTAGGCTACATACCATATAAACTAATGCTATTAAAACGAATATTCGTATTATACTCAACACAGGCGAAGCTTATACATCACAGTTTTATTCTTCGCAAAAAACACATAATACACAGTGCAGGATTAAAGCCTGAACTTATTTGACTTTGAACATTCTACAGTCTGTATGAGGGTATAATCATTATAAAGTAAGCAAAATTCTTAAATAAAGAACAAAATTATAATATGTGTTTGTATGCTATAAATAATGCACATGGCTGTGTGTGATAAATGATAAGGACTGCATAATCAAATTTGTTTATTTCTTTCCTTTTTTTACAAAAGTGACTGAAAAGACAGCTACCAACCATTTTTTGACTGGGAGTAAAAATGCATAGCTCTTAAAAAACAGTACATTCGTAAATTATTAAATTATGACTCATTTTATTACTCCACCATTTAGGTTACTTGTATGAAAAACAAATCTTGTTACATTTGTTTAATGTGGATCTACCTAGTTATATAGTTGTCTTTAATATGTAAGAAAACTAGTAGGATATCAGCATGTTTGCATACAACTATGTGTCCAACAAAACTACAAAACTTGATTATCAGAACAGACACAAAGTTTCAAGCAAACATATAATTATACAACAGGACTACATGTATGTATTTAGTCATATATGTACACATACACACTGCAACGAGATTCTGGTAGTTTCTACATACAGTATATATCTACATACTGTGGAAACTTAATAAATACTTTGGAATAAAGTACGAAAGCCATATTTATTTTAGAAACATAGTAATCTACTGCTGAACTAAAGAATTTGTGTTGATAAATATGCAGGTGTACAAATCATGACATCAGCAAATTTGTATGCATAAAGGATTAAGCTAAAATTATCCCGTTCAAACATTTTCAGACCTACCAAAAGGATTTATATGCATGACAAGAAGAACACATGCTTCGTACTAGTTATGTTACAGGTAACATAGATAACATAAATTTCTACATGCCAAATGACCACATTAAAATAAAAAGCATGCTTAAAAACATGCACCTGATTTCACTTTAGTACAAAACACTTCTATCCAGGCAATCCAGTGATTAGATGCTGCCATCTGGTGACCAAATGCATCACTATATGATATACAAGTGGCTGATTATCGTGAAATCAATATTACACACTATGTCTATGTGAATACAGTTATTAAAATATACCCCTTAATACATTTGCACGTCCTGCTAATAGAAAACCTGATATAAAATATGTTACGCATAAACATGACTAGTATTCTCACATGTTGAAGGCCGTCGTGAAAGAGAGATCATTCACCAGTAGCAGTTGTCATTACAAAAGGTTCACCTTCTGGCAGAGCATACACAAACACCACTGACTACTGTAATCATTATGTATGTATTTGGAGTAGTTACATTTAATGTTATAGCAGGTTAGTATATAGCTCTATGGTTAGAATATGTGCGCAAGTGAGAGAGCGAGAGAGAGAGCGAGAGAGAAAGAGAGAGAGAGAGAGAGAGAGAGAGCGAGAGCGAGAGAGAGAGAGAGAGCGAGAGAGAGAGAGAGAGAGAGAGAGAGCGAGAGAGAGAGAGAGCGAGAGAGCGAGCGAGAGAGAGAGCGAGAGAGAGAGCGAGAGAGAGAGCGAGAGAGAGAGAGCGAGAGAGAGAGAGAGAGAGAGCGATATAGCGAGAACATAAAGGATAGGGACGAGAGGGAGAGATAAATTAGGGAAGGAGGTAAAAAAGGGGAGAGATATGTAATACGTGATGGTGACAAAATGAGAGAGTGAGATAAGAGGAGGGAAAGATGAAGCGATATATAGAGAATGGGAGGGAGGGAGGGAGGGAAGGAGAGTGAAGAATGGAGACATACATATACATAGACAGACAGAGGAAAAATGTATGTGCAGTGTACATGGGTGTGTGTAAAAATATTCTGTTGGACAATTAAATAAGACTCCTGGACTCCAATTCCATGCCATCCATTCCTCGGCATAACATTTCAAGTTGTTCTACCCAAGTGCTGACACATAGTGACTGACAGGGACAACATATTCATATCACTGTGTGGCTTAGTCCCTTCAATGCACACAAAGATAACCACAAGAGCCAGGATAATGGAGTCTGAGATAATTATCCAACAGAGGTAGTATGTGTATATGTGCATACAAAATGAATGCATGTACAACTGTACATGTTCCAATATTTACAGTTTTTGTCCTGACATTCAGGTTTACAAAGATCAATTTGACCAATTCGACCTATTAAACATACAGGATTAATAATTATTGTAATTTGATTAGTGTGGAACAACTGAAAAGTGTTGCCATCTGGTGTGAAACAGTTGCCACTACTTTTCAGTTGTTCTACACTTGTCACCAAACAACACCACAGTCATTACGTTATTGTCTAGAGACAAAATGTTGGTGAAGGCTTATAAGAACAGATTCCTTGACATTTATCTATGGCCCAATTTTTTTTACCATACTGTCTGCTTATTAGGTCAAATATGGTATATTATTCTTCCCTATTTCCAATATTTCATTATCTGTGTGTTACGTCCAAGGCAAATGCAAGAACTTCTTTTGGCAGATGGTTGCATTACTCAACCATAACAATAAATCTCGGGAGGAGATTCGTGACACTAAAAAGTGTCAGATGTTATGCAAAAAAGTGACATTACCACATGCCTCTGGAACACAAATTATACAATCCCAATGTGTGTCGAATCATACAATGGTTTTCGCTATGGAACCCCCTAACAATGGCTAACTACTTACTACACACCATCCTATCTACCCACACATACACGCTGTCAAAGCCAGTGCAAAACAAACCACAGACCCCAAGCTGTCAGTGAGCATAGCAACCGAGGAACAACGAGAAACGACTGTCAGCTAAAACTACTAAGTAGGTCATCACCATGACACCCACCTGGCTGATCGGGTGGCAGCATGTTGAGCTGCGATTTGCGCTGAAGACTCTTGTCTCGCCTCTCTTTCAATCTCGCTAAGTTCGTCTCAATCTTCTGAAATCTACACCGGTTGTCTTGTCTCATTCCCCTAGCATCGGACCCTGTTGATTTGACCCCACTGACTTCTGAACTGCCAGGGTCAGCGGGAGCCGCACCAACAGTGGAAGTAGTTTGTACACACTCACTCACGAGGGACGACGGTCTCCCATGAGATGGCTCCCCTTGGTTTGTGAGTTGTCCACCAGGGGGCAAGGTGGTGGAAGCATTTAGAGGTAACCCTGATGAACTGGGCGATGCACCAGCGTTACTCGGTGAAGACTTGCTTAACTTCTTTTCTGACTTTGCCTTCCGGTTTCTGCAACATGACAAATCGTGAACAGTTACAACCACATCACAAGGCAGGACGTAACTTAATATGGTTACAATAGGTAAATCAGAAGTGAGAAACAGGTACACATTCTCATACAATACAAAAGACTTTTCTATGCATGTGATTCAATGAAATCTATGCAGTTGAGCATAATGACATAGCAAAGTTCTTTTAACAGCAAATTTGAAAATGTTTTGGACATTTATTTATCTATGCCTTTCTTCATGGAGGATAGTTGGTGTGAGAGAGAGTCTCACGAGGAAGCTGGTGAGGAGCCGACTAAAGTAGGCTGGACATGTGGAAAGAGTGGAAGGGGTACGGTTGACAAGGAGAGCAGATGCGCTTAGAGTGGAGAATAAAACTAGTAGGAGAAGAGGAAGACCGAGACTGAAATTGAAGGACTGTGTAAAGAGATTTGGTGGGAGTGGGAGGGGAGTGGAGAATGAGGGCGAGGGATGGAGGAGTGGAGAATGAAGGTGAGGGATGGGGGAGTGGAGATGGCTGGTGGAGTCGGCAGTGAAACAAAACTAGTGATGAAGGGGAAAAAAATCGACGACCAGTATCAGTGCCAGCCTCACCCCAGATTATAGGGATAACGAGGAGAGCAACAACAATTCCCATTATGGTAAACATATTATATGAGGCCCCTTGTCGTGATTTGTGGGTTACAGAGAGACACCATTACACCAGGTTCTAAACATTAATTTCACATTATCTAACAGACATGTTTAGACAAATTGAACCTCTGATTGTATACATTTCATATTTAAAAGATTTGGATAGTCAAGTCGTACAGTATTTTCCCAAGGGAGTTTCTGGGTACAGCTGGGCCTTCAAGGGGAACCCAACAGCAGATTCTGCAACCAGAGTCTGAAGAGGCTACAATGTCTATTTCAGGAGCTTGCTGTTTCACAGGAGCAAACATGGCCCCAGCTAACCAGTAATAGCCCCAGAGACAGACACACCAACAGACGTGTAAACATGTGGCAGGGGATTGACTGCTTAGACATAGGTTAGTTAGAGTCAGAGCTAATGCCTTCAGTGTGTGCGGGGCGCCGATATATAGAGGAAGGCAGTGTTAGTTAAGCATTTTTAATTGTTTTTGATGTCTAGGGCGCAAAGTAGTAGGCGCATAGTCATAAGTCAAAATTGTTTTTACTCACATAAACTATGATTATTTGCAGATAATTTTATACCAAATTAATATTATCTAGCATGCATAGATAAATATATATATATATATATATATATATATATATATATATATATATATATATATAAATATATATATATCGCCGATTCAAATAGGGATGGTATGCTGGCTTAACTAATACTTGGTGTAGGGTAAGTTGAGCCACAGTGTAGCGTAAGTTGCGTAAATGCTTTATTCATACATAGGCCTTGTACACAGAATTCATAACAACTCAGCCAACACATCAATTGGTACAACACATCTCTGACAAGGCTTAATTAATAAGTCAACGCAATTAATATAGACTTATAGGCCAATTGCAACTTAATTCCTTGATGTATTTTGGGGTAAAGAACACTCATCTTTGTTCTGAACGGACAATAACGTCTGGTCATGTGCGTTGATAGTTTATACACCAGCAGACATTAATCACAAATATCAAAAGTTTTGAAAAACATAAAAAACTATACTTTTAGCTTACATGTTCTGGCCATTGTGACAAATGTAACCTATTATACATCAGTAGTGTTCTAATAACATGTTCAATCACTGGGTGGTACTATGTAACTGTCACTGCTGTAGTTTCCCGGGAAACATGGGTGGCTCAACTAACACTGCCTTCCCCTACATGTTTACATCAAAGTTAATACTGCAGCTGAGCTGAAGCTCCCTCTAGTGGATACCAGGAAACAAAATTCCGAGGAAGCTGTACTTACTCAGACATTTTTCCACACATAAACATAATTATATGAGATACAAGAAAACAACTGTTTCCTTATATCATAAATTGCAGAAGTCTTCTACAAATCTTTCTATACAGTCTGCCATACAAATAATATATTAAGGGTACACAAGAAATAATAAATAGGCACTGAATATTTTTTAAACAACAGCTAAGAGTGCTCACAAAGGTTCAAAGTTACACAAAATATAGCTATTCTATAAAATATTGTTTAAAATTGTGTTTTACTTTTCTATTGAAAATAGAAGGAAAGTATATTGTATGATAACATTAAATTTATACAGAAAATAACAAAACCTCCTCAATTTAATGGTGGACCAGTCAGATTAATCACATCCATTTTCTTGGAACAACAATCTTTGAGCTATTTTGTGTAACTGATTACGTTTTCAAAGAAAAGGACATAGGTGTAACAAACAGTTTTGGTGTAAGTCATGCCGTAATGTGTGGGTGTTGCCTCAATGTGTGGGTGTTGCCTCAATGTGTGGGTGTTGCCTCAAACTGCTGCACTTGGGTGTACTGGGTCACTGAGCATGCATACTACTAATGTATGATTACCATGGATGCTAAATCAGCTGGTGCAAGTTTAACTGTGGCTGGCTGAATATACCAGATGGACAGTGGGTGGTCAAATATAGATGGCCACAGAAGTAAACCATTAAGGTGCCATTTACAGCTGTAGTGAAGAGGTGTGGCAGGGGTCCGAACCTCCCATCTTTTTGAGGAGACCAATCTCCCATCTACCGCCTTTTTATGGGGTAGCTTTCCACCTCCCACCATTTTTGAGAGTATACCTCCCAATTCCCACCAATCCTACCTCCCACCTATTTTTTGAGGCCAACCTTCCATTCATCTCCCACATATTTTTAATACTAACATCCCACTTCCTGCTTCCTGCCTCATCCTCTCTGTAGTGGATTAAGTCATTTAGGTGTTTCTGCCACTACTGGGGGGTATATTGTATAATATCACCACAACAAAATGCACCATTACCCTGATATGAAAGTTTCACAACAGTGTGTGTCTGAGGCTTCAAATGGAAATCACATTTTAAAGTTAAAGAGGATAAGGATGACCATAAGCTGGAAATAATATTTGAAAGAAAGCAACTAAGCAGGTCTCAGTTCTTCGGGAAGAACATTTAACATACAGGTTGACGACATCCAAAATTAAGAGGAGGTAAAATTGAAGGTTTCAATAATTTAAACACGAAACGATTATGAAGAAATATTTTGTTTAAATTTACTTCAAATATTGTTAAGACAAAAAATCTGAACTTTGATTAACATTAAAATTTTTATGGACAATCCATGTGCACAAACAACCACAAACTCCTGTGTTAGCCCAAGATTGGGTTGTTTGGAATACAATTACTTGAGACCAGTACTATTGTGTAATATAAAACTCATTCACCAGATGGCACCACAGTAAAACAAAGAGCCACTTCACATGCAAAAAAATTTAATGTACATGGCCATGCATAGTAGAAGTGGCTGGTGAAATTCAGACTGTATAATTGGGAACAACAAGAAACACACAACTTCTAATATTTAACAAAATGCCACTCAAAGGAACAAAGAAGCTAATTTTATTTGTGGGTGGCCCATGCACATACAAATGTATTCATGTTTTTTAACATTATTCACACTGCTAGCATTTATACAATCAGTATATAAATTGTTCCATTCATTTATCACCCTCTGAGAATGAGTCATTTCTCATATTTAATCCACATAGCCTGTTTCCTCCCATGTACTTCTACTTCCTTAATTTTCAAGAAACTATTTATATCATTATCTCAATAACCTTTCAATATTAAAAAAAATTCTATTGGGTATCCTCATACTCTTAGCCATTTTTCATAACATTAGGACATAAACTAGAGTAACACATCAACATTCCCTGATATTTCTGAATAGACTGGAAAACTACAGGTCATTTCAATCAATAAAAATCTTTATGTTCAATATTGTTAGGGTTCCAGGAACCAGATCACTGCCAATACCTCCCCCTCCCCCTCCCCCTCCGCTTCTCCCTCTCCCTCCCAGAGCTTCAGCATATCCGTTGCCTCAAATGAGTCACGCAACAGCCTACAAGGCTGCCAAATATTCCCATATTTCATCTCATCTCTCATAGCATAATGCACAGAACAGGTGGTTTGTATTTTTATCTTTGTTTTATTATTATACACCGAATAATACCTCATTGTCAGACTATTTATGAACCAGTATGTTAAAAAAAATTCTGCATTGACGAATTCAAAACATATTTTTTACTCTATGATACATACTTTTTATTCGTTTTATTTTCAACTATTGCTGACAACTTCAAAGTGAGTGAAACCAGTGTGAGAAGTAGTTACACATAATGTTCAACAGCAAAAAAACAGATGAACAAGCTCCCATGGTGGCCTTAAGGCATTTAGAGAGAGAGAGAGTGCTGCTTCTTATGTTTACTATCAGGTCTGGTTAAAAAATATACTTGGCAGACATGTGGCATGTCTGCTTGCTTGAAAGGCTTGTTTTAGTAATCTCATCAGTAAATCACCTCAATATGCAACATAAGTTTAAATGTGGCATTGGCTTAGAAAATGTTTGATAAGTATTCTCATTACATTGTTCATTTATTACAGAATGTTTGATAAGTATTCTCATTACATTGTTCATTTAGTACAGAATGTTTGATAAGTATTCTCATTACATTGTTCATTTATTACAGAATGTTTGGTAAGTATTCTCATTACATTGTTCATTTATTACAGTTTGATAAGTATTCTCATTACATTGTTCATTTATTACAGAATGTTTGATAAGTATTCTCATTACATTGTTCATTTATTACAGAATGTTTGATAAGTATTCTCATTACATCGTTCGTTTATTACAGAAAAACAATCCAACAAAGTAACATGCCAAAAAATGAACCAGGCAAAGATCTGTCTCAATGTTTTTGGGTGGTTTATTCTTATAGTCATTTGCCACAACGACTGGTAATGAAATGAAACATATACATGCTATATTTTCTAGTAATCAGGATGAACTGCAATGTCTGGCAATAGAATAAATCATCCTCATATAATCAGTGATTTCTTTACACATCATCCCCTGGTGGATACCATTGACACTATCTGTAGGGGAGACTGGGGCTAGTTGTAACAAAAACAGCATATTTCAGGATTGCAGTTCGAATTGTTCCCCAATCAAAACGTTTTTAATGTCAACGAAACCATAGATATCTCCCGCAGATAGCATGTGCATAAATAAATGCTTAATGCAATACATATTTTGCAATGATACATTTTATGAGGTCTCCTAGTGTTACAATTTACCCCGATGTTGTAACAGCCAGCAGTCACGTTGTAACACATGTTTTTACCATTGCGGCAAAATGTGACATACTAGTATAAGCAATATAATGGTTTTAATTGTTTTAACACATATCTAAGATATGACTAGTTTATTAGACTTAATTAGCCCTACCTAAAATACTTATATAACAAGTAATAGGCAAGTCCCCTATTGGAACAAGTATGGCAAACACTGAAATAAACAGAATCATGTTAATTACAAAACGTTTATTAACTGCCACCTGATTAACAGTGAATGACACTTTCCCAACACTTTGCCTCGTCCATTTTCCAATTGACACTGCAATGTTACCATTTGTGTTACCACACTTGTGATTACAATAAAACAAACTTAAAACACTACTAGAGCACACATTCACATATTCATAACTAGAACTATCAAAGGAAGAACATCATTGTATACACAAACTAATAACAAGCAGAGAAGCAAAAGTTTAACAAACTACCAGTTTTTCTTTTAAAATGACACATTTTTTGTTTTTCACCTTTTCAACGGATCCACATGATATCACACATGCCATGTTTAAAAATATTGATGAACATGCTGCTACCTTGCGAAATAATTTGCATTAGCAGTTTTGTTTGTAGTGCGTCTGTTAAAACTTATCCGTGTTACAACTAACCCCAGTCTCTCCTACTTTAAATCACTAGTAAATTTTTTTAGAATACTACTAGATGTAAACATTTAAATTTTATATTAAATTAACAAAGTTTTGTACATGAGTTGCAATGATAATATTCTGTGTGTTTTTGATTTGAAACATCAACAAAAGTCACATTTGCTAAATCGAGTAATTTTGTATTACTACATCTGATTGGTCGATGCTGCAACTGGCACAAAATTCAAAATGCATTTGTAGGGACAACAACCTCAGCACTGGTCACAAGGATGGAATAACTCACTTCAAACATATCTACTCAATGTGTTTAACAACATAATGACAACCACAGTATAGACTGAGAGACCAGGTCTTCACTCAGCTTGCAAGACGGGGAGATAAATCAACAAAGATAAACAGGGCCAATAACACGGAGGCCTGGAGCGTATTAAGGCTGGACACAATGGCATTCATTGGATTTTGTCCAGCCATGGGAGATTATCGATCAATATGTAATGCACACCTTCACGGAAACGTGTCTTTGCAACAGTGACACACTAACTTATTGATCATATTCTTGTAAAATTATTCAATAATAAGGATTTGCAACTAATTTATGTACATATTATTGTTTTCGGTAAGCAAATGTAAAAAAACTTCACAATGTTCAGCTTTTTCATAACTTTTCATTCTAAATTTATAACATTGTTATTTCATAGTTACACTTCTGGAAATGTGGATAAAACATCTACAGCACAGCCTACTAGCAATTAGTTTCCATTTATAATGTCATATAAAATGTGTTCATTAATTTAAAACCCAAAACTTGACCTGAGCAGTTTAGTGACATAATTTACTGATTTAGCCAATGATGTGCCAGAAATTACAATTGTTATATTAATTGGTATAAAATAACTATGATGAAGAGGTACTCACGAATTGCCCATGACTAGCACACAGCAGAAAGGAGAAAGCGTAACTAGTAGTAGACTTCCAAACACCCACTGCCTAGACAACCCTGGCGTGTTATGAAGCTCTCCACTGGTAATTTTCTAGCAGCCAGCTTCTGATGTCTTGCTCACTAAAATAACCTGGCCTGGAGCAATGATGCTGTGCGCCATGCATTCAGTGGGTGGGTGCCAGGCTGAGGGACCTGGAGCCAGTCTCCTTGGGAAGGTTTCTACTCCCTGGCATTAATACACACAGGATGGGCACAGAGATGTCAGCTATCAATCATACTGCCATACAGAGACTACTTGGTGATTGCACCACCACTGAGCACAATCTGGGTACGAAGCTGTTTTGCAGCAGGTAGACAGGCAGTGTTAATCTGGACACCTGGGGTGAATAGACCCAGGTAGTAACACTGCCAAAGAAATCATGAAACCCACAACAATCTTAAGGTTACAGCATTCCATATTACTGAGTAGTATGGCAAATAACAAATCTATCTAGAAGAAGGTAGAAGAACTATAGGCCACAAAGTAGCATTTGTAAAAGAACAGTTCAGATTGGATATGAAAAAATTCTCACAGAAGACACCAAATGAATTAAACACATTATCTACTAACTGTATAAATACAAGCAGTGTGAATATACATAAAAACAAAACTTAGATATATTTGATGGGGATTATTTCTACTGGATTGGTTAAACTTGTCACAAGTCATGCATGAGATTTGTAAATCACAGTTACATGAGATATTGTAAATTACATGAGATTTGTAAACCCTACAACATCACCGATTGCATGTTGCATCCAATACTAGTAACAACAGATTTCACTAGTTTATTTAAATATTTCTATCATATTTAGCAATATCGACCACATCACAAGAGTTGTTTGCATTTACCAATAGCCTCAAAATGAATAAAACAACAATCAGATCTCAACTGTACAATATGAAAACAAAAATATCAGAGGCCATCCTTTAGAATTTATACTTTGAATTCCACAAACAATTATGAACATAATTTGTCAAACATTGACAGACTAACAACTGACCCAACTATCTCATTAAATGTCCTTCTTATAAATAGTAACAAATAATGCTGGATCTTCAGTTTAAAAAAGTTTATTCTGTGTAATGCTTTCCTGATAGAATTTTTAATTACTGCCAAGAATAGGCAGGCAATAATTTCACAATCCATGCATATGAATGCTGGTATTTTCTATGCTGGTAAAACTGTTATCTTAACATTAAAAACGTACATCAAAGTATTTAAGTTGTATAATTTTGGTTGTTTGTAAGTTTGTGTTGGAAAGACCCGGTCTGCTGTGCTATAGAACTTGCCTTTACTTTTTACCCAGTATGTACTTTATTTCCATACTGCTGTAGTAACCATGATAGTGCTGGTAGTGGTTGGCAGCTTCCATACATTACAGTTATATGATAGGCCCTATAATGTTTCTCCCATGTTTTACTAAGTGCCAACAATTTTCCCTCTCTTTTCTCTCTCTTTTCCAAAGGCTAGGATTACATTCACGGATACCTGGATGTTGTGCTCCAAAGTCAATGCTTGCTGAAGGTTAGCAGACAGTCAGTCTACTACAGACACACATCAAGCACAGTCCACTAGAGTCATGCTGTTGTCTGGCATTGGGCTTGTTATTACTTAGTGCTGCCACCTGCTGGATTATTTATCACAAAAACTGCAGAGAAACATTTCCCTAATCTACTCATCTCGCACAGTATGGAGGGAGGCGTTCTGACCAACCACAGTAAATATGGCAACTACTCATCAGGCCTTATTAAAAAACTGAGTGCAATACATTTTTCATTATTTCTTATTGAATCCTTAAATTTTTATGAACATTATGTTGATTAGATCATCAATAAACCAAGCTGCAGATTCATATTTAGAACATTTGTGTGATAAAATACACCACCATTTTTCGTGGATTTATAGTAGGAAATACATATCTCTATTTATCATCCTATTTTTGTTACTAATTATTTCACTCGCATCTCTACAATAACCTAAACAAAGGGTCCCTTGAACTGTAGGAGGATTTAATATAGTTGAATAAGGATTATGGTAACTGTAAGCTGCATTGGTTTCATGTGAAAACATCACTCATTAACAATAACAACACTGAATTCAAAAATACTCAGCTAATAATAATTTGATCAAGTATTATTAAAATCATAAATTATTATTGGAGTACACAGTTACTAAATACAGTTCTTCTTGTCACACAGAAATGCTTCTCAACTGTACACCTTAGCAGACTACTGTAATACTACTACCATTAACAACTCACCTTTGCCCAGGTACAGCTAAATATCCACGGCCATCAACAGCTCCCAACGTCTGCGCCTTTTCTACCTTCTTCCGCCTAAGAACGCGAGGCGACACCCGTGGCGACCTCTGTGGAGAGGACAGTGAATCACTACTCGATGATGACGAGTCAGTCCGGTGGCACCTGTTGCGAATGATGATGGATTCCTTGGGAAGCAGGAGAGGTGTCGCGAGCGGGGAGTCTGGCCGATTGAATGACTCCTCCCATTCGTGCGCCTCGAGGTCCTTGCTCTGGGCGTGGTGCAGTTCGTGTTTCTGGGTCTCGGTTTCACCCTCAAGGAAGCTAGATGGTAAACTGCGTTGTTTCACCAGTTTGGCCCGGTGATTGGGGTCAGTGCGATGGAATGCCGACTTCACTGGTGAATCGGTCGCCAATGGTGCGGTTGCCATGACAATAGTGGTCGGCATGGCAACAGGGGACACCAACTGAACAGTGGCTGAATCTGGTTCTGGTGGTGAGAACAAATTGGTTAATGAGGACACGTCGACTGTGCATGACTGTTTGAGTGGCGTTGTCTTGACAACTGCAGGTGGATGGTCAGTGATGAAAGAGTGTGATGAAATCGTGTCACCAACCGGGTTGATGGGCATAAAATATGATGATGGTGATGAACAGTTTGTTGTCGTTGACAATGTGTCTGGAAGAGATGTGTTATGACCGTGTGTGGAGGTATGTACATTCGATGAGAGCGTCTGGCGTGGTGTGACATCTGACTGCACCAGTTGAGAGGAAGTTGCAGGAACTTTCTTATGTTCAGCTGACAACTCTGTTCTGGCATTCTGGTTGTATGGGTCAGAATTCTGTGAAAACCTGTCTTTCTTTTCAGCAGTTTCAACCAATGGTTCAGCGAGTCGGTGCCCTGTTTTACCCCAGCATGAAGGAACACTTTCCTCATGATCTTTATGTTTTTTACTGTGGAGGATGCCCTCTTTCCTAGCAGTGTCAAATGATGAGGCCCTCTCCGGTTGGCCCACAGCAAATTCTAAATGTCTTTGACAAGGTGCACTTCTGTAGGGTTGGATATTTTCCTTTTGCGCCAATCTACCATTCTGCTCAGTTGTCCTGACATTGCAGTTTAACCTGTCTTGCCTTTCTGCAGTGTCAAACGATGAAGCACGTTGTAAAGGCCCAGTCACAGGTACTGCAAGGCTTTGATGAGGGCCACTATTGTAGAGTGAAACATTTTCCTTTTGTCCCAATCTACCATTTGGCTGAGCTGTCCTGGCATTGCGGTTTAACCTGTCCTGCCTGTCTGCAGTGTCAAAGGATGAAGCTCGTTGCAGAGGCCCACTCACGGGTACTTTAAGGCTTTGATGAGGTTCATCTCTGTAGGGTGGGGAATTTTCCTTTTGCCCCAATATACCATATTTCTCAGCTGTCCTGAGACTGCGCAAAGATCTGTCCTGCCTGTCTGCAGTGTCAAAAGAGGAGGCTCGTTGCAGAGGTCCATTCACAGCAAGTCTTTGACGAGGTTCAATTCTGTAGGGTGGGGGGGTATTTTCATGTTGTCCTAATTTACCATTTGGCTCAGCTGTCCGGTCTTTCCTGTCCGCAGTGTCAAAAGATGAGGCTCGTTGCAAACGCTCAGTCACCGCAAGTCTTTGATGAGGTTCGACTCTGTAGAGCGGAATACTTTCCTTTTGCCCCAACCTACCGTTTGGCTCAGCAGAAGTCCTGAGGTTGTGTGTAAACCTGTTTTGCCTGTCTGCGGTGTCAAAAGATGATGCTCGTTGCAGAGGTTCAGTCACAGCAAGTCGCTGCTGTGGTCGACTAAACTGAAATACATTTGAGCCACCCACACCCTTGTCATGTGACATGGGCTGTGATGATACGTCCATTTTAGTAGCATGCTGCACATTCCCGTCATCAGCAGGTGACATTATAATGGGAGGTTCTACTGTCAGTGCAACATTAATTGAACCTGCACTGCAGTCACTGCCTTTACTGGCTACAGAACTGGACCTTTTGGTGTTTGAGTTGACATCGAAGTGAGATGGACTTTTCACTGGAGATTTTCTCTCCAGCATCATGTCAACATCTGCGATCTCCTCACGTAGTTGCTTCATGGCATTGTCAAGTCGGAGCATCTGATGGTCGTACGTTGGGTTGTCCCACGGCTGCTTCCTCTGCTCAGGCTCTCTGACTGTTGACAGACTAGCACGGGGCCTGCTGTTCTTCGTTGCAATGTCCCACTTGTTTATCGTTGCCAGGTCTACCGTGTGAGCTCGGCGACTCACAAATGGACGAGCAGATCTTGGCTTGTGCTCTGTGAAGTTAGCGACCTGCTGCGCCAATGCTGGCTGCACAGGTGCAGGCACAGTGGCATGGTTCGCTTCTACTGACAGTTGATTTGTGGAACCTCGATACCGAGGAATAGGTCTGATGACAGATGTGTGGTCAGGAGTTTGTGACACAGGAGTGTTGCTATTGAAATTCAACAGTCTTTCTTTGTTTGCCAGCTGCATATTGTGGTGTGGAGACATTTGAGTCTTCTCGAAAAACATCGGGGTCCTGTATGGCCGTGCGATGTTGTTGTATGTTTTACCTTTGACAAACGAAGGAGATGTGCCACTGCTGATGTCACCACTCCCCCTAGTGTCAGGACTGGGATGCAGCGTATGATTGCTCTCCACATTTGCATTAGACAGGTTGCTTGTAGCACTCCCTGATGAATACGCATCAGCCTGCCTGTGTCTGTGCTGACTGCCATAGACACATCCGAGGTCATGCACGGCACCAGGTTGGGAGGTTGGTGGCACTCTAGTCTGGGGCAGGCGTCTCTGAGGAGTGGCCGTGTAGTTCCCTTGGGAAGCTGACATAGTTGGCTGACAAGGAAGTGAGGCAACGCTCTCCGCCTTGGAAGAGTTGCTACACGATCGCTCACGAAAACCATCCTGCAGACTGGAAACAGAAGATGGCATGGTATTTAAATTTTGTTGAACAGCATCAAGATTACATTTTCAAAATACGCACAAATTGTACTTTGACAAAAAATTTGGACAAACATTTCGATTACATTAACAGTAGTTTACATCAAATGCAACATTGATTTAGATTCTTTAGGATGTTGCCCATATTAGTCTTCATGGAATCAAAATTAAGTCACATATTAATGATAATTATATTTAATTAGTAACTTTGGCTCACTTTTTTAACAAATGTAAAAGGGGATATGATAAAAGGCTATCAAAATGATTACATGGACATTGTTGCTTTTAACAGCTATTAGCATAAAAAGATATAAATTAGCCAGTGTTGATAAGCATAAAATTGAAACTGTTATGGAATCCTACATCAGGTGTTCTAAAACTGACACTTAGAAAAGCAACTCTCAGTGTAATTCAAGCAGTCAAATATTTATAATTATATTAAAAACCATTCGAAGAACATAAATATTAATGATACAAAGTCTGATAATTTTTGTAAGATCATGTTATAATTTAAAAACTATACATCTATTCCAACATGCAACATCTTGACCACCAAAATGTGTTTTAATGAATCACAATTTTAAATGTAAATTAATCATTATCTGTTGCTGAAAATCAACCCTACCATTCTGCATGTAATGTAAACATGATATTCAAATTGAAACATTCAAATTAAATAGATAACAGTCAAATTAAACAAAATTGTAGTTCGTAAAAAACATTTTGACAGTCAATATGTTAGAATAGATATATTTTATATATTAGACTTTGTGCCTTTAACATTGCAGGGTTCTGATATTGCACCAATCTCACCTCGCTGTTCTCCTCGCTTCCATCTCTGTCAACCAGGTGGCAGGGCGGTATCTGGACAAGGAGTCACCTGAGGATGACACTGATGACCCCTGTCCAAGGTCATACGTTCTCCGCCCAAGGTCATGTGTCTGGCCCAGTGCAGACATGTTTCCATTAGCTGCCGGAGGTCTCCAACTGCGATCAAGCGTGTGAGACCGATTTACTGCTGACCTCCAGTCCCGGCAGTACTGGTCACCTGGGAACAGCAAGACTTGACGTCTTATAAACTATGGGTAACTACTGGGGATAGTTTCACTATTGCAATAATATGTGTGATAGCGAACAGCCAGGAAAGCAGTCCCAAACCATAACTGATGGGTTGCCCCATCGCATGGCCGCAGAGGTAGTTGATTAAAATGGTGAATATGTGAATGACGCTGCTCTGATCAACGATTGTTCATGATAAGGTCATGGTCGATGAATAAGTACAATTACCAATTAAAATTTAAAAAAACATGTTAACAAACAGCATTTCAGTGACACAAGTAGCCCTGCTGATTTGTTTTGCCAACTATAGTTATATTTACAATCGATAGCATTGTATCGCCATGCACATCGACTACTGCGATGCATCGATAGTTTGATGTATTGTTACAACCCTATTAAAAAGGAATGCAGTGCCATGTGTTCACCCCAGGGACTGATTTCATGCCTACATGTACCTATTGGGGAGGACGGTGCAAATGACAAATTGCACTTTAAAGTAAAGTGGTGGCTTGTTCCCGTTTCTCTTTCATTTTCAACTAGGAAGTTTCACCCATAACTATTGTTTAATTCGTTAAAAAAATGCATTCATCTACTAAGCTTTTATATATAGTGTTGCCTCAGTTAGTAAATTAAGCCTAGTGAAAACGCCCGGGGCATAATTAGCATAATCTCACAGTCAATCTCATTCCCAAAGAGATAACCATTAGCAGGTCATTGTTCATTGCAAACCAGAGACTAATAGTTCATCATGCTTCAGGTCTATCCTCAGGTATTTCACTAGAACTTATTATCTGTTCCCATGTAAGGGTTTCTGTACACTACTGGTTCAATAGTAGAAGAAGTTATTATCTGTTCCCATGTAAGGGTTTCTGTACACTACTGGTTCAATAGTAGAAGAAGTTATTATCTGTTCCCATGTAAGGGTTTCTGTACACTACTGGTTCAATAGTAGAAGAAGTTATTATCTGTTCCCATGTAAGGGTTTCTGTACACTACTGGTTCAATAGTAGAAGAAGTTATTATCTGTTCCCATGTAAGGGTTTCCGTACACTACTGGTTCAATAGTAGAAGTTATTATCTGTTCCCATGTAAGGGTTTCTGTACACTACTGGTTCAATAGTAGAAGTTATTATCTGTTCCCATGTAAGAGTTTCTGTACACTACTGGTTCAATAGTAGATGACTGTTGTTTTACAATGAACATTATGTAACATTTTGTACATTAAAAAAGTGCACACAGTGTATGCAAACAACATGTAAATAAGGATACATGTGTTTTGTATCTGGTGTGTTGCTATTTAGAAAGGACAATTAAAAATTATTATTAATTCATGGCTTTCAATATTAGTTTTGCAGCACTTTGGAATCGACAGATGTGATGGTCAATGTTTCACAGTGAATTTGATTTTTGAGGGTTTTAGAATTTAGACGTACCACAGTAGACTAACATTGGAAATATCATGTACCACAATAAACTGGCATAGGATGTACCACAACATACTGATATGGGATGTGCCACAAGATTGGGATGGGATGCACCACAACAAATTGGCATGGGAAGTACCACATTAGACTGGCCTAGGATGTATCACATATCACATTAAACTGGCATGGAATGTACCTGTAGATTACTGATATAGACAAATTATGAATGCTATGTTCATGTAGGCAACTGAATCATACAGAAATTATCAGATCTATTGACATGGACTGCGTTTTGCAGCTAAATGGATTTTGTGATTTTGTAAAGTAAAATTCTTTGCTAACAAGAGATGTATGTTGATATCTGACCATTAAACAAACACAATACATTGTTTAACAACATGCAACAGAAAACATGGCTGATCTCAAAACGAGCAAAATGGATATAAAGTGTTTTGCAGATAAGTGCCTTATATGTTGTCCGCAATGATGTTAGACATAAGGCCCTGTTGATACAAGAATGCCCAATGCTTTCTTACTCAGCACGTACTAGAACCAACCAGGGGAGAAAATGTATTAGATATAGTTTTGTCATCACAAAAAGAATTAGTGGACAATGTAAAAATATTTGAACCATTGGGTAATAGTGACCATAATCAAATACATTTTGACATCAATGTAAAATCAGAAAGTAAAAATAAGAAAACGTACAAGAGAAACTTCCACAAAGGTAACTACAAAGATATGAGAAAATACTTAGCACAGCTAGATTGGAATAACATGCTGATGAATAAGACTGCAATTGAATGTTGGAATATTCTAAAATATGAAATTGAGAGTATCATTGATAAATTTGTTCCCTTCCGAAAACAAGGAAAACAGTGTAGAAAGAAACACTTGTCAAAAGAAGCAATTAGAAAAATAATGCTAAAACAAACTATGTGGAGGGTTTATAGGCGTACCAGAAAGGAAGAAGACTATGCAAAATACAAAGAGGCACTTAATGCAGCTACAACTGAAATCAGACAATCTAAAAGAAGCTATGAGCAAAAACTGGCATGTAACATAAAAAATGACAGCAAGAGTTTTTATGCATATGTCAGGAGTAAACAAAACGTACAAGACAAGGTTGGACCTCTAGAAGACAGTGCTGGAAATATAATATCACAGGGGTTTTTAATGGCGGAAGACCTAAATGGTTACTTCAGTTCAGTGTTTACCAAAGAAGATATTAGTTCATTACCAGCTGCTGATGCTAAATTTCAGATGGCTAAATCTGACTATTTAGGACCGTTAGTTGTAACTCCAGAATTGGTAGCTAAGAAAATAAAGGCAATGAAGGATAACAAATCACCGGGAGTGGATGGGATTCCTCCAAAATTACTAATGGAAACAGTAGATCAAATCAGTATACCACTTGCAAGAGTATTCAACTTGTCATTAAAAGAGGGAGTTGTTCCGTTTGAATGGAAAGAAGCAAACATCATACCATTATTTAAAAAGGGTTCGAGAAATAAGTCAGAGAATTACAGACCAGTGAGTTTAACGTCAGTGATTTGTAAATTATTAGAAAGGTTAATTAAAAACCATATGGTGGACTTCCTCGTTAAGCATAAATTATTAAATTCATCTCAACATGGATTCCTTAAAGCGAGGTCATGCTTAACAAATATGTTAGGCTTTTTGGAAGAAATCACCAAGTGGATAGACGTGGGATCGCCAGTAGATATTATCTACTTAGATTTTCAGAAAGCTTTTGACAAAGTGCCACATCAAAGATTGCTACTTAAATTAAAAGCCCATGGTATCGGGGATAGCATAACTGACTGGATAGAACAATGGCTGACTGACAGAAGACAACGAGTTGTAGTAGATGGAGAAGTTTCAAATTGGAAATTGGTTTTGAGTGGGGTACCTCAAGGATCAGTATTAGGACCTATATTATTCTTAATTTATATCAATGACTTGGACGAGAATATAACAAGTAACATACTGAAATTTGCAGACGACACAAAACTGTTTAGAAAGGTTAATACTGATGGTGATAAACAACATTTACAAAACGATCTAGACAGATTAGTGAAATGGTCTGAGAAATGGCAGATGCTGTTCAATTTTGGGAAATGTAAATGCCTACATACAGGACATGGGAACTTGAATGTAAACTATAAAATGGGAGCTACTGTTCTGGGTACTACTGTAAAAGAAAAGGACTTAGGAGTTACAATAAGCGCTGATATGAAAGTTTCAGAGCAGTGTGGTATTGCAGCTTCAAAGGGTAATCAAATTCTTGGATTGATTAGAAGAAACATAACATACAAGGGAAAAAAGTTACTTATACCTCTTTATAAAGCAATAGTTAGACCTCATTTAGAATACTGTATACAAGCATGGAGACCATATCGTAAGAAGGATATAGATACGCTTGAACGCATACAAAGGAGAGCAACTAAAATGATTCCAGAACTGAGAGACCTTAGTTATGAAGAACGCCTGAAAGAATGTGGTTTAACAACTCTAGAGACAAGGAGGTTAAGAGGAGATCAGATTGAAGTTTTTAAGATATTGAATGGGTATGAAAATATTGATAGAAATATGTTTTTCTCACTCAAGAAGGATAGCAGAACTAGAGGACATGAGGTAAAATTAGTAAAGGATCAATGTAGATTGGACATCAGGAAGCACTCGTTCTCACAGAGGACAATAAATGAATGGAACAAACTGTCTACAGATTGTGTAACTGCTAGCAGCGTGAATATGTTTAAAAACAAGGTTGACACATATATCAGGAGGGCGGGTTATAAGTAGGTGAACATTGTTGGACTCTCGATAAGCCAATGGCTTCCTTGTCCACTTGCCATCTGGGCCTTTGGCTTGGATGGCAAATCTTGTTAAATCTTGTTAAATTTTCTGAATCGGACTGCTAGAAACTAGGAAACTTGCTACTGAAGTTATAGTTACCTGTGCTGTTATGCCGGTGGGGGCTAGAAGGGGGTCGTGTGCCGTCGATGCCATCTAAGCTTTCTGTGGCCACAGTTTGTGGATCTGGACTGGGGGACACCTTGAAATCTGGGATATCCACAGCATGTTCTCGTGTAATGAAACGGCGACGACGTCCTGAAATACAATTTCACACATTAACAGTAAGCTATTTCCATACTTGTTATAATAATAGTGTTACCATGGTAAGTGGTGTTGTCAGTGCTGTTTTGATATCTAAGATGATAATTGGGACAACTAGCAAGACAGTTATGTTGTGGTCTTAATTTATTAATTAAATTTCACAAAATTTCTTCTTACAGTTTCATGGGATGCCCTGCAATAGACTGGAATGGGATGTACCATAATATATAATAATAATAATATAATATATACATTTGACTGACATGGGATGTACCAATATATATATATATATATATATATATATATATATATATATATATATATATATATATATATATATATACTGACATGGGATTTACCACAAGAGACAGGCACCGGAAATATCATGTACCACGTTAAACTGGCATAGGATATACCAAAAACAGATTGGGATGGGATGCACCACAACAAATTGGCATGGGAAGTATATCCTGTATTTTATCTGCAGTGGACATATGCTTAGCGACCCCTTCAGATATAATGTACACAGATTGTTAGTTCCCTGATACAGTGGAGGGGTGATTCAAGCTGTGTTCTCTCAACTGTGGACATACTGTGGGACACTCTACCTGTGTAACTGTGGACATACTGTGGGACACTCTACCTGTGTAACTGTGGACATACTGTGGGGCATTATACCTGTGCAACTGTGCAAACAATAACTTCCTTCACACAACAAAGGCTTTTGGAACCATCTCATCTGTGTTCATGTTTTGCAGGAAGACTTTCTAAATGATACACATTCTTGGACACACATCATCTGCACACAGACACTTTCAAAGATCCTTATGGAATTGTCAGAAACAATGATTTTCTCTAGCCACCTTCCATTAAAGAGCAACAATATAACTTCCGTTTTCATCTCAGGTTCATTCTCACTGAAGTATTGACATAATTGGTCACATCCTTTTGTTGTTACAAATATTCCTACCATTTACGTTTCCCGTATTTGTTTGACCATGGGCCATTAGTGCCTGATATGTTGCAACTATGAGAAACATTTGATAATTGCCATTTTCTGTACCTTATGGCCCATGCATAGCAAACGAATGTGCACAATTATTTCTGAATGAATCATGTACGGAGGTATGTGTGGATATTATGACAATGCAGCATGTACAGCAGACTATATATTTATCATTGTGCGGTCTTTTTTTATAATTCTTCTTTTTCACTGACACTCAGTTGTTTATATGCCTTCCATAGGATACATATTTCTAGCTTCCCTTCACATATATGCTTGATGGTAGGCAGTTCAGCATTTTAATTGAAGTGTATCCAATAGTTAAGAGATGACTAAGGTGGTTGTTAGTTTGGCAGTGAATCTGGTATGTTCGGACTGTAGGGAAACCACATAACAAACACAGTTCCATCCACCACCCTGCCATCCTCCAGTCAGTCTGTAGCCCACAGGAACTTTGTTAAACACTGAAGTGTATCCAATAGTTAAGAGATGACTAAGGTGGCTGCTAGTTTGGCAGTGAATCTGGTATGTTCGGACTGTAGGGAAACCACATAACAAACACAGTTCCATCCACCACCCTGCCATCCTCCAGTCAGTCTGTAGCCCACAGGAACTTTGATACATGTTTATCCCACTCCCTCTACTGTCCGTAGCGTTCCCTTCCCCAGTGAAAACAAAACAAAACAACAAACACAACCACTGTCAATTCCAAATTCTAAGTACACCACTTGATTTGTACAAACATAGGCTTCATAGGTACAAAGTCTGATCAAGTATATCTATTCTAACTTAGGGGCCATCCAGACGTGTTTTATTGAACTACCATTTTTTAATATAATTTGGCCATTATTTGTTTAATTTTAATGTTTCGGTCCAAATATCATGTTTACATTACATTGGAGGAACATAATTTTACGGGTGTCAACAATATGCCCATCACATGACTCTGTGAATGCCAGCAATGCCTTACCCCAATAAACTTTGTTCACAGGTATTGGAGATTGCCGACAGCTGTTCATAAATGTACGAAACGGCAAAGTCGATATAACATGATTTAACGATAAAAACTACTCCACTTCTTCATCTACTCTTCAATATGGCAGTTGATACAGATATCTACAATGCAAGCTACTAATTATGCAATGTTGATAATGGTACACCTGTAATAATAACTAAACCATTCAGAATATGTTACATAATATTATAATGAAATTCATATTCACACTGTTTAAATTGTGTCAAAATGTTTGTTTACATATTTTGGGGGAAGTGTAATTGTCAGAATTCTGTATATATGTACAGGCGTGTATAATAACATAAGAATGACTGGTAACTATCTAAATGACTGGTAACTATCTAAATGACTGGTAACTATCTAAATGACTGGTAACTTTCTAAATGTAGGTGGTATCAATTACGCTTGATATTTCCTGGAAAAGTTAAATAAAGAAGTAGGGTTTTGGAGGTGTCACAAAAGCATATATTGCCTAGCTGTTACATAATGGGTCTGTGTTTAATCCAATAATTATTGTCCCTTGAAAGTAATTGCATTTGTCATATATTCAGATAGTAGTCTCTCAACACAGTGTGACATGTCACAATCTGAGATGTGTGACACTGGTCAGAATGCACATAAAATGCCCAGGTAAACAAATGCTGCCACATGTAAACGTGAATTTAAAAAGTGCTATGATGCCATTACAAACTGACAATGTACTGAAATGCCTAGATGACAGATGTCTATGCCTGGGCTGGATGTGCAGGGAAAGAAAACAATATTTAGAGTTTTGTTGATCAAAGAATGCATCAAAGTATAAAGTGTACTTGTGAATGTTGCTGTTTAAGTAAATAACCTGATGCAGATATGAAAGCCCTAGTTGGAAGTTTGTGTGTGCTTGCATGCGTGCGTGTGTGGGGCGGCAGTGGTGGTGCATGCATGTGTGTGAAGCAGCATGTGTATGTACAATATTTGTCCATGCACGTACATAAACATACATACGTGTGTATGTACGCACGCAAAAAAGCATGCAAACACGCACGCACGCATGCAAGCATGAACACATATAGCACATTTTCAGATAACAGCCACAACTGACTGTAATTACTCAATCGTATGCTTACTGTGGTCCTCTCTCTTCCGCTGTCCATCAGCAACTGACAGATTCACAGACCTTGTGTATCTGATGCACACTTTTGAGTCGGTCCCTGACGGAGTGAAAGACTGACTCCTCCGCAGCACATGCAACTGCCTGTTGACTTCAGAGTTGGTCCCCGACATGGTGACATGCCAGTGACACTAAGTCACTAAGGTCTTATGTGTCACATCCCAAGTATCATTCTACAGTTCTACATCTAGCCAATGAGGCTTCCAATGTCACGAAACACTGACGATGACACAACAGCCCCAGACACATGGTGACACGTCACCAAAGTGTGACATTGTGACATAGCTATGAGAATAACCAATGTAAAATGATGACATCATTGTGTCAACAAGTCATAGTCATACACATTGTAACAGTTCCACTGTTCCAGTCAGAAGCATATAGTTTGTAGTGTCTTCAATAATCGTATGCAATCCGAAGTGTGCGGCTCCTAGACAGCTGGTATTGCCTGTTGTAGTCCAGACAGAGTGATTCCCCTGTGTGGCTATAGCCTGGTTTCACTTCACAACACAAATCAGTGTATTTCCACTACTGACAGTGTTAACGTCCCATGTCTGACATGCTGTAGTCATCATATAAATGGCATGTGTTTATAACATTGGCACAAGGCGGCATGAACGGCCAACCTATCCTGGAGTTTCCATATTGCTGCCGCTACTGGTCCAACTGCCCCAAACAAAACACTCCAGTCAATGTATTTAATATGAATGCCTTGAAGGCCACCACTTCAAGAATTCAGTACCAACGACAAATTATACCCCAGGTTACCAGGCTGTCAAGTATGACAGACAGCGTTAGGATGCATGCAGGCCAGTCTGTGTGAATACATTTCCATGGACACTTGCCTTTGCAACCTATACACACTGTGGCCGGCCATTCCAGACACGTCGCAACACAGGAATATCTACACCGAAAACAAACATGGATACTTTATAAGCATTTTACCATTATCGATATATAATCACATAGTTAGCAGCAATTGTTCTGCTTGACTGGTCGCACATAGTTGTTCAGTCCGCTGCCAGGCATGACCACTGGCTACTAGCTCTGGCTAGCAGCCAAGTTACATGCATTCATACATTAGTTTGTTCTGAGTAAGACCTCCCAGCACCTCTCTGACAGGTGGGTGAGTGCTTGTGATATATGGGGTGGGAGACACTATGGGTGCTTCACAACAGTCCTTAAAAACTTCACAAAATAATGCAGATGAATTTTTTTAAACTTTCAGATTTTATAGGTACAAAGTTGTTTTATTATAAATTCATGCTACATAGTATAATATAATCTATTCTATCATCTTGACCACACAAATGGGTTTCAATGAACCACATAATTTTTGTATAATTTTACCTTTCTGTTCAGTACATTTGCAAACAGGTGTTGAAAATTTCCAATTCTTGTGGACAAAGTTTATTAGGGTAAGACATTGACAGGATCACTCAAGGGTGTGTCATTAACTCCCACAAGATGATGTTCCCTCCACTTGCAATGTAAACATGACAATCAGACCGAAACATTCAAATTAAACTGATAAAGGTAAATTTATTTTTAAAAATGTGATTCATAAAACACATTTGTGTGGTAAAGATCTTAGAACAGATTTAATTCAAAAAGCACCATATAACATGATTTGATAATACAAACGATCAGACTACGTACTTTTAATTAAATCATATTGAGGGTGAATAAGTTTAAATTCTATTGTGACA
Organism: Lamellibrachia satsuma; assembly: GCA_033239005.1. Classification (NCBI taxonomy): domain Eukaryota; kingdom Metazoa; phylum Annelida; class Polychaeta; order Sabellida; family Siboglinidae; genus Lamellibrachia; species Lamellibrachia satsuma. The sequence continues at coordinate 6,919,904 of BSQZ01000027.1, forward strand.
AACTCGGGTATTTTGATAGATAAACTTACAAGTGAAAAACAAACATTATCTCAATGTGGAACACTTACTGTGATGTCTATTTTCATTACATTGTCACCCACAAGGCTACTTCAGTAAGACACATACATCATCTTAAAAAAATAAAAATTTTGATCCTAAATATTTCTATTGTTATATTTCAGAACTTCTCAGCTTTCGCTCATTCTCCGAGCAAGAAATGTTTATTCATCAAAATACTTTCCCACACCAAAATGTCACCCTTGCACCTAATACCATCCAGTACCGCCCCTTTAATAAATGGCACATCACTCAATCTACAAAGACATGTCTCTGAAATCAAACGTTTCCTCTTAATTGCATCTACTCTCCATCCACACAGAATTATCTTATGTTAATTTAACTTCAATATTAACGGTTCATTTTAGCAAGACAAACCACGTTAGAAATGTGGGTTTACCGTTGAGTAAAACTCTTCGCATACGTGCATGTCAGTTTTTGTCTACTTTTCTTTTCTTGTTTTTTATCATGTTCTTTCAGCAACTGATTTAATGATTACATGTTGTTGGCTGTGACTGAGTGGTCCACACAATGCAGGCATGTTGTCAATGTGTTTACTGGCAGCCATCTCAAACAAACTCTAATTACTGCATAAGGCAACTGCCATGTAGTCAATTGACTGGTAACCTGGAATAGCCCTAGCTATCTACATGATGAATTGTTTGAATGACTAGTGCTGGGACCGTATCAAAATGCTTCTAGAATTACAACAATGTCTCAGGTTCCCAAACTTTCTCAGCTCAAGGCTCCTGAAAATTTCCTCATTCTGGTTGATGCTTGGTGATTCACACATAATGTGCTATTCTAAAAAAAACTTTGCATGTTTGTTGAGGACCCCTTGGAAGCCCTGGTGTAGACCCCTTAATTGAAAACAGCTCTACATTTGAAATTACTCACATTTATCATTGGAGTTTTTTATTTTTATATAAACCAAATGGAAAAACCAACATTTCCACAACATGCACTGTCAGTGTTCCAGGTCTTAATTATTACAGTACAAATATTGACATAAGTGCCAAAAGAACACTTTGATTCAGGACAAATGTAAATGGGCCAGGACACATGGAAACTGTCCAGGTATACAAATGAAGGCACAAGGGCCACAATTGTAAATAACAAAATGTTATAAGGGTCCCGTTGTAAACACATGTTTAACCCAGATTGTCATGCCCAATATAATGTGTGTGAAGAATCAAAGCCTCAATAAATAACCAATTTGTATACTTCGTATAAACTGATTAATAATTATTACTAAGCTCTCAATTAAAACATACATTTACTCATATAAATAAGCAATATATGTATGCATCTCATCAGGTTCAGGTGAAAGCATGAAAACATGAATAGACACTGTTGATAAATGTGCACGCTAGATTTAGCTGGTTGTTAAATGTTTATCACCCTTCATCATAAAAAATATACATACGTGTATGAGGGTGACTACAGGTCAACTATTGACTCTACACATGTAGGCAGAACACTGAGGCACACAGGGCAACAGATTGGTGTTATGTTTCAGCAGGGTTAATATGACCAGGTCCAGGGTTCTACACTTGCAGTTAGAATGCTTAGAAAATGGGCAGTAGCAGCAATATTCCATGTGTTCGTTAGTGAGCAATTACGGTTACAACTAGAGCAGATCACTTCCTTCTTACAGCTTCATTCCAAACGCCACATTATCCCAAGAATCCTGGATAGAAACCTAAACTTAGCTATCCTCCTATTTCTAGACCTAGCCAGACCATGTGCCAAGTGTAAAACTAGCCTTGCTCAATCGTTATCAACATATTTCTGGCAGCACCTTGAAACAAGTGTGCACATGTCTATATCTAATACAGAAACATATCAATGTCTGAACAGTTTGTTACAGAACAGAAAGACAAACCTGTCACAGCAATGTACATGCTTGTCGTTCCCACCAGCACCCAGTCAGTTCCCTTTCCTAGAAGTTAGCTGTGGGGGCTGCCTGAATCACTTCCCAGCCCCATTTACTGGCACACTGCCTGTGGCTAAAGTAGCCCTCATGATGCAACTGGTTGGCCAGTCTGTCAGGGCCCGAATTGGAAATCAAACACCCAAGGATGGAGAACCCGTGATCAGCTGGTGGGAGACAAGCCGGATGGTTGTTGACAGAGGGTCCCCAAGTACCCTGCCAAATACAGTCCCTACTGTATACCCACATTAACCTATACCTATGCTAATACCATGCACAGCATGCCATAACACTGCCAGATATATACATGGCACAGCAATAATAGAACAATTTATATGTATCTGGTCGCATACTGTGCAACGTTTTGTCTGTGATTTGTCATTAGGTTTGTAAGCCATGATATTTATATCCTACTCAATAGTGCCTGTGTGTCTCAGCCTGACAATTGAACAAGTCATATTGGCCACACATTGCCTATTCTAACAATTCATTGATATCTTATAACAATTTTGTAAAGATTATAAATATGTTTTTTTTTTGGCATTTGATTGACACAAGAGAACATAGCAATTTACAATTACATTAAACCACTCATAAACATTCTGAAACATCATTAAATGTCACTTTTCAAAAAGCAGTACTCAGTTGATCTATCGTTTTATATATTTATCTTCATCTATATTTGTTATCTAGATATGTTTTTATCTACTCTGTGTATACATGATTAGTTGATTATTCTGTTGATGTTGCAACAGCTTTATCTCATGCAGTAACAACAATACACTGTCCAAAGAAACAACTGGCATCTGACATCACCCTGATATATAAACACAAACCCTGGCTGTTTAACTCATAACAAAGTGATACTGTAACATGAAAGCTGCCATTATTGGATAAACATATCTGTCATCAGAGCTATTGGCTTCATAGACAGCCAGTGTCAACAGATGTTTGCCTTCAATCTACAACCCAAGGCATTGTTGAACACTGATACACAATTGCAATTTAAAGCAATACACAGAACTCTGCCCAGGCCTGGAGAGAATACATCAGTCAAACATTATAATTAACCACTTAACCACCAATTACACAATTTACTGGGTTGAGTAATGACTGTATAATCAAAACAGCTAATTAATGACTCTACCACCTGAATCCTAATTAGGCCTAGAGTGAAGCATGTGTAAAGGCCTATATCCAGACATGGAATACAATCCTGTAGCTCATTAGCGACCAGTATCAAGATAACATACTTGCCTGGCTTGCTTAGCCTGGTGATGATATAATCACTCAACAATTGCATCAATGTCTGCATTATCATGGTAGAAAGTGTTCAAGCCAAATTCTAAATTTATCTGCAGTTCTGTATTGATTACGATGCAATAACTACTTACTATGGCATAATTGTGGCAGTTATCAAGAACCATTGTAAGTATCACAGTTCTTACCATACACTAACTAATTATATACACTAAATAACATTGGCATTTCTATAATAAACAGAAAAACGCTTGCATCATATAAAATGTCTCATTGTCAGCACCTAAACAGTAATTATGATTTGATGCAGAATAGACATCCAGGATATTAAAATATAAAAAGTAACTACCATAAACATTGGAGTTTGTATAACTTCCCTAAACTGTGAAGGATCGTCAATTATAAATAAAAACTACCGGTAACATTAAAAATTTAAATAAAAAAAAAAATTATTTAAAATTAACATGCTAATTGGAATGACCGTCAGTCTAGAAATAGATAAGCCCAGTGAACTGTTTCATTTACTATAATTATTATATGAACCATAATATTATAGTAAATTAAACACAGTCATGTTTATAAAAGGGTCATCACTAAAGAGGCGTGAACAGTGGCCCACATGCCAAATAAAACTGTATGCGTATTAGCACTGACAAAAACGATACAAATGTTTTAACTCACCATGCCTTTTACAGGAATTGGTACTTTTGAAAGTGTCTCAGTTATGCCCATCAAACAGTCAACACAATTTAAGTACTGTTCTCCACATGAATGACTCACTAATAGTTCTCAATAAACTGACAACAGGAGCAACTAACACCCCATTATCACAGTAATAGCACTATCTTGGTTACTTTGTCCTCCATTATATTGCCAGTACTCAGTGACTCACTTGGCCTCAAGAGGACTTGACCCAGCAACAGAGTCTCATAAATTACAGAGCTCTATAACTCCTCTTTATACTGAGTATAGCTGTTCCTTTTTAAACTTCTAGTTTGAATGTAGGCCTACTTAATATTTATGAAACCTACTATTGTATGCTGCTCTGTAACCAGTTTCAGAAACATAAAAAACTTCAAGACCCCCATTTGTCATAACACACAATTTGCACACTAACAAAACCTGCATGGGGCCAAACAAACACAACTACCTGAACCTTAATTAATTACGTCTATGTATGTGACTATTTTATTGAACACATACCTATTGTCAGAAAAAAATCACAATAAATGAGCTCAGTCTCAGACCTCAGTCAATACTGTCACTGGTTCATTATTACAAAATGTAACAGGATAAGATTTCATACTCTCTTAATAATATAGTTACCGGTGCAGTTTTCGACCCACGCCAGTTTTCGATCCATTGAAATCTCGCTTGATATCGCGTTAGAGACGTCACAGCGTCTGTTTACGACAATAACGATACATAGTCTTGTCTGAGCAAAACATATTTTGATATATAATATAACATGGAACATGTTTACCAGACATTATTATTGAGAGTTAGGCAAAGTCAATCGCCCTACAATTTTTTTTCTATCTGGCTTTTACTGTAGTAGAGGCGAAGATCTCGTTCATCAAAAGCGTAAGTATTTTCATGAAACGTGAAACCTTACAAAAACGCCTTAAACAGAGCAATAAACACGTCTTTCGTGTCTGTATGCATTCTTATATGTATATCACTAAAGTTACCTGACAATAACCATGTAAAAGTGTGAAATTATTACCTTTTTGTCAGAACGCATGTGCTTGTCAAGGTTTGTATATCATGCGGGATTTCCATAGATCTATATAAGGTCACGCTAAGAATTGCCGTCTGCTGGCCATAGAGTTACATCATTAATAATGCCCCTATAAACTATTAACTTACTAACGGATGTTTTATTTATTTCTGTGCTGCTGGCCCATTCTGGCCTCATTCTACACGAAATCGCGTTTGATCATGTGACCCAAAGGCAACATCACGTGCACAGCATGGCGGCTAATTGTGAAATGTTTTCTATGTCACCGATAAAAGTACTCATAAGTAATTAGTTGGAGCACATTTTTTCAGTTTCTTGACGCCTAATTGTCGGTTGTATGTCACAGAATACACATGTGAAACGGTTAGTGCGTATCGGTTTTAAAACTTAAGTTATTAGTTCCGTAGCCAAATGGCTACGGAACTGCCAAAACCATGCTTTAGCAAATGCCGTACGCGACTTTCGCCCCAGAGACGAAGAGCGGGGCGAATTTTTTTGCCTAATTGAGAGTCTGCTGACGCATGTCTCGTTCTTGGTCACGTGACAATAATAGCCCTTTTTTGTGGTAGATGTATGGCAAGCTAGTCTTGTCATAAAAGTAGGAATAATTAAAATGTGTTAAATATACGAGAAAAAATGTACTACATTAACGTTATATATTCAATGCAAATATATGTGTATGTGTTTTATAAAGCGCTATGTCAAGCCTGGTTGATAAAAAGGTTAACATAATTGGAACAAAGTGGTAAAATTAAAAACGATTGTCTGTACGGCTTGCCATAATTATAAGTCGAATTCCGCCGGTTTCCTTGACTAGCGCGACATCGTTCAGACGTTCAATATTCGTAAGTTTTTCACTCAAAACGGCTGTTTTAATACTGTGTTTGCATTGAATAAATGAAGTAGCTTTTGCTGATTTGGTATATCGATCTCTTACACAAAATGTTTCTTCAGATTTTTTTTAAACAGCATATTCTATTAAGTAGGTCGAAAACTACACCAACCAGTTACTAGTCTAAAAGACTAAGTACTGAGTCTGAGACCGAGTCTCTTCGTGGTTAGGTCAGAAAGGTTAAAATGACACATTTAAAAATCTGCTTGCGATAACAATTGTGTGCCGCGTTCCAAGATTGGCTCATAACATGCACAACGACAACGTCATGTCATACGGACCAGCAGACCTTCTATGAAAAATTACTTCGACGAAACAGACGCCGACACTGACACTGTTGATGCAGCGCTTTACAATCTTATGCTGACACCTGGTGACATAATTGTTATTTTGTTGGTGCTACCACCTACCGTATAACTATAATGACAGCAACATGCTGTCGTAAGAATGTGCAAAGTGAAACCAAGGGCATTGTTTTGGGCCTTTGCACCTATAAAAGTGCCTAGAAACTAACCATTTGCAACTATAATCAAGAATATCATGCAACTGGTTTACTGGGAATCTGTTCTAAAAGTGCGAAATTCTGGTCTACTGTCGTTTTTTGTGGAGGCTGACATATTCATCAGTGTTTGCAATTTTGACCAATCAGCGGCGAGCAGCCCCCCAATCCCAACGCGGCTTTGACGTAGGCTGTGCTTATCGCGTGCATTTTTAACTTGGTTGAGAGGTGCAGTTACATTTTTATTTGCTTTTATATTGGATTTATACGCAGCAAAACCTCTTACAATGCCGAACTGTGCAGCGAGGTACAGAGATTTGTCTTTTTTTCGATTTCCTCTGGATAAACAGACAGTAGTTAAGCAAAGAATTCACAATTACGCGATATGCTAGACTTTATTCGGCCCATTTTGAAGAGTCGCGTTTTGAAGTTGATATATTTTCATTAACTAATGGGTCAAGATCCTTCAAAACGTCGGCAAGTGAGAACGTTAAAGCCTGAAGCGGTACCGACAATCTTCTAGCATGTACCTCAGCCGAAGGCTTCGACACAACGCAAACACTCGATCAAGGGAACTGTCAAGTCGGAACGCGAGGCGGTTCGTAAACAATGAATGAATGGACTGTCTTGCCAAATAAGTTGATTTTAGACGCAAACAGCATGTCCAGACTTATTGGCAAGTACATGACTAAAATCGTCTACGTCTACGATCAGGCGTTTAAAGTTGGAGTTGTGGGAAACCTAGTCACCACTCTTGACGTAGGATTCTGAACAAATGTGGCGCTGCCCATGCAAAACAAATTTTCGGTGTTCAACGAGGTATATTTAGTTAACCACTTGCGTGATATTCTTGATTATAGTTGCCTTTAGTTTAATTTTAACTATTATTCAGGCTCCGCGCTGTGGCGCCACCGTTGTCGCACATATCTTCGTCTGGATGCAGAGTGGGGTTTTCATTGTGACGAAAATTGTGTATGCGCCCATATTCTGGGTGTATACATAATTAGCTAATTACAATGACACCCGGGCATTTTATTAATTCATAAAATAAGAGTTCACTTTTACCAGTTGATGCGATGCAATTCGAATTAACTTTAAACTTATATTGACACAATTATATTGACACAACTGTACGCCAAAAAAGTAAAATCAAGAAATGTTTAATGTAGCATCTCGATAATGACGCTGATTGGCTGTTGGCGCTTTACAGGAACGCCTACACAAAATAGAGTGGTGATAGTGGTTAACAACGAGACCACGCCTCTGATGCCAGACTCTCTTCTCGGCGGATACAACAAGCCGAGCGAGAGTCGGATAAGCGAGACTACGCCACTACCAGTCGCGTTTAACCTACTCTCGGCTCGCCTTCATTAACTAGCCGAGAAGAGAATCTGGCCTCAGAGATATGGTTTGACTATTGCCGTCAGATGGCACCACTTATTTGATTACTTCATTTCGGCGACATGGCCTATATTTACGTTACGATTAATGGTACATATGCATGCCCGTCATGGGAGGGGGGATTCGAACGAACCACCCTTTTGAGACAATGTGCTTAAATTGTTACATTTCCAGAAATCCCCGGCTGATTGTGCACGCCCGAACCTTCCTTTTCAACCCCCCCCCCCCCCGAAGACAGGCCAGGGCTCTGGTGCGTGTGCGCGAGAGTGTGCGTGTGCGTGTGGGTGTGCGTGTGCGTGTGCGTGTACATGTGTTTTGGATAACGAAAATAAGTTTCTACTAGTTTTATAAAAAAAATAGATCCTACAATAAAATAGTACATTTTTCCATTCCATGCTTTTCTGAACCGAAGACTGGGAATACGATGTTTTCATCACAAAGGGTTAAATGTTCATATAAGATTACGTAAACTGATGTGTTTTTTAAAACATAACATTCAGATTTAGATCATTTTGTCGCCATCTATCAGGCCTACATACATCAAACGAAATGCGCTTGGTTTCGCTAGAAGCCTGCCTAGCTAGCGGCTTACTTCCGATGTAGAACAATTGTCGCTATCCACCAAGCTACGAAACAATGGTCCGCGACTGGTCTAAATTAGGTCCATAATATATTAAAATAGGGCACGGCTAAGGTTAGCATCGATTATCCAGGCTTTATGCTGTGGCGCCACCGTTTGTCGCACACATCATCGCCTGGACGTAAAGTGTACCTTTCATTGTGACGGAAATTATGTATGCACCCAGAATCTGGGTGCATACATAATTAGCTAATTACAACATCATCCGAGCATTTGGCTAATTCATAAAATAAGACTGAAATTTTATTAGTTTATATGATGCAATTCGAATTCACTTTAAACTTGTATTATATTGACACAACTACCAGACTGAAAAGTTAAATCAGGCAAAACATTTGTTTGAGTAGAATCTCGATAATGACGCTGATTGGTTGCTGGCGCTTCACTGGAACGCCTACACAACATGGCGGGTAACAACGAGACCACGCCTCTGAGGCCAGACTTTCTTCTCTGCGAGTTCACGAGTTTTGGGTAAGCGATACTATGCTAAGGTGTGCGTTTTGTCCTACTCCAGTATACGTTTGTGCCCAGCTTACAAACGCCGTTTATATGACAGGCCGACATTTATCCGCCATACAAAGAAATCGTCACCTTCAAATCGATGCAAAATGGGTGTACAACTTAAATAAGGAGCTATACGTGCTGTTTTTTCTTTTTATGACATTTTATCGGTTCTGGAACAAAACGAGGAATATGTCATCCCATTCCCATTCCCCGTATAACTGTGCAAATGTGCAGGAAAAGTAATTACAGTGGATGGTATCTAGTTAACAAGACATTGACCCGTGTATGTCTGCTGACCGTAGCGATAAGCAAGGACATATACTTTACAACTTCACTCTTCGCAATGTCTCACCGTCGCATTTCTACGCTCGAATTACTTGTGTAAACAGTCTACGGTTATCTGCAGGAAGCCCGAGTGACGCGCACGACAGCGATCGCCTCTCTCGGCGCTCGTTGACACTAATTTCTGGCTCTCTCGGTTTCGCGCGATGATTATTTTCCGTTCGCCACCTGGCTTTCGGTATCATCCAGGCCACGACCCGAGGAACTAGACCAGGAGTGAATTGCGGCCAAGGGGTCCGCCCAAAAAGTCCGATCTACAACACGGTAATCAGCAGGCAGTCGAACCGGACCCACAGGGCATCTAGCTTGCTATGCGCAATATTTCGCAAATATGTTCGGTTCGGTTATGCTGCTCGATGCTGATGATGTTGATTGCCTCACGTCTGCAGACGTCTCGCGTGTGTTGCTAACTGGGAGATACAGTAGACAAGTGCTGTAAACTCAGGCACTGCGGGGAAGTTGCACCTATCAGTAAGTGTACGGCACTATTTTGGTGTTAACGTCCTAACGTCCATGTAGTAATTTTATGCCAGGTTGTTTATTTTATTTTAGTGTAGTGTGCAGATGCTTTAGAATGTTACTTGTAAGACTCTTCTAACTCGGCCATCAAAGTTAGACTGTTTTATTGTGGTCAGTTGTGTGTTATTTTCTGTGCTACGTATTTATCATCGGGCGTAAATTATAAAGTCCACATCCCATTTCAACAGGGCCTACGCGTACCCAAGCAATTAAGGTACTAGTAGTCATCACTAAATGAGTCACCCAACAACTTGGTAGACGCCATGACGTCTTACATTCCTACAGAGGGCGCGGCTGTTATAGTGCGGTTTTACTTTTAACACCGAAAACGAATCTCAAAGTTATTTTGCAAGGCAGTAAACACCAGGGAATAGGTGAGGCACCGAAACGTTCCTTCTGTGTGGATTCCAGTGATATTAATAATGTTATAGGCACCCAACCGTTAGTCTATGTTAGAATGAAGCATAAGCATTAGAATGGCATAAATAAATGCGAGACTACTCGATGATACTTCGTAGACTCTGTCTGTAAGTCGAGATGTTTTTTGTTTGTCCGCTGTTGATTTCTGTGTCATATCCCTGGTAACACAGGCTTATGCATGTTTTTTGTCCGAATTCGTTCTAATATAATAACAAAAACAAGTGCAAGTACACACACATAAGCCTTTTGGAACTTGGGTTACCTTAGTAACAAGCTAGATTACAGCGTCTAGTCAAACATGTTTCCCCAAGTGCCATTATCTGATTACGGGAACATAATCTCACAGATGGTTCATATTGTTCTTCCTTGGCGATAGCCTAATGTACACAGGTGTTGCAGCAAATGTTGACGTTGAGAGACGGAGTGAAATGGAGCGAGACGGAGAAAGACGGACAGAGAGAGAGGGGAGGCGGGGGGGGGGGGGCAGATGGTAGAGAGACGAAGAGCAAGGGTGGAGGGAGAGAAGATGGAAAAGTAACAAGAGATATTCATTCATTCTCACACTGTCAAAGCTAAAAATGGACGTTTATAACTTCGATATGTACAATCTACTTCATGTACAATCTACTCCAACGTTGCAACAAAATCGTAATAATAAATGTTGTTTCAAACTACTGCGCTAGTATACTCTATAAACAGTACAATAAATTATCTGAGTGGTGATACTCCACTATGTATGCATCTCTCAGCAGGTGCACTAAGTTTGCCCGTTCTCGAGCGGTCGATGATGACCTACAAGCTGATACTACTGGCGAAACATTCGTTCCGCGAATGCCTTTGCATGGCTAAGTTGTCAACAATGGTGTTTGATTCTGCAACAAGTCTTTCTAATGTGATTACATTATAACACATACTACTAATTTGCACTATGTTGGCAGCGATGAACAACGCGGACGTTTGTTAATACAACGATGTAGGCTTAAATCTGAACTTTGGCATGCATCAGAGCAAACCAGTGGACCCTCACGAGGTCCGATGTTGCTGGTTACAAAGAAAGAAGTACATCTTTTATCAACGTGAATATAACCTGGGAAAGATGCAGTAGCAGCTCCTAAGATATATATTAATACCCTAACTTTGGGGGCAGTCTGGAAGTATCTCCTCCAAGGCGCCGAGCTCCACTCATCTCTTTCTAGGTCTATTTCGCCTCCTTGGACCACTGGCTTCTGATCTACCAACTGGCGATGTATTAAAAAAAAAACCGCAAAGGCGATTACTTAGCGTAATTGACTCCCGTGTTTGTTGCTTTCTACCTAGAAATACGTAAACAGTGGGCGTCACTGTTGCCTCGTCAACGGAAAATATTTGTCGTGTGTCTGTCGGGTGTCAGGTGATAACTGCTGCGCTTGGTTTGAGTTAGACCCGTTATGGGTACTTTTTTACCGTTATGGCTACTTTTGTGGGAGCAACTAATTATTACATTATGCCCTACATTATGCATTGGACAAGTGAATGTCATTCTAACAACAGCAAATAACTGTCATCAATCACAAGTGAATGTCACTCTAATTTAAGTAAGTGTCCAGATGCAAGCAGAAAACGCAGTACATATCTTTCCCCATCACGTACTCCTGTTTGAACTGAGCCAGACGCTGGTTCACAATCAGGTACTTCTTATGTGGTGGTGGTATGGCTGCATCATGTTGTGCAGGCTTCAGTTCTGTTGCTGCCTGCTCCTTCCTCATCGCCTCCACAAACTAGAAGATGTTGGGGTGATGTTTACCCACAAGTTTTGTGAACTTCAAGGAGGATGGTCATGCTCACCACCTAAAGACACCAGACTCACTGGTTGTCAGTGTTGACTTGCATTTAACGTCATATCTGGTACACACCCAGTACTTGTTGCCATTTGGCCCAGAACACATTCACCGGAACCTCTGTACATGGAAGAATGCTTCCCATATTTGATTGTCGCAAATTCGACTATATCCATATTCAATAATATTATGTCGATACAGATACAGTGTTCTCTGTGATACTAAACATACAATGATTCATGGTGAAAATGTCTCAGCTTATAAGTAATATAACCACTACTTCAAAGAAGCCATGTACAATACTTCCAGTTACATGGATCTTATAAGTAATGTAACCACTACTCCAAAGAAGCCATGTACAATACTGCCAGTTACATGGATCTTATAAGTAATATAACCACTACTTCAAAGAAGCCATGTACAATACTGCCAGTTACATGGATCTTATAAGTAATATAACCACTACTCCAAAGAAGCCATGTACAATACTGCCAGTTACATGGATCTTATAAGTAATATAACCACTACTTCAAAGAAGCCATGTACAATACTGCCAGTTACATGGATCTTATAAGTAATATAACCACTACTTCAAAGAAGCCATGTACAATACTGCCAGTTACATGGATCTTATAAGTAATATAACCACTACTCCAAAGAAGCCATGTACAATACTGCCAGTTACATGGATCTTATAAGTAATATAACCACTACTCCAAAGAAGCCATGTACAATACTGCCAGTTACATGGATCTTATAAGTAATATAACCACTACTCCAAAGAAGCCATGTACAATACTGCCAGTTACATGGATCTTATAAGTAATATAACCACTACTCCAAAGAAGCCATGTACAATACTGACAGTTACATGGATCTTATAAGTAATATAACCACTACTCCAAAGAAGCCATGTACAATACTGCCAGTTACATGGATCTTATAAGTAATATAACCACTACTCCAAAGAAGCCATGTACAATACTGACAGTTACATGGATCTTATAAGTAATATAACCACTACTTCAAAGAAGCCATGTACAATACTGCCAGTTACATGGATCTTATAAGTAATATAACCACTACTCCAAAGAAGCCATGTACAATACTGCCAGTTACATGGATCTTATAAGTAATATAACCACTACTCCAAAGAAGCCATGTACAATACTGCCAGTTACATGGATCTTATAAGTAATATAACCACTACTTCAAAGAAGCCATGTACAATACTGCCAGTTACATGGATCTTATAAGTAATATAACCACTACTCCAAAGAAGCCATGTACAATACTGCCAGTTACATGGATCTTATAAGTAATATAACCACTACTCCAAAGAAGCCATGTACAATACTGCCAGTTACATGGATCTTATAAGTAATATAACCACTACTCCAAAGAAGCCATGTACAATACTGCCAGTTACATGGATCTTATAAGTAATATAACCACTACTTCAAAGAAGCCATGTACAATACTGCCAGTTACATGGATCTTATAAGTAATATAACCACTACTCCAAAGAAACCATGTACAATACTTCCAGTTACACGGATCTTATAAGTAATGTAACCACTACTCCAAAGAAGCCATGTACAATACTGCCAGTTACACGGATCTTATAAGTAATATAACCACTACTCCAAAGAAGCCATGTACAATACTGACAATTACATGGATCTTATAAGTAATATAACCACTACTCCAAAGAAGCCATGTACAATACTGCCAGTTACATGGACCTTATAAGTAATATAACCACTACTCCAAAGAAGCCATGTACAATACTGACAGTTACATGGATCTTGGTAAAATAACCACATACAAAAAAAATTTATGCTCCCCATCCTCAGTTGGCTAATTACTGGCTAATTTCAAAAGTAGCTGTAACGGGACTTGTTTGTGACTAGTCTGATTGCTCCTCAAAAAAGTAGTTGTAACAGGAAAATAAAGTAGCCGTACCGGGAAGTAGCCGTAACGGGAAGTAGCCGTAACGGGAAGACTGCCTTGGTTTGTTGCTCCATGGACAGGTGTAAGGTAGTGAGAACATACATCACTACCTAATTGTAGATGGAACAAGCGGAATAAATCACGACATGAACATATAATTACGCAGTTGCTTGTGAAACGTTAATCGCTCAACGTTTATGAATGTGCCTAGATGTTACAGTTCGCAAGGCCGTTGCCTGCACACATTGGACCTGTTCAATCGCCTGCTGTGTCTCTGACATTAGCTCTGCAAGAACCCGCCACCAAATGGCAGTTATACATCAGATCTTCTTCCACGAAGGCTGAATACCACGGGATGGTAGCGCGGATGTCAGAAGCAATCTTGGTTGTTTCTCGGCGAGAGGTATTTGGACCTACACGGCCTGATTGATGGACGGGTGCCAGTTGATGAGTGCGAGGCGACGAAAGTTCGCGATAAGACTCCTCGGCTAATAGAATAGCCAACGTAGTACCACACACTGCCGTGTTGAAGGTAGAACGCTTTCTCGAAAATGCATGCGTTCGTGGTTAATGAGGAGTTTTACACCTTCGTGTAAACGAGAAGCTGCTCAGAATAAACAAGTATAGATTACATCAATGATTCCAGTTTGGAGTGTAACCGGCTGCTTGATTATGACATGGCGTTATTCCCGACTACACGTTACACGTCCTGTTGAGTATCGACAGACAGAACAACCGGCGCACCAGCATCACACTAGCACCACCAGTCGTGCCACGCGGCTGATCAGCGTCAGACTAGCACCGCCAGTCGTTCTGCGCGGCTGACCAAAACATCATTGGAGATCACTAGACCCTGATTGGTCTACTTTGGAGACAGCGGAGAAGAAACTATCATCAATATAAGGCATATCATTCCGCATCAAAATTAACCACGTTATCTCAGCATGTAACGTAATTATTGCAGTTTTTTTTATTGTTATTGTTATTTAATTTTCGGGCTACCTTTACTGGTAGACCTATGTTGTATTCACTCGGGAACCGGTTCCTTCTGCTCTTATTATCTGCGTCAACTGCTGCAGACTCAGCTGGGCCTATTTGGAGGTCGGCGTGTTAGTTCTGCGCATTGCATAAGTGGCAACTCTCCGTCTCTGGTACACCGCGATGCGTTCGAGCGAGTGTGGAGATATCGCTCATCGTCACCCGGCGAATACCTTTGCTAAACAAGAAGCTGCCTCGCCCAGCGTGCGAGTTTTACGCTTCACCGACGGACAAACTGAATTTTTGTATCTGGCGACAGCACGGCTTCGCGTTTATGCTCATTTGGTGCGAGATAATTTGCGTATTAATTTTGTTATCATGTACAGCAATATTTTGTTATCATGTACAGCAATATTTTGCAGTCGTTGGTTATTGTGTTACCTAGTGAAATAATTTTGCATGTTATTATATAAATAATTTTGCATGTTATTATATAGGTTGATTACTTAAAACAACGCTAATTAATTAGTTACGTTCACTTAATTAGGTATAATTATAAAGTTCACACAGAGGATATGCAGAATATCATGATGCGTATATGGGTAACACACATGTTCTTCTAAGTATATTGTGGTAAAATATATGATATAGCATAATTTACGCAGGCAGATACGTGGAAAGCCGTAGTGGTATGTTATTGCGTTAAACCATTTTTTTTGGTAGGGATTCAGATACAGTAAACACGCCAAGTATGCAAAGACCGAAACATTGGCTGTTTTAAAACATGAGGGCTTAAGCAGCTGATGAATTCATAATGTAGCAGCTGCGATCAGCGGTGCGGCGACGTTAAGCAAAGTAAAAACAGTTCCCTCTGAAATTTGTGACTTTTGTTTTATATATATATATATATATATATATATATATATATATACATATACATATACATATAAATACACATATATATATATGATTTTGTTATATATATATATATATATAATATTATATATATAAATATATATATATATAAAAAAGTCACAAATTTATATATATATATATATATATATATATATATATATATATATATATATATATATATATATATATATATATATACAGCAAGAATAATCCAGCCTAGTGGCGGTGTTACGATAAGCGGGGAACGGATCGGCAAACCGTAAAACCGTCATAATTCATGGCGTTTTACCTAAGACTTGTCTGTGGATGGCAGTCGCGCGCTCGCCAAGTGCGGACGAGTGCGGATGCATATGTTGCAGACTTTTCGTGGCATTCCTGTAAGTAAATCGACGTTGGTGCAGCGCCGTAAAAGGTCACGCAGAGCAAGTCCTGATAACTGATGTCAAATAACTGTTTGACATCGATGTATGTGTGTGTGTATATATATATATATATATATATATATATATATATATATATATATATATATATATATATATATATATATATATATATATACATACATTAGAAGGGCATAGCACCTTATCAGTCGTATGAATTCAGCTATGTCCCTTCAGCAGCAGCAGCACACCATACTATGCACCTGTATTATGTTGTTGTTGTTGTTGTTGAATAAACTTTCACTTCACTTCAAAACATGCATGCATGCATGCATACATACATACATACATACATACATACATACATACATACATACATACATACATACATACATACATATACATGCATCGATGTCAAACAGTTATTTGACATCAGTTAAGCTGAACCGACCCATCGGACCTGCCCTGCGTGACCTTTTACAGCGCTGCACCAACATCGATTTACTTCCAGGAATGCCATGAAAAGTCTGCAACAGATGGGTCCACACTCGTCCGCACTCGGCGAGCGCGCGACTGCCGTCCATAGACAAGTCTTAGGTAAAACGCCATGAATTATGACGGTTTTACGGTTTGCCGATCCGTTCCCCGCTTATCGTAACACCGCGAGCGCGCGACTGCCATCCACAGACAAAACATTTCATAGATTGTTATGAGAAATTGGGAATGGACGGGACAAATGAATGAGATGTTCAGATAAAAGAAAGAATAAAATGTTCTGTCATCGCATGAGTTAATGTAAGCGTACAATGATGAGTAGGCCCTATGCTCGTTCAAAACACGAAATGAGTAACACACCAACTGACTTATCTATTACTGCAATAGGCCTACACAATGCAAATATCACGCGTTTTGGATGTTTCGAACGAATCTCCGATTCCCGAACGATTATTCAGTTGAATAGTTTAAACGTAAACTTGACGATATTATCTTTGCACGGCAGCGAGCTGGTATCGAACATGCATACTCCGCGCGGGCCGACCCTCTGCAACTGCGCAAAATTCGTACCACACTCACATTTCGCATAATGTGTATGTATTCCATTTTGTTTGAGAATTTAACTATTTTCACCCTAGCAAACTAAAAAAAAACATTATCAGTTTTGAGTATGGGAGAGGGGAAAATGTAGCGAGTATTGTAAACATTTAAACCCGCACTAAAGACGATGAAAAGTGTAGCACTTGAACCCGCGATGACGAAGATGGAAGTAGTCTACAACTAGGACATCATAACGCAGAAGAAGACATTGATGCCAATGGCGATTGTGACCTAAAATCATCGCAAAGAACGAACAACTGGCTGCATTCCCGGGAAGGCAGTGCTATCCCAATACTCCCGCCTATTGAGAATTTTGCTGTGCCAAAGATGACGAATCTATCAACGCTGACGTCAGCAAATCCCTGATCGACAAGCGCCACATGATGACGTCTAGTGGATCCCAAGCCTGGGTGAGGAGAATTGTTGCCCGGCAAACGGCAACCTCGCGCTCAGGTGAAGGCGGGTCGTCACTCAAACACGAGTTCGGCGTTAAGTATGTATGCATGCAAGTGTGTGTGTGTGTGTGTGTGTGTGTGCGTGCGTGCGTGCGTGCGTGCGTGCGTGCGTGTGTGCGTGTATATGAATATGTACATGTGTGTGTATATATATATATATATATGTATATATATATATATATATATATATATATATATATATATATATATATATATATATATATATATATATATATATATATATATATATATATATATATATATATATATATATATATATATATATATATATATATATATATATATATATATATATATATATATATATATATATATATATATATATATATATATATATATATATATATATATAATATATATATATATATATATATATATACTCCGCCTGTCCGCCCACACGCACGCGCGCGCGCACACACACTCACATACACGTGGACAGATTAGACAGGAATGAAGGAAGTAGACGAGGAAACGAGACATTTAGAATAGAATAGGTGTTGGTTAGGAAATGTAAAACTTGTGGAGATGGGACAGGCGGGTCGCTGAAAGTCAGGGAGTTCGGGATGTATCCATAAACCGGCGGGGGAGACAAGGGAAGGTGATAAGAATAGGTGGACGGTGGAGCCAAGTGGCTGGTAAGGAGGCTCTCTCCACCAATAGTGCGCGTAACATGTGCCACGTCATGCATCATGCTGTGGACATGATGTCTCGTACAGTTAGCACCCGGACATCGGTAATGTGCATAGCTACGGCAACATTAAATATGCGTCAATTCGTCATCATCTATCATCTCAAACTTGGTGTATCGATCTAACCAAAACGAAAAATTAATCTAGAAATTTATCAGGTTTGCAACAGAATTTAGATGATACCCTAACCTGTTCTCCCAAAACAAAACAAATGATAAACCAGTCGCAAAGCTTGTCTGGCACTTCTCGTTATTTGACACGGCTGAACATCTGGATACCAGACATCAGTGGCACTGCCACCAACAGTGAACACTGTGGTGTCTACGCAACCATGGCAAAAAACACATGGTGAAGATGACGAAGGCGATGATTTATCGGTGTAGAGGCGTCTATACATACAAGCAACGGCTGTGACCAAGAATACAGCTTGGAAATGGATTGATTATGCACGGCTGTTGAACCTTAGGGACATATAATTATTTTACTTTCTGTGCTACGCACAGGCTTACATTTCTAGTTTCGGATTGGCGACATAATAATTTTATGCACGTGTTAGTGAAGGAAAGGTCGCCTGTGTACGAAGACAAAATCTGGTTGGTTTGGGCACGAAATAAGGGAGAGCGCCTTCCATTATGATTGTTTTCGAAAACTAATTTGCATAGATTTGGCGAAAACGTTACTGCAGGTTAGTGAAAAGAAAGAGCACTATACAAAAGAGCACTATATAAGTTGTGTATAAACCGTATCGAAATTTCGCGCTCAGTACAGAATTGCCTTACTCACTTTTAGCACCACCTTTAGCGCCGATGCCAAAGGGGAAATACATCGTTTAATGTCCCCACTAACACGTCGAATGTCCTAAGTGATGAGCATTTCCGTTTTATGCAGTGCCAAAATATCCCGCAGTTCGTGCATCCTGCAGGAACGTTGTGTGAGGCGGGTCTGTCGTCTTTTTCGGCTGGGTGACTCAGATCCGGCGAAGGACGGCCTACCCCAGAAGTGGGATACGTACTGGCCGGGTAGAGTTTATTCCTGGGGGAAAAGACGACAGCTGTCAACGGGAACCATGCCCAACGGCCTGCTGACGACTGGGATGCCGCCATGTCGGTAATTCAAGCGCGGCCAGGGACCAAAGCTTAGTACCATTGCTAATTGTAATGACGACGTTGGTCATTACGATGATACCAGACAAACACATGTATCCATTTGAGTTGTGTTGTAATACAAAACAATCGAACTGCGGCCAGACGTATTAAATGGAATTTAAATCAAAATGAATAGTGACATTTTCGACGTTACAACAATAATAACAACAACAATATCAATAGATGTATATGTCCTATATGCTAATTCTTACATCTCTTTGAACTGAAGCAGCGATGACTGAAACAGATTGCCTGACGACTAATGACCAGTAGCGAATATCTGAAATAATGTCTTCCGTGTGGAGGGCTCCCATCCTAGCCACTACACCAATCTAGATTAGACACAATTAATTTATACTAGGTGGCACTACTAAGGCTTTTATCTAGATTGAGTTTGTGGAAAGACATTATGAGCTACATTGCTGCAACATCGCACCAGACCAAGAATACCCACCTTATCTTTGTTGCGCCTCTGAGCTCAGGTTCCTGAGGACATAGGCGCCATAGAAGTCAATTATTATTATTATTATTAAATATTTGTGATTATTTTCTACTGCCGTAAAACAAACGAGAACACCGAATCGAATACAGCTATGAGTTGAAGCTAACTGCACTGTAAACATGATATTCGGAATCACACAACACTTCCCTTTCTGCTATTTAATTTCCATGTGACTATAAATTATTATTTATCATATAAATTATGCATTATTACAATTTGGTATTGTATATAAAAAGTACGTCAACAGAGACTGGCTAAATGTTTCTCAAAGAGATCCAGTTGGATAATTGTTTGTAAAAACAGTATCACCCCCTGGAAGCTTGCCGACACAGCCCCTTTTCAACGGGACTTTGGTGACTGCCAGGGGTCAAGCCCCCGACCTACTATTAGATCTTGCCGACTCATTAACATTCCTCTAGGCAAAGTTTGGGCAATAATTTGTTCTTAATTACCCGGAAACTGGGACGAAGCTTACACAGCCGTAAAGGTTAGAAAGTGCACCGCTAACCTATGCGGGACGAATGTTTATTTCATATAGCGTGGTTTGCTGTGATTACTACGAATCCCACCAGACTTTTGTTTGTTTCAAATAACTAAAGGTGTGGTGCACTCTGAGAGGTGTGACAGCTTTACTCTGTCACGTTTGTCTTCTTCCACCTTCTTCTTCCATGATGTTTTATCTTACTGATATAGGCCTATATCTGTTATAGTGACATAATGCTCCCAATTATACATTTTTAGATTTTGCTAGTAGTGTCAGTGAGACAAACCATAGACGTTATTCATTTCAATCTGATCTCTTAACTGCAGCCGTTTTGTGTTATATATATATTGTTTATAGTATGTACTATGTAGGGAAACGTATTTACGCTTTAACCTTGTCTGTACGCAAACAAACTTTGCTGTATATTGAATTTACACTGCAGTGTAACGGCCGGTGCAGTTGAACTTGTGGTGCGGCTAGTGCACCTGTCGAGACGATGACGTGCTACAAGAGCATGACTGACAAGTTGTACCTGTCGGCAAGGTACAGCGAGAACGCTAAGCTGAATAGGTCAACGTGCAGGTCATCGACCAGTACAGCCAAACTGAGCATAATCCTCTCCTGAACCACAAGTATTACTAACCGTAATTCTAACCATGAAACGTCAAACAAGAGCGGAACACGTCAACAGTCGTACGCTGCTTTCTCGAAGTCGTCAGAACTCGGCCAGTTAGGATTTCGGTTATCAGCACCATTCATTTTGTTACGCGGGTTGCCCGCATTTGCCCCTGTCTTTTATAAAGTATATAGCATCTCATATGGAGGTCTAGTGGCGCTTGTCTAGAATCCGGACTCACCTCATTTTCACCATTTGAGTGTTGCCAAATGGGGTTAACCTAGATAATTGCCCATATAGCATCCAGTGTTACAAACCTAAAGTCAAATTATCACGCATGGTAAGTCCTAATGACTCTAGTAAATATAAGTGCGAGGTAAACGCTGATTGTCTATACGAGAACAAGCTTTGCGGGAAGTTCGACAAAAAACGGCGAACGTCATTGGACGGCAGTGGATATGAAGGGCGGCAGTGGAGATGAAGACCGATAATGTAGACGTCGTACACAGTCAACGCCGTGGTCGATGGCACGGTCTGCTGTCGTTTTGGCGTTTGTTTAAATTATATCTAACTAGCGGGTCTTCTCTGTGTTCGACAACAGGTCCCAACAGCTGATGTAACCGTAGTAATTAATGGAGTGAGACGTACGTACATGGCATGCTCGTCTAATACATGATTCACGCACATAATCCGACCTCTGCTTTCCGTAGTTGGCAGCGACAGCTGCAGGCCTCACTAGCGGTTGAAACAAATACTTCGTGCGAGGAGGTAAATAACGCTAAATATCGAGGTATCTGGATGTATAGCTGTAAGGATACTATGAATCAGTGACAGGAGCATCCGTAGCACGCCGGATTCGCCCAAGTCCGATGCCGCTGCGACTTGATGGATTTGTTAGCGATACGGGATCGGGGGTGGCCATCCCACCGAGGCAGCCCGCCTTGTCGGCGCCCGGACTCCCGCAGACGGCCACAGTCCGACTGCACTCACTCACTGCTACATTGCTAAAAGATACTTGTCTAAACTCCAACGTGTGTAAAATACCCTGAAACCTAAGAAGAATGACAGACCGCTTTCACAACCCTGGTCGTTGATTGACGATATCATCTTCTGTCTTGTTCCTATTCGCAGCGACCCTGTCGTCACACATTAATCATAGAACTTGAATAATCAGTGATGACCACGTACAACGTCACACGTTACATCACCTCTTCGTGGACTACTGAAATAGCTCAGGGAACATTTCTCAGGATAATTCGTTTTCATGTTGGAATTATTATTTTGACATGTCCAAACTTGTTTTTATCTTTGTAAACAACGACAGTAGTACTGATGAAGTTGCCTTGATAAGACGATGACAATTTCTACAAAGGTAAAAACATGTTTGGATATGTTAAAATAATAATTTCAACATGAAATAGCTTACATTTCATGGACCCACATTTCATTGCTTCGTTCGGAACCACCAACACCTCAGGATTGCAGGAACGTTCTGATGTCGCAGGAAGAAAACGTGAATATGTAGTAAGAATCCAACTTGTTGATTCGAGTCGTAGGGATTGACTCGAGTCGCACTCGAGTCGTCCATTTTCATGACTTGCGACTTGACTTGCAATTCAGAGAGATGATTCGAGACTTGACTTGGACTTGGAGGTCATTGACGTGAGACTTGACTTGCAGCCAGTCTGGTGGTTCGAAACGTGCAAAATGAAACCACGTTGTTGTGACAGGACGTATCGAATACAATAATTATTAAGTATACGTAGCATATTGCGATTGGTTAACATTGTGGCTGGGCACCATCCGCTTAAATTTCAATCATCACAGACAAACCACAGCAATCATGGTGATTGCCGATTGGTGAACCATGTTGACTTGAGACTTTACTCGGAATTCAGAGAGATGAGTTGAGGCTTGACTTAACTTGCAGGTCAATGAATTGAGACTTACCATTTCGTCACTTGCCAACAAGTTTGGTAAGGACACGTACAGTTAAACAATGCACGCTCCCCAAGTTTAGTTCGCACACGCTATTGTGATATTGTGATTGTCATTGATTTAGCAACTCGGTCTGCTTGCGCGACTCGTGTCAAAATAGCCGTAGAGTAGTCGGTCGCCGAGAAATTTACGCACGCTTTTATCATTCCATGAATAGTTATCCGTAACTAGTTCGAACCTTACGTACTCGAGAGTAGCTGGCCATGTACCTGGCACTGACACGAACTCGTTGAGGTTGACAGCTTGTGTAATGTACCATATCCAAGGAGGGTTCCTTAAAAACTAGTTGCGACACATATCGCATATATACTATTATTTATATGTTTGGATTGGATTGAAATAAAAATTAAGAGAGAGGAGGGATGAAAGTAGGGAGACAGGTAGACAGCCACGCACGCCCGCCCGCTCGCACGCCCACCCGCACGCACGCACGCACGCACGCACGCACGCACGGGAGGGGAGGAATGGGAGACGGAGAGGGTACGTTGGGGAAATAAGGGAAGGGGGAGAGCAGAGATGGAAATGGGAAAGAGGGAGGGCGGGCGGGATAGAGGGAGATAGGGAAAGAAATAGAGACAGACAGACATAGCGCGGTATAGACCTTAGATTATACAAAAACGAGAAATATTCCGCAAAACCGGGGGCCAATTTTTCAAAGGCATCATGTTAGGCGCGGCAGGTCTAGTTCGTCTCAGATACTGAAGCAAATAACAGAAGCTGAAGATAAGCATGCAAGAGCGCAGTTGGCATCTGCGAAGTATCAACACCGCAGCACCTACAGGCAGCCAGCAGTGCGGCGTTTTAATGGTCAGACTTCATGTTGAGCAGTATCGGTGGAGTGGTCGGTCAGATGAGAAATAGCTCAGACACTGTACATGCACAGCTGTTATCTGAAGTCATTGTGCTTTGACATTGATATAGTACACGTAAACATGGCGGGATATAAATACATGTATCAGGTCTGTTATATGTCGGGTTGTCGGCAGTCGACATTCTCACATCTTAGTGCACTTTTCCTCGGTCGCGTTGCTAAGGAAATGAGCTGTCTTACCTTTCTTCGGTGCATTCATGACAGCGGGTAAGACGCTGCGGGTGTAACACAGTCCGTGACGTTGACAAAGCCGCCTGTAGTGGCGCTCACAGCAGCCAGAGATACTGGTGTAGTTGCTCTGTCAACACGGCGGCCTATCCCGAGCTATATGCGCCTTATCCTAGATGGCGCAGGACCGGGGAGCCACCGCGCGGCCTCAGTGGGCAAACACGTGCTGTGGGGGGCGAGCGGGAATGTGCGTAGGTGACGGGCCGGCTGGAAGGTTGCCCGTCTCGTACGTCAATGTCGTGCTGACGTCGAAGCGCCTTGACCAGCGAGACTCTCCTTTGACCAGCCGGCCACGTCAACGAGAACAAAACCGGGAAACAGATCCGATCCTAAAGAAGACGAGCGCTGGCGGCGGTGGCGGATGGGAGTGCGATCAAGCTATCGTCGGTTGGCATGAGTCTACGCGGCCGCGTACCTACTCCCCGGCCCTGCGTGTTGGTTGAGGCGCCAGATGCCGCGGGATCTGCAGCATCGCAGTCCGCTGCCACCGCCGCCGCCGCCGCCGCCGCCGCTGATGGGCCAGGCAAAAATAGCACGGCGCCACAAAATAAACCGCCTCGTCTTCCCGGCAGTGTTCGTGGTATCAGCCAGCGCGAACATATACTGCACCAGTTCGTCAAGTTCTCAGAAAGATGTGCGAACTTCCCTAGGGAGATTAAAGTAAAAGTAAAGGTATGTTCTTATATAGCGCGGTATCCGGTCCATAGGACTGCTCAAAGCGCTTTACACTTCACCCCCTGGCAGACCTATTCATTCCAAGGCCATCTCAACTTCTTTGGGAAGTATTCAGCCAGGCTGCAATTGCTGCACGAAGGCTATTCGTTCACATGTCCACCATTGTCTGTATTGCCAGGTACTCATTTATACAGCTGAGTGAACTGTGACAACGTGGGGTGATAAAACTTGCCAAAGGTTCGAAACGACCGCAGTGGGATTTGAAACCGGGTTCTCTCGATTGAGAGTCTGGCCTTCTAACCGGTATGCTATCGTGCCCCACATATTTCGTAATATAATATATACGAACTTTTCTAGGGAAATTATTTCGTAATATAATATATGCGAACTTTCCTGGGGAGATGATTTCGTAATATAATATATGCGAACTTCCCTAGGGAAATTATTTCATAATATAATATATGAGGGTTACAAAATAAAGGTTGTCTTACGAGACAACTTGTTAAAATCTTGTTAAACAATTTTTTTTGCCCCAAGACAACCCTTTATTTCAGCTGTTATTCAAAAAGCCTGACTACATTTAAAACACCCATCTGCGACAATAATAAAGTTTCCTGCGATAATAAGAATAAAAAAACGTACCTAAATCCCCGGAAACCGGAGCTGAGAGGCGCATCAAAAGAAAAGGGTTACGTATTGTTACGTATTGTTAGGTATGTGTTTAAATGTGTTTACATGTGTTTAAATGTGTTTAAATGTTAGGAGCATAGTAAACAAGAAAACATAATTAAACATTATGGTACAAGATACTAACCCTCACATAATTGGTGTAACCGAATCATGGGCCAACAAAGACATAGCAGATGCTGAATTGGGACTGACAGGATACGTGATGTTTAGAAGAGATCGAATAGGAAGTGGGGGGTTATTTTATATATTGAAGAAACTATTCAAGCTTACGAAATAAAATTAAAAAGGGAAGCAGATTGCGATGAAGCTGTTTGGTGCAACAATTTTACAGGAAATTCAGCATTAACTATTGGAGTAGTTTACCGAAGTTCAAACATGAATGAAAAGGATAACGCAAAAATACAAAACGCTATAAAGGAAGTGAGTAAAGGGGAATGTGTCATAATTTTAGCCACGGACACATACAATGGAAATCAGTAGAGTGTACAGCGGGTGAGGACCAATAATTTCTATTTTAAATTCAGGATAGCTTCCTTACTCTGCACGTGCTAGAACCAACCAGGGGAGAGAATTTATTAGATATAGTTTTGTCGTCACAAAATGAATTAGTGGACAATGTTAAAATACATGAACCATTGGGTAACAGTGACCACAATCAAATACATTTTGACATCAAAGTAAAATCAGAAATTAAAAATAAAAAAACATACAGGAGACTCTTCCACAAAGGTAGATATAAAGATATGAGAAAATGCTTAGCAAAGCTAGATTAGAGTAACATGCTGAGGAATAAGACCGCAATTAAATGTTCTAAAGTATGAAATTGAGAGTATCGTTGGTCAATGTGTTCCCTTAAAAACAAGGAAAGCGGTCTAGAAAGAAACCCTTGTCAAAAGAAGCTATTAGAAAAATTGTCTACAAGCAAACTATGTGAAGGCTATATAGGCATACCAGAAAGGATGAAGATTACACAAATTACAAAGAGGCATTTAGTGCAACTACGACTGAAATTAGACAATCGTAAAGAAGCTATGAGCAAAAACTAGCATGTAACATAAAAAATTACAGTTAGAGTTTTTATGCATATGTTAGAAGTAGACAAAACGTACAACGTAAGGTAGGACCACTAGAAGACAATGCTGGAAACATATAATATCACAAGGTTTTTTAATAGCGGAAGACCTAAATGGTTACTTCAGTTCAGTGTTTATACCAGAGAGGATATTGGTTCATTACCAGTTCTAGATGCTAAATTTCAAGAGGCTAAATCGGACTATTTAGGGCAGTTAATTGCAACTCCAGAAATGGTAGCTAAGAAAATAAAGGCAATGAATGATAATAAATCACCTGGGGTGGGTGGAATTCAGCCAAAACTACCAATGGAAACAGTAGAACAGGTTAGTATACCACAAACATTTCAGAGCAGTGTGGCATTGCAGCTTCAAAGGGTAATACAATTCTTGGGTTGATTAGGAGAAATATAACATACCAGAAAAAACTAATTATACCCCTGTATAAAGCACTAGTTAGGCCTTATTAAGAAAACTGTATATAAGCTTGGATACCATATCGTAAGAAGGATATAGATACGCTTGAACGATACAGAAGAACAACTGAAAGGATTCCACAACTGAGATACCTTAGTTATGATGAGCACCTAAAAGAATCTGGTTTACGAAGTCAACGTGTTAAACCTTCAAATGTTGAACGCGCTGTAGCCACTATGCGCTTTACAGTTGAATTTGAACCAGGCTGTAGAACTGTGGACCAGCACGTCGTCGTCTCTCGCTGTCGAGCTTCCACCTTGGTGGAATTCCCCATGGATGTTACTGTTCATTGTCAAGACAGGTTGCCTGCC
The DNA here is from genome assembly GCA_033239005.1 of Lamellibrachia satsuma. Classification (NCBI taxonomy): domain Eukaryota; kingdom Metazoa; phylum Annelida; class Polychaeta; order Sabellida; family Siboglinidae; genus Lamellibrachia; species Lamellibrachia satsuma. Next base: position 6,947,482 of record BSQZ01000027.1, read on the forward strand.
CGCTGCTGTGCATGCTTGTGTTACAAGTCATGCCACGTTTGTTTAGTGACCACGTGACAACATTTTAACGTAAAACATCATATACTCCCCAACAGAGACGCCTTTCAGCACACATTCTGTGTAGGTCTATGTCACAGGGATCTGTCTACTCATTACGTGTAGGCCTATGTCACAGGGGTCTGTCTACACATTCTGCAGCGGTTCAGGTCTATCTCGTCAGACATGTCAGTGTGATGGGGTTGTTGAGTTCTACTACTATAACAGGGTACTAACAGCAGTTGCCCGGTGTTGCACGACAAAACAGGCAGCCACTGCAAGAGAATGTAACTCCGAGCACCACCCAGGTAAGTGTTGGTAGGGCAGTATCACTGGCAACGATGGATACAACTTCGTGCCACCAAATAACGTACCAACGCCGGTTTCAGGAAGCGTTCGTATCGTACGAAGGATCTTACGTGGACGTTAGGCGTAGGTCATGTAACATCGAACACTCGTAGAAAACAGGCGTAGCGTGGCGAACAATTATAGTCACTGTCGTCAAATTCAACCCATTCCTGAATTCAACCCATGGACATATCGCTTGATCTCGCGTTAGAGACGTTACAGCGTAAATATATATATATATATATATATATATATATATATATATATATATATATATATATATATATATATATATATATATATATATATATATATATATATATATATATATATATATATATATATATATATATATATATATATATATATGTATGTATATGTATATGTACATGTACGCGCACGCGCACACGCACACACACACACACACACACACACACACACACACACACACACACACATATTATTGAGCGTCTGCAGGTGGGTGTCTCGTTCTTGGCCACGTGATAATAATTGCCCTTTTATGAAGATGTATGGCAAACCAGTCTTGTCATAAAAAGTAGGAATAATTAAAACGTGTTAAATATACGTGAAAAAAATGACTACATTAATGTTACATGTTCACTACAACATTTGTGTAGAGGGGCGGATCTTGGCTTGTTGGCAGGTGTGTCTCAGTCAGTCGTAGTCATGTGTCATTCTACTTACGAACCGGGAGGGGGGGCGACACATGTGTCGTTCTACTTATGTAAGGATAAATATTAGCCGGCTGCTGATACTTCAGTCTTTACACTGACACTAGTTCCCATGTATGTGTTACTTTACGGTAATATTTGTCACGGACACAGGTGGGTCTAAGACCCCCCTCCATGGCCTAAGGGGGTTTTGAGATCCCTAAGACCCCCTGGATCCGTTGATGGTGTCTGTGTTTTATAAAGCACCTGGAAGAGTTAATGACAAGCCCGGCGTGTCATAAAAGTTGAAATAATTGGAACAATGTGGCAATATAAAAAAATATTACCAATATATGCACTACAAAATAGTGTGTGTTTGTAAAGCATGTGTGCATTTTTTATAATCAACCCTAGAGGAAAAAAAGATTAATTTCCAGTTACAAGAAAAACTATGGCCCTGGGCAAATGAAATTGTTTTCTTCCTTTTCCATATAAAACAAATATTTCTCATGGAAAATCACAATGGAAAAATTACATTAACATAAATGTTCTTTCATGCATGAGTAAACAAATGTGTTTCATCTTTTTAAAAATCATCAAATAAAAACTTAGAAATCATATTACCAGCCTCTAGATACATTTCACCCTTGGTTTTTCTCTTACCTGTTTTAATAACACTATTTTTTTTCAATAAGTGATAAAGAGAATTCCTCATATAACAGTAAATCCTTTAAATATGACAATTGTGGGCACTGCATATGACATACGCACGCACGCATGCACGCACGCACGCACATACCTTTTGTTTATGGTTTGTCATTAAAAATAGCGTTTTCTTTTAAACAAATTAAATGTCTTTGTGATCATTCAGCCGCTTTAATTTGCCAAAAAAAATAATTAAAAGTTAGCCTCAACAGCTCAAATGTACGCAATAATCAACCGAAAAGTTATGACATAATCAACAAACGTAAACGTTTATGCATTTATTTCGTTTATTGTCTGTACGGCTTGCCATACACACAACTTGCGTTCAACCGGTTTCCTCTTCTCGCGTGACATAGTTCGGACGTTCAAGTTTTTCCCTCAAAATAACTTTTCTAATAATTTGTTTGCAGTGAATTGATGAAGTAACTGTTAGTGGAGTGGTATATCGATCTCTTGCACAAAATGTTTCTTACGATTTTTGTGAAAACGGCATAGTAGGTTGAATTTTACGCCGACCAGCATACGTAACTGTAAACTAATATTTTTCCGAGTTATGTAATCTACGGGAAACGTCCACTTAACTTCCTTCGTAAGATCTCCACCCCCGGGGAATTTCGATTTTTTTAATGTACGAACGTGGCCCCCGAACACCCCTACAAAATGTAAGAGAAATTGACGGAGATATAGGGGCCAAACAGACAGACAAACAAATAGACACAAACTGCTTTGTTATAAGATAGTCCCTGATGTTAATGGTTTAGCTTTACCGATGAAATGTCTACGTATGTGTGAGGAGAGATTTGGCGGGACTGGAAGGGGAGTGGAGCGAGGGATGGGTGGGTGGGTGGGTGGGTGGATGTGAGAAAGGTGTTGGAGAAGGCAGTGAAACGGGATCAGTGACGGGAAAAGAAGGAAAACACAAATCGACGACCGGTGTCGTGCCAGCCTTACGGCGGACTTCAGGGATAAAAGGAGAGCAACAGTGGTGTTATATCTCTCCACATGTTAAGCTTTGAAGCCCTTGTTTTTGGAGGCAAACGCTCAACATCATCACCAACTAGTGATGATCACATCCTTGTAGCAAGACGCTCCGTTCGATTTCATCACCCTTGATTGATCTAAACGCTTCCAAGCCGCTGCACGGAACTAGAACCAGCTGCAGATACACGTGAATCAAGAGAGGCTCAAAATTGGCCCGGTATTCTGACTAGTCCGACTAGGTGCCACTCAACTTTCCAGATACGTCGGGCTTAGATCAGGTTTGTATAATTATTCGCCATCGTGCCCACAGCGTGTCCACGACATTTTTGGATCGAAACTCGTGTGATACAGTTACATCGTTTCCACATGCTCGCAGAGGTGCCAACCAAAACATTGCACAAAAAGAGGGAAACCTACAACTTTTCATGATGTGAGGGAGGTAGACGAAGATCTGACGACGCGGGCCTCGCATCGCGGCAGTGCGGGGAGAGGGTGGAATAGTTTCACCCACTTGGGGAACACTTTACCAAATTTAGGGCATTTTTTTACTTAATTCAGTTGCATTTTCTGCATATATTTGAAGTACAGGCCCCTACAGTCACTAAACTAGGTTCGACGGTATATTTGGATTCGACATTTTTAAACTTGAAATTGCAGTTTTGTGGTAGATTTTGGCTCGAAATCGGTAGATTGTGAGATTCTATCAAACTTGAAGAAACAAAACGAGTCTTATATAACATTAAAGCGTGAGATTTGGTAAATACTTTATGCAAAAATCTCAAGACTTATTTTTTCGAAATTGTATTTCAACCATGCATCCTCAACGGTCCCGCTCTCTGATGATAACGTTTTACGCGTCCCTGTTTTTGATCGATCGACGGTGCACCATCAGTGCATATAAGAAGCCAGCCAACTTCGATACCCCAGCCAAACTATGTAACTGAATCCTTGTCGGCGGTGAAATTCTCCAAATCTAAACGCTCGCGCCACCCCCCCCCCCCGAAAACAGATCATTACCCCTGGGGTAATGATCGCTACGTTAAATACTACTGATGATCCAAAGAAATTATATAATGGCCACCAGTGGAACAATGTGATCTCACAACTTTCACTTGTTCCATGCGCGTGGGTCAAGCCCCATTGACGCAGGCTGAACCTAATGCGGCCTCACCGGTGCTTGTGGTCGCGAAGACGAAACCCAAGTACCTCCGTGATTTGTTATTGCGGCGGCAGTTCATAGGCATGTTCGCACCGATTCCCAGGAATAATAAAAAATACCACTGGAAATAATGCACAAGACAATGGTTAGTATTTACAAAGTAGTGATCAATTTATATTATTTTATTGTCTAATGTAAAAAAAAATATTTTACGCATTTCTGTTCACACTCGTGAACGGGCATTTATCTTAATTCAAGAATCAATGTTTTGGTCATTAAATTATTACTAAAGCAGCAACATTGTGTTTACGTATTCGATGCCGATGCGTTAAACATGCATTCAAATATGCTTGTTCGCTCTACCGGAAGACAGATTGTATTATGATTACACGCCAGGCTTCTTGCTAATACGGTGGCGCCAACTCGATAACCGCGCAAGAAACCAACGAAAGTATCAATGGCGCCCTCTCTTGGATTTAATTTCTATCAAATCGTTGCTTCCATAATAAATTATTATTGTGGCGTCATTATGCGTATTGGATCTCACTAGTGGATGACATTTTTTTCTCACATGCATATTGCTACTGAAAAGGTTAGGCCCTATTAACATTAACAGAGGCGCAGTGGTGCTACCGAACGGGGTGGGTGAGGTGGATTTACCCCCCCCCCGATATTGTAATCGTGTTGATCAATCCTATCTTTGATAAACGTCACCATGAGGTATAGAGCCTCGCAGCATATGGCTCCGTATATATGTTTTGATGTTTGGGAGTATTCTGACGCTGTTGTCCCGTTGTCAAATTTAGCTGGGGCTGCTCTGCGTCTTGGTGGTCTAGGTTCTTCAAATTCCCTAGCTTCCGCTGTGCTGACATCAGCCCAAACTAGTTAAATTATGTCTATGTGCGTAAGTTGCTAAGGGCTTCACAGGCCTCATGGATGCAACTGACTGTCCCTCAGCCGCTGACAAGTTTGGCCTTTGAAGAGTCGTGCTTAGGCTCTCAGCCTCGTATTGTTTGACAACGAACACCTCTTAGGCTGTCAGCCTCGTCTTGTTTGACAATGAACACCTCTTAGGCTGTCAGCCTTGTCTTGTTTGACAATGGACACCTCTTAGGCTGCCAGCCTCGTCTTGTTTGAAAATGAACACCTCTTATGCTGTCAGCATCGTCTTGTTTGACAATGAACACCTCTTAGGCTGTCAGCATCGTCTTGTTTGACAATGAACACCTCTTAGGCTGTCAGCCTCGTCTTGTTTGACAATGAACACCTCTTAGGCTGTCAGCCTCGTCTTATTTGACAATGAACACCTCTTAGGCTGTCAGCCTCGTATTGTTTGACAATGAACACCTCTTAGGCTGTCAGCCTCGTCTTGTTTGACAATGAACACCTCTTAGGCTGTCAGCCTCGTAGTGTTTGACAATGAACACCTCTTAGGCTGTCAGCCTCGTATTGTTTGACAATGAACACCTCTTAGGCTGTCAGCATCGTCTTGTTTGACAATGAACACCTCTTAGGCTGTCAGCCTCGTCTTGTTTGACAATGAACACCTCTTAGGCTGTCAGCCTCGTATTGTTTGACAATGAACACCTCTTAGGCTGTCAGCATCGTCTTGTTTGACAATGAACACCTCTTAGGCTGTCAGCCTCGTATTGTTTGACAATGAACACCTCTTAGGCTGTCAGCATCGTCTTGTTTGACAATGAACACCTCTTAGGCTGTCAGCCTCGTATTGTTTGACAATGAACACCTCTTAGACTGTCAGCCTCGTCTTGTTTGAAAATGAACACCACTTAGACTGTCAGCATCGTCTTGTTTGAGAATGAACACCTCTGATTCTACCTTCATTTCTGTCTCTGAACAATTATCCAGAGACCATGAGCATAGTTCTTTCATGGCGGGGTAATTTTCAGTGATGCCATGCCTATGTATTGTTGATGCGCGCTCATCGCGTATGACAAAACAAATGCTTGGGCACGATTACAAAATTATTATTTCAAATGTTCTCTAATTTGATGCAGTTATGCGTCGTGCTTTGGGGATTTCTTGACTAGTTTTGTTATTTAATAATATGTGGTATCCAATGTTTCTTTCATTATCTTCACTCTCCTGATTTCTTCATTTGTGTTGGTACGCCAGTGTTCGCTCTTGGCATAGTAATGCAGCCATCATAGCATTGTGATCTAACTTTGTTTTGTGGAAAGATACATTTTTACAATCTTTGAGCAAGGCTATGATGGTGGATGCATCAGCGCTTTATAATTTATAAAGAACAATCTTCACGGGCATCAAGTTTATTGTCTATCTATCTTATACAAGTTACAAGTTGTTCGTGGTTCGTCTGCCATAACGCTGGACAAATCCGTGTTTTGCAAGCAGCTAGAAATTTCTCGCAAGATTGTTACGCTCATGGCCTGCAACATGTTGTTTTCTATCTCGACATTTGCCGTCCATGCCCATGGCCATGGCGTCTCATCTCAATACTTGCCGTCCATGCCCACTACCATGGCGTCTCATCTCAACACTTGCCATCCATGCCCACGGCCATGGCGTCTCATCTCAACACTTGCCATCCATGCCCATGGCCATGGCGTCTCATCTCAACACTTGCCGTCCATGTCCATGGCCATGGCGTCTCATCTCAACACTTGCCACCCATGCCCATGGCCATGGCGTCTCATCTCAACACTTGCAGTCCATGCCCATGGCCATGGCGTCTCATCTCAACACTTGCCGTCCATGTCCATGGCCATGGCGTCTCATCTCAACACTTGCCGTCCATGTCCATGGCCGTAGCGTCTCATCTCAACACTTGCCGCCCATGCCCACGGCCATGGCCTGCAACATGTTGTTTTCTATCTCGACACTTGCCGTCTATGCCCATGGCCATGGCGTCTCATCTCAACACTTGCCGTCCATGCCCATGGCCATGGCGTCTCATCTCAACACTTGCAGTCCATGCCCATGGCCATAGCGTATCATCTTGAACTCCTCGGCTCCAAACTTCTTAAACCTTTTTATCACGCTGTTCGAAGTTTTATATAACTGTAATTCTCAACGGTGCTGGTCCCAGCTAATACAATCAGTTGGGATCAACACGTGATGAGAAAAAGTGGTCCGGCCATGGCCTGAGCGGCCGAACTGATTCCTACGCGCTTGATTAAAACTGCATCCTCAACTGATTTAGACTATCGGGAATCCTGTTCGTTGATGTCTTAATGCGTAGTGTGTGAACAGTTTAAGTAATATGCGCAGTCGGTTCAATTAAAAAGTGCGTATTTCTGTTCAAACCATCCAAATAAGTTACTTTAGTCGTTAGATCTGGTAAGGCTCAAAATAGTGGATATCCAAAACGGTAAACACTTTATGGGGTCAAGGCTGATCATTGGCGTGACTTCCATCTTCTCGCCGATCACATGAAAAAGTTATGAAATTTAACCAAGGACGAAATTCGTGAATTGTCAGCGTTTCCATTTTCACTAAAATAAATTATGCATGCAGAATTAAATAATTTAATAGTTAGTATGATGATTTCACAAGAGCTACATACAAAAGTTGCACACACGAGCTAGCATGTCGTAGTGGATAGTAGGTAGGTTTGAATTTTCGCAAAATGAATTTGAAATGAGACGAGCAAAAAATCGAATTGATGAGGCTCCTTTAATCATATTCAACTTTAAATTCAACTGATTTGAAGCAAGCAATTCCAGTAGGCTTACCTAGCGTAGAAAGTAGTCTTAATAGCATAAAGTACCAATAGCAAGAATGTGGCGTGCTTGCGAGCCAGGCAGACGAACAAACAAGCAGAGAGCGAGTGGAAGTAGCGTTAATCCGTACACGATAGGTGGTGTGGAATCACCATGGAACCTATATTTCAAACTTACCTGGTCTGTTATGTCGGGCCAACCTTTCTAAGGCAAAGGGCGAAGTAACAATCGTGAGATAACGCAACAAAACAACAACATCCAACAACACCCAGTCTCTGGGCCGTGCACCCATCGAGATTAGGCCCACGCCGGCTAAAAGAAAGTCTCCGAAAAAAATAGCACTGTTATAAACACGATGGAGGTCATTATCTAATCACAGCGACTCGACTGCAAAGTACACCGATGACATTGCAGTAACCCAGTGCACACACAGCAACTGCTATCAAAGCATCTGGTCACAACACTAATCGACAATCATACAATTTATTATCCATTTGTGGATCTAAAAATGTGTAATCATACAATTTTAACAAGATCTAACAGGATTGCCATTTAAGGCAACAAGCCCAGATGGCAAGTAGACAAAGAAGCACGCTCTTCTGAGATATTTAACAATTTAGTTTTTAAACATATTCACGCTGCTAGCATTTACACAATTTGTAGATAATATATTCCCAGTGGAATATTTACTAATGTTACTTCGTATCCTCTAGTTCTACTATATTTCTTCAGTGAGAAAAAATATTTCTATCACTATTTCATACCCTTTCAATATTTGTCACCCATAAACTAAATTGGCTTAGCACTAAATAACAGTGCGAGTGGAGGCTTCCTGTGATACGCAGTTAGCAAACATTACGTGAATAAATACTTCATGTCCGCCTGGTCTTCCGCCGATTTGGTGATAGTGTACCACGTCGGATCTCACGGTTTCATCTCATTTTTGTTAGGACCTAAGTTATATGGGAAGTATTCAGCAGAATAGCTATACACTATTTAATAATGCAAGTCCATCGCCGTCTATAGCCAGGTACATAAAGCTGGGTGCATCCCTCAGTCAAGACATATCTTCTCTCGTTCTACTGCCCCCCCCCCCGAATCACGTTATACAAACAGTAATGTCATGCAGAACAAGAAATATTGCGTAAATATCCTTTATTCTTATGATACTCGTACAAAAATGCACATGGTTACCATCTGTAGGGCCTACCATTGTTTGTAGTATTGCACCGTGTGGATGCAGACAAACCATCTTCATACATGCGTCCCTGTTTACGATTACGCTTACTGATTCTGTTTTGTCGCGCCTCTGAGCTCAGGTTCCTGAGGATATAGGCGCCATAGAAGTCAATTATTATTATTATTATTATTATTATTATTATTATGTAGCCAAGTTTGATACGTAAATATGCTTCGAAGTAATATAACGCTCATGGCTGCCAAATGTACATACGGGAAATAAGCAATAATTACAAATTAATATCCTACGTCAAAATTACAAAACTAAACCGTTATGGTCAAAATAACCTTTAACCTGTAGCCATTTCCTGCATGGGTAGGTTGGTTTTGAAGAATTTGTCACAAGCGCTTTAATTAATGAATACTCCCTTGGGTGTGTGACGTAAGGTCACGTAACAGAACGCTCAGGTGTATTACGTAATATAACATTATTTCGCCAACAACGTCAACTTTTGTTGCGTAGAAACGTACTGGTAATAAAAGTTGCGTCGTAGCTATTTGCCCCACCTGACTACTCGAAGTCAGCTCGCAGTGCCCGGGGTAGTCGTCCGATTCCACGGACACGTGTACCGCCAGAAGATGGGGTTGTGACCGGGTCGAAAACCCCAGTCACTGATAATGACAGCGTCGGCGATGACAGAGCTGGCGCCGATCGTTACCCGTGGACCGGTGACTATGCCCACGTGACCGTGGAAGGCCGCAACGTCGCCGCGTCTCGCTGACGTCACATGCTTCCAGCAGCCGCTCTCCAGCAAGGAGTCGGAATTCGGATTCGACCATTCAGCGGCGCAGATTGGGCTCCACGTGTCTGATCTGTAAATGTACAAATGTGGTGATCAGAATACTGCAACAAACACCACTTGTGCACTGTCACTGTCTAAAGGAGTACTCATCCACGTTTCAGTTGTAGGGGTCATGCCTCAGTTAGACTTCCTGGTGTAGGGCATCGTAAGTTTGGATATAGGACGTTTAAAAAAAATATTTTGTGCAGGGAAACTACCAGGTTTGCTGGTGGAAGCTGTTGAGAGTGAAATTATGGATTTTTAGATGATTTTAATAGGCGGAAGGATATTTGTGATTTTGTTGGTCATTAGACACGTGTGCGTCGTAATTCATGCCCATATTGGTAAACAGTGAGGGGTATTGCACATACAGGCATATAACAAGAGTTAGAAATGTCTAATTTTGACAAAGCTCGACCAGCGTGTCAATGGAATGATGACAGGTGCTGGTAAAAACTTTTAGAATTTTTGATGGTCACGTTTTCTTATAATTATGCAAAACGTTAACATGGCCACCAATGGGAAATGTAACTGTAGGCTGAGTCCTGTAACTGTGGCCGGTTCGGCTAATTAGACGAAGGCCACTCCCTCAGGCCGCATTATGACACTGGTCTGGTATAGCTACTGGGCCCACTAAGATCGGTATTATCACATTTGAAAACATGTCGGCGGTATGTGTTAAACTTTGCTAAGATAGCTGCACCTTTGTGTTCTTCCTCCGTGTTCCCTGCTGTACAGTGGTGAGGGTCAGGTAATGTATTGTCGAGCCACTCTTTCTGGTCTTTCTTTCCAGTGTTCTATCGGCCGCCCCTTTGCATGCATTATTAACGGGTAAGGCAAACGCAGAAGGGGTTTTACGTTTTGGCCGATGTTGTCATATCTCTGGCTTTCCTTCTTTTACAAATAATATCTTTTTACCTTTTTGAAATATAATTCCTGACATGTTCAGCTAAATACAATATCTTGTTTTCCTTTTTTGTTCTGTCAAAAGTATGCATAAGTGACCAAACAATGTATAAAATGGCACCCTTAACTGAATATTTTACCGTATAAAAATATGTACTGTGGTTGGGGATATTCTATAACTTGGCAACTCTGCTACAGTTTATAGGTTAGGTATTAGAATATTAATTTTATACCATATGACAATATTATATATATATATATATATATATATATATATATATATATATATATATATATATGTATATATATATATATATATATATATATATATATATATATATATATATATATATATATTGAATAATGACTCCTGATTTAAGACTGATTTTTGTCCGTAGCTAATTTCTGATAGGTGCCCTCTTTACTTTAAACTCTTGTAACTTTGGTTCTAGTGGGAATATTTGAATAAAATAAACTGTATTAGAATTGGAAATAGTGCTGCTTTCCATTTCTTGAATAAAAATACATCTGATTTTTTTGACTGGTTTTCCCTGGCCGCCACATATATATAATAAAATAATTATATATATATATATATATATATATATATATATATATATATATATATATATATATATATATATATATATATATATATATATATATATATATATATATATATATATGTATATATATATATATGTATATACACTTTCTTATCATAATATATATATATATATATATATATATATATATATATATATATTATATATATACATAATACATACATATATACATATATATATACATATATTATACATATATATATATATATATATATATATATATATATATATATATATATATATATATATATATATATATATATATATATATATATATATATATAATATATGTATATATATATGTATATATATATGTATATATATATATATATATATATATATATATATATATATATATATATATATATATATATATATATATATATATATATATATATATATATTATGATAAGAAAGTGTTCGTGTTATAAAGCGCAGGGAAGGGAGAATATAAACTTAACTAATAATTTTCTATCACAACATCGTTAGTGCCATGGAAACAGTTCACACCGTTATAAACATCATCGATAAGAGACAGGCCACTACGCACTAAAATAGTAAATGGAAGGGCAACCTAAATGAGAACAGTAGATGTTGTTTGTCCAACTAGCAGATCAACACAACACGTATGTAAACAGTGACACCGTGCCTGTGGTACGCACATGGATCTAAACAGTTCTATGTCGGCGTGGAAGATAAGCGGGGGGTATGTTTAATCACACATTCGTGACGTTGTTCAGAGTCTACAAGGAACCCTACAATGTTTCACGCGCTGACGCTACAGTGCTGTTACGTTCGACAACAAGAAGCGTTGACAATGACAGCGATTAGGGAATCACGGAGGAAACTTCCGGTATTTCAATCACAAAAATAAACAGAATTTTCTGCAAGATTGGCTCAGTGCAGATGTTTTGTATTTGTTTTAACGTATTTAGCGTGTAGGTATAGTGCACCGTGCTTCCACCACAACGGAAACGAGGCGCTGAAGAAGAAGACCATGTAGATGGAGAAGGCGAGACGGATACATACCTGTGAAGTGGGACTACACCACCCGCGTCTTGAATCATCTCAGCGACGAATATGTTGCACTTTCTGCCCGGGCGGCCTGTGTTACGGAGGGAGAAGTACGACCACTGGGTGCTCCCAAGATGTTTCTCAGCCTCCGTCGCAATGGCATCGCGTCTTGTGCACTGCATATGTGAAAGGTAGTGCTGTTAACATCACCAGTCAACAACATGTGTGAAAGGTAGTGCTGTTAACATCACAAGTCAACAACATATGTGAAAGGTAGTGCTGTTAACATCACCAGTCAACAACATATGTGAAAGGTAGTGCTGTTAACATCACCAGTCAACAACATATGTGAAAGGTAGTGCTGTTAACATCACCAGTCAACAACATATGTGAAAGGTAGTGCTGTTAACATCACCAATCAACAACCAGGTCGACTTGTTGGTTATAGAGGTATATATATATAATTGCAACACATGCATAGGTTGTTTGGTTAACAATCACTTACAAAATGCATAAGAGACGATGTCTTCTACGGGTTGTTTGTGGGGCTGTAGACGCCGTTGTCTTGTTTTAGTGAGATGTTTGTCGGTGTTAATGTCAGTGTGGTGTGGCCCGCCAGCTTGGTCTATGCTCGGCAGCAACAGTTCATGTATCAGGTGGGATATTAAATGATTTCAGATCTCGTTTTGGAAGATCTTTGAAGCGAATGTTTTGTCTGCCTACTGTTCTTTTCCCGTCCTGCAGTCTCGCAGCAAGGCGATAATTTACGAAATCGGATAATAATGTTCTAGACTGGCAAACTTTGGCTATGATAATGTGCATTTTTCTCATTAAAGTTTGAAAACAAAACTAACAATATGCATACATCGGTCAAATAAAGAAAATCGGTTTTGTCTCGAAATGCGACGTTCGGAACACCAGGTGAGTAATATTTTGTTCTGAAAACAGTTAAAAAACGTGTGTCACAAACAGGTCACGTCGCCATGGATGGAATGCAACTGATTAGGTAATTATTGTACCTCGATGTACCATATACCTCTTGTGTTTTAATGTAACAAGACCCAAAATTAATAATTTTAACAATGGTGATGGTGATCATGATGATAACGCGAACACAGTACGAACAGCGCACTACATGCAACTTACCTGAGCAAGTTCCGTGAAGGAGAGCAGGAGAAACAGACATACTAGTGCAGTCATGTTGGCAGCTGTGCGCACGTCGAGCATGTCTGAGCGACTATGACAACTCACAACCACGGGTTAACTTTTCTCCGTCATTTGGGCCCATAAACCGCAATTTTGTGCGGCTCGAGTGCACTATGCGTGTCATTTATGCGTTGTTTACATCTTTTCTTATCAACGTCAGTGCATCGTCGGCTACAAGGTCAGTTATATAACACATCAACTAGTTGCTCGTAGGCATAGTTTTTTTTTGTACTACAAATTTGAACATACTAAGATGAAAAACAATATAAGAGTAATATTTTATTATCCTAATGTCTCGTGTACAATCTGTAAAAAAAATCACACGAAGCCGAAGGACGTGACTTGAGTGACATCACGTCCGAGTGTGTGAATCCTCGCACAATCCGTCTGGTACGTGCTTTGGGTCATACTACGCGCGCGCGTACACACACACACACACACACACACACACACACACACACACACACGCACGCACACACACGCACGCACATACACGCACTCACAGTGTGTGGGGCAAAGCGCACCCCAACTATCTAGGCAGATGCTCCTTCCACTGGCGCAGTCTTTCAATCAGACGATTCGATTTTAACAGAAACATCACGTCAAGAAAGCTACATCAATTTTAATGTTTTGACCCTATTATTATAACAACTTTAGCAACTGTAAACGGTCTCGTAGCACAGATACTTCAACTGAATAAAAGTGAAACAGCTATTTACCTGTCCCCTATATCTTGCTATAGCAGGTGTGGTTGATTCATGCAACCAACACTAGGGCGTACGTAATTGTTGTCATTCCAATGATAACATCATCATAAATCACAATGGACCAAGAGGAGGAAAAGTAGGAGAAGAAGAAGGACTCAATTGAGCCCACACTTGTGTCCCAGCGAACAAAACAAAAAGTCATCTTTGTGTACAGTGCCCTTAGTGCACTAAGATATTAGGGGCTTCGAGGATGTCCTGAAAAAGCGATGTCCGATCTGTGCGTGCAGATGTATCTCATGCCCGTCCGGGGGGGGGGGGTTCGGGCAGAAATCATCCCAGAAATCCTCGCCTGATTGTGTACGCTCGACCCCCCTTTTCAAAACCACGAGGACGGGTCTGCACTATATATATATATATATATATATATATATATATATATATATATATATGTGTGTGTGTGTGTGTGTGTGTGTGTGTCACCCGACCTGGTTAGAAACTAACACGGTTCTTGCATAATCATATTCTTTTTGGCGCAATGTGCTAAAACGTACAACATGAAAACACTGTTTAAGAGTAAACTTCCTAATGCATGGGGTAGGGCCTACTATGAAGTTACACAAAAAGAAAACCAGTTTGGTAAACGAGAGTCCGCGAAGACAGCGAATTACTATCACTCGTTTGCAGACCTAATAACTCAAACTGGTGGACTGTAAAAGTATCCACTGAGGAGTAAAACGATCATAATACACAGTGGTTCGTAAGCAGAGCGAAAAACCATTCAACCCTGCGTAGCAACGTAGCACATTAGGCCTGCCCATCAAATATTACCCACCCACGTCAAACGGAATAAACTATGAGTTACCACTTACGTAGAGAAGCCAGAATGTTACACATACAACACAAACATCACATACAACACAAACAACACAAACATCACATACAACACAAACAACACATACAGCACATACAACACAAACAACACATACAACACAAACAACAAAAAACAACACATACAACACAAACATCACATACAACACAAACAACAAAAACATCACATATAATACAAACAACACATACAACACATACAACACATATAACACAAACAACACATACAACACATATAACACAAACAACACATACAACACAAACAACACATACAACACAAACATCACATACAACACAAACAACACATACAACACAAACAACACAAACAACACATACAACACATACAACACATACAACACAAACAACACATACAACACAAACAACACATACAGCACATACAACACATACAACACAAACAACAAAAAACAACAAATACAACACAAACATCACATACAACACAAACAACAAAAACATCACATATAATACAAACAACACATACAACACATACAACACAAATAACACATACAACACAAACAACACATATAACACAAACAACACATACAACACAAACAACACATACAACACAAACATCACATACAACACAAACAACACATACAACACAAACAACAGAAACAACACATACAACACATACAACACAAACAACACATACAACACAAACAACACAAACAACACATACAACACAAACAACACATACAACACAAAAACACATACAACACAAACAACACATACAACACAAACAACACATACAACACATACAACACAAACAACACATACAACACATACAACACAAACAACACATACAACACAAACAACACATACAACACAAACAACACATACAACACAAACAACACATACAACAAAAAACAACACAAACAACAAAAACATCACATATAATACAAACAACACATACAACACATACAACACAAACAACACAAACATCACATACAACACAAACAACACATACAACACAAACAACACATACAATACAAACATCACATACAACACAAACAACAAAAACATCACACATAATACAAACAACACATACAACACATACAACACAAACAACACAAACATCACATACAACACAAACAACACATACAACACAAACAACACATACAACACAAACAACACATACAACACAAACATCACATACAACACAAACACCACATACAACACAAACAACACAAACAACACATACAACACATACAACACAAACAACACATACAACACAAACAACAAAAACAACACATACAACACAAACATCACATACAACACAAAGAACACATACAACACAAACAACACATACAACACATACACACAAACAACACATACAACACATACAACACAAACAACACATACAACACAAACAACACATACAACACATACAACACAAACAACACATACAACACAAACAACACATACAACACATACAACACAAACAACACATACAACAAAAACATCACATATAATACAAACAACACATACAACACAGACAACACAAACATCATATACAACACAAACAACACATACAACACAAACAACACATACAACACAAACAACACATACAACACAAACATTACATACAACACAAACAACACATACAACACAAACAACACAAACAACACATACAACACATACAACACAAACACCACATACAACACAAACAACACATGCAACACAAACAACACATACAACACAAACAACACATACAACACAAACAACACATTCAACACAAATAACACATACAACACATACACCACAAACAACACAAACAACAAATACAACACAAACAACACATACAACACATACAACACAAACAACACATACAACACATACAACACATACAACACATACAACACTTACAACACAAACAACACATACAACACATACACCACAAACAACACAAACAACACATACAACACAAACAACACATACAACACATACACCACAAACAACACAAACAACACAAACAACACATACAACACATACAACACAAACAACACATACAACACAAACAACACAAACAACACAAACAACACAAACAACATGTCAGACTGCATGTTCAAACAAAATCAAGCGCAGTAAGATTAAAACAACGGCTGAACTTTAAAATCTGACAGGCAGCAATTAGCATAACTTCATCGCTTCATCTTTTTTGCTCAAACATGAGCATAGGGTCGAAATAACACTTCTCAAACGCATTGTTTTAGCTGATTCCTTCCTCTATTTCAAGGTGGTTCCAAACTTTCTGATTTCTTCCGAACTTGCAAAACCAGACAAGCAAAAATGATAGTAACTTAATCATTTCGACCAAAAATGTCCGATGCTACACAAAGGTCTTTGCTAGATGCAACTCATCGAAGAAGCTGAAATTAAACCAATGACGGTTCGTTTGCTCAGAGAGACTCCTGGTCAGCTGTCAGTTGTGGATAGTGTGGGTCCTGGCCACAGAAAGTGAGATCAACTAGAGAAGCCACTTCAAGCCATACATTTCGAAGACAACTGGTCTATATTCAGTTCAATCAGGCAGCTTGAAACCTGGCCAAACAACCTACCAGATTAGTTCGGCTATGTTTTAACAAAGGAATTATGTATAAGTAATGGGCAGCAGGGGTCAGTCAAATATATTCGACCTAAATTTATAAGACTTCAGCCTTTTCATATGTTCATCGAACATGATTGTCCTCCTTTACAAACTTGTCACCATCTCCATCTGTCTTCGTCGCATATACACATATTTGCGCCTTCCAATCGTACCACCTTTTTTCCAATGCATGTCACACCTGTTAACTCTCATGCGTAAGCCGTGAGAGTCACGGTTTTGCATTCAATATCACGGTCTCACTGCACAGGTCTGAAAACTCACGCATATTTTCATATTCTTCAGCAATGAAAATAATAAAACAAAATGTCCATCTCGCTATACTCATAACGTGTAGACTGTTAATTAAATTATGTGCAGAAGCATCTACTACCATCTACCATATATCCATCTCTCGAAAGATGAATATATAAAATGCAGATATTACCAAAATAGGATTATGAATAACTACATTCGATTTCACATTATAATTAAACTTTTCCAACAACACGCGCGTCCTCAGAGGGAGGTTGGGAGTTCGAACGAACCCTCTCCCGTTTTGAGATAATTTCTTTTAAGTGTAAAATTTTTCAGAGATCATCTCAGAAATCCCCGGCTGATTGTGTGCGCCCAAACCCCCGAACCCGCGAACCCCTTCAAAACCCTAAAGACGAGCCTGTATTTCATACACTGGTGGAGAACCAGGACGGAACACGTGTTTGTAGGGCCTATATATCAACCTGCAATCCAGAAAAATTCAATGTTTACACTTTACAGAGCCTATAAATAGAGCAGTTACGTATTTATTGTTGAGATCTGGGTTGCATCTTTACGAAATGGTACCGCTACGGTGGATTTTGTGATGACTTCATCATTATTGTCACATATTCAGTCACTAATGTTAATGCAATGGTATACACTATTTTGAAGTATTTCGACAAAAGAAAACTGCGATCCGGTAATTTTCCCCTACGTGTCTAGAAAGACAGTACACCCAAAATATGTCTACGCTGCATGACATCACCCCAGAATACGTGACTGGAAGCATTTAACTCAACCTCACGTGTTCACACTACGTCCGAGCACGTAAGGCCGAATTGCTTTGTCAGCCCTCCTGTACCGCTGCACGTTTCGTAAAAGAGTGCAAAGCCGAGTTGCTTATTTCTAGTCTATTGGGAACTCAGTTACATAACTGGGAAGACCGGGGCTAGTTGTATACAGAGGCAGGTTGTTACACAGCCGTTTTACGAAAACATTGCACGCAAAGTTTACAAAATTTTTAACAACCTAAAACTTTTTTTCGGTATGCCCATATAGTATCTTCTCACTCAGCAACTTGTTATGTTTCGTGATTGAAACCTGAAATATATATATACTATGTTGTATAAGGGGTTGTGCCAAGTAGAGGTTAAATTGAAATTCAGGATTCGTTATTGTCGATGTGCGTTCAACTGCAAACATATTATTTGGGGCAAGTTGTTACAATTGTATTGGGCCTAGATGTTACAACTGTAATAATGCCCGGGCGGCTGCCGCAGATGGTTCAGTCAGTGAGTTGTGTGCTGACAATTACTGAAAAAACTGAATTTATTGAACCACAACGTGTGAACGCTTTGTTTCACATGTGAAGCCTAGCGTACTATAGTTTATAACCAATACTCTAAATGCGAGCAGCGTGAATGTGTTTAAAAATAACATTGCCAAATATATCCGAAGGATACATAGATGAAAAATCGCTGGACTCTCGATAAGCCAATGGCTTCCGTGTCCACTTGTCTGAGTAGTTTACCTTGGATGGCATTCTTGTTAAATCTTATGGCACAGCCCTACTTGAGCAATTAATGAATATTGCACGATTAATTGAAATGTGGATGTTCTTGCCTGTGTGCGTGAGTGCGTACGTGTGTGTGTGCCATTCAGTCAAGCAGAACTCGCATTACAGATGTAGGGCCATTCACTATTTCATACTCCATTCAATCATTTATATTACATTCACAATAGTTTGTTATGTAAGAATCCGGGGAATGTGTCGCCCTTGGTAACCAAACACGAAAAGCGTAGTCTACGAAGCTCCTACAACTACATTGTTATGTACACTGTATATAAGATGTATAAGTGTGTATAATCCAATTAATGTAGTAACAGTAAATGTACGTGTGACACTTGCTTTGCGATGTTCTTTGCTGTAACAACGTGCCCCGTATGATCGACGAGTCGACCGCGCCCGGGAAACTTCACATATCTACATAAATATTATATGGAATATCATTTGTGTGATACATTTAATTAACACGAATACTAAATTTCATGTATACGTTGACAGAAATAATACATATAACATACCTTTCACAAAAAGTTACTTTAACTGAACATTGTAACAACTAGCCCCGGTCCCCAGCAAAAAACTCTCTGCCTAGGACACTATCGACCACACCCAGGGTATGACTAACTGGCAACACGGCTACATATTGCGCAACGTGAGCACCGACGACAACATGTGCAGTCGTTGATGCCCACGTTTGTCCAAGCAGTAGGTGCCATGGTAGTTTTTGCGTGAATGCAACGATAGTAGCCTACATGCCCATTAAACTGCTGAAATGTCTCGATGCTTATCATACTTTATTATTTGCACGTAATTGATCGTTATGTCGTATGGTACCACGCGTGTCAATTTGGACGACAACTCTATTCTGGGCCTATCACACTGTACTTACATGAACTGTCACTTTAAAACATGGTCCTGCATTCGTATGAAGATCAAGTTTTGCTCTCTGACCGAGTCCACCCTTTAGCATCGAGTGTGCCTGGACCGCGTTCACCCGGCAGCACGTAGCGTATTTAGGGGTTTCTTTTTCGTTGAGCCGCTACATGGTAGCATTGTAAACTAATAACTGACTAAGCTTGGCCCCCTCCCATTGCCCCCTCCCCTCCCATTGGCCCCCCTCCCATTGGCCTCCCCGTTGCGATAGCCTATACA
Organism: Lamellibrachia satsuma; assembly: GCA_033239005.1. Classification (NCBI taxonomy): domain Eukaryota; kingdom Metazoa; phylum Annelida; class Polychaeta; order Sabellida; family Siboglinidae; genus Lamellibrachia; species Lamellibrachia satsuma. The sequence goes on from BSQZ01000027.1 coordinate 6,968,030, forward strand.
CCCCACTGAACATCAGGATCCATTAGAGTAGACCTACGCAAATCTGGTTCAAAGAACTCCTAACCCGTGGGACACGTACGTGCCCAGTTATCGCAATTAGGAGCGGAACGTGCGTTGTTTCTCGCACGTGATGTAGTCATTTGTTGCCAACAATATGTCGGTCTCTGTATTTCGTAACCTCAATCGTTCCTTCTGTTGTGTTTTACTCCATTTCAGCCTCGAAGGGTCAAACAAAATATACAGTGTTGTTCAGTTAATTCAGCTAGTGTCATATATCCGTTCTTTGAATACTTTGTAATTCGTTATACATGACATATAGATCTATATTGTACATTTATAATTATAGTTACACAGTATGTGGTTAATGTGCACTGAAGTACATATAACTTTATAAGGGTACCTGCTTTTATATTACAGCCACTTGATAGTGCGTTATCTCCGTACAGTTCAACGCAGTAACAAACCTGTGTTGATGTCCCACGTGTTAACTGCACGACAAACCCCGGGCAGTAGACACACTAGTTTGGACCCGTCGAATATCGAATGACCGGCGCATCTCGACCAGACCCCCGAACCTATGCTGCAAACATGGCCGACGTTCTTGTGCCGCGAGTCCTCTTTGAGGTCATACGACTGTTGATTGTCTTCGAGGTATGGTCGCACCTGTCACAGCTGCTGTTACCAAGGACACCTGACGTCGCGAGCCCAGGTGAAAAGCAGAGCTCGACGGCGACAAAATATCGCTCCTTGGTCGATCGGCATACACTCGACGTATTGGTGAGTGCGAGCTCGCTGAGATGGTCCACCTAGGGTAAAGTGTGGCAAGGCGCCCCTATGCGAGAAATTGCCACACGATAGGCTAATACAATGATATAGTAAATAGTATAAATGTATCCGTTGTGGGCGATGCATGAAAAAACATGTTCAAATAAGGAAATTATAATATTGCAAACGCCAAGAGGAGGCTTATTGTCCCACCATAGCAACATCTGCTAAAATGGCTACAATTTTATCAGAGATTAGGTACGTCGACGAATTCAACACACGGAATGTACCTAATATAATGAACTAGATAATTCATAACACATAAACGATATTTACCGAAATTATTCTTTCCCACATACGATTTACCCTTAACGGGGGCTCCTTGCCCCACCCTACCCTAATATCATAGCGTTGTAAAACGTCCTGCCACGAATCAGTTTAAAGTTGTCAACGAACATAACAACGAACATAATAACGGTCGTATGTATAATAAATATCGACCGAAGTGTGGTTAAGTCCCAATTATTTGCTTTTATTTGAGGCAGCCGAGTGAAAGTTGACGTTATTACCGCGAAATAAAAGTTACAAGAGACGAATAAAATGCTACCAAGAAGACCGTGAGAGATCGTGACACTCACAAATATTATTACTAGTCAACTAAATGAATACGAAAATGTAACTACTCAAAGAATAAAAGATCACCAGAAAAAAATAGTATGCAACCTGAATCGAATGTATATCATCATAAACGAATTGCAATATACCATAACATTATTATGTTGTATTACCACAAGATAATATATTTCTGCGGTGTTCTCGTGCCCTGTAGGTGCACGGCCTGTCTGCGTTCACACTCCGTCACATCGGCCACCTGGCCATGCTCATGTGGCACCTGTGCCCCACGTGCCGCGAGACCGGAAGTGTGAAGCTGTCGATTGCGCATGCGCTCGATACGTCTGTGTACATCTGTTCACTGTACATTTATGTGCCCATACCCGGGGCTGCGTTCGTGGCTGGAACTGTGGCGTTCGCTGTGGTGACATGGATCTCGACAGTGCTTAATCAACGCACGATATGAGGTGCAACGCCCTCTGTCGGATAACTAGTGTGTGCTTAAAATATGCAACCACCAGAGAGCAACTAGGGGGCCATCGTTCAGCATTGATGGTAAATAACTAACCAAAAGGATGGATTTCATGATGGCTTCCACATCCCGTGATCCAGCAATTGTGATAATAAATCGGATATAGAGATCTAATTATTTGTCTTAATGTTGAAGGTTATTAGGATGCTGCATGGCCATATAAGCAAGTCAAATCACAGGGGTTTTATTTGACAGATGAAACAACTAGTATGTTGACAAAGGACAACTTTTATCCGCGCGCCATCTGGTGATCAGGCTTAAGCCGGGGTTCCCAAAAAATTTATTTCAACTGCAAAACCTGCTTCTGCGGAAACGCCTGGCACTTGTCAAAGTGTGGCCATCTAGCGGAAATTAATTACGCTTGATCCAGACTAGAACATGCGCTCAAGCAAACAGAAGTACACAATGTAATGGCGTCAGTAAGCGACGTTCTTGCCAGGTGAAAAACTATTAATCCTGCTACCACAACCTTGGAAACCAGCTTGTCCTGATATTGATGGAGAATGTCCGGCTCCGTAACATTCTCCGTTATATCGAGGAACTGCCAACAGACATATGTCTATAGATTGGTATTGCGGCTTGGCTTGGAGTCAGCGGACCGGTTGTGTAGCCCCACATTCGTACCAGCTATAGGCACAGTGCAGTGATGAAAACGAGGACCAGTAATTTGTACTGGACTCGCCATCGAACGGAAAGACCACAGAGAATGGGACTCTTGTAGGGATAGACACGTAACAAACTGGGATTGTCGCCACCAATGCTCACAGTAGGCTGACTGTCCGAGATGTGTGAATCCAGTCACTGAAGTACAGTGCCTGGCTCTCGTTGGTCGTGCTATCGGGCATCGCAGATAAAGTGGGCACTTTCTCTTACCCGAATAGGATGGCTTACATTCAGCGTGACACCACTGACGCTGTATCTAGCTACCGATGGCTTCCAGGTAAGACAGTGAGTCAATGAAGCCGTGTGTATCTGCGTTTAAAAAGTTAAACGGGAGAAACGGGTAACACTTCTTAAGTCATGTCTCGAAGAATATGAACTTCATAAAACACCTAAGCTGAACAGCCGATCTCCCGTTCGTTTTTCGTTGTAATATACTTGGAAGCTGCCGTTTGTATGTTGCTTTCGTGTATGTAATCTATGAAAATAATAAACACCAAAGGCGCGGACGATGTCACTGTTTTGATATTCTGCTTGTTACTGGTTTCCAAAATAAACAACTACCACTCATGTCCAGTTGTTGTCAAGAAATCTTGATTCATTTTTGCAATGGCCCTTGAATATGACAAGTTTGTAGTTTCTTAATGAGCAGTTGATATTTTTTCTAATGAATGCTATAAGTTTGAATTGAAAACAATGGATTTCATGAATATTTTGACGACAACGATTCTCCAGGACGCCTTGCATCAAGTGGCGTATGGGGGGGGGGGGGCAGGAACTCTCTTTGGTTTAATTCGTTACCGTATTGTTCAGTTGTGCCGCTACACGGTAGCAAGGGTGACTAGACGTATTGTTTATCTGGCGATTAAACATACGCTCTTTCGGGTTGCCTCTGTTTTCGGCACGAAGCTTAGTTTATTATATCCACTTATCACGGGAACAGTGGGAGGGTCTAGAACAGTGGGGGGTTCTGGGATGTCTACGAGACTGCCCACTGTCTGGCCTTCGCGTTACACACAATGGATGGTACACCATTTTTTATATTTTAGAATATTCTTATTGTAAAAATTTTGATACTAGATGCAAGAAATACGATTACTTCCCATAATTAATGTTTGGGTGCATTTCCCAATGATCAGTTTAAACAAAACACAGGGATGAATAAGTTACGACACAAAAACAGATGAAAAGTGTCTAAAGGAAATTTACTGCAGATTCTCTTGTTAGGGGTAATTTTTTCGTTCTGAGACAATAATCAGCTAACCTAAATGCAGTTACTAATAGTTGTTCCACTTGTTGAGAAGCATGCTTCTGTTTGTATTACCTATTCCTTTGGCATAGGCTCGTGTTTAACATGGAGTCTGAAGACAATGGCCTTTCGAGACAAACACTGACACGGCAATAGTGCTGATGATGACTTTAACATAAGAACAACATAGTTATGAGGACATTTATTTTCAGGATTGTCAATCCAGTCATCTCCGTCGGTTCACGAGAACAAGAGCAGACACACAATATCATGATATGGCAGCAATTTAATGTGTACATTTCTCTTAGTTCATGTGTTGCGCGGATGTGAACTCCGTGGTGTTGTGAACGATGTACGACGCCCGCTGGGGGCCAGTGATTGTCCGTCCACCTACGTCACTGCCAACACACACACAGGGAGAGGTGAATATCCTGAGAAGAAACTGATCTACAATCACAGACTAAACAAGGCATGATAAAACTGGAACCAGACACGCTATATATACACACATATATATATCAACCGATTTCCGCTGCACACAACTGTGATGAACTGGATGACGTAACGGTGAATACTGTGTACAACGTCTTTAACATACTACTGTTTTTTTTTCGTTTCAATACGCGATTTTTATTTTTAACGAAAACGCCCGCTGCCCTGCGTACGCAAACGTCTGCAGGTGACCATGGTCACGTGGCGACTTCGTGCACCAGGTGACCATGGTCACGTGGCGACTTCGTGCACCAGGTGACCTTGTGCAAATATATATAATATATGCAAAATACTTTGGGAGATCACAACGTGAGAACGATGGAAGACAACCTCGACAGAGTGGCTGCATCCATTCGGGAAAATGGCAAACACAAGCTACATTCTATAGAACCACAAACACACGTGTGGTCCCATGTTACATGCCACAGACGAATCCAATCGTAGCCGAATCACCACCATCACCTGCATTAACAGAGTTGCGGGCGTGTCAAACAACAATTCAACATCGTAATAACGGCAGTTTAAGTGCACCTCTACGCATGCATTGCGCATGCAAAATCACAGTAGTAAATATACGAAGAATAGATTTATATCCACACTTGCATGCACGCATACACATATACAGGCGACGACAAAGACGCGTGATTTTCAAGACGTATATAAATAAAACCACTGTCTTGAACAAAAGCGACCGGAGCACCTTGTCTAGACGAGGCAGTGTTGACATTGACCCCGCAACAACGAACATCATCTGTCATCAAATAATGGACTACACGAGGTTATCTAAGAAATTAGCTGCCGATGTCTTCTGCTGCTAAACTTTACAGATGCTGCAACGTTTTGGTCGCAACTGTGGAAAGGTGCAGAAATGCCTGACATCTGAGAGCACTGTCTGTGCATCATCTGTGTTGTAATGAGCACCGGTCGAGGTGTCATATCTGACACAATCTGCTGAAGAGTGTTAGTTGTTGTCCAACAGCCTAGAACATATTACAGCTAACTCGTCAGTGAGCACACGGATCATTTAAATATAATTAAATGTCCAATACGATTTCTCTACAAGCATTATATGACATTGTATACACGCATATTTATATATTTACAAATTTATGTATCGGCAGCGATCTTGTGGACATTTATCACAATATATACCTGCCAAAGATGCAATTCTTCAGTCGAGTTTAGAGCAGAAGACATTTACAAGTACCAGTTTATTGGACTTAGCAATTGAAACCTTAGCAGTCAGAGGCAGATAGTGCATTAGTTGGTAATGCAGCAGACATGGCACTCAACAGTCGAAATGCTGAAACACACCACTGGCGACCCTCCAGACGACCAGCCATACCAACACACCTACCTAGACCATCAATTCTGCTTCTTGCATGTTTGCTATTTCATTACATAGTGACTTCCGCTTAATAGAATCATTGATAACATAATCAGCCATACAGCAGAATCAAATATATTAGCTGGGACGGAACCATTCCCTATTCCCGCTGTATTATGCTGCTTAAGTGAATCAGCTGCTTTATAGCACCAAATTGTTCTGGGCTAAAGTGATTCTGTAACACACAGCAATTTAAAACCTGTACTGGCAACTGAGAGTATTTCTCAGTCACCAGGGAAAATGTCACAACTTTGTTTTAAGTCATCCACATAGTAATGGTGCGTCTTACTAAAGCCACTGTCGACAATAACATCAGCCATTGACAATCAAAGAGCGATTACAAAAGACAGATGTACAGTTGTATATATGATATTTGCCGACTCCACGTGGTCCAACTATTACACATACTTCTAGGAGTAAAAGGAATCCTGCTGTTGCTGCACAGAATTGTAACTGCATAGTTTGCATCACCATCACCAAAACGCCTGATCACGACCCATGTATAATTTGTTTAATTATTGCACCAGGGCACCATTTCAAAACCTCCAGACCACCTTCTTCGACTTCAATCTTGAGCTATTCTAACCAGGTATTTTTAACCAACAGAAACAACACCTGTAAAATGTTATTATGTCTTACTTTGTAAGTTGCCTGACAACTGTACACTACATTAAAATATTTTACCCATCCATCCATATAATATTGATCTGTGTCGACTAATGGATGCCAAAACACCAACAAGAAAGTTCTCCATAAGTTTAATATCAAACTCCCTGTCGCCCCCACCCACCGTGTCAGGTCCCAAATGCATATCAGTGACAAAGTCGATAACAAAATGCACGAGGCTAAACAAATTGCCACAGACAATGACGCTGCAGCAACGTTGCACCAAGTGGCAACAGCAACAAAATAACAATAACAACAAAAATGGCTGAACAGTCACGTCCCATACTGGCCAATTAGGTCACATCACTAATCGACGCCATTAATTTTCGCATCTCCGTTGACGACAGGAATGTCCTCTGGGTTTTTCACAATGCGGCTTCGTTTTCGAGACTCCCGCTGCGGCAGCCCCTCCTGGTGGCTGTGAACGGAATCATGAACAACCTTTCCACCCTGCACGGAGACTGTGGCTCTTGTCGGGCCCCCAACACTGCATTTGTTATTGTTCTCAACGTCGCGGACGGCCAATGGAATGATACCGTTGTCACCACTGCCTAGCGACACCGGCGACTGAACGTTGGGTCGTCGTGACTCTGTAGTTCCGATGCTTCCCATTGATGTATCAACCAGAGCGGGCCGAGCTGGCTTCTCCTCTGATGGCAACATATCTATCCCCAGATGTGACACTGCCGCGTGGTGATGGTTGCCGTTGACTGTGGGCTTTGAGCCTCCATTCTCCTTACCTCGGTGACCTGGCCCCCTCTCGATACCAGCAGCATCACCAATGTTGGTCTCATGGTGTTGTGGCATCAGGCCACCATTCATCTTTGCAAAGTGATTAGAAGATGCCGGCTGCTGTTGCTGCTGCCTTGGTCTGGGTGGATTAGCAGCCGAATCCTGCCACTGTCCGCCACGTCGCTCATCCGCCGGCTTCCCCTGCTGCTGCCTTCGCTGTTCCCTCTCCCCTTCTCGTTTCTTCTGTCGGCGCTTCGATTTTCTACTCTGGTTCCGCTCACCATCTCCCTCTAATGCACCGCTGGGGGGCTCCATCACCTCTGGGGCACCGTATCGGTCACCCCCTCTCCCATTCCCACTCTCTCCTCTGCGTCCTCCCCGCCAATTTCCCTGAGCATATCCCCCACCACGGCCTACATAGGGTCCCGGTCTTCCTCTGCGACGGAACGTGGAGTCCTGCAAAACGACACCAACCACAGAGTGATAAACATGTCAATGATCATCACTAAAACAGTAACTTCTGAAATACTTCACCATCAAGAATAACCATATACCTTGTGCAAAAATGGTTTTATATTTCAGTAGAAACATTTCAAAATCTTTGAACAGTAACTGTTTCAGTTAGGAATGCATCATTATTTTCATTACTTGACAAATACACAAACATTTGCATTGCAGAACTTGACAAATACACAAAACATTTGCATTGCAGAACATTTTATTATAAAGAAACTACCACTGACAAGTCAAGAGAAAAGGGTAGCAGTGGAAAAAAATTTACTGGCTATTCCAGTCACATCCCAATAATAAAAAGTTGTTAAAATATCACATTTGATTCTGTCGTGACCAGACAACTTACGTGAGCAGCGCTACTACTGGACTGGGTCTGCAGCTCTGTGATCTCGTACTTTGTGACAGACTCTGACTGACTGATCACCTTACCAGTCTGGGGATGAGTTTGTTCTGAAAGAAGAGAGTATAGATAGGCACGCTGGTACATCTTGCAGAGCTCAAACAAACATTGGATGTATTGTACATCTGCAACTGGACTACAGTTTTTATTATTATTACAGTTTTATTTTTATTTGAAATAATATGCACAGTCGGTTCAATGAAAAAGTGTATGCTTTTGTTAAAGTCACCAAAAGAATTGACTACGTTCATTACATTGGATAACTGGCGAAAGTGTTATAGTATAATATAACAGGTTACACATAGCAACTTTTGCCTTTTCTTCGGATGAATTTCAGCTTGACCGAAATAAATCTATTTTAATTGTTTGTCCGATGATTTCATCAAATTGGCACCGATGAGCCAGCAAGTCATAGTTGATACTAGCTAGGTACGATTTCTGCGAAATGCGACAAGCAAAAAAGTAAAATTGAGGGGCAGTTTCAAAGAAATTACGCTTGACAGATCTACTTACCTGAGCTTGGTTGCTGTGTGTTCGTGTTGTGTGTGGCCGTATGTTCAGTCAACATGGCGGGCAAGGAGCGGGACTGCGAGAGAGGCACACTGGGTCTTGGAGCGGGAGGGATGGAGACACTAGGCACAGTATCAACAGGAGGGGAAGGTCGCCGCTGGTTGTAAGAGATCTTCGCAGGAACAACTGTATACAAAATATAGCCACTGTTCAGAATAATATAATAAGAGTTCAAGTTCTTAGTTCCTAGTTTGTGTTCAACCCAAATGTTTCCCTAATTAAATACGTCACCTGTAGTGTCACTCTTACATGTCCTTTCAGTGTAATATTTTTTATTGATTACTGAAAAATTATTTAGTAATATTTAAAGCATCTGTTTTAGGTACTATATGTAATAAAGTTGATGTAAACTGGTATGTACTTTGTTGCATTCAGTCATCTCAAACACTTGTATTTGCATCATTTCAGACACTTTCATTTCCATTTGAGTCATCTCAAACACTTGCATTTGCATTTGAATCATCTCAAACATTTGTATTTGCAATTGAATCATTTCAGACACTTGAATTTTCATAATTTCAAGCACATTCCATTATAACTTTATACTTTAACTTTTAATTACATTCCATCATATTAAAGGTTTCACTGAAACAGCTTTCCCGGCTATTGTACACAGCTGAGAGATGCTATAATTATAAAGGCAAACATGGCCAATGAAGCATTCCTAACTTTTAACTATTGCATCATTTAAATTTTGCGACATGTTCTGTGATGAATGTGCACAATGGAGTTGAATGGACATGGTAAAAGAAATGTGCACAATGGAGTTGAATGGACATGGTAAAAGAAATGTGCACAATGGAGTTGAATGGACATGGTAAAAGAAATGTGCACAATGGAGTTGAATGGACATGGTAAAAGAAATGTGCACAATGGAGTTGAATGGACATGGTAAAAGAAATGTGCACAGTGGAGTTGAATGGACATGGTAAAAGAAATGTGCACAGTGGAGTTGAATGGACATGGTAAAAGAAATGTGCACAGTGGAGTTGAATGGACATGGTAAAAGAAATGCTCAGTATGGTTCTCTTTCTAACAAAAAACATTTCATAAAAAGCAAAATAAAAAGTTCACTCACCTGTTCCAAAGTTCTGTATTTCCTGTAAAGCAAGACAAATGTGTGTTTAAATAATTGTCACACCACTGAAATCTAGAGTGGGATTGTAACAGTTCTAACACACATTAACAAAAGCAACAAGAATCCAATGATTTTCCTTTTCAAATTGTAGTATTTTCCTTTTCGTCAAATTACAAATTCTGTTTCAATTCCATATCAAATGTGTTGGTGCTTTTGGCAGATTTGATTAAGCGTGGTATCACTGAAAAGCTAAGTGACTGGCCTATGTACCAAAAAATTACATCAATGAACCGATTTAATTCAGTGAATGAGAATCACATTATTAAATAGAGCGATATCAACCCAAATTGCTGAAGTTGGTAAAAGTTTTTGTTCAGCAAATTACTGGCGCTATTTGTGCTGTTGACAGCTGCCAGATTGGCTCTTTACAGATTGTAGCTGAAATACTATATAATATTCCAGATTAATAAAAAATTTAGAGTTTTTCATTTACTTGGTTATGTTACAAGATTTTTAAAACATTTTTGTAAATGTGAAAAAATAGACACAAAATGCCAAATTATATCATTTTGAGAAAATCCCCAAAGAAATAAATGACATACATACAAGTGTGAGTGATAACTTTGAGGAAAATTTTGGTTAACCTAAACGAATTATGTCTGCTACACCATGATGAACAAGTTAAGCAAAAGTTGAATGACAGCCTGTGTATTTTTGACACAAACCAGTGTATTTTTGACACAAACCCTTCACCAATCGTACTTTTAATTCATGAAATGTTGCCTACATGTAAGACGCGTTTATATGCCAAATTGCAGTGTTGTAGTCTTTCTAAAATAATAAATTAAGCTTCATTTCCTGGTTGTTAACGATAACAGAAATGTCAATAGATATGCACATCATGCTTGAAATGTGACGTTTTCACTGGCATATTGTTGACAAAACATAAGGATAAGGATAACTTTCTAATACTGACATGTCCCCTTAATTTGCTGCCACAATGGCCCTTTAATCTGAATTTGTAACATGCTGTGGGCTATGATATCAGGTTACGCCATGTGGCAGGGCGTGTTTATGATTATTTTGATTGGCCCGTTGTCTGCGGGGTCACCAGGTCACATCTACTGGCTATTTCTGTTATTAAGGCACAACAAACTATGTTAGCTCTGATATTTGTTGGTTTAAGGACATTATTTAGTTAGGAAGATATAGTACTGATGTGTATTGGAATCACAGTAACCAGACAATATGTTCCATGTTCACCGTGAACTAATAAAGCTGGTTCGAAGTACACGTGGTCGTTAATATGGAAACATTGTCAGCATTTCTAAGAAGTCAGGCGGATTTCCAAAAGGACTGTTTTTTAAAGGATGGATTGGTGAAATACGATGTTAGTGCCGGGTGATAATTTGTGGTGTTAAATATTTCAGTTAAACATTTCCTACCATGTTATGAGGAAAAAAATTATAAAATCAACTGACATGTCAGCCGTCCCAGATACCTTACATCGTAAATTCATTGCAGATCATTGGCCCTACTGATGGGCATGACCGCAGAATGCTGCTTCAAAATAACAATCCAGCATTGTAAAATTTCTAGTTGTTCAACCTTTATCACATTTCAGGCAGTGATTTCTACAGTTGTACAAATGATCCATAATCACATGCTGACATTCTGCTAAAAATGGCTGTATTGTAACCACGTTGCACAGAAGTCTCTCACCTTTGTGATATGGTCGATATCTCCCACAAATCTTGTCGTGCTGCCCAGTTCCTCGTCTATCTTACGATCACCAACAAATATCTAAAGCGTAAAGAATAATATTATATGAATCTACTGAATTATCAGTTGTCACACAGCTAGTAGCTGTTGCCCTTATATTCTGCCTGGGGTTCCTATCTATGGCTGCTGTCCCAAATTCTAACTGCTACTCCTAAGCTCTAAGGTGCTGCTTCTAAACTCTAGCCACCATCCCTAAACTCTAGCTGCTGTCCTTAAACTCTAGTTGCTGCCCCTAAACTCTAGCTGCTGTCCTTAAACTGTAGTTGCTGCCCCTAAACTTTAGCTTGATGTACATAAACTCTAGCTGCTGTCCATAAACTCTAGTTGCTGTCTGTAAACTCTAGCTGCTGTCCATAAACTCTACCTTCTGCTAAACTCTAGCTGGATGCCACCTCAAAATGTGGCCACTTCTCCTAAACCCCCACTTCCCCAATAATCTTAAATGGCTACGATTGTACCACACTCTGTCTACTTAAAGCTTAGTTATCACCCCAACTCTACCTTGATGTCGGCTCTCAGCTCAGCGAGTTCCTGGTCACTCATTGCCTGGGCACGGATGGTGCTCTGTCGCAGCTCAGTGGCTCGCTTCTGTCGCATGTCCAGTGTGTCATCTGTTCACACATGAAAGGGAAGGTATGTAAAACATGAACAATGCTAATATACATCTACTGCCCATGCACACTACATGAACAATGCTAATATACATTTACTGCCCATGCACACTACATGAACAATGCTAACATACACCTACTGCCCATGTACACTACATGAACTATGCCAATATATATCTAGTGCCCATGCACACTACATGATAAACAATGCCAATATGTATCTATTGCCCATGCACACTACATGAATGCTAGCGTGAGCTTGTGAAAATGTCACAGATGGAAATGCACTTTCAAAACCATGCAGATTAACATATTATGAATATATTAACTTTTGATAAAATCATCAAAAGAATTGATTTTGATCGGGTGACTTGTGAAAGTGTAAACAGCACTGAGATTCATTTACTAGTTTTTCTGATGATTTCATCTAAACTAAATAACACATGTGCACAAACAAGCTAGCACGTCATATTTGATAACAGATAGGTGTGATGTTTTGGCAAAATGGTGAATCTAAAATGAGATGCAAAAAAATCAAACTGTAGAGGCAACTTTAATATAATACACGCCTTTTTGTCATCATAGCTATAGGAGCTAGCATGTGTTGGTGAATATCATTTCACTGTTTGTGTCCTCTAGGCAGATCAAAACAAAGCACCACTTAAAGAAAGATGAAAGTGAACTCACAAACAGACGTGTATTTGAGAATCTTCCTGTACAGAGCATGAAAGTCAATACAGGGTACTTACATGCCTGAGTCTTGACATTCGCCAGCTCAGAGATCACAATCTCCTCTCGTTCATTCACCCTGCATGACAATACATTCAATAGCATGAACAGCTAACTCACTAAGTGTACAGGTGACATTGACTTAAGGTGAGACACAGTAGAGCAACAGGATGTTTTTTTAATTTCCATAGTTAGTGCATTTTTTTCTGCTATAACTATAGAGGTACTGAGTAAAAATATTTTGAACTTTTCTGCTAGTCCCCAAATATTGACAAAATGAAAATTTTTTTATTGAACAAAGATTCTTGCAGAACTATCTTCAGCATACACTTTATTACAGCTGGCAGAAAACATAAAAATAACTTCTAGATTTATTTGTAACTTCAGAAAAAGATACATATTTTTTGGCAACAAATACTTATGTAACTTTTAAACTTTTGTATTTTGATGTGTTCCGCTAGTTGTGTAGAGTGAATATCACACTCAAAACCTTGTGGCTAGCATAATTACTTCCAGAGACATCCTTCTTCCAAGTTGTAGGCAATGTGTGCACATGGAAAACAACCACTGTAGGTGGCTCTCAAACTAGCAGCATATTCTTTAAGCCTTAGTGAGAGTCTCCTGGCAATTTTTTTATGTTCAAGAAAAAATTGTATGTATTTATTTCTGTCGAATAAAGAAATTCCAGTTCCAGTTCCATCCTTCTTCCGAATGTGAAAAACATGATTTTAAGAAAATCATGTAAAAATGTTAAACTGGCATTTATATTACATTACAGAGATATGCTTTACAAATGAATAAAAGTGATTTAGAGGTATGTAATAGTCATAAAAGTGAACTTTAGGGACAGTAAACATACAAACTATCAGAATATAGTAGAAAGACATTTTGAGTAAAATAAAATACCATTTCACCTGCCGTGTCTCCGTAAGGTGATGTAGTCTTGGACATATTAGTGCTCAGGAAGCTTGGTTAAAAGGGTGGCTTCACAAAGTATCGGGGGAATTTATAAATATATGGCTTCTATTGGTTGACTGAACAACTGTTTTACAGGGCATTGCAAGATTGAATTAATTAGTATTTATAACTTGGTTGTTTAAAAAACCTTTATACACAATGTGTTACAATCGTGGTCTTTCATCACTTTATATTCTAAAAAATTTGACAATGAATTACAATAAGAAAGTGTTATGACACATATAGACTGCATCTAAAGACCAACCAATAGAGTTTTCAGCTGATTATCAAACACTTTGCGTTTTGGCCCAAAAATAAAAGTCAATGTATTGGTCTAATTTCTTTTTATGATGAACTATGATAGCACGGGTCCAACAATTTTTTTTTATTCGTGTTTACTTTTTGTGTCGTGTTTGATCATAATGTTGGACTATCAGTCAATGTTACGGACACTACGGAAGGGTTGTGAAGAGACCTTTTCCATAAACAAAACCATCACACATGGATGAAAACTTGTTTTAATACAAATTATTACAATAATTACTTGTCTATGAAGATAATGTTATTTAAAATACAATACCAGTATGATATTTTATGTTTTGGGGTCATTCCATATGAAATCAGCCAAAAGAGACCAAAATGTTCTTGACTCCTCTGATTTTAATAAAATTTGGTACACGTTACATTGTTACGGACACTACAGGATTTTCCAGATACTTTTTCCGGCTGACCTAACAATTCTGAACAAAGTGTTAGGGGCAACGATAATCATTTAATGTAGTTATATTGGTGGGTCAGTATGTTGGCCTGGTTAGCATTCTTTTGCAAACTCCTTAATCTGAAATTAGACTGAGGAAGCACTGAATTGGGAATATGTATCTAAACCCAACAAAAAGGTATAACGTAGACATGTCTTAGTAGTTCGAACATAGCTTAATATTTTTTTGTGTAATTAGCCTGAATTAGCCTTGAAAATAGTGTAAATTTGGGTACTCTATGGCACCCACTGAATTTATATATGTAAAGATGAAATAATGTTTTCATGAACATTGCAAAATAACATATTTGTTGAAAAGGTTTTGCAAAAAAATTATATCTGTAACTTGTGCATAACATAACATAACATAACATAACATAACATAACATAACATAACACTACAACAGAAAAAATGACATGCTGATCTTGACTCGGCTGTTTGCCTTTGAAGGCAACATATATAACGGTTTTCATGAGATGCTTTATTGCTCTGTCAAATTCCGTCTTTCTACAATGAAACCATTAAAAGCACAGTCTCTGCAGCATTCAACATTAACTATTTCTATCTGAAAAAGATTAGTTAAATGGAGACCCACCGTTGCCGTATCTGTTCAAAGAAATCTGTTATGGTCCGTGATGACTTCTCCAGCTCGGTCTCAATGACATGCTTGAGCCGCTGCAGTGAGACTGTCTGACGCTGAAGGTCCTTCAGGGACTTTTCCAGGCCTGTCAGGAGGCAACACATTATGTCTGACTTCAGATCACACAAATCATATCAGCATGACAAGTAACTTTTGTTTTAAACTTACAAAGTAATGACAAAAACCTTAACTTCAAGACAAAGCCATCAAAAAGAAAAAAAATTGACGTAATTATTTCCAAAGACTCTTAAGGTACAAAGTCACACAAATGTGTGGTACATAAAATAGTGAGGTTTGGGGAAATCCAACACACTTGCTAGTTTGGGGGAATTTTCCACATCGCTGTAAAAAGTCACAATCCAACTCTCATTTTGTAGGATTTTTTGCGGCTTGGCTTAAAGGTTAAAAAAAAACATGTAGCAGGGGTGGGCAGTCTCGGAGGTGATGATGGTGGGGGAGGCATCACGTTACCCACTGACAGGCTAAGCAGTGCATCACATAACCCACTGACAAGCTAAGCAGTGCATCACATAACCCACTGACAGGCTAAGCAGTGCATCACATAACCCACTGACAGGCTAAGCAGTGCATCACATAACCCACTGACAAGCTAAGCAGTGCATCACATAACCCACTGACAGGCTAAGCAGTGCATCACATAATCCACTGACAGGCTAAGCAGTGCATCACATAACCCACTGACAAGCTAAGCAGTGCATCACATAACCCACTGACAGGCTAAGCAGTGCATCACATCACCCACTGACAGGCTAAGCAGTGCATCACATCACCCACTGACAGGCGAAGCAGTGCATCACATAACCCACTGACAGGCTAAGCAGTGCATCACATAACCCACTGACAAGCTAAGCAGTGCATCACATAACCCACTGACAGGCTAGGCAGTTTTTCACATAACCCACTGAAAGGCCTTAATTTCGAACACTGGGCTAAGTTTTTGTCACGTAGCAAGCAACATGTGCAACAGTGTGTGGTGTATTTTGTACCGGCGTGTGGCCTGCGAGGCTTCTCCAATCCAGAGGCAGTCGATGAAGCAATACTGATGTTGGATGTGGTACTGCGCTCACTGATTGTCCGGTCTCGGCCATTACTGCCGCGTCCACCTACAAGCAGAAAGACACAGGTCAGTAATCATGGGTATAAGGATCTAACAGGTCTTTCCTTTGCCAGGCATAGGCGGCAGTTCCAAACAATAACATGGATACAATTTGAGGAACGTACGATTAAAATAACATAACGCATTTAAGGTAGCTGGGGTGGCTATTATACGCTTGTCTTGAATTGAGTAGTTTCAATAGAAGTTTTTAAGATAAATTTAACGATTTCTTGACTGTAACTGAAATACTGTGTAATATTCCAGATTAATAAAATTTTGGAGTTTTTCATTTATTTGGTTATGCTACTAGATTTTTTTAAATTGTGAAAAAATAGCCACAAAATAATATCGTTTTGGGAAAATCCCCAAAGAAACAAATGACATACAGTCGAGCCTCATTATAACACGGTGGTTGGGGTCCACTGTAAGCGAGGCGCGTTAGGTGTTCCCATATCTGCCACCAGGGAGATACTAAACAACAGGGATCGCCCGTCCATGAACGCTGTCGAAGCCCTGTGTGCTTGCAGCACTGTCTTATACGCCAATATGCAGTTTATGGAACTTATTAAACGAGTATACTAGCATCAACATGTATTATTTTTAAACGTCACAACCTGTTGATTCTTGAACTGAATAAAACATGTACGTATATCGTTATGGAATAAATCTACTACCAATATATGCCTACGAATCAAAAATAATAACCTGGATCCGAGTAGCCGAAAACGTGTATCATTTGACAAATGTAGTATGTAAGCTGATAAAACACAGAAAATGACAATAAGTAGAATTAATAATTGTTTCACTTCGTCTTTCAACCGATCTCGATCGAAGCATAAAATTATTACGCAGTACTTAACATCGATTCGTTGTTTCATATGCGGATGACGAATTCGTATTTTCGTGTACCGGTAAAGCTTTGGGTTAGGCTTAGGAATTTGGCATGTTGGTTTCACGTCGTGAAAACGATTAAATTTATGATGTAATGGAACCATGTAATTTCACCGAAGTATTAGGTTGGTAATGCATACTAGATGCATTTAAAACTGTTTATCTGATTCTTACGCGAGGCGTATTTGTGAATGTCGATTGCAATTTACAAACCGTCGAAGCAAAGCCAGGGCAGAGACAGTGATTGACTTCGGTGGCAGCGCAAAACAAACAACACGTTGATACTAGTTCATCGACATTGTTCGCCTAATGTTTCTTGAGAATTGTCAAAGCAATTCGAAGTAGGTTTAAGCAGGCCCATTTGGCATTTTCCCCTGGTGGCAGAAAATCGGGGTCCACGACCGATTGCGTTATATCCGAATCCGCGTAATAACGGGGCGCGTAATAACGAGGCGCGACTGTACATATAAATATGAGTGTCACTGATAACTTTAAGGCAGATTTTGGTTAACATAAACGAATTACACCTGCTACACCACCGCGAATGAATTAAGCAAAAGTTGAATGACAGCCTAAAGTGGCAGTGTATATTTTTAACACAAACCCTTCATAAATTGTAATTCCAAACCATGTAAAGTTACCTACATGTAAGACACGTTCATACTTCATATGCCACATTGCAGCGTCGTAAGTGTTGTAGATAAAAAAAATTAATTAGGTAACATTTAATGATTGTTAGTGATAACAGAAATGTTGATAGCTTCGCGTATCATGCTTGAAATGTGACGATTTTTATTGGCATTTTACGTATTGTTGACAAAACATAATGGCCATTTGTAATATTGACATGTTAAATGGGCCTTGAATCTGTACTTGTAACGTGTTGTCGTCTACGAAATCAGGTTATGCTAGCCATGTGACAAACATGCGGCAGGGCATTTACGATCATTTTGATTGGCCCATTCTCTGGCGCAGTCACCAGGTCGGGGTAACAGGCTGTTTCTGCTATAGCCAATACATACGTTCAAAGGCACAATAAACTACATTAGCACTGATATTTGCTGGTCTAAGGACATGATTTAGTTAGGTTGATATACTACTGATGTGTACTAGAATCACAGCAGCCAGACGATATGTTCCGCTTTCACAGCAAACGAATATAGCTGTTTCGAACATCATAGCACTCGTGGTCATTACTATGGAAACATCGTCAGCGTTTCTAAGAAATCAGGGGTTTTCCAAAAGGAATTTTTTAAAGGACGGATTGGTTAAATATGATGTTGGTGCTGGATGATTATTTGTGGTGTTTTCCAGGTTATGAAGAAAAAAATCAACTGACACACTAGCCGCCCCAGCTACCTTAATGTTTTAGTGATGTTCGCAGATTTGCATACTGAATCTTCTGAAAATCAGTCATGTGAATATTTTATTCTTTTGTCAAATTCTGTCATTTTCTCTTCAGAAAATCAACATACAACATGCACCCCATCAAATGACGTTCAAAACAATTATATATCGTGTCTTCATATTCCTAGTCAAAGATAATTTTTAGGGAGCAAGAAATGAACCCAGATGCACCATCCACTGACTTACTGTTATGGGCATCAGCTGCCTTTGGTTTCTGATGCTGCGATGGCTGCTGCTTTTGCTGCTGCTGCTGAGGGTGCAATGACTGCTCCCTCTGGTTGGTGGGTGTCGCATTACTCGCCCCCACCGAAGTAGATGTAATCGTCGCTGTTGGCAGTTTAGTTGTGGGTTGTTGCGACACACCCTGAGTCGACGCGGCACTTCCACTGTGCCCCGTGGTGGAAGGAACTGATGACACTGATGATGACACTGACGATAACCCTTGAAACGTGGCTGTGTCACTGCTCGCTGCAGATGACACAGAATTCTTCTGAGACACACTGGGACGGCCTGGAACGAAACGGGTAAATACTACAATCTCCAGATCATATCACAAGTAATGCACATATGTGGCCATCCATCTATATGATTCCTTCCTTAAATAATTAAAAACCGACGCCACTGTACACAAAACAGTGCCTGTTGATAATTAAACAATTTGAAAAACTTTGACTAAACAAAGCCAGTGACAGTTACATTCAAACATACTAACTGAGGAGTCTAGTACTACAGCCTCTGGCTTCAATAACGATATTAACATGAGAACTGAACATGGTACAATTAAAACCGCAGTACAAACAACATGTGGTTCAGCTTAGACATGAACGCAGCGGTCAAATCTTCCAAGAGATTACATCTCAAATCACAACGATAAAACTTGCACAGACTGATGAGTGCGTGTACGAAAATGTGGAGGACAGTTTCAATCTTGACTTGATAGCTTCAATCTTGGACAGTTCCACCACTGCGAGTGACATCTTTGATACGTACCACTGACCAGGGGATTGTTCCTGTTCCTTCCGACACAGTTGGCAATGACGTCTGTGCTGGACGGACCATCGAGCTTCGCAGATGCTGCACCTGATTGCGTGGTCACGGTTGACTGCATCATAGTCGCATTTGAGAGAACTTGGGATTCAGGATGCTGTTGCGATTTACTGTCAGGGGGCACTGCTGACAAGTTCTGATTAACAGCGCCCCCATTGGCAGATGAGGTGGAGGAGCCTCGTTTGCCCTTGCTCTTCTTCTTCTTGTTGCTCAGCTGTTAGCAGAAGATATACCCTCCATTGGCAATAAGATATACCCTCCATTAGCAATAAGATATACCCTCCATTAGCAATAAGACATACCCTCCATTAGCAATAAGATATACCCTCCATTAACATTAAGACAGCAAAACGTTTATTCTGCACAATCTGAAAGTTCAAGTAAATTAGCAGTGTTATTCTTCATATTTAAATTTTATTGCTGCTGTGTAAATAAATGGGAATTTTTCAGAGCAATAAATAATACCACCTTAAAATTTTATATTTGTTTGCGTCAGTACAAATACTGCCAGAAGTTTCACAGACCAGTAGTATTGCAAGATTAGAAGAACAAATCTGACAATCTTAGATCTTTATTAGAATAATTTTTATAAATAATGTCTTTATGAGCAGACAGAAATAAATCCTGCTTTCCGTTCAAGGAAGAAGATACGTCAGACTGGCAAAGTGTCACCGTAAAACAATTAACAACTCAAACGGCGGCTCAAACGCCACACAGAACACTCTAGACAGCATCTTGCAAATATCAGTTGTCTCCTGTAAAAAATTTAGTAAATTTGGCATATCAACTAAACAGCATTCTGGAGGGCCTTCATTTTCTGCTACCACATAACCAATTCTAAAAAAAAAATGTCAGCAAGACTCATAGAAACATTGTGACAACAGTGATAATTGTTAAATTTGGGTGACAATTGTTAAATTTGGTACCATTTTACTTCTTCACAGTTGCCATCAAAAACATGCATCCTGACAGTGACTCCCTCAGTGCCAGCCTAGAAGGTCAGCATGGTGTGACATTCAACAGACAGCTGTCCAGTACAAGCCGTCACCAAAACATCTCATAACCACAACAATCAACTGGACTATCCTGTTAATAGAATCTGCCAAGTGTTGATAACTGCCTACAACAGTGAATCAACCAACACTGGATTTAACACTTTTGACGGCATTATTTGTTAATATCAGGAATCCATGCCTGGTCAATCACTCATAGGATGGGGGAAAAGGTGTGGATGGATGCCACCCTCGATTTTGAAAGTAATTTTCAAGGTCACAAATGTCAAAATAGGTATTTTGGGATTTTGCATGCATTTAGACCACATTCAGTAGATCTATCAAACTATCTGTATTATCTTGTATTATCTTGCAGCTGTACCCAGCTTCTTTATTACCATGTAAACTTTCATATTACACATAAATAATGTAAATACAATAAATAATGTAACACAAAAGTATGTTTTTCATGAAACATAGTTGCTTAATTTGAAATATTGTTCAACACTTTGTCCATTACTCTGATGTGACAATATACATTAATTGTGCATCTGTATGATGTGTCTAGTCAACTCGATACAGTAGAAATTTAAACATATTGTCATACATCTGTATAATAGTATATTGGCCAGCTGGGTTGCAGCAGTCAGGCTTCTCAAGCAAAGTTCACCAGTATCTCGACAATCAATAGACACATCTTACAAGATGCTGATCTTTGAACAAAACCACTGTCGCCAGCTGCAGAACATATGGCGGGTCATCAACTCGACAATATCCCATTCACCGACTCAACTGCAGTATTATTGGCTATTGATGGAGTGCTCTGTGATCCCGACAACATTTCTTACATTTAGCTACGATAAATTTGTAATATTTGTTACAATGATTTTGCATGTTATATTTTGGAACAAAAACACCAATTTTAGTTTATAAAAAATGTGCTGTTCTTATCCCTCACCATTTGTCACAAAATGGTGCAAACAGTTGTAGCAAAGAAATAGCAGCTGTGATAGACAAAAACCTGTTTTGGAATTCTGTTTTTTAAATAATAATACAAATAAGCAATACTTTGAAAACCCGAGTTCAGAGGTGTATCAAAAGAAAAGGGCTAGGTAATCTCGAAATAGATATACAATGTTAATAGGATCACCAGATTGATGAATACACTGGGGAGCTAAGCAGAGAAAACATGGTTAAACAAATAAGTCTATAGATGATGGCAAAACATTATTATGTTTTCTACTTAAGAATTAGTGGACAATGTAAAAATACATGCATCATTGGGTAACAGTGACCACAATCAAATACATTTTGACATCAATGTAAAATCAGAAAGTAAAAAAAACGTATAGGAGAAACTTCCACAAAGGTAACTATAAAGATATGAGAAAATACTTAGCAAAGCTAACACGCTGATGAATAAGACGGCAATTGAATGTTGGAATATTCTAAAATATGAATTTGAGAGTATCATCGATAAATTTGTTTCCTTGAAAAAACAAGGTAAACGGTCTAGAAAGAAACACTTATCAAAAGAAGCTATTAGAAAATAGTGTTTAAGCAAACTATGAGGAGGGTTTATAAGCATACCAGAAAGGATGAACACTATGCAAATTACAAAGAGGCACTTAACCTAGCTACAACTGAAATTAGAAAATCTAAAAGAACCTTTGAAAAAAAATTGGCAGACTTTCTATGCTTATGTAAGGAGTAAACAGAAAGTTTGAGATAAGGTCGGACCACAGGACGAGTTTCAAATGGAAGAGGTTCTGAACGAGTATTTCAGCTCAGTTTTTACCACAGAAGATATCAGCTCACTTCCAGTTCCATTTACAAAATTTTAGGGCATAAATCAGAACATTTAGGGCAGTTATTTGTAACTCCTGAAATGATAGCAAAGAAAATTAAGACGAAAGATAATAAATCACCGGGAGTTGATGGGATACCACCAAAACTGCTTAACGTTTCCTAAAAGCAAGGTCGTGTCTAACCAACCTCTTATGTTTTTTGGAAGAAATTACAAAGTGGGTAGGTGACGGGTCACCAGTGGATGTTGTCTACTTAGATTTTCAGAAAGCTTTTGATAAAGTGCCACATCAAAGACTGTTACTTTAACTAAAAGACCATGGTAATGATGTAATCAACTTGACAGAAGAGTGGCTTACACACAGAAGACAGAGAGTAACAGTAGATGGTGAGATTTCAAACTGGAAATCTGTTCTGAGTTGGGTACCACAGGGATCAGTATTAGGCCCTACACTGTTTTTAATATATATAAATGATTTCGAAGATGACATATCTAGCAAAGTACTGAAATTTGCAGATGATATAAAAGTATTCAGAAAGGTTACTAATTTTACAGATAAACAAAGTTTACAGGATGATCTAGATAAATTAGTTAAATGGTCAGAAAAATGGCAAATGTCATTAAATTTTGGGAAGTGTAAATTCATACACATAGGACATGGAAACATGGACGAAGAATATAAAATGGGGGATGCTGTACTTGGTAGAACCACACAAGAAAAGAACTTACGAGTAACATTTAGTGCTGACATGAAAGTTTCAGAGCAATGTCGGATTGCTGCTTTGAAAGGAAATCAAATTCTACGGCTAATTAGGAGAACTATCACGTATAAGGTGAAACAGCTAATTGTACCCCTGTACAAAGCAATAGTTAGACCACATTTGGAATATTGTATTCAAGCATGGAGGCCGTATCGTACAAAGGACATAGACAAGCTAGAAAGAATACAACGAAGAGCAACTAAAATGATTCCAGAATTGAGAGACCTTAGTTACGAAAGCCACTTATTACAATGTGGTTTGACAACACTAGAGACCAGGAGACTAAGAGGAGACCAAATAGAAGTGTTTAAAATAGTGAACGGTTATGAGGATGTTGATAGGAATATGTTCTTCAAACTTAAAGAAGGCAGTAGAACCAGAGGACACAAAGCAGCATTAGTTAAGGAGCAGTGTAGGTTGGACATGAGAAAGTACTCTTTCTCACAGAGGGTGATAAATGAATGGAACAAACTGCCAAATGATTGTGTTAATACTAGTAGTGTGAATATGTTTAAAAATAGAATTGACAGATATCTGATAAGGGCGGGCTACACATAGATGAGAAAATTGTTGGACTCTCGATAAGCCAATGGCTTCCTTGTCCACTTGCCATCTGGAACTTGTTGTTTGGGATGGCAATCTTGTTAAATCTTGTTTGTTAAATCTACTGACTGAACTGAATAACCAAGAAAATCCTACTGGTTAGTTCCAATATTTGTTTAAACTATGGGAATAGTAAATATGTCGGTTGCTTAGATGAAAGCGTGTGATAAGTAATAGTACAGATTTTAAAAATAATACGATATCGGACAAGAAGCCAATGCAGAGATTTTAGAAGTGGTAGTGAGAGAAACAGACCAAGTATATGATGAGTAACTATTCTATAAAGATGACAGCAGTGAAATAATTGACCCACCTTATTTCCTGGCATGTGCCACTCACCCAACGCCTCCTTTGCACCCGCTGCAGGACAAATGTCACACAAACGTTATCCAAATATTCACCATGATCTATCTACATATGCACTCTAACACAAGTGAATCTCACTTGTTGCTAAACAATGTTCACCAGGTACTTATTAATATTATAAATGTACATATCCTACAAATCTGTTAATGTTAAGTGCAATAATAAATCCAACCACTTTTTCTTTTTGTTGCACAATATGTATAAGCTTAATGTGCACTGTCAATGAATGCCTGGTTTGTTCTAGAACGCTTGGACTGTTCAGGGAAAAGACTGTCTAGGAATGCCTGGCAGTTCTATTCTTTGATACGCACTTTCTAGGAATGCCTGGATGGTCTGTTCGACGCTGTAATCGTAGTATTGCAGCACAAGAATAATGTCATTGTTGCTGCGTCCAGGAACGACCTCCCTGACCGCCTGCACCTGAATACAAACAACACAGGGTCACCACAAGGTGGCAGCACTAGCAGTGGAGGTGGAAGTAGCTCTAGATGACAACCAAAATGAAGATAACATTAATGTCGCAGGCATTTATAATTATTGCCCGGAATGCTGAAACAAATAATTTTTTGGTTATAATCCTTGGTAATTTCCAACACATTTGCGTCCTTGTCTAAATCATCATATGAAGTCGGCTGTAGCCTGTCAACCTCCCTAGTTCCTAGCTACGGTGCCACCAACTTCGATATTTTAAAATTAAAATATAAGGAATCTACACAAATTGCCACAAGTTAGCCCTAGTACTTCAAGCTAGGTAAGAAGTGCGTTAAAAAACAATGGAAATGCTGTCAAGAAAAATTATATTCAGTTTGTTGGGTGCGTTATTGTTCAGACAAAGCGATATATGATTCCGCTATCCTCACAGTGTAACTAATA
This sequence comes from Lamellibrachia satsuma, assembly GCA_033239005.1. Classification (NCBI taxonomy): domain Eukaryota; kingdom Metazoa; phylum Annelida; class Polychaeta; order Sabellida; family Siboglinidae; genus Lamellibrachia; species Lamellibrachia satsuma. The sequence goes on from BSQZ01000027.1 coordinate 6,993,027, forward strand.
ACCATTTCAGCTGGTTTGCTTGGGTAGTCATATGCAATACACTGAATTTTGCTGAGTCAGTTTCAATCTGCAGAGCTGGCAGAAAACACAGGCTGGTTTATGTCAATGTTTTGTGCAGCTGTCGTTTTCACTTGAACATTTTCTACTTTAAAACTCCCACCTTAATTACAAATTAGGTTGGTTGATGTTAAAATCCGTAGTGCGTGAATAGCTTAAGTAATATGTGCAGTTGGTTTAATAAAGGAGAGCCTACCGGTACTTGTGTTAAAATAAACAGGGTTCAGGGAGTACTGGGGAAATGTACGAACCTTCTCCTTGATGCCGTCCGTTGAGACGTGAGCCATCACTGTCTTCGTGCATGTGTCAAACAACACCCCACTCTCGTAGTTGTCTGTAAGCACAAAGACATTAGAGGTGAAAGCTTCATCGACTTAACGCGGCGGTGGCAATGACACCATCTGGTGCATACACTACAGACTTTACACGGTTCATCTGATGTTAAGATTGGACACCATCGATATCTCTGAAAACAAGCAGGAGACTTTAGACATGTAGAAGAGATTGGGATACAGTTCAGCTTAATGGGAATAATAGTAAGAAGGATTAGGCAGGCAGGTCACTTGGTGTGGATGGAGGCAGGCCGACTACCAATGAGAGCATAGGTGGTGAAACTGTAATGCCACAGGAAAAGTGGAAGACTACAATTAAGATGGGAAGACTGCATTAAGATGGAAGTGAGAAAGGTACAGTAGGATGAAGACTGGAAAGAAAAGGCTGCTGATAGGGAGCAGTGGAAAATTACAGTGTTCAACCAAAGCAGTGCAGCAGTACAAGAACTAGTTGGCATGTATGCGTGCAATGTATTCTCCTATGTAAAAGGTATCACATTGTCTATTTCATGCGGGTGTCCACAGTCACAGATTTACATTTTGTATACAGATGACAAACTTTAGATGTACATGACATTGTACTGACTAGTTGTACAGACACATGAGACACTTCACACTAGATATATATAACCAACATTTACAAGACCAATCCAACATGTTGTGCACATATCATAAAATTGTGCACACATAACTATATGCATGCAAAAATAGCAAGTTATACACTGCTTGCTACCACCATGTTTATATCTATCTCACATTGTCCACTGTCCAGTAATTACATGGAATTACTCAGACTATCACACTTGTGCCAAAACATCACAGGCTAAACTGTAAGGATCAATTTTCAATGAAAACAACACTCTGAATGTAGGCCAGCCACAAGCATTGTAGGATTTGTAGACGGATGCTGAAAGTTCACATACGATATCAGAACGAACCTTACCAGACAGGCAGAAACCATATGTCAGATCATTTGTAAATGACTGCCCCTGCATTCCTAAACATACAGCATCTGGGACAAGCACCACACAGTCTTGCCCCAGGGATAGTCTTAATCCGTTACACCTCTCTGCTAATACACAGCCCTGTGACCCTTGGAGTCTCCTTACAGAAACAATTAATACACCAACCTCTATCAGGGGCCACTAATCACCCAGCCATCCACTGAAGGGCAATAGCACTGTCTGTGTATAACAGTCACTGTTGTAGAATGTAAGCAAGTTTCCAAACAGTTGTCCGTGAATCTGACAGAGGGGCTATGACAGTACTAGCACCCAGCACCCAGTCTGTTCTTCCTATCTAGGTCAGATGCCTCCTTCCTTCACCAAGCTTATCTCATCGGCCAGTGGGACAGTCAGAAACCTGAGCCTGGGGTTACTCCAGAGCTGGAGTGAGCAGATAACACTTTCACAGCCTTGGCTAGTTTGTCTGCATGTCATGTCATTCTCCACGGATTCTGCTCTCAAGAGCTGCTCCTCTTGGAGTAGTGTCTCTCTGATTAAGTGGCAAATCTGCAGGTGTTGATTGTATTGTATTCTAAGAAACTGATTTATTAAATGGAACTTTCCAAGAAGTGCATAAATTATACAGTATGTTGTTCTTTATGGGGGTAGGGGAATGCCAGTAACCCAGTTTCATGTAGGGGGATGGGGAATTAAAAAAATTCAATGTGTTTAAGCAATACATATCATAGTAGTACACATAGTCATAAATATAAAGAAAGTGAATATAAGTTTTAGTCATACTTCTTACACTATTCTAAAAACCGCTAATGTTAACCAAAATTCTAAAAAATTCTTGTCTTAGTCGTAATTCTTAGACTAAAGATCCTAACCAAGGGTTAGGTCAATGATACTGGGTACATGTATCTACAATCTTAACCTACGACTATCATTAATCTATAAACAGCTGAATACACGAAGGAGTATGTGATATTGATATTGTATGCCTCCTTTAGAACATACATCAGTGTTTTGATGCATTGCTATGGCACCGGATGGTGAAACAGGCAGTCCCTAAAGGGAAGGGTTGTGTTATATGATCACTAGATCAATAATGAACAGTTACAATGGAAACTACTCACTACACCCGACAGTATTATACAGAGAAACCAGTACGTTTGTCCTCGCTTCTAAGGCATTAATATTTAGGGGTGGTTATGTCATGACAACTGATGAACAACTTCACTTGAACAACTTCCTAAAATACACTTTTTACCATTTAAAAATTAACGGCTAGTAAAGGCAATCAGGTGCAGTCCCGTCATTCAGTTTGTGTTCTGCAGAGAGTAGATATTGTGTATTGCATGAGGAAAATGTATGTATCACGGACGAATGGACGATTGACACAAGTAATGCCTCTACTTGACCTATCACCTTGTATTTTATCTTACAACACAACAACAAACACAAGGTACATGAGTGACAAAAATTTGGTGTTTAAATTGAACCTGACTGGTCAGATCAGGCAATGCAGTTAATGGACGTTGCCCTCTAGAGAAGAACACGACAACCCGACAACCCGACCAACAACATCAGCGTGTGGTAAATGTAGGCAGTGCTGCACAAATCTATAAGTGGCCCTATCAGTGCTTTCGTTGCAGCCAGAGAACTGTAAAAATGTTTTTTTTATTATTTTGATTTAAAATTAACATGTTTAAGTTCAAGTAAAATTAAGCCAAAACAACTAACAGCGTGAGAATGTTCATGAGGCACAGTCTCCAAAACATGTAATTATAATGCTGTCCCTAAATGCAGAAAGTGATACTACCATTTTAACTGACACAGCACGCAAACAGCTATATATGACTTTTCTTGCTACTTTGGAAAATGTGTCAACAGCTACTACAAGTGTAATGACCAGACAGCAGGCACTGTCTTTAATTAGGTGCACTGTCAGTGTCCATAACAGATTCACGTCAACAACAGAAACATTTGGGTGAAGTTGTTGACAGCAGACACATTTTGACACTGTATAAAATTGTTTGTTTCCATGTATGTGCATGTTGACATGACAGTTGTTCCTGACAACTAACAGGCCCTTTGGTAGCACTGTACAGACTTGTCAGTGACAGGGCGTTGTCAATGCATCAACTTCCTCTTATCAGTCCAGTCTGTCCTCACACTGTCAAACTCACCTTACAAAGCTTGTGTCCCTGGACATGGAAGCACAGTGTCCATACGCAATAATTCATGTAAGATTCATACAAGGTACACAATGTTCTCGCAAACAGGACCAACTTTAAGGTGGAGATATACGTCTGCTGTGACGGAGATATACGTCTGCTGTGATAGTGACTGTACAGGTAAGGCATTGGGTCAATAGCAACTGATTGCTGTGTGTCACTTACACAAGTGTGGAGCGCTGGTGTTGAGCTGATCTTAACTTCCTCTTACTCACACAATACATGGGTGTGGCCTATTGCCACCACTAAACTTACACAACTTATTCAGAGCACACAGCAAAATAGATTTTTTAGATGATGGATGCATTAGCTTCAAAGTAAGTTACAGGCAGTTTTAGGCGAGACACTGCAGTATAAATGCACCAACAGGCAACATGTGGGTTTAATGCCAACAAGTTCAGTCAAGATGTCAGTCAAGATGACTCAAACCTTTTTCAAAAATGAACTGACAATGAATCATGTCTCCAGAACGTCATTTGTGCTAACAGTTCTGGTAACACAACTCTGAGCATCCAATAAATAACTTTGTTACAAGACGCCAACTGCACTTACACTCTATCAAACCACAGAGTAGCACTGAGCTCAATCCGGATTCTTGACCTCACATGTTTCCACCTACATCAATATTGGAGGAGCCGTGAGATAAACAATTATGAAAGTCTCAATGGAAACATGTTGTCGTTGATGAAAGTCATGCTGGCTATAATGAAGTTGATGAACCATTGATGGTGGTTTTACAGTACCTATAAGTACAAGGGACTATAGCAGATAAAGTGGCAGTTTCAGGGGGCATGGGCATGGCTAGAGCCCAAGGAGATAGTGATAAATATACAACATTAATGTAGGCACATTGTTTATTTATGCAGCCACCACTGAAGGTCAATTTTATATAACTATATAATTACCTAGCACCCTAATTTCACCTGCCCTACTGTGCATTAACCTGTGATGAACTGAGGTGAAAAAGTAATGTTAGATCTTTAAAAATCTAATAGGTGTACATAACCAACATTAATGTTTTGCCTAAACAAAACACGATAACAATTTGTTTCGCTAACCGTTGCAAAGCTAGCATTTATCTGGACTCTCAACTGGGACTACTGACACTAAACATCAACTGATAAAGAACTTAACTGATGATTTGTGAGCCTATAAAACTGCAGTAAACCTACGTAAATTCAAGCTGTAGATTTTGTGCTCACGCTAACTATTTGCTAATGGCTAAAAAGCATTAAATCTGGCTTAAAAAATTTACAATGTTTTGTCAATTTGGCTCGGAAAATGTAACTTGATTAAGAAAAAAACATTAGCCAAATGGCTAAAAAAAAATATGTTACTCTGAGCCTAGAATCTACTCTGTTATTTAACAAGATTTAACAAGATTTGCCATCCAAGCCAAAGGCCCAGATGGCAAGTGGACAAGGAAACCATTGGCTTATCGAAAGTCCAACAATGTTCATCTACTTATAACCCGCCCTCCTGAGATATGTGTCAACCTTGTTTTTAAACATATTCACGCTGCTAGCAGTTACACAATCTGTACACAATTTGTTCCATTCATTTATTGTCCTTTGTGAGAATGAGTGCTTGTTAAATCTTGTTAAATGATGTCCAATCTACATTGATCCTTTACTAATTTTACCTCATGTCCTCTAGTTCTGCTATCCTTCTTGAGTGAGAAAAACATATTTCTATCAATATTTTCATACCCATTCAATATCTTAAAAACTTCAATCTGATCTCCTCTTAACCTCCTTGTCTCTAGAGTTGTTAAACCACATTCTTTCAGGCGTTCTTCATAACTAAGGTCTCTAAGTTCTGGAATCATTTTAGTTGCTCTCCTTATATAATATTGAAGCTGTTATTGAAGCTGTTATTATGGGATTTGATGGAGTATGGAGATTTCTCGAACCCTCTATGGTTGGTCACATAAGAAGAATGTCTAGTCACTGTAGTTCTGACTAGTTAACAAGCTGGTGCGTGCTTGGTGGCAATGGTATAATGGTTCCACACAATGATAGGTGGAGCCCATTCCAGTCGGCACACAAAGACAGCTATTTACTCACAGCTATTCACTACTGGGTCTATTCACTGCCACTTGTAGTGAACACAAGTCTGTCTGAGTCCATGCCCCAACTTAGCAACTGATTACCACAAACTTTCTCCACACGTCAGTAGCCACCGGCCAGTCACAAGCCCTTAGAAAGAAATAAAATTTTGCCAGTCTTGAACTTTAAAAATATAAACAACTATACTTAAAAGTACTTTAATTTGACACAGAAGCACCTAAATTCTCAAACTCTATAAAGCATGTACATGCGAACATGGTATTTGGTTTCTCCAACATCGCTTAACATACATTCTACTACCTGTTGAGGGGGTTAGACAGGTAATCCATGAGCATGGAAGCGATCACGTGGACATGTTACGTAAGCCGCATTTACCTACAATAACACAATTCATGAGGACATTAGATAAGGTCAAGGGTTTTAATATTGCATGCAATTTCTGCTGCCGTGACACTGTGTAAATTTATACATTTGAAGAATCACAGGCTGATTTCATTCGTATCTAACAGCCAAGCATATCATGGTACTGGCTGTATGTTGTTATCACACCAATTATCATGATGGGATGGAGTTGAAATAGGTCCAGTTTTATTATAGGTGAGCTACATTCATGATACACTGTCATCATCAATATATTGCAGTGTTATACATGATCAAGCTGCAATCACTTGCAATCACAGCAGTAGCTCGGCAGTTAGAGTGACAGACTATCATTTGAGAGGACTGAAGTCCACCTATGTACTGTTGTTTCAAAACTTGGTCAACTTTGTTCACCTCACATAACATTGCCCGTCTCTTTCAGAATATACAAAAAAAGCTGCTGGTCCCTGCTACCTGGTGACTATGTCCCTTCTACCTGGTGACTATGTCCCTGCTACCTGGTGACTATGTCCCTTATACCTGGTGACTACGTCCCTTCTACCTGGTGACTACGTCCCTTCTACCTGGTGACTATGTCCCTTCTACCTGGTGACTATGTCCCTTCTACCTGGTGACTATGTCCCTTCTACCTGGTGACTATGTCCCTTCTACCTGGTGACTATGTCCCTTCTACCTGGTGACTATGCCAGGAGAAGTAAATGTGTAATCTGCTGTGGACTAGCTCAATCTATCAACCACATGAGCCACGACAGAAGCACCATGTTGCAGCTCATTCTGTCAACTAACTCGCATGAGGACACAACAGAATGAGCACCATGAGCACCATGCACCACTGCTTGGCACTTCCTAGTTAATCATGAAATGCTACAGTTGCTTGGTAGCATCTCAAAAGTATTACACCTCAGTAAGATCAAAAATGCCATAGCCAAATGCTATCTGTAAATGATTCCATTGAACAATAGTTTCAAATCAAACCATTGTTACACCACTCATGTGCAACTGGACATTCTATGTAAATTATTTGCAGATCATGTGGGGAATGTAAATAGGATTAAAGTTGTGTAATTGGGGATTATATATATATATATATATATATATATATATATATATATATATATATATAATAATATTATATACATTGGGTAGTTTATAATCATTAGAGGGGGTGCCCCAACGACCACCCATGGGTATGGGATATGTGAAGTTCACTGTATATCAGTACATGGAGCTGCACTTGTCATTGCAGAGTGATGCCTCTATGTTAGTGGCAGACTTTCTGAGCAGTGATCACAGACAACACAGCAAGCAAGCAGATAAACATACATGTTCTGTAGATGTCACAGATTACGTGCACAGCTGTGTCACATCAAAATATTGTGACCCAGTGAGTGTCACTGCTGTACTTGTGTTGGTTACAATGTTCCCATGGTAAACAACACACAAACCTCGAATGCCAATTCAGGTTTTAACTGAAAATATCACCAGCTTACCAGGCAGCATACCCAGGCATGTCCTCACATTCTGTAAAACCTGTGTATGCCAGAGAGTAATTGGAACTAGAACATACCCTTAAGAGAGTTACTGGCATTAGTTACCCGTTGTAAACAATTACTGGCATTAGTTACCAATCGTAAACAATTAGTGTCATACTTAGTTACCTATTGTGAAAAAAAGTAGTAGCTTATTTAGTTACCTAGTGTGAACAATCAGTGCCTCAGTGCCATTATGAACAGTTACTGGCATTAGTTACCCATTATGAACAGTTACTGGCAGGGTTGTTTGATTTAAATAATTTGATTTAAATCATTGATTTAAATCATGATTTAAATCACTCAAAAAAAATAAATCATTGATTTATGATTTTTTTTACTTCCGATATTTTAATTGCTGATTTATATGAATTTAACACAAATAATTGTTTACAAGCGTCGAGATCAACAAAGTTTTGTGTTTTTTAATACAAAAGCACAAAGTGCGCACACTTGTATCGACACCAGAAAGCTTGATAGTCAAATATTTGATGACATTGTGTATACCAGATTTTTAAAAAATCAAATAAATAAAAAAATCCAATTTAAATAAAAAAAATCAATTTTTTTTAAATCATGATTTTTTCAACCCTGGTTACTGGCATTAGTTACCCATTACAAACAATGACTGGCATTAGTTACCCATTATGAACAATTACTGGCATTAGTTACTAATTATGAACAATGACTGGTGTTAGTTACCCATTATAAACAGTTATTGGAATTAGTTACCCATTATGAAGAGTTACTGGAACTAGTTACATCACTGATGTGCATGACTGGTAATACTAGGCAAACACATTGCACAATCTACCACTGTTAGCTTTATCTTAGAAGCAGCTGTCATAGAAACAATAAGGTTGTTGTTCTTGTAGAAAGTTGTATAAATTGAACAAGTCAGCAAGAGAAGAGATGCTTTCATGCAGGGACTGGGCCACATTCCCAGTGGGATCAACAGTGCATCACTAATGTCCACACTCAACTTGACATATCTACTGTATTGTACATCTCTATTCTCTACAACCTGTAGACACTAGTATACATAATCCTGCACCCAGACACTTCACTGTCATCATTGGCATGTACATTACTTCTGTTTGAATCATCAACACATATGCGCAACCATTTGCATTTTTATTTTCCAATTTTTTTTACATGTATCCTTCCAGTTTTTCAGTCAGAATAAATCTTGTATCTGAACTTTCTTCATCAGAGACTGAAATACATCAATCCCAGAAAGGAAGTGTTTACTGTTAAACAGTGCTTAATTTTACAATATTAAAATGACATTGTTTTATATGCGATTTGATTGTTGAGCAGCTTCACACATCAAGTTTTGAGCAATGTCTACGCCCTAGAGTGTAGGAGACGGCAGCCAACACTTGGGAGTACAACTAATGCTCACAGCCCACCTCCTTAACCCATGTCTACGCCCTAGAGTGTAGGAGACGGCAGCCAACACTTGGGAGTACAACTAATGCTCACAGCCCACCTCCTTAACCCATGTCTAGGCCCTAGAGTGTAGGAGACGGCAGCCAACACTTGGGAGTACAACTAATGCTCACAGCCCACCTCCTTAACCCATGTCTACGCCCTAGAGTGTAGGAGACGGCAGCCAACACTTGGGAGTACAACTAATGCTCACAGCCCACCTCCTTAACCCATGTCTAGGTCCTAGAGTGTAGGAGACGGCAGCCAACACTTGGGAGTACAACTAATGCTCACAGCCCACCTCCTTAACCCATGTCTACGCCCTAGAGTGTAGGAGACGGCAGCCAACACTTGGGAGTACAACTAATGCTCACAGCCCACCTCCTTAACCCATGTCTAGGCCCTAGAGTGTAGGAGACGGCAGCCAACACTTGGGAGTACAACTATTGCTCACTGCACACCTCCTTAACCCATGTCTGGGCCCTAGAGTGTAGGAGACGGCAGCCAACACTTGGGAGTACAACTAATGCTCACAGCCCACTTCCTTAACCCATGTCTAGGCCCTAGAGTGTAGGAGACGGCAGCCAACACTTGGGAGTACAACTAATGCTCCCTGCCCACCTCCTTAACCCGGGAAACAGCTGGACACTAATCCTCAACAAGTAGTGGACAGAGAGGTCAAACAGCAAGGAAGATTATGAGAATGATGTTGACTTACAGTGAGATCTATCAACAGAATGAAATCATCTCAAGCTGAAACTACAATGACATCAATGTAGTTGTGCTTGTTGTGGCTAATGTTAGCAAACCATTGATATGTTGCATTTTAAGCTAAACACATAAAATTTATTCCACAACTACAATAACAGCAGCACTATCATATGCAAGGACTGATCGACGCATCATATTTTTAAATACCGCATTGTTTTTTTTTTTGCAGTGTGTGCCCTAGTGACGCATATTTATATAAGAGCGATATATAATACTGACGTTTTTATCTGAGAAAATTGCTGCACGATTAATATTTTATTTGGAGTTGCGACGGAGAATTGTATTGCTCTACGATTTTTTTCATTTTGCTGCTTTGATGGTACGTCATTTATCCACTAGGGTACGTTATTTGTCTGCTAGGGTTAACATATTGTCCTCCCCTAATTTGTTGCTCATCGAGCCACGTGCCATAACGATGCCGCCCCAAAAAAGACCAATTCCCATACCTTCACAAGATACCTTAGTCATATGGGCTAAAAAAAGACAATAGCCAAGACTGTTGTTGCTGAAACAATTATAAAAACTGACAACGTGCCCGAGAGAGCTGAGACCGGTGACAATGGGGACATCATCGGCCACGTCGACAACTGAAGCGTTGCTGTTGACAAGACACAGCCTGTTTTTGTTAAGTCATTTCAAGCAGTAGTGCCATGACCATGAAACATGGGACACACTCAGTACCTTGTTTTGTTACATTACAGATTTTAAAATAAACTAATGATCTCTGTACGTGTTGTTGATATTATTGGTAATATATTAAAATTAATATACCCGGAGATGTGGGCAGTCATACAAACACAAAACATCAAGTGTTTAGTTTTTTAGCAGAAGTAAAAACTATCTTATATTTAGATAGCTTACACGTCATATTTCGTGTACAAATTATCAAGCAAGCAAAATGAAATGTACTGAATGTAATAAAAAAACTGCAATTATGATGACTGGCCTAATATGAAATTAACTGTAATGTTCACAATTACCACGTTATGGAAAGCGACCATGTTATGCAACTTAACTGCACTTCTATTAAATTAATTTGGGGCACATCAAATTTCAAAAAGGCACAGTTATGCCTCTGATGTGCCCATAGGGCTCGTATATCTTTTTCCAGATCAATCCCTGCATATGTATCATTGCTATTACAGTGGATTTCCATTAACAGACTCACTTTGGGACAGAGCAATTTGGTTCTGTTAAGCGGCTGATACAGGAAATTATTCCTTCCCAGTCAATGTTATTTTACTAAGCAGCTAATTCTTTTATCCGTGATTCTGTTAAGCCGAGTTCACTGGATGTGTTAACACATTTACATAACACATCTCATGATGAATCCAAAGATAGTGTGCCAGGTAACATGAGTATCTGCATTGCATAAAACACAATATTATAATAACTGCTTTATTTCCAACATAAAAAACAGAAGGAAAAACACAATGTTATCAAGGAACAAACCAAAAAAACATACACCATCAACATAGCACAGTTTACAGAAAACGCCATAAATTTAAAGAGACTTCAAAATATCTTAACTCAAACCACACCATCCTGAACACTGTGACAGATGTGGAGCAGAATGTAGCTACTGTTGTGCTGCCCTATACACTTGTTTACAACTGCATGATTTACTTTGTGGGAACTACAGGGCACAGGGAGGCCACCTTATTCCTGTGACCATCAGTTCAAGTTTGGGTAAATGGTACCTCATGTTATCAGACTTATCTTGGGACTCCTGGGATTGGACTTGTAAAGCTGTCCTGGGTAACAGCAAAGAGCCTTTGGTAACAGTGTACAGTGTACACATACAAACACCGCAATGCATACATCTTCAGTGAGGCTGTGTACTCTACACCTGGTATTAAAGTCAGTTTAGCACCACCTATCTAGAAGGCAAGATCACGGACAAATGATAATGGGGCCAGGCCCATTAAATTCAGAAGACGTCAGATTGTTGGAGATTGTTTCACATTCACACTCAACAAGAACATTCCCACATTGCTACACAGACTTCTTCAATTTGCATACACTTTTTAGGGTGTTGCTGTCCAAATCTCCTTGTGAAACCAATGTCTTTCTCCAGCTATTCTACGAGCTGTGGTCACCATTTAGAAGACATCTGTGATGTCCTTCTCCTATCTTTGTGGGAGAAGCAAGACAGATACCATTGCAGAAGTAGAAATGAATTAAACCACTGAAAGAACACTGTAGAAATGAATAGGACACCAACAGAAAAAATATGTTTGGTGAACCAGAGGACGTGATGGAGTGACCAACTATCTTGTTTATCCAGACCTCAGGTGGTAAACCCACTGTTTAACTTGGGAGAGTTCATGGAGGCCAACAGAGGCAGCATTTGTGATCCCATTAATGATCAAACCAAGCGGCACCCAACAAAGCAGTAACATAGTAACATATAATCTTGAGTGTTTCCAGGTGAAAAACAAATAAAACTCCAACTGTGGCTAATATGTTGCCAGTGATCGGTGGTCATGCATCAGAGACAAACAGATGCAGAGTGCCACATAATCACTTGTTCTCTTGTGGACAGTTTCCTCCTGTCTTCCTTGTCTTGAACCTTTCTAATGCAGCAGTAGGTATAGTCATCCGCTCCAGTAGGGGGTCTAGATCCCCCTTGTCTTGAACCTTTCCCCTTGTCTTGAACCTTTCTAATGCAGCAGTAGGTATAGTCATCCGCTCCAGTAGGGGGTCTAGATCCCCCTTGTCTTGAACCTTTCTAATGCAGCAGTAGGTATAGTCATCCGCTCCAGTAGGGGGTCTAGATCCCCCTTGTCTTGAACCTTTCTAATGCAGCAGTAGGTATAGTCATCCGCTCCAGTAGGGGGTCTAGATCCCCCTTGTCTTGAACCTTTCTAATGCAGCAGTAGGTATAGTCATCCGCTCCAGTAGGGGTCTAGATCCCCCTTGTCTTGAACCTTTCTAATGCAGCAGTAGGTATAGTCATCCGCTCCAGTAGGGGGTCTAGATCCCCCTTGTCTTGAACCTTTCTAATGCAGCAGTAGGTATAGTCATCCGCTCCAGTAGGGGTCTAGATCCCCCTTGTCTTGAACCTTTCTAATGCAGCAGTAGGTATAGTCATCCGCTCCAGTAGGGGTCTAGATCCCCTTGTCTTGAACCTTTCTAATGCAGCAGTAGGTATAGTCATCCGCTCCAGTAGGGGTCTAGATCCCCTTGTCTTGAACCTTTCTAATGCAGCAGTAGGTATGTTATGTTGACATTGCAACTTAATCTATATGCATGGTACCAGGTAATTACTAACAAATTTGCTTGTTATGTAATTTCACTGCCAGTGAACTGTCTGTACCATAAGTATGCAGTCATATCAGGATTTGAACCTTCTGAAACTGAAAGTAAAGTACAGATGATAACGCACAATGCTAAACTGGCAAGTACAAATCAACCTGATGACTAAAATAGAAAACAAGATCATACTTTTTACTGATGATAGACAGGCAATCCCTGGTCACCATAAACACTTGGAAATACAAAATACAAATACATGTACACTTTGTTAAGCATTTGAAAAGTGAATGGGTGCATGCATGTGTGTGTGTGGAATGCATGCATGCCTGTGCAAATCTAACTATTTTATGTTAAAACATTAAATTGTAAAGGAGGACGAATTTGAATCTGGTGAACAGATTTAAATCTGGCGAACAGATTAAAACAGCTTTTTGACAAAACTAGCCTAAAAAACAACAATGTCAACTGTCTGATTCTCTAGTTGCCAGAATCTCTGGAATAAATCTGATTAAAGTCAACAAACCATCCTGACTTCAATCAATGGTGATGCATCACTGTCTGTGAGGAAAGAGACCCTATGGTGAGTTCTTCACTGTGATGCACTAACTGGTACAGACTTAACACAGACCAAACAACCAAAATCTCCCACAACCTGTGTAAAATGGTGCATAAAAGGCAAATAAAAATTATACTACTATTAGTAGCAACCCCTTCTCAAAAAAAGATGCAGTTTACTGTTTATGTTATTAACGGTGTAAATTTGCATTTACACAAGTGCACTATGAATAGCATTAACTAATAAATTTGTTGACACATTATTTTGTTAACAACATTCACTAACTAAACTGCATTACAAACTTGTCAACAGTAATAAGTGCTATAATTATATGTCACATTAACATAACACTGAACAATACTGCTTAACTATATTGCTACAATTAGTGTCTATTAGTAGCTACTAGCAATATAACCAATGCTACAATTGCATGACCTGATGACAGGTACTCTTTAATAATTCAAGGATGAATCAATGTTGATATTAATTAGCAACAAATTCTCTGCTGTCCTTGGACTCACTAGCTTGATTGTTTTCTGACACTCCTACATTTAATCTGAACATAAGAGTTAGTGTGATGAAAACATGATTACATTTTAGTCAAATTAATTGTGTCTTAATATGTGGGGTGTGATAGCGCAGTGGTTAGAACGTTGGGCTCTCAATCGAGAGAACCCGGGTTCGAATCCTCTTGCCGCCATTTCGAAACTTTTGGCAATTTGGTTCATCCCACGTTGCCACTGTTCACTCAGCTGTATAAATGAGTACCTGGCCACAGACAGAGGTGGATATCTGAACAAATAGTTTTCGCGCAATAATTGCAGCGTGGCTGAATGCTTCCCAGAGAAGTCGAGATGGTTTTGGAATGCACAGGTCTGCCAGGGGGTGAAGTGTAAAGCGCTTTGAGCAGTCCCGAGGACTGGATACTGCGCTATATAAGAACGTACCTTTTTTATCTGCCCCAATGGAGAAGTGTAAAAACAATTTCATGGGGCTGTTTATTTTACAAAAAAGGCATATATCTTCCTCAATCAACAAAGATTTTAATGACTCAACTTTAATGTCACAACTCTGTCACCTGTCACAACTCTGTCTAGGACATGGGTGTCTCCTGTCACAACTCTGTCTAGGACATGACTGTCTCTTGTCACAACTCTGTCTAGGAGACTGGCTGTCACCTGTCACAATTGTGTCTAGGACATGGCTGTCTCCTGTCACAACTCTGTCTAGGACACGGCTGTTACCCGTCACAACTCTGTCTAGGACACTGGCTGTCACCTGTCACAATTATGTTTAGGGCATAGCTGTCACCTGTCACAACTCTGTCTAGGACAGCTGTCACCTGTTACAATTTTCAAGGATAGTTGTCACACCAATGCAAACCATCTGTCTTGAGTCACTTTTCTGTTATATTATCTCTCTCCTACAACATCAAATAACTAGGTTTATGCCGTCTGGCAAGAATGCCTTTCTTTACTGCAATAGGCAAAAAGCTGTTTTGTGACTAGGCCAGGTATGGTTTAAAATTACCAGGTCAGGTTATGGGTTGGGCTGTGCTACGAAACTCATCATGGCAGTACAGGAAACCTTGTGGTTTTATTATGTATAACATTAGCTCCTCATTTTGAATGAGCTTCCTCGTTAGAATCGTCTCCCTCTCCTGCTTTTAAAGATGATCCAAGAAAGCCACGCAGCAACTTGCTTCCACTTACCTGCCATGTCTATCAGCACCAAGCAAACACAACAAGTGTTGTAGTTTATGTGGGAACACAGCACCACCAGGCACCACTCACTGCACCACTGGGTGCAACTTGCAACATATCCACAATGGCACAATCCATGGTGAAATGATCACCGACTGACTCATTGCACTTTAAAAGACCAGAGCCTTTGCTGAACAATTACTTATCTAATTATGGAAGCATCATCTGTATCACTATGACAATTACAACAGTAAAGTAATTAAATACTTGGCGGAAAACACCTATGATCGACAGAAATAGAACATTTGATATATGGTTCTTGTAATCAGCTTACACTCTACAGTTTAGGTTACTGTATCTGGTTCTGAACACACTAATGACTTCTTTCATATGCCCTGTGTGCGTACAACACAGAGACCATCTTAGCCGAGTGTTCTAAGTCATCTAGCAGAGAAAGTAGGGCCATACGCCACTTCACAAACAAACTAGCACACAAAACGCCACATCCACCAACACAATGATATCGTATATTTAGATTAAGTGTCTCAGCATGCCATTAATGTTCTGTTTAAGATAATGTGTTCTACTCAGATAAATCCACAAAGTACAGGCCTCTCTCTGTTACAAGAAGTGCTCCACTAAACAATACAAGCTTCAACTACATTTACTGTACCACTCATTTACTGTAACACTGACTTAAAGAAAGCCATGAAAGATCAAAGGAGAAGCCAACTACCACAATAGCAGGAAACATTAATGACTATGAGCTGTATTTAGGCTATGAACTGTATTTGTGTGTGGTAGTGCGAGAATGTACGGGCTTGGACACGTGCTGAGCTTGCAGACTATCCAACATGTCAGTTACATACTTATCTGCATAGTGAAAGTTTAAATTGTATTGTTCTCAGTACAGGCACTGCTGGTGCAGTACAAGTTATTAATATCTAAATTAAAAGAGTGATCAGAAATTGAGCAAACAGTTTTTTCTTACTGAAATTTTCTTCCCCTTCCTCCGCCTACCCTCAACATGCTAAGGACGGCTTTGAAATATGATAGACAGTTCTGTAAAGGAACAGGCAAATGTTATAAATGCCTATATAAAGGACATTAACGTCTTCATGAGATTTTATTTTTGTATCTATTTTTCTTTCAGACATTTTAGTAACAATTAAATGCCTGTTTAAATGTGTACAACATTCTTTTTTAATTTGACACTACTGAAACTGTGCCTGCCACAATCTAGGTGTGGATGAGAATAGCATGCAGTGGTCAGTCAAGGTTAAAGCTGGAGACCATGTATCTGCCATTAAGCATTTGCACACTGGATATATATATATATATATATATATATATATATATATATATACATACATATATCTCTCCCTGTCCCTGTCCCCTCTCTCTCTCTCTCTCTCTCTCTCTCTATATATATATATATATATATATATATATAAACTTCAATATAAATTTTGAATGCACACATTGGTCACATGATTGATGGTATCGAACTCAACACAACCCAAAACAGAACGGACTTGTGTGGATAACTTTCAAAGGATCACATATTCCTTGTGTTACAAGGTACTATAATAATACAGCCCATTAGGTGGCACTATATTATATATAAGCGTCACCTTTATGCCTTTCAGTTTCACTGTGTGGAGGCACGTGAACAGCAGCAGTTGCCACATTCCTAGCCTTGACCCATGGCCTAACTGTCAATGCCCACTAGACTAGCGAACTAGACCTAGAAATGCCCCCCTAGCGGTCAGACCAGTCTACTGTGGCCTTGTCTCAGAAGCAGGTGAACCAATCACTGGCAGCCCTTGTGCCAGGGCATAACACCCCTCATTTGGTAATGCCTACATTTGTACACCACACCGACCAAGAGCAGTCACAGAAATGATTTACCACATACATATCCAATAACAACTAATGTTCTCTGTTTGCCCAGCAGTGACACCAAATATGGTAGAAAATTTTTTTATGATTGTCTGGCAGTGAATTTCAAGTAAAACACATTGCCCAATCACCAGGCAGACAGACAAATGTTTATTTTTGATATATACTGGTCTGTCAGTGTGCATATGCCATGCAGCTTCAAGAATGGCAGTCACAAGGAGTAAATTAATATTTGAGGTAGAAAAAACCCAGCCTGTGCCGTAAAGCGATTAGCTGTTCAAAGTATCCCAAGTACTGATCCCTGTATCCACACTCAAACTGCAGAACAGTGAGGTTATATAGCTAAACCAAGAGTGGAAGCATGCAAACCATGAAACTACTGTGCAAGCACAGTGAAAACCTTAGAGTGCAGTATATAATAATCCATGATTATATAACTTACTTTAAATAAGTGTGGCGTACTGTACATCATTTTGAATGTCAACATTTTAAATGTGAATGCCTTCATAGGTCATGCAAGCATAACATGCCAATTATGTTTTTATCTTATTTACCCAAGTACCACAGCCAGTTGCCCAGCCGGGTGTCCGGGCCTGGCTGACTACACCGGCCTGGCCAAATGCCCTGCCCAGCTGGTTGTTTTGGCCCAGTCAAGTGCCCTGGCCCAGCTGAGTGCCCCAGCCCAGCTAGTTGCACTGGTCCTGTCTACCAGGTGCCCTGTAAAAAGCACTGGCTGCCAGAAAAAAGCACAGAATATAATATTGATACTACTATTGGTCTAATAATTGCTAGAAACATGGCACTCTGAGCACATGTGTTGATTGTTTTCAGTCTGCCATTGCTGATGATGTTTTCATCCAGCTGTGGGTCTGTTGGTGCAATGGTGCGGCCCAAGAAACACCAACAAAACTGCAGCTTGACGTTGAGATATAGTGTATTTCAACAAGGCTCACTGTTCTGAACACATGCAATTGGCACTTATTTTATCTTCATGTGTGCATATTAAATTGACAGAACTTTATTCAGGGTTAGCACTTAGTAAAAGTTGCCCTAGGGAGAATCACAAGTCCTGTTACTTCATTGTTAATACTTTGTTGAGATTAGGTCTGTCTGGATATTTGGTGAGATTGTTATCAATATCAGGTTTCCTGCTTCAGCAGTGATTCACTGACTTCAGTGGCCATTGTGCCATGTGAGACAGTAACGCCAACATTTTCGTGGGGATCACTCTGGCATGGATCAGTTACAGTCACCAAAGAAACTCTACGGCACTGAAAAGGACATTCACCCCTATACTTCTTCTCCAATTCTTGGCTCAACCCAAAATAAATAACGCTTTTCTCCAAAATAAGTACAATGGACTGTATAATATAAAGTATAAGGAAAATGGCGGAACTTGGTCAAACTGTCCCATATAATTATACCTGATGTTCCTTATATCCATCCGTGGGTACATAGAACAGTGCAGGTCAGAACAAGGATTTATTGAATGCTATAATTAATTATTTTGTCATCAGCCCCTGGTACATTTTTAAAAATTATTTTATAAATATAACTGATGGCATGTACAATGGAAGGCATGGGGGTCATCATACATGACATGTACAATGGAAGGCATGGGGTCATCACACATGACATGTACAATGGAAGGCATGGGGGTCATCACACGTGACATGTAAAATGGAAGGCATGGGGGTCATCATACATGACATGTACAATGGAAGGCATGGGGGTCATCATACATGACATGTACAATGGAAGGCATGGGGGTCATCACACATGACATGTACAATGGAAGGCATGGGGGTCATCACACATGACATGTACAATGGAAGGCATGGGGGTCATCACACATGACATGTACAATGGAAGGCATGGGGGTCATCATACATGACATGTACAATGGGAGGCATGGGGGTCATCATACATGACATGTACAACGGGAGGCATGGGGGTCATCACATATGACATGCACAATGGAAGGCATGGGGGTCATCATACATGACATGTACAATGGGAGGCATGGGGGTCATCACACATGACATGTACAATGGAAGGCATGGGGGTCATCACACATGACATGTACAATGGTAGGCAATGGGGTCGTCACACATGACCCCAACATTGCCTTGTGGATTATTTTTTACTCACTAGACACTAATTATATAAGTCTGCAGATCTGCATAGTGTACCACGGAAAAGATAAGGTTTGAAATGCAGTAGTTATACACAGACTAGAACTCATTCAAGAACACCACGTAGCTGGTGCCATGCCATGGAAGTACAGAATCTGAAGTTGTTGGAACGAAGGCTGAGCTCAAGGCTTCACATATTTCACCTGGTCAGCCACACTCAACAGCTAGATGTTTGCCTTTGCCATGGCAACACGAGTAATGTGCATGGCCATGCTGTTGCAATAACGGTCACAATGATGTCATCAAGTAAACACAGATGTAAACACATCTACACTGGCATAGCAACAATAGAGGCAATTTGCTGCGAGCAGATAACATTGGTGTTTCAGTTTCAATATACATATATTGATAACTACCTTCCCACTGTGCACTGCGCTTGCAGATGGAATCAGCACCACCGGTTCACACGTAGAATTTACATTAATTATGAGGTCGTATTGATTCGTGTTGATAAGGTTGAGTAGTTAAGCAGGTTAGGTTATCTAAGGCAGAAAAGAATCACAACACACTAGCTGGTTGCACAAAATTTCAACACTTGCTGGTTTCCAAATAGTTGGCAGTTAGGCTTAGCTATACATGCACTGCATTAAAATCATCTACATATTCAAGGCTATATACTTAAGTACAACTTGGTATACATGCTTTCATACATGTATACATGCATCTATAAATATTATCAGTTCGCTAGAGTCATGCTACGTCAATCTATTTCAGTGAAAGTGATTGATGCTTTTGATGGTGTTTTTTTTGCAAGACTCACACCCCATTACAATTTAGCCTTGAAATGTGGTGAACTACTTCATCTTGTGACTCTTTGTACAGATTCATCTTCACAGGAAAATAGGTGCCAAATGTCATAAATGTTTGTAAGTGGTTACAGTTAACAAATACTTACATCTGCCAATAGTCACGTCGTGTATCATGACAGGTGCATACGATGGAAAAGATGTATACTGCCCATTTCAAAATACATATTTATAATAATTATTGTCTGTGCACTTTACTAGGTAGGTTAGCTTTTTATCATCTACTTTAACCTAAAAGTATTCTCTGTATAATGCTTGAATATTGCAATTGTATGTTTGTTACAAATGGAGATTGCTAAAAAGAAATTGCTTACTTACCAATTGTTACAGTGATCCATCTTTTTTAGTACTATCTTTACTACAGTTATTTAGGGGCCAAGGTATTCTGACTAAAAGCACATTGACTACTTGGCATGGAATGAATATAAAATATGGCAATGATCATTGGAATCACCAATAAAGAATGCATAATTCAGAAACATATGTTGATGGAAATATTGCATTGACATAAATTTATTATCTTCTGCAGACTGCAGTTACTTTCACCAGAGTTTGTTTGATGCCACAATACATCATCACAGGATAACACACCTGGAACCATTTTATAATTCTACTGCCTATCACAGTTTGACACTCCAAGAGCACCTATGAAATACACCAATATATAAAACAGATATACATTGGGACAACATTCACAGCAGGCAGTGCACCTTAGGACAATAACACAAGATTAATATCTCGAGAAAGTAACTTAATCCTTCAGCCGGGCCCTTTGACAGATATGCATATAGATTAGTTCTTAGAATAGCTTAACAGTAATAGCTTCTGCATATCTATCTTCCATTAACTATTTACAAAGTACAAACTTATGGACCCGAAACAGCAAGTTCACAGGTTCATCTGCACTACTTAATTCTTCTTGGCCACAGACCATTAGCACAAAATAAAACTGGACCAACATCTTAAAGTCCAGCATCGATGTGATCAAGGAATCGCCAGAAATAAATAATACTGAATCTGAGTGAACAGTTCCCAACAGTACATGGACTGGAGGTTCAGGGAAACCACACTCTTGGAAGGAGAAAGGAGATACACTTGAAGGTCTAATTTAACAACAGAACATATCCAAATAAAAGAGCACTTTTTTAAACGTTTCATGAACACATAATTATGTAACTATTTGCTTGAAATCACACAAGACTTTTATTCTCATTCTTTTTTGATGAGGGATTATGGTAATAATATTGATGTCTTGTGTACAACATTGTATATTAATTAATACTGAATAGTCAATTCTTACAGTGATCTTTTTTGTTACTATCTTTACTACAGTTATTACAGCGACCTGGTCTGTGGTCTTTGGTTATCATACAGGCCACTTTTTTACAGGCCAAGGTATTCTGACTAAAAGCCTTGGACTACTTGGCATGGAACGAATATAAAACATGACAATGTTCATAGGAACCACCAATAAAGAATAATACCATAATAGGAAACATATTTTGATGGAAATATTGCATTAACACAAATTTATTAATTAATACTGAATATAACCCATCAGTAATTTTATTAGATGATGAAAAACCGTTATGGACGTAGCATTCAGCAGAACCTGTTTTGACCCTAGTGAAATATATATTGTACAAAACAGCTTTGTTAAGTACTTTGTTAAGGATGACGGAATTTAAAAATAATTATGTTTACTAAATTTAATAATAGTTGTATTTAATGTATGATTAGATTAGTTTATATTGTAAATAATCATGGAGTTTTTGGAAGTGGCATGAATGTTATGGACATGGCATCGTGCAAACTGTACAATGACATGTTGTCATCAGCAGGCCTTTATTGGCTAAATACAATTAATTAGGACAAACAACTGAAAGTAAGTTTCACAAGGGCTCAGAAAACTGTCATAATTAAGGTTTTAATTTACAATTTTAATACCAATGAAATTTTTGATGTTATGTATTTAAAATTACACATGAAGGATACTTTCCTTACAAACAATCAATGGCAATTTTTTAAGCATGAAACTGTACTTCAAACATGTTCGTTGTGTAGTCAGTAGACTGTACACAATCAATTAATATTCCTTCCTCAATTGATTTAGTCTGTTGTGAATCGGGTTCATTTATGTTCAAATCTGTAATGAATGCAGTTGATTAATAAGAGTCCATATACTTTTGTTATGTTATTGCTTATCAATTCTTACAGTGATCCGTCTTTTTTATTACTATCTTTACTACAGTTATTACAGCGACCTGGTCTGTGGTCTTTGGTTATCATACAGGCCATTTATTTACAGGCCAAGGTATTCTGACTAAAAGCACATTGGACTACTTGGCATGGAACGAATATAAAACATGACAATGTTCATAGGAACCACCAATAAAGAATGCACAATAGGAAATTTACAATTTGTAATGTAATATTTACAGGAAATATATTTTGAGGGAAATATGGCATTAACATAAATTTATTATCTTCTGCAGACTGCAGTTACTTTCACCAGAGTTTGTTGGATGCCACAATACATCAATCAACCCTCAACAGGATAACACACCTGGAACTATTTTATAATTCTACTGCCTATCACAGTTTGATACTCCAAGAGCACTAGCAGTGCACCTTCGGACAATTAACACAAGAGCAATATCTCATGAAAGTAACTTAATCCTTCAGCATGGCCTTTTGACAGATATACATGCTCGACAAGCTTAAACATTATGAGAAAATTTGTGAGAAATTATATTAAAAGTATATTGAGAAATTATGTTTAAACATTATGTTGAGAATTTATTTTGAGAAATTATATAAATAATTGGAATGTAATTGAATAATAATTGAAAGGTCCAGTTACAGTTACAATTACACAGGTAAAAGAAATATCAATTATAATTACACTGATGTCAGAAATGTCAATTACAATTACATCGTAATTGTAATTAATTACATAACTACGAATTACAATTATAACTGAACACAACCCTGCAATACACAAAGGATCCAATCCAGCAAAATAAACTGATTTACAATTGTGTCTGCAAGCTGCAATCAATACTACATATAATATGAGGGACTATTATTGTGTCATGCCTAATGGAACCAGACAAAACATGTGACAGTTCAGCTCTAAGGAACCTGAGCTGGTTTAAAGAAGGAAGGAATGCCACTGATCACCAAGCTTGAGTATAATGAAAGGAATCAATGGTGCATGACAAACAGTTAACACCCATGACTTCTGCTTAGTCAACCATATATATATATATATAGATATGGTAAGAAATAGTACCCAAGAATGCGACAGTGAATGACACAGTTTGTCAATCATGGCATAGTAACTAGTACTACCAATTAACAAGACTGCCATCCCAAACTACAAGTTCCAGACGGCAAGTGGACAAAGAAGCCATTGGCGAGAGTATAGCCCACCCTTATCAGATATCTGTCAATTCTATTTTCAAACATATTCACACTACCAGCATTAACACAATCGTTTGACATAACTTTTATTCCATTCGTTTATTACCCTCTGTGAGAATGAAGATTTTCTCATGTCCGACCTACACATCTCCTTAACTAATGTTGCTTTGTGTCCTCTGGTTCTACTGCCTTCTTTATGTTTGAAAAACATAATTTCTATCAATATCCTCATAACCATTCACTATTCTAAACACTTCTATTTGGTCTCCTCTTAGCCTCCTGGTCTCTAGTGTTGTCAAACCATGTTCTAATATGCAGCTTTCATAACAAAGATCTCAATTCTGTAAACATTTTAGTTGTTTTTCATTGTATTCTTTCTACCATGTCTATGTCCTTCTTACGATATGGCATCCACGCTTGTATACAATATTCCAAATGCGATCTAACTATTGCTTTGTACAGGGGTACAATTAGCTCATTTAGCTGTTTCTCCTTATATGTGATAGTTCTCCAAATTAGCCCTAGAATTTGTTTATCTTTTGAGGCAGCAATCTCACATTGCTCTGAAACTTTCATGCCAGCTCTAAATGTTAGTCCTTTTCTTTTGTGGTTCTACCTAGTACAACACCCCCATTTTATAATCTTCATCCATGTTTCCATGTCCTATGTGTATGCATTTACACTACCCAAAATTGAATAACATTTGCAATTTTTCTGACCATTTAACCAATTTATCTAGCTCATCATGTTAACTTTGTTTATCTGTATCATTTGTAACCTATCTGAATACTTTTGTGTCATCTGCAAATTTCAGAACTTTGCTAGATATGTCATCTTCCAAATCATTTACATAATAAAATAGTATAGGTCCTAATACTGATCTCTGTGGGACCCCACTCAAAACAGATTTTCAGTTTGAAATCTTACCATCTACTATTACTCTGTTTTCCGCGTGTAAGCCACTTTTCTATCCAGTTGTTTACATCACTTTATCAAAAGCTTTCTGAATATCTAAACAGACAACGCCCACTCGTGACCCATCATCTACCCACTTTGTAATTTCTTCCAAAAAACTTAATATATTGGTTAGACATAACTTTGTTTTTAGGAACCCATGTTGAGATGTATTAATTAATTTATGTTTTACAAGGAATTCCACCATGTGGTCTCTAATTAATGTTTTTAATACTTTGCATACAACTGATGTTAAATTCACCGGTCTGTAATTTTGGTCTTCGATCCCTTCTTAAATAGCGACATAATGTTTGCTTCTTTCCATTCTGAATGAACTATTCCTTCTTCTCTTTCTATCCAGACTACGACTTTTTGTGTAGTTATAGCGTAGGTGCATGGGCCTATCGAATTACCTCGAGTACACGTACACATATTCCTATGACATAAAAAATGTGTGTATGTGTACTGGCCAAGGACACTTCCGGTTTTTATACGCTGTTCTGTTAAAATCTTCGAGAGTGATTTTGAGGGTAGTAAATTACTAAATAAAGTGTTGATTTTCTTTGTTATCGCAGAATGGCTAACGCAATGCGTGACGACAATGATGTTGACGTATTCTCATATGATTCAGATGTTATTTTAAATACTAATCAGCCGGTTTTTGAATCAATCTATTGGCACAAGTTGATGACAACTGGATGTAACTTTTGCCAGCAGAGGATTAAGAAACCGACTGTGATTTTGAGGGTTATCACGGAGGATGGGGTTTCGACAATTTCACGCATAGAGATGCTCTCAAATGTGGTATGGATGGTGGTTCAAGATTAACTATTTTCTAGTTGTGTTTTGTTACCTGAAAATAAAAGTTGAAATAAATATTATACACATCCTGTGCTTGTGTTTGTGGTCACTAACTACTAGTAAAACAAGTATTCAAGTTGAAAAATGCAATCAATTTAGCTGGATAATTTTTTTTTACTTTTCTTACCATTTGAATCAGAACTTAATTCTGAAGGTTTCATTCACTTGCAGTTAAAAATAATTAATTCTTTTCATTATGGCATCTGAAGTCGACTGTAGTTATAAATTTTACTTTTTTAATGAACCCAAACATTTATAAAAAATATGTCAAGTTCAAATGGACTTACATTTACAAAATTCACACCATTCAAAAGATAATTTAATTAGCTTTCATTTCATATATAGTTTATGGTACATGCTGACACATAAAGCATAACAAATACAACATGAACAAGGAACATTCAGACAAAAACATGAAATTAGTGCAAAAGCAAATTTGCTTGGGAATTAGGAGGCTTATTTTGGATGGGCATCCTGGATAGAAAGAGTTAAAACACTTTTGCAAGTGGTGTACTAATTAGATATAGTGGTAACCGAACAAAACTAAAACGGCAACGTGAAGTTCTAGAACCCAACTGCAGCAATCCACAAGTGCAACGCTGTTGACAGTCAATCTACAAAACAGGTGTGATATTGCCCAGAATATGCCAGAATGCATAGCCCCTGCTGATGTTGATGCACGCAGACAATGCCAGACATACTACTTGTAGTACTACTAGCTCAGGGATTAGGTAGGCGTTGCTCCAATTCCATAGGCACAGCGGATTAATTACTACTACTAGTTGCGCTAACAGTAACGTCACTGACACTAGTAAGCTGTACTAGTACTACAAGTAGTAAGTAACATTAGTTTATTACAATTACTACAATTTTTAGTGTTACAGTGCAAGTCACATGGTTGTAATTTATTAATCCTAACGTATGGCTAAATGCGGCGCAACCACGACAGACACACCGATTAGCGTAAAACATGCACCTATTATTACTAGGTTTCGGTTTTCGTCCCTGTCGGTACCAGTCTACTGCTGCCGGTAACCGCCCCGAGGCCGAGCTACATCCGCTCACCAAATTTAAACTTTCGATGAGCGTTGTAACGTAATAGTAGCATACGCATATACGAGCTAGGTGTGACATTTTGAAACATTTGCATATGTGTATATGATAGAATACTGTCCAAGGTGGAAATTAAAAGCACGCTTACCTGAAATTCGAGCATTTTTACGAGCCATTCTTCGCTCTTGTTCACCGGAAATTCACTTTTACTGTTTATCGCGGCAACCGCCGAGTATACACGGAAATGCCCGAACGGATAAGGCCCTGAAACATGTATATTTAACACACTCGATCTGTATCATTTCCACGCCACGCCTAGGCCCTAGCAGGTAATTATTTGTTAGCAACACAATTTAGCAAAATCATGAGTCCAACCTTTTCAGCCGTGCGTTCGTTCGTTCGTAACGGGTCTATAGTCACTCGAGTCTATACTGCCATTACTGGTTTATAAGTTTTGTACAGTGATTTTGTGTCATACAACAGTGAAATTATTGTGTCCATAGCCTAGGCATAGTAAACCATGGCCATGCGTATAATTATGTGCAATAGTGCCAATACTGAGCGTATCAATGCATTTATTAATTTTCTCTAAGGAAGTATGTTTTGCAAAAGTGGCATATATTGTTAAACATCTACAGCTAAACATCGTCGATAGAAGAAACTGGTTGTGCTCTCTAAGAAAGTTTAACGCGCGTACATTAAAAATCCGTGAATTTTTAATTTATAATCGTGGCAGTGCCAGTGGTTATATGCAGAATGGCACCACAGCCGGGCTCTTTGGTTTGAGTGCTGAAATTGTTAGTGGCGCCACTTATGGGGAGTTTGCTAAACTCCCCGACAGTGGCGCCACTCAGCATATCTGACTGGGCAACGCGATTGTTCTTTACGACTTGTTACATACATACATCCTCTTCAGCTCTTCTATGATAGTAGCCTTTTAGCTGGTCTTGATAATTGTTTGTCCGCATGGGTGGAAAGTTGTCATTTTGTTCAAAACTGTAATCGCGCCAGAATCTGTCTAGTCTTGATTTGAAAATATTTAATAATGTCTTTAATGAGGGCACTGAAACTACATACCTGTGACTGTGAGGCCTGAGAGTGTTCCACCGGTTTACTACCCTGTGTCTGAACTGAAGGGGTCTGAAGTAATGCCTTCGTTGTCTTGCAGTCACGCGTTCCTTCTTGAGTTTCAGGGTGTGTCCCCTGGTTACCGTATTGTTGTCCAGCTGAAGTGGCATTCTATCAACTTTATAGATTCCATGGAGATATTTGTACGTTTCAATCATGTCTCCTCTTGCTCTTCTATAGTAGAGCCTAGACGCTTGGGAGCTTAAATAGTATCAGCGTTTAACCAGTAATGATCTTGTTGACTAGATGGAATCAATAACATATATATATAATAATATAATATTATCCAGTCTGACACCGACAGTTTTCTAAGTAAGACACACACAACATGGGGCAAGTTAGCAACCGTTTTTATTTATTTTAAAAAATATGAGCCCTAATTATATTATTAAAATTTCAAATTATAAAATTTATAAGAAATTTGTTATAACAAACTAATAATTTCATCCAAATTACCTGTAATATTCACAATTAATCAAACAACAATGACCAAAACATAATCATATCAAAATTTTATAACTGTGTTTGTGACAATGACTTCCGTCTATTTGGGGGGAGACCACAGCAGAGAATTGCATTGGTGGCCGTGTTAACGTTTTGTCTGATTATAAGAAAACATGACCATAAAAATTCTCATTGACATGCTGACCTAGTTTTGTAAAAATTGCAAACCTCCAGCTCTTTTAAAATGCCCCGACGTGCGATGTCCATAAATTTTTACAAAAATATACATGTATTCATGCGCACACGTGGCCCATAGCAGAAAAATGAAGGGCAACAGTGGTCTTACCCCTTTATTGTTAATCGGTGATTTAGTTCATTGTAGCGCACAATAGATGGTGCGCTCAACCAGAAGTCAACTGATTGGCCAATGAAAGCGCACTTGTTCAAAATTCCCAATTTTATCACGGCACGGACCGCTGTCAGAATCCATCCGCCATTACAACAATAAAGTGTCCCTATGAAAAAATTTATTGTACAGTTTGGGTGTATTAGTGAGAGCAGAAATTGTGTGAATGAGTGAGCGTAAGTGATGTTTTTGCGCACAGTAGCATCTGAGCTTTGAAATGATGCCATTTGTCGGTTGGTATACCTGTTGCTTAAGGACACAGTGCCCATCAGGCAAGATGTACTCATATTTTGGAAACCAGTGAATTTCATTGCAGAAATGCAGGGGTGTCATGCGTTGAAGCAATTTGTACGAAAAGTAGGTATGTTATTTTCACAAATTTCACACACCAGGTGTCTTAGTGGGTGTGTCATTTGCTGTGAATTAAAAAAAAATTGTAGGATAAATTTTCAATGTAGGCATAAGAACGTTATAATGGTCGTCTATGGGAAAAGTGACTGTGGTCCGTGCCCATCACATTTCAAGATAGCTCCTGCGAAAAAGCAAATGTGCTCTGGAAGGTTCCAAAATGATTGGTTGGAGAAGTTTGGCAGAATGATTGTGCCAAGCAAAGCAGGCGAACAGTATGCTAGATGCAGTTTGCGTTCACACGATGTAAAGTAACCACGTCAGGCCTATATGACGTAAATGAACACATCAAGTCGAACCTGCAACGCTGCTAACGAGGTAACCCGAGCGGAGGTGATGTTTGCCTACTTTGTCGCCAAGCATAACCGTCCAGTGACAATCGGGGACCCCTTCACCGATTTGTTTGTGATAATGTTTGTGTAATAAAATGATGTACTTGTATTCGCATGTTGTTATGATGTGCACAACATATATGTTTGAATGATACAGATTGATACAGACTCGTACATAATTTTAGGGCAAAAATACAGATTGCAACCAAAAAATGTGGCAGGTCTGGTAGACATCAAAGCAAAAGTTGATGAGACAAGAGTTAAGCAAATATTGAACACAATTCAAATAAAGTCATTAATGAAGTTAAGGAGGTTGTCAAGGATCAAGCAATGAAAACAAAGGTAGAAAGAAGATTAAATAATGTCATCCCTTTAACCTTGTTATCTAAAATTAACATTTCATGTCTACAGGAACCCTTATGAAAATATACCATGGTATTTCGTTATATTACATGGTATTACATTGTAAACTGTGGTATACCATGGTTTACCTGTTTCAAAACACCATGTTATTTTATCATGGCTTTCCTGTTTCAAAACACCATGGATTACCATGGCATTTACCATGGTATGTTTTCATAAGGGAATACATAGTGTGACATAGATACTTGTTGGTTCGATTAGTTTAGTTACCCACCACATGATGGCAGCACCCATGGTAATGCAATTTGGAGAATATAGTTAGTGAACTATTATTGCTATGACTATTTGTCCTGTAATTAGTTGTATTTACTGTGTAGGTAGTTTGTCTTATTACTAATAATTCAGTTGTTTAAAAAAAATTTTACCCTAGAGACAGGAAGCAGGAAATATTTATAAAAATATTAAAATATTACATCTATGTCGACATGAGAAAACGAAGTGGTAAGAATATAGAGTACGGTCTGAAAATAAAAATAATGTCATATAAGGGACGGGAGACTCCTACTAAGGCTAAAAATTTATCGCTGTCGTAGGAGCCACCCTGTCGATTAATTTCGCCCGTTATTTAAATTATAAAAAAAATAAAATCCCTACAGATATTACTTCATGAAAAAAATTAATATAGATATGTCTGTATATTACAAATGCCAATTATATTCCAACAACTGGATATACATAGAGTGATTTTTAACCAAGGAGGAACGGAGACATAGTCAGTCATGGTGACATATATAAAAATTTTGGATTGCACATTGTTCAATGTATGTATTCAGATAATAAAGTTTGATATAATTTGAGAAACCATGTAAACTGTGAGTGGTGATCTTGTCTTTTAATAAATCAGGTGCATTATATATGGTATGTGGCAAACTGTACCTGAGACTTCGTTTAGTAAACTCATGGCATACCCTGATCGTATGTATATTATATTGACCACGTGTATTAAAGTTGTGAACACTATTGTTTTGATCAAGTGGTAAGTTTTGCAGGTAGACAGGTAGTTTATTGTTTGAAAATTTATGATATAAATTTTCAGGGGTCACAGTGTGGTCAGTGGAAGGGGCCCTGCCCTAGTGGGCCAGGCATGATTCTACACTTAATGACAACTCTGTTTTGGTAAGTTCCTAAATGATGTTTTCTACCTTATTAAGCAATGTTTTCAATTTATAATTGTATCATATTGTGTGATAGAGAACTGTCCATCTGTTTATGTCAAGGTATTTACTTTATCAGTTAAAATTACTTAGTGGTGACTTTGATTACTAACGTGTGGAAGATCAGGAATAAGTGGTCTTTGGACCTTATGGATGAATGTCCAACAGGGCTTAATGAGATTTTGACCACTTGAAGTCAGTAGCTAGTAAATGTACAGAACCTTTTAGAAAGTTAAGTTTTGATCATGTTTAGTGGTGCTACTGTTATAGTTAATATGTTATAAGATGTGATATACATGGTGCAAGGATATAGGTATTAGGTAACTGTCCCTACAGTTAAGCCAGGATCAGGCTGGTACCCTCTCTCCCTTTGAAGTTACATTGATTAATTGCTCTAGGAGGTGGCTGGGAGAGGGCTGATTTTGATTACCCAGGTATTCCCTAGAGACCTGTAAGTTGAGAAGTATCCAAGACTTCCTTGTAAACAACAGTGGAATGGCAGCTAGGCTAGTCAGGTCATGCACATGAAATTGACAACATTGTTGACTGTTGAATTTATCAGTTATGCTAACGCTTCGACCGGCATAACGTAATATGGACAATTACAGTATGATAAAGCTGAAATTACTGGGATTAAAATGGGCTGTAACAGAGAAGTACCATGACTGTTTGTTGGGAATTGAATGTAACGTGTACACGGATAACAACACGTTGTCGTATCTGCAGACGTCAGTGAAATTGGGAGCGACGGAAATTAGATGGGCAGCGGAGTTGGCCCAGTTCCAACTGTGCATTAAATATCTATCCGGAAAGTCAAACATCACTGCGGATGCGCTGGGACGGAAACAACACCAGGAACCGGAGTCGCACTCAGCGCGATTTGAAGAAATTTGGTGGAGTGCGGAAAACGTAGGGTGTGGTGCTCCCAATGGAAGCAGTAAGCACGCTCCCTAGTGTTTCCGCCCTGGACAAGCAGAAACTCCAGGAGGCAGACAATGTTGTGAGTCGCACGAGGTTATTTTGGAACCGAGGGAGCCTGTCACTGAAGGAACAATTAAAGAAAGAGTCGCAGGGTGTGTGACGAGCACTGCGGGGTTGGGAGTGGCAAATGGCATATTATACAGGAAGATCAAACTCAATGGGGAGCCATGCCATCAGCTGCTACTACTCGCAACCTTGAAGACACAGGTCTTACATACGACAGGACGAGGCATCAGGCACTTGAAAGGACGCAGCGACAAGCCCGAAGCTATTGACCAGGGATGGCGAAGGATGTGGAGGTCTATTGCAAGCAGTGCCAGAGATGTGTAGTGTTGAAGGCGAAAAAAGTGAAGTCAATGCGGGTGTTGTTAATTAGTCAAAAGACCACTCGAGGTTCTTGTTATTGATTACACTGCATTGGAGCCTAGCAGTTCAGGTATTGGCAGTTGACAATGCATTGGTTCTAAAAGACGTTTTCACAAAGTTTACCCAGGTGGTTCTGACCGTATCATAATAAAACATGTTCCTGCTTTTTACCTTAGTCCCAAGTGCCTTTATTTAGCATAGATCGGTCAGTCGTGACATACAACTTTTACGACATGCTACTATCATTACATTTTCCCTTTTTTTTAGGTAAATAACCGTTCGTAGACCATCGCTCCCTCTGTTCGTAAAGCACTGTTTGTTCAGTTAAACACACCTGAATCCTTCAGGTGTGTTTTCAGTGAAGGTTCACATTGACTTGCAGCTTAGATATTCAAATATTTGACTAGTATTTACGTTAGGAAACTAGGATAGACTGCCCTTTGTTTCGTCAAAAATGGGATTATTCTGCCACTCGTCAGTTGTGTACAAAACGACTGAGCACTTTGATTACCTGGCCACTGCGTGTAGATCTCACATTCAGTGTTGTTGGTAGGACAGGCTGTGGGTGTGCTGCTGTGGTGGGTGTACTGTTTTCATTTGGCTTCGCTGCCTCTACAGTCAATGCTGGCTGCTTTGCTGCGATTGTGCACCTAGCTCCACCCGATGAGTGGTCTTGACTAATCACTGCCTCTCTGTTGTCTTCTTGTTCTTAGACGAACTGCTCTTGCGTTTTGTCTCCTGTTTCTTCTCAGACACGTCTACCTCTCTCGAGCTCCACCAGGTACGGGTTGGATACTACCTGACTTATTACTCGCACCTTCTCCCCTGACCGTATCCGCAGTCTCCAGTGGTTTGCGTTGACCACTACTGTGATCATAATACCCCTTTTGTTTGATATTTGGCATCTTGGGCGTGGTGACTTCTGCGTTCTTCTGTATTCTGTGCTGGGCAGCTTCGTTCTCAATGTCCTGTTATAGATGCCTCTCCAGGAGACTTGTTACTGTCTGACAGTGGTGTAGCTCTCCAGGAGACTTGTTACTGTCTGACAGTGGTGTAGCTCTCCAGGAGACTTGTTGCTGTCTGACAGTGGTGTAGCTCTCCAGGAGACTTGTTACTGCCTGACAGTGGTGTAGATCTCCAGGAGACTTGTTACTGTCTGACAGTGGTGTAGCTCTCCAGGAGACTTGTTACTGCCTGACAGTGGTGTAGCTCTCCAGGAGAGTTGTTACTGTCTGACAGTGGTGTAGCTCTCCAGGAGACTTGTTACTGCCTGACAGTGGTGTAGCTCTCCAGGAGACTTGTTACTGTCTGACAGTGGTGTAGCTCTCCAGGAGACTTGTTACTGCCTGACAGTGGTGTAGATCTCCAGGAGACTTGTTACTGCCTGACAGTGGTGTAGCTCTCCAGGAGACTTGTTACTGCCTGACAGTGGTGTAGCTCTCCAGGAGACTTGTTGCTGTCTGACAGTGGTGTAGCTGTGTAGTTTAGCAATGCCAAGTATGGGTGCTCTTCATTCTCCTTGGCTTTGACGATTTGTACCGCCTTTTCCGTTACTGTGTGGATACAGGTTGTATGTCTGTACGTATGGATGCGAATGCATGTATGCGTGTTCTTTAGCAGTGTTTATATGTTGTTATTTACTACATTCCACTATGATGCTATTTTATCTGTGATGAACG
Source organism: Lamellibrachia satsuma (assembly GCA_033239005.1). Classification (NCBI taxonomy): domain Eukaryota; kingdom Metazoa; phylum Annelida; class Polychaeta; order Sabellida; family Siboglinidae; genus Lamellibrachia; species Lamellibrachia satsuma. The sequence continues at coordinate 7,026,816 of BSQZ01000027.1, forward strand.
ACCACAGTTAGGTTTTTCAATTAGGTTTATCATTATTATGTTTTAGAAACCGATTGTAATTATGTATTTTTTAGTATCTTATTTTATGAAAGCTGCACACAAATTTCCATCCATGGGAAAATAAAGTATTATTGTATTGTATTGTATTGTATTGTATACACAGGACTAGATGTTGCGTGTTTGAAACAATATAGCTTTGCAAAACTGTTGGAACTCTTGGCTGTTGAACTGTGGCCCATTGTCCGACACAACCACTCGAGGAACACCATGTCTTGAAACGATAGCCTTCATGTGACTTATAGTGTTCGCTGATGACAAATCTTCCAATTTCGCCACGTCCGGATAGTTTGAAGTGTAATCAACAACTACCAAGAAGTTCTTGCCAAACAGTCTGAATAGGTATGCTCTGATCTTGAGCCATTGTTTCTCTGACACTTTATATTGTTCCATTGGCTCCTTTGCCTGCTTGTACCTACGTTTCTGACATGCATCGCATCGTCCGATGTGATTTTCAATGTCAGTATTGATGTTTGGCCAATACACTACTTGCGTTGCTCAGGCCTGGTATTTTGTTATGTCTAGATGTCCTTCATGAATCTTCATCAGCATTTCTTAAGTGCTTTAGGTATGACCACCTTTGGTCCTTTGACTAGCACTCCGTCTATATCGGCGACATTACCTCTGAAGTGGTAGTATGGTTTGAGTGACTGAGCACGGTTACTTTCCCACTCGAAGTGCATTGCCTTTAGGACATCTTGTTGCTCACCATCTTCCTTTGTGTGGGGACCAATCTTCTCCCACATCGGATCACTCACATGTGCGTTGTGTTCGATCATATCCACATGAGTTCACCTGCTCTTTGTGCTACTCTTCTGTATACTTCTGTCAAATGCTCATGACAAAGTGTCAGCAACTATCAGGTATTTGCCCGGCTTGAATTCCAATTTCAAGCCATACCTTCTCAACAGCAACATCATACGTTATAGGTGTGCCGTTAGTTCGCACATATTCTTTTTGTACATCACAATCAGTAGCTTGTGGTCAGCTTCTCCTGTTACTGAGGTACCGTATACATACTCGTGGAACTTTTCACAGGCAAAGACTAACCCAAGTAGTTCTCTATATGAGCGTAGTTCCTTTCCGCAGAAGCCATAGATCTAGATATGAAAGCAACTGAAAGCCAACTTCCATCATACTCCTGAAGAAGCACTGCTCCAATTCCATCTTTTGACGCATCACTTGAGATCTTAGTTCTCGAGTAGCAGTTGTCTCAGGGCCGTTGTCTTCGCCGACAGGTTTGGCACAAACTTGGCTATGTAGTTGACCTTGTCCAGTGCTCTTTGAACTTCCTCGTTGGTTGTAGGCACTGGCATGTTCCGGATTCCAGCTACTTTGTCAGGATCTGGCTTGACTCCCTTGTGTGTTAGCGTCTCATCTAACTACGTAAATTTTTTTACACCAAACACACATTTCTTCTCGTTCTGTTTTAGTCCCGAGCGTCTGACCGTATCTAACGCCTTCAATTTATTGTCATGTTCTTCTTTCGTTCGTCCCCAGATAACTATGTCATCCATGAAGACTTTGACTCCTGTCTCACACTCGAATAGCTGCTGAACCTTGGTGTGGAATATTTCTGGTGCACAGTTAATCCCATATGGAAGTCTTGTGAAGGAGTATCGCCCAAAGGGTGTAGCTCTGTACACAACAGTGTGCTCTTGTCATCCAGCTGTATCTCGTAGAATCCCTGCGATGCATCCATCTTCAAAAAATATTTCGCATCTGCCATTTCACTAAGAATTTCTGACCAATGTGGCAGGTAGTAGTGTTCACGTCTGATGTTCACGACTGTGGCCGGCATGATGGTGGCCGGCATGACGGTGGCCGGCACGACGGTGGCCGGCAATACGGCGACCCAACTTGTAAAGAATGGCAAGATGCTAGGGTTGGTATTTGGTGTGACTCCAATATATATTACATAGTCAAGTCAGATTGTATGGTGTATCTTTGTGTCATACAATGTGACATTAAACAGTAGACCACTTGTACGAGTACAACTTGTACATAGTAATACGGTTGTTGTACTTAATACGGTTGTAATTTACATCCAGCATACATTTCGTAACTAGGACTTCGTAGTTACCTTTATAATCTAATTGGGTTGCAGTTAGCAAAGAGTTAACATTCAGCCATAATTAGTACATGCTATATTAGGAATGAATAAGTAGAAATCTGTTTATGTTTGCAGGGTTGATTCTGGCATTGAAATAAAATAGGCAAAAAGAAATGTGCCTTGAGTCCACTAGCCCTGCTACACCTGCATTCAGTCATGGATAAACTTGGGGTATCCCTGCATTCAGTCATGGATAAGCTTGGGGTATCCCTGCATTCAGTCATGGATAAACTTGGGACATCCCTGCATTCAGTCATGGATAAAATTGGGATATCTCTGCATTCAGCCATATATTTCTACATTCCATTCATTCATAGCATAGAGTAAGCAACCGAAATACATCTATTTTATGAACAGATGGTGATCGATTTACATAATGAACAATTTGAGTATCTATTTTCTCTAATGTGATGGCTACTATAGCTGTTGACATGAATGTCTGTGTGCATTATGCCTTATGCATTGACAGGAACACGGACTGCACAGTTGCACCTGCATATTCTGGTTCCATGGGAAATGCTTGCAGAGCATTAGCTCATTATTTAAAATTAAAACGAGCATTTGTTCACAGTATGTGTTTTGATTGGTTGATTGAGTACATTGTTGATGGAACAAGTGGTTCCAACTGATGCTGAATGCCTCCACAGAGCCTATTTTTATATAGAGCCAATGCACAAAAGAGAAATAAAACATTAAAGCACTTTGGTTTCATTTTTATAAGTGGGTCTAGGTCGGATTTGTTTCTGATCATCACAGTAACATAATGGTACTGATCTGCAACTTAACTGGTGTATGCACACATCAGTAGTGTTGACAGGTGTGGCATCTGAGTGCCATCAATGGTGCCACCACAAAACCTAACTAGGAACACAAGCGCTGCCTTCGACAGCCTCCAGCAGATCATGTATTGGCAACTTGGCATATCATGCTGTAGGTTGTTGCAATGACACTATAATTTAATAGGAAAATAAAGCTCCCTTATCAACACAAGCTGTCGTACATATGCTTACATCATCTTTGTGAGACAGTAATCCAAATGTGACTTCGGCAGTTTTATCATTTATTTGGGCAATGGTAATCCAAATGTGACTAGCAGTTTCACTATTTATTTGGGCACTTGTGCTTTTTTCAAGACAAATAAAAAACAATACAAACGAAGGATAATACTGGATATAGGTATTGGAAACAAACAACACTTTGTGTCAATCTGGAGATCTAATTTATTAAATTATGGTAATGATCAATGGCACATTAGACAGTGTTGTAAATACAGGCAGCCATGCAATACATAATATTCACATGCACATATCTAGATACTCACATTATTGAAAATGCTCTTGATGGCAAAAGTGGGGGAGGGACGTCTGAATAATGTAAACAACTACAGGATAATTACAGGTAAAACTAATGTTACAACTGCAATAACCACAATGTAATACATGGCTGATATATGTGACAGTTAATTGGTATGTATATATCTATGATGCACAGCCATAAATAACACCATCATAAAAGTAGGTATCATTACAAGTTTGATATGTATTCAGAAGTTAGACTGTTAAGTGCAGGCATCACATTGCTTACATAGAATATAATAATGACATTGTATGTTGGCAAACGTCATCACATGATACACATAGATATACATATGTATGTGATATATATATATATTTATATAATATACACACATATATATATATATATATATATTTATTTATATAATATACACATCCAAATATGTATTTAAAGATGATACACCATATACACATGCACTAACATGAAACCAATGTTGTGGAACATAGCAGCAATATTACACATACCCTGTCAGCAACTGTGAATCCTACTAAACTTTGACAACATGAGACATTTAACAACATGAGACATTTAACAACATGAGACAGTGTCTTGTTAAGGTGATACTGGGCTTTGAGAACTCATGACTCTGAAATGGTTGGACTCTCTTTGACTCTTGATAAATCAATGGCTTTTAAATCCAGACTCTATGTATGACAATTATTGCAGCTGTATTGGACAAGTTAATAGCAGTGCACTGACATATATACAACTTAAGTTAATCAAATCTAAAAATAGGAAATCTGTGTACAACCGAACGGCTGTGTGTTCACCCTCATGAAAAAATGCATGCAACTTATTTTCAGTTCTTTTGGAAGTATACTCACAATGACAGCTTATGTCAAGAAAAATTACCAAGTCACAGAAATAAATAAAAACTGATGAATTACATCAAAACAGCGTTTTAAATGTGGTTCATCACAGAGATTCATCAGACTGGTGATTGTAATCTAATAATATTTTTTAAAAATTTTTCACATAACAGTAAAATTGACAGTGAAAAACAATTTAAACATTAATAAGTGATATAAATAAAGTCATGTAATATCTGTGTCAGTCAGTCAGATCCTCTGTTCCATGGCTTAATGATGTAGTACTTAAAGACATTAATTCCTTAAAGATCCTCTGATGTCATTCCAAGACTGAGTGATCAGTCATAAGATCAGCAATGAGCTCATGGAACTTGCTCAGGTTGGTCAGTCATGCAGATCAGCAGCAGTGAGCACATGGAACTTGCTTAGGTCATTCATACAGATCAGCAGCAGTGAGCTCATGGAACTTGCTCAGGTCAGTCATACAGATCAGCAGCAGTGAGCTCTTGGAACTTGCTCAGGTCAGTCACACAGATCAACAGTGAGCTCATGGAACTTGCTCAGGTCAGTCATACAGATCAGCAGCAGTGAGCTCATGGAACTTGCTCGGGTCAGTCACACAGATCAGCAGCAGTAAGCTCTTGGAACTTGCTCAGGTCAATCATATAGATTAGCAGCAATGAGCTCATGGAACCTGCTCAGGTCAGTCCTATAGATCAGCAGCAGTGAGCTCATGGAACTTGCTCAGGTCAGTCATATAGATCAGCAGTGAGCTCATGGAACTTGCTCAGGTCAGTCATATAGATCAGCAGTGAGCTCATGGAACTTGCTCAGGTCAGTCATATAGATCAGCAGTGATCTCATGGAACTTGCTCAGGTCAGTCATTTAGATCAGCAGTGATCTCATGGAACTTGCTCAGGTCAGTCATTTAGATCAGCAGTGAGCTCATGGAACTTGCTCAGGTCAGTCATACAGATCAGCAGCAGCGAGCTCATGGAACTTGCTCAGGTTTTGTACCATGATATTAGGGAGTGCATTTCTACGGTGACGCCACATTCCCAGTGTTGTGGAATACAGCTTCAGGTGCTCGTGCCATTTCACAGTGGCCTCTTGATTCTCACCCTGCAAGAATAATATGTAAATAAGGCTAATATGTTGGTTGACTAATTTTGTATAATATATTATATTCAAAAGAAGTAAAACATTTATCTCAGGTTCCACCAGAAACTACTAAATCTACATGATAAATCTAAAATAAACCAGTCCAAAAGACTGGTTTCAATTGGTTTGGTTTAAGTGGCAAGATAATAATTAGAGGGTCACAATCAACCAGTTGTCTTACTTAATGACATTAATTTAATAATATAAATAAATTTTGTATCACTTGCTTAGAGGAAAATAAATATTAAAATATATGTGATACTCCATATTATTTGTTAAAAAAAGGAAAATATATCTTATGTAGCTCACATGCGCGCACACAAACATGCATGTATACATGCACGTGCATGCACGCACACACAAACGCACGCACACACACACCACATACATATGCACACAAAAACATATAATTTATGACTATTTTATATATTTATATACCTATTTGTTTTCTGATATGGACTTCAAGTATGTGTAATGAATGTATCCACTTCTGCAATGCAAGTCACCCATATAACATACTCACTTTAATGGCATATGATTCATTGCTGGCAATATCAAGTACTTCAATGAGGCGGAATTCATCATCCAGCGACACAACACATTTGTCCAGATAAATAGGATCCTAAACATAAAGTTTTGTTTTACTGGTTGCATTAATAGGTAGCTTAGGTTTGATTCTAATTTTGCAAAATGATTCTAAAATGTGATGAGCGAACATTTAATTGAATTGTGCAGACATTTTAAGGTAGAAAGAAAAAAGAGGGAGCAACTAAAATAGTAAACTGATTCCAGAACTGAAACAGTACAAGTGAGAAAAAGAGTGTTGACTGAAACCATGAGAGACTGGCAGAATAAGAAGGGATTGAACTGGATTTTAAATTTTACTCCTGATTTCTAGAAACACTGACAGTAGCTTTTTCTTCGAAGTAAAGGAAGGAAGTTTAACTACAGAGCATGCAACAATGCAGCTGGGATGTAAAGAAATAACTATGCTCATTGTTGATGATAAATTGGAACAAGCTGCCTGACAGTGAACTGTTCTAGCATTGTATGTTTGAAAACAGAATTGATAGATCACATATGGAGTGGTATATTAGTGTGTTCATGTATCAATGTGCATGATTCGTGTGCACATGTTCATAATTAAAACAACCTACATGACCCAATAAATCACAATAGACAACAATGTCCACATATCACATGAGGCTTGTTGTTAGGGATGGTAATGTTGTTTTAACTGTTTTTAGTAGTATTAAACTCACCCTTAGTGGTGTGCACTTGAACCACTTCTCCTTGACCAGCACAAGAGCTGCATGCTGGATGTTGGATGGGACATTGGGTGGACGATTGGACACGACAGTGCTGTCATCAGTTGGGGTGACTGGTGAAGTGACTGGCTTGCCCTGCAGTTCACAAACATCACATGAAAGCCTGGCTGGCATGGCAGTCTACCAACTCAATCAACTCTCAATTCATCACAAGCTTAACTTTAGCAACGTTTCCTATTTTGCTACTTGCTTCACAGACACACTTCCTTAATGGCATCCATGAAAGCATGATATCCGGATAACAAATACAATTATAATTCAACATTTGCACTTAAAAAGTTTGGTTTTGGTCCTGTTTTCATAGAAAATCAATAAAAAATATTTATTTTTAAATGTACAGCAACTACAATTTTGATATGTCATTGTGTACCTTACCCACAGTAATAAACTGCTCTTACCTTACCCACAGTGGTACGCACATCATGCACAGCCAGTAACAAGCTGTTCTAACATCACTAGTAGCGACAATATTATTATTTTATTATTTTTTATTATTAACATGCACAGCCCCAATGAATATTGAATATGAAAATGAATAAACATTAAACAAGCACATATACATCCCGAAGTAAGCTGCTCAGAGTGACAAGTACATTAGACTGGTAGAAACAATCTGTTGTCACCTTGCCCATAGAGGCAAGCACATCTAGTATAGGCATAAACAAGCTGCACACCTCATATGGGCACAAACAAGCTGCACACCTAATATGGGTATAAACAAGCTGCACACCTTATATAGGCATAAACAAACTGCACACCTTATATGGGCATAAAGAAGCTGTTCTCACCTTGCCGAGAGTGACAAGCACACAGTTGATGGGAAGTAGCTTGAGGGTGCGCCCCTTCTTGCCCCACAGCTGTTCCTGTTGTTGGCAGTACAACATGCGGCCAGTCAGCACAAAGTTCACCTCATTGCGGTCCCAAGGCAGCATGTCACATGTCACCTGTAGGCAGTCATCATATCACATCTTTACATGTACATATATTTAATTATCTTTAAATTTGCATGACATCCTGACATATCACACTGTTTTTGCAAAAATCTGTATATATGCAAAAATATCTAAATCTGTATTAAATTTTTCTGAAATTGTCAGAGCACTTCATTCACTTTATATGTGAGAAGCTGCCGTTTTGGAAATGTAAGTGCAAATTAATGAAGATGTTGCAAAAATTACAGTTTGTCATAAAATGTTTGTTATATGCATTATCAGTTAGTTGTGTACAGTTGTGATGATCTAAATAAGTTGTTTTTTGTTTCATATTTCCATAGATCTAATAAATATTGTGTGAAGACAGGACATGCTACTATACATCCTAATGTTTAATGTTTATTAATTTACATAGCACCAAATCTATACAGTGATATTCTTTGGTGCTGTACATAATCAAAAATAATAATAATATTACATAAAACAATTATGGTAATAGAATAAAACAATATACATGCATCAAATCTAGACAATTATATCACGTTGCTATAGATAATAAAAAGCAGAAATATCAAATCCTAAAAGCCTTATTATGTGCAAGGCAAGTCTGGAACCTCATTATTGGAATATGTACATGCATGTGTGCATGCACGTACATATTGTGTGCAGTACTGTTGGCACCACAGAGTATGTCTATTTATTTAACTAAAAACAAATCATATCTGTTCACTTCACTAAAAAACAGATCATATCTATTTAATCAACAACAAAAACTTACCTTGTTCACTTCGATATTTTCTGCAGAACTACTGGAGATGCTGCGGCAGCCAGGCGGGGGACCTCCAAACCTTCGCTTGCTCATTCGAAGCAAAGTATTGGTCATTGGACTCTTACTTTTCTGCAAGTACAGGACAGGAAGCCATGAAAGTACAGGACAGGGAGCCATGAAAGTACAGGACAGGAAGCCATGAAAGTACAGGACAGGGAGCCATGAAAGTACAGGACAGGAAGCCATGAAAGTACAGGACAGGGAGCCATGAAAGTACAGGACAGGGAGCCATGAAAGTACAGGACAGGAAGCCATGAAAGTACAGGACAGGGAGCCATGAAAGTACAGGACAGGGAGCCATGAAACGACATACAATGGAGACTGGTGTACAGCACAGTAGCAGTCTTTGGGGAGAGCACATCAAACTAGTTACAAGCTAATAAACATTGTTTAATTGTCACAGTTTGTTCAGTGAGAACCAATTTCCTTGCCACTGTATATATTCAACTGTCTAAATCACAAGTGAAAAAATCATAAATTATCATAAAAAATAACAGAATTGTGAATAACAGAATCAGCCATTTAGCAGAATCAAATATATTGGCTGGGATGGAATCATTCCATATTTGTGCTGCATTAGGTGAATCAAATAACTCTAGCCTGAAGTGATTCTAATAGGCGGAGCCTATTGTATTGCTATTATGGATGACTACTTTTTATTTATTTATGGTTTCACATGTACGGTAAACACGTACACTGCTCACAATCAACTTAGTACGTAAACATATCCATCGCCATGACAATTTTGCCAGCCTATCACATAAATATAAAGATTCTGAAAGATATCCAAGTTATACAACACTGACTCTGTTGATATGATTGAGAATAGCTTCAATCTTCTCCTCAGCCTTCTTGATGACGTCTCTGTCATGATGGTGAACTGGGGTGACTTTGTATACCCGTTCAAGCAGCAGTGGGTATCTACAGCAACAGGTTCACTTCTACTGTACACAGATGGGTAATATCTCAGCAACATTCTATTAACTGACTAGTCTCTATGTTGTGGTTTCTACAATTGTATGGTGTTACGAGGCCTCATTCAACTAACCTGACTTTTTCAGAACATTATCGCCAAGCTGACCTTTATATGCTGGCACTGAGGGTCGTCACTGCCAAGGTGCATGTCATCCTCAGTGGTTCTTCTACGTCCCCAATTAAATGACCGACATTAACGTGATCACAGTCAGGTTAGTTGAATGAGGCCTCGTAACACCATAGTAGCCTCACCTAGTGGCTACTAGAGCTAGCCTGTCATAGTGACTACTAGAACTAGCATGTCATAGAAGCTACTAGAGATAGGGTTGATTTTTGTGTAATCATTCTTAAACCAGGCGAACTAAGCAACTGAACTGACAAAGGAACTTTAAAGTCAGAATCATATTTATGTCAGTCTTACACATTACTGCTATAAAAACAACTTCATTTTTGCTTAGTCTTTGTGGTAAGACACAATTGTATATGAACAATTTTAAAATGTGCAAGGAACAATTAAATTTCATGACTGATTCCATGCACAGTGGTGATTTTATATCTTATTTATTTAAATTTAATAACTTTTGATATTTTGACTTTTTATGTATGTGGGTTATTTAATCTGAAATAAATGAATCCATATTGCTACAAATATAACCAGACAGTTGTTGCCAATACACATAACATCTACCTCATGATACGTTGCACAGGAACCATGAGGAAGGATTTGAAGCTCATCCGCCGGAGCACGGAGTTCTCCGTCTGAGACACAGACAGGAAGACCCGGAGCAGTTCCTTGTTGCTCTCAAGTTGCTCCAGGTACGGAGCTACGCCTGACTGGTTGACGCAGTATGTTTCATAGGCCAGCAGCATGGTGGACGAGTGTAGGAACAACTCACCTATGCTTACTGTCGTGTAGTCCTGCAATCATAATCATTATTAGTAAATAATCTTTAAATTAAGTGAAACATCATTTCTATAAATTACCAAACCATTGATAAAAACGATACTAGAAAAGAACAGATAGATTTGAGAAAGAACTGTTAACCATTTATTGTGTCCTTTCTGTGTGCCATGACATGTTGCAAATTATCTGTCCTGTGCTTACATCTCTACAATGTTGTCATGGTTACCTCATCTCCCTGTTCATTGGCCAGCTCCAGGGCATCCTGGAGAATGTCGGCAAATCGGTTGTTGACCTCAATCAGCTCATCAAGGTTACTGAAGATTGACTGTAATTGGTCAGCATTCAGCAGGCTGGCTGTCTTCATTGGCTCATAGAATTCCTAACACAGAAAACCAAAATCTTTAGAAGATTCTACAATTTGGATCAGTTCTGTGATTTCACACCTATGCATTTGGTTGCCTTCTTCGATAGATACATATACATACGTATACTGCAGTAATTCATGAGGGTGTTTATCTGATGAAGGCCAGATGGGCAGCTACCATACTAGACTACCACCCTATTGTATTGTACCTACCGCCAGTTTCAGCTGGGCAAAACAGCATTTTCCTGTTTTCCAGAACACTCGTAATAAGAATAGTGAATGAACAGTGTCCGTGGTGATTAGGTGCTGTTGAACCACATCATGTCTTGGGGCGATTCTCATTATAATGACAATGGGCCAGTTATGTGGGAAGAAAATATGTGGTAAAGCCTCTTTGTGAAGGTAACATAAAACATGGTCAACTCCAAATGATGGCCATCTCAGTCAAGTGTGCATTGTGCGTGTGTGTGTGTGTGCACATGTATGTATCTGTGTGTGCATGCATGTATGCATATTAAATTTGAATCACATGGCCAGATCCCTACATGGATTCCAAGATTCAACGTGCACTCACCCCTTTAATGATCCTCAGATCCTTGCCATAACTGATCTCTGTGTCAACGATCTCCTGAATTGTTTCCTTACGCTCCACACATCTGGACTTGCACTTGCGACAGGTGAACACTTCCTCCCACTGCAGACCTTCAGGGACATCAGTGTCCTCGAGCACCTTGCCACAGTCCTCGCACCCGGGGTCCTGTCACAGCACAAGTCACATGATCAGTTAGTAGTAGCCAACAATGTTTGTGAGTTACATTCATTTTGAGTATGGATTAACTATTGATTACAGTATTGATTAATTAAAAGTTTTAAATCTGGGAAGTTGATTTTGTGTCCACACATCAATAAATGTTGGTGGAATAGAAAATAACTGCACAATTAATAAAGGTAAGTTCTTATATAGCATTATATCTGGTCCATGGGACCATTCAAGGCACTTTATTCTGCACCCCCCTGACAGATCTGTTTTTTTAAACACCATCTCAACTTCTTTGGGAAGCATTCAGCTATGCTGCCATTGCTGCATGAAGACTACTCATTCGTTTATATCCACAACACGACTACAGGTATTCCTTTATATCATCTCACTACACCACTACAGGTATTCCCTTATATCATCTCACTACACCACTACAGATACTCCTTTATATCCACTACACCACTACAGATACTCCTTTATATCCACTACACCACTACAGATATTCCCTTATATCCACTACACCACTAAAGATACTCCTTTATATCCACTACACCACTACAGATACTCCTTTATATCCACTACACCACTACAGATACTCCTTTATATCCACTACACCACTACAGGTACTCCCTTATATCCAGTACACCACTACAGGTACTTCCTTATACCCACTACAGGTACTCCTTTATATCCACTACACCACTACAGGTACTCCCTTATATCATCTCACTACACCACTACAGATACTCCTTTAAAATCACTACAGGTACTCCTTTATATCCACTACACCACTACAGGTACTCCCTTATATCCACTACACCACTACAGGTACTTCCTTATACCCACTACAGGTACTCCTTTATATCCACTACACCACTACAGGTACTCCCTTATATCCACTACACCACTACATATACTCCTTTATATCCACTACACCACTACAGGTACTCCCTTATATCCACTACACCACTACAGGTACTTGCTTATATCCACTACACCACTACAGATACTCCTCTATATCCACTACACCACTACAGGTACTCCCTTATATCCACTACACCACTACAGATACTCCCTTATATCCACTACACCACTACAGATACTCCCTTATATCCACTACACCACTACAGGTACTCCTTTATATCCACTACACCACTACATGTACTCATTTATATCCACTACACCACTACAGGTACTCCCTTATATCCACTACACCACTACAGGTACTCCTTTATAACCACTACACCACTACAGGTACTCCCTTATATCCACTACACCACTACAGATACTCCCTTATATCCACTACACCACTACAGATACTCCCTTATATCCACTACACCACTACATGTACTCCTTTATATCCACTACACCACTACATGTACTCATTTATATCCACTACACCACTACAGGTACTCCCTTATATCCACTACACCACTACAGGTACTCCCTTATATCCACTACACCACTACAGGTACTCCTTTATAACCACTACACCACTACAGGTACTCCCTTATATCCACTACACCACTACAGGTACTCCTTTATGTCCACTACACCACTACAGGTACTCCCTTATGTCCACAACACCACTACAGGTATTCCCTTATATCCACTACACCACTACAGGTACTCCCTTATATCCACTACACCACTACAGGTACTCCCTTATATCCACTACACCACTACAGGTACTTCCTTATATCCACTACACCACTACAGATACTCCCTTATATCCACTACACCACTACAGGTACTCCCTTATATCCACTACAGGTACTCCCTTATATCCACTACACCACTACAGGTACTCCCTTATATCCACTACACCACTACAGGTACTCCCTTATATCCACTACACCACTACAGATACTCCCTTATATCCACTACACCACTACAGATACTCCTTTATATCCACTACACCACTACAGATATTCCCTTATATCCACTACACCACTACAGGTACTCCCTTATATCCACTACACCACTACAGGTACTCCCTTATATCCACTACACCACTACAGGTACTCCCTTATATCCACTACACCACTACAGGTACTCCCTTATATCCATTACACCACTACAGGTACTTCCTTATATCCACTACACCACTACAGATACTCCTTCATATCCACTACACCAATACAGGTACTCCCTTATATCCACTACACCACTACAGGTACTTCCTTATATCCACTACACCACTACAGATACTCCTTCATATCCACTACACCAATACAGGTACTCCCTTATATCCACTATACCACTACAGGTACTCCTGTTTATACCTCTGTGTGCATTGAAGTAATATGGCAGCCTGGGGATTTGATTCTGGTCCTCTCAGATAAGAGTCCTACATTCTAAGCACAATGCCACTGTGTCCCACAATTAATCACACTAAAGTATTTCTAATTGTCTAAATACTGCTGTATGGAAGCATTAACACCTACTTTATGACATCTATCAATTGTGAAATTCTTTGAAGTCTACACATGGCCTTAATTACAACACTGAAAGTCTTGCTTCTGCATTAAACAGCCTAAAGATATACAGGTGAGGTAGCCTTATTGATATTTTATCATTTGAACAATTATCCCAGAAACAAACAAGTTTTGTTTTGTGTTACTTCCTTAAAACTTTGTGAATATTATCAGAATTGAATATTAAACTTCATAAGGATAAGTGGCATCAAGTGTGTAAAAACTACTGTCGTAAACATACTGAATGTAGGACTAACAAAAAATTAATAGACAACCAGTTGTCATCCAAAAAATGTAGATAAAGATTTTATTGTACCATGTCCTTTGATCCTCTCGAACGTTCATCGGCTTCACAGCAAACACCACTGTCTGTTCTCTTCACTCTTCTCCCATTGTAGTCTTCCTCCTGCACATAGCAATGCAAAATCACAGTTTGCATAGATAGCATAGATAGCATAGTTCCTTCGTGAATCCTAGTTTTTTCACTAGTCTCATTTCAGGCTCATTTCACAAAATATTGAAGCTATCTAGTATCCCCTATGACATGTTAGTTTGTTTGTACAAATCTGATATTTAATTTTGATGAAATCGGACAAACTATTAAATGATTTTGACTAGATCCTGTAAAAATTCATGAATGTGTGTATTGTGTCTGAGTGTTGCGTGTGTTGTGTGTGTGTGCGGAGTGGGCATTCATGCATGTGTGTGTGTGCATGTTTGCTTGGTGCGTACATGTGTGCGTATACATAAATTAATACCTTTTTGCTATAACTGCGCTCCAACGATCTCTGAACTCTATGTCGCCTTCTACGGATAGCTGTTTGTCCCAGCTGAAAAAATTAACACAACAAAGATTACATACATTTTATTAATGTTATGACAATAAGCACACACTCATAGATAAACTCATCCTGAACAATGCAAACATTACTTTTTTTATGACTCGGCATTGATTCTAATAAGACACACAGCAATCTTACCTCACCAACCTCATCGTTCTCCCTTATACTACCAGATGGCACAAATGTCTGTTGCTGGAGAAATTCCACGATATCATTCCGCGAAGATACTTTGAGTCCTTCAGCATCAATGCATCTTTGTCTGTAGGTTAGAGCAGCCTGCTCACTTATCTTATCTCCTGCAATAAAGACAACTACAATGCAGAATCTGACAGGTTCTGTATCTGTACTGGTACTAGCAAATAATGTCCTTCAGACACATCGTGCCAGTGTACATGGAGGCTAATCAGCCAGTCTCTTAGGTATTGACTGAGACTGGAATGTATAAACATAATTACATGAAATACTGCTTGGAGGTAGATAATTCCACTTTTTAATTGAAGATGGAAACAAACTATTTCTTTATATGTTAGCTGAGTCTCTAATTTGAAGAAACTGATTATTATGTTGATGTGAGCATCTAGTATTGTGTTTGATGTATTAGTTTAGTGGGATATCTATCAGATACTCATACTTGCGTGTAAAGTCAAAGACATGTTCATATACATGTAAGTAGCTGTGGTGTTTTGAAATGATTCGGTAAGTGTAACTTTGTATTCTGTAATTGTAACAATTACATGAATTATATTTTTTATATTACAAAGTTTACCTTATCCATTACATTTTTATCAACTGTGTACAAAATATGCTAATTCAGCAACACACATACCACATAAATAAGAAGTACTGAATAAACGTTTCAAATAACCAGTCCATCCTGCTTAGTGCATCTGTAATTGTAATTGCAAATGTGTCAATTCTGTAACTAATTACTTTCTTTGAAGTGTAATTGAAATAAAAACTGTACTTTTATTTGCTTTGAATCCATTTTTAATGTGATTGGACCCAGCCTGGCATATAGTGTACAGGTTAGCCAGTGTAAGTACAGACTTATGTATGCATGCATGCACATACATACCCACACACACCATTTATTCACACACGAGGATGCATACATGCACGTTTATGCACATTTACTATATTCTTAAGAAATGTGTTGGAGTGGTTCATATGGAGTAAATATTTAGGACACTTTGTGCACCCAAAAAATATTTTGGGGCATTTATGTTAAGTCTAAAAAATGTAGTATGGTTTCTGACATTTTGCCATGGAACAAGCCTTAAGCGGCCATTAATTACAAGAAGGAATGCTTCTGCTGCCAACAGTCCAATTAATATCATTATTATGCAGAAATGTCACACACAATTACCTACTTTCAGCAATGCAATTACCAGGTGATCCTCTCCCCACTGCATTATGTAGCAGCTATGAAAACCTCCCTGTCTATAAATATGCATTAAATGAGGCCTGGATCAGGTCAGTGTCATGTACATGACAAGCAAATGAATAATTCCAAATATAAAGCATGCAGCAGTCAGGTTAATCCTCAGCAAACAGACCTCAACATCTAAAATGTTTCAAGAAAGCTTTGCATACTATAGGGTTTGAATGTGCTATCAAATTCGATAGGCACTTGTAGCAATTTATTGCATATTGAATCCTATTGCACTTTTCATGGGTACATGAAAAACATATTTTTTACTATGTTCTTTGCCATGTTGTTTGCTATGTATATAATTTACGCACAGTTTCAGAGTAAACAACTGTAAATTCAGGACAGTGCATGTGCAGATGTTACATCATAAGATATACTATACCTGAAAACAAAATAGACCAATAGTTTGTATGTGTATTTTCAAGAATTGTTTAAACTGATTTACTGTTCGATGAGAATCTTATTTTACCACAGTTAACAAGTTAGATGCCATTTTACATTAACAAAAAATCAAAATTGCAAACAAGAAAACACAATACATAATTTCATTAAAGAAATTCACCTACTGCAACTTATTTGGTTGGTTTTATCAACATAAAAAACATAATCACATTGATGATTCGTAATTACATTGTTAACTCTTCCTGCATTCCTACAACACTTTCAAAATTGTTTGCTAAGTTTAAAATCAGTATACGTTTTTTGTTGGACTACAGGTAGATTGTGGATTACAGTGCTAGCATTTGAGTTGAGTGCACAGCCTTGGCACATTACAGTTGACAAGTGCTGTAGGGTGATTGTCATCTCTGTTCATTTGGTTGTGCCTTTTCCTCCCACTCTCAAACCAATGCCAGCTGTAGTCTATTGATGTTTCCATGCCCAACTTAATGGCTGCACAAGAATCTCTTGTGGGGGTATTTAGCTGCTACCTCTTTAATGTAGTAATGTAGTAATGCTTAAAATGTTGTCAGTTCATTAGAAGGTACATTACACCCTGAAATTACTAACACTCAGTTCATTCAAATATACAAGTATAATATAAAAACAATATATATATATATATATATATATATATATATATATATATATATAGGTAGTCAACGTAGCATACTCCAATTACTATTACTAGTTTTAAACTATCAATAACAAAACATTTTGAATAGCCTATATCTACTGGTTATCATTATGTAAACTATAATATTCAAATGCTTATAAACAAAGACCTTTGTTTTGTATGTGACTTGTGCATTCCTTTCAAACACCATTTGTATGTCATTACCAAATCATGTTATGGCTATTGCAGATATTAATATAAATGTGTTTTGTTTGAATAATTTTATCTAATTCAACTGAACCACATATAACGGTAAGTATTATATAATTGCCACCTAAGTATTAATTGTGTAATTGTGATTATAACTGAAACTGCATTGTGGGGCGTGGTAGCGTAGTGGTTAGAATGATGGACTCTCAATCGAGAGAACATGGGTTAGATTGCTCGTGCTGCCGTTTTGAAACTTTGGCAATTTTGTTCACACCACATTGCCACAGTTCACTCAGCTGTATAAACGAGTACCTGGCTACAGACAGAGATGGATATTTGAACATGTAGTCTTCGTGCAGTAATTGCAGCATGGCTGAAAGCTTACCAGAGAAGTCGAGATGGCTTTGTAATGAACAGGTCTGCCAGGGGGTAAAATGTAAAGTGCTTTGAGCAGTCCCAAGGACTGAATACTGCACTGTACGAGAGCTTACCTTTTTTAATCAAACTCTATCCTAAAAAACATACAGAGAACATCATGAAGTGGAGTCATCTTAATACTGATGCTCACCTTCAAGCTTTGTACTGTTGTCAAACGGGTCACTCTTGTAGGGTTTCATGCGTCTCCTGCGAACTGGTTTTCTGCGTTTCTCCTCAGCATTCAGGTCAGAAACATCTGACACCGACCGCACTACAGCATTCTGTATCAAACAAATACCATCAACATGATCACATTTTTATTTACATCACACATAATGTAGCGAGCGACATGTGCCTATCGATATACAGTATGCAACATGTGGAGCACAGTGTCATAGAAGTAGTAGTGAACTAGTAATTTGAGAGTTCACACTGTATAAACGAGTAACAGGCAACAAATAGTGGTAAACTTGTGAAAATGAACAGCTTCTTTTGAGTTATTTTAGCATGGCTGAATGTTTCCGTAAGATGTTAATTGATGTTCACGCGCCTGCCATGTGCTTGTATGACAATATACTATTTTATACCTTATCATTTTTGCGTGAGCATGTGTATATAATATGTATAATCTTTGTTGTACTAGAACTCAATCTAAGTTAACTAAATGTTACATGACCATTGCCTCAGGGTTTGTGCACAGGAAATGAAACAATATTTCAATACCAACAACCACACCAATAAGTTTGTGCCAATAATAGAGAGTGTGTAAAAATAACAAGGTACAAGAAATACCATGAGAAAGTCATTGCATTATCAGGTCATGCTGCTTATAATGTGTGTCTTGAATAATGTGAAATTAATTATAACATTGATAACAAATACAAATTACATCAAGTGTTTTTTAGCACATAGTACAGTTGAACCTCCTTTTTACGATCACTGCAGTAACATAGCCACCTCACCACTGTGGTTCCTGTGGGACAGTCCCAAATTATTACACAACAATCATAACATTTAATGTTTAATAAGTTACAAAATGATAATAAATAAAAAATTTAATAATTAACTTTGAGAAGTTATGGCTGGAAAGGGTGTCGTGATTGACTGATTGAAGGGTGTCATGATTGACTGATTGAAGTTTGTTATACTTTTGATATAAGATTAGGAAATATTTAATCTAGAGATTATAATAATCTATTGTTAATGTCAAAACTTTGCTGTCATCCCCCACAGAGGGAGTGGCTTGAGAATAAGGTGACTGGACAGTAATGAAGTCACATCAGAGCACTTATTATTGGTTGTTGTTGCCAACCAATAAAGTAATCAGGGTGGATGCCAGCGACTACCCAACATCCTTGTACCCATTTCACTGGTAAGTTAATAATTTAACTATCTACTAAGTTCATTAAATCATTGGCCTGGACATTGCATCTCTGATATAAGTGCATTTTTACTGCCTCCTATAAATGTCCAAAATTATTATATAGGTTAGGTTATATTTAGGATCGCAGAAAGGGGGGGCCAAAGTTTAGTCACATTACCTGTCCTCTGGGGGGATGGGTAGAAAATGTTGTTTAACTATAATTTTTTTCAGAAATCATCCTCAAAGTCCTCTTCAAAACCCAGAGGACAGGCCTGAGTCTCCCATTAGTTTGCCATATTACCACAGCAGGTTATTCATGGAAAAATTAATATACCAAAGTCCATGGAGAGCCTGTAACAATCTAGTCTTTACAAACATGGCAAGACAAAATTGTGTCTCATCAGCAAAGGCATAGTATTACTTTTTATATCTTATGCCAAATAATGTTTCACAGAAACTATAATATCAAAAAAGAATTATAAGCTATAAGTTCATAAAATTGTTCTGAGAATCCTGTTATTTGTCATTGCTAACTGAGTCTACTGAAATGTTTTATGGTACTCTTGGAATAAAACATGTCCCACTGAGGTGAAAACATGCATTATCTAATTGGTTTTGACACACACAAAGCTATGAACAATACTAAGATTGCCAACCACAGGAAGAGGAAGCCGCTCTATGGCTCTTATTGATGCAAATTGTGACCGCATGTGATGTTTATCATGTATTCCACTGCATTATGTAGTGGTCTCCCAATAAATAATGTCTACATAGACATCATAAATATGTTGTCATTTAGTGCAATAATTTGACTTTTGGCAGTCCATGTACATACAATGTTAGCACCAGTATTGGATTAACCATGGTGCAAGTGGATCACTCGTACCAGGCCCCCACAAACCATGGTACAAGTGTTACACTCGTACCAGGCCCCCACAAACCATGGTACAAGTGTTACATTCGTACCAGGCCCCCACAAAGCATGGTACAAGAGGTACACTCGTACCAGGCCCCCACAAATCAGGGTACAAGTGGTACACTTGCACCAGGCCCCCACAAAATCAATCATAATCCATCTGATAAGCCATTTAGTCTTTTTTCGCATCCTTTGAATCGGGCTATGACAACTTCAATTTTACGTTGTTTTTTATTTTCTGGTATGTCATTAAAATTTCTGTAATTCATGCTAGTCATCATACGCTGTATTTTTTTGTATGCATGTTTGAATACCATCATTGACAACAATCTGTGAATAATTACGTTCAAATATACAGCTGAATAAACATTAAGGTAACCTCCATAGTCAATACCAGGTGTCTCGATCTTCATCGTTCATGCACTTGTTAGGGGCTCCTCCCACAACAAGTGTGTACCAGGGCTCCACATTGCTAATCTGGCTCTGGGTAATGGTGATTTTGTAATAACTATGCTAGGAATAATTTACTAATCGATGCACTTTTAATGTTGTTCAGTACATTGAAAACCTGAAGGGACTGTTTATCAATTAGCACAACATTTTTAATATATGTCATTCTACAAAGATGTGCCATTTAGAAGAACCACTAACAAAAAAGACCCTGTCCCAAAGGATAATCCGTCCAAAGTGAGCTACTTGGAACAAAATGTATAAGAATCAAGTGGTTGATGTTGATGAATACAAAAGCATCGGAGCACTCGGTGTATTTACTGCACTGGTTCAATGTGAAGTAAATCACATTTGGAAAGCAGCAATATTCAACGAAATCATTTTGACATAGAAATGCAAAATTTAGATGAGCTAGGGCATGGGCTGGGGTCTAAGTAACAGAAACTAGTTTTAATATGTGTCGAACAATAGAGTTCTTTTAAGAGAGACCACAGATTGCTGACTATAGACTTCAGATAGTAGCAAAGGTGTTTTTTATGAGCTTGCACACAGTAAACTAGTTCAATTACAAGCATAATCAACTGTAAAAATTGCAATTACTCCACAACATGTAGTTACAACAAGATTTAACAAGATTGTCATACCAAACAACAAGTTCCAGATGGCAAGTGGACAAGGAAGCCATTGGCTTATCGAGAGTCCAACAATTTTCTCATCTATATCAAATATCTGTCAATTCTATTTTTAAAAATAGTCACACTACTAGCATTAACACAATCATTTGGCAGTTTGTTCCATTCATTTATCACCCTCTGTGAGAAAGAGTACTTTCTCATGTCCAACCTACACTGCTCCTTAACTAATGCTGCTTTGTGTCCTCTGGTTCTACTGCCTTCTTTAAGTTTGAAGAACATATTCCTGTCAACATCCTCATAACCATTCACTATTTTAAACACTTCTATTTGGTCTCCTCTTAGTCTCCTGGTCTCTAGTGTTGTCAAACAACAATGTAGGTCATACTGCAATTATAACTGTAGTCTAAATGTAAATATTACAATCAAACCTAACCTTGGAAATTGTATTCGTAATGGTAAATTTAGTACCACAATATTATAAGGATAAATGTCTAAAGTGGCTGCTGTTAGACACATACTTCCCTAACTGCTTCTGTATCATGCATCACTGATTACAAAGTCGCCCATGCATGTCACAGAGAGATTTCTAAATACAAGTACATCCAGTGGCACTGTACTGCATTCAGTGCAACTGATTGTACAATACACAGCATTTACATAGCAACTACATAGCCATTGGTACAATAGTACAATTCCCACAGGTGAATTAATTTAACAAGCTTTGTATTGACCAATGCCAAAACACTGCCAGAATGGATAAGTGTACCATTAAGCAACATTATGCACAATGCCTGAATGAAATGGTTCAGTCGTTCTCACTCAAGATGAAAGCATTCATAGATATTGCATCACATTATGGCTCATTAAGCACACATAATTGTCAACTAAACGATTTCCATCTCCAACCACAGAGTTGAAGTTGATGAAATGGCACTAATGGCTATATCACACTGAACAATGTCTGATCATTACAGACACAACAGTATTTAATTAGTAGCAAGAAAACAGCTTAACACACAGACCATATAAACGAAACAGTTAAGAAAGCTTTAATATATAGCAGTGCATAAAAATCTTACAAGATTTTACAAAATTTAACAAGATTGCCATCCAAAACTACAAGATCCAGATGGCAAGTGGACAAGGAAGCAATTGGCTTATCTAGAGTCCAACAATTTTATCATCTATGCCCTTATTAGATATCTGTCAATTCTATTTTTAAACATATTCACACTACTAGCATTAACACAATCATTTGACAGTTTGTTCCATTCATTTATCACCCTCTGTGACAATGAGTACTTTCTCATGTCCAACATACACTGTTCCTTACTTAACTTACTGCTTTGTGGCCTCTGGTTCTACTGCCTTCTTTAAGTTTGAAGAACATATTCCTATCAATATCCTCATAACAATTCACTATTTTAAACACTTCTATTTGGTTTCCTGTTAGTCTCCTTGTCTTTTGTGTTGTCAAACCACATTCTAATAAGTGGCTTTCATAACTAAGTTCTCTCAATTCTGGAATCATTTTAGCTGCTCTTCGTTGTATTCTTTCTAGCTTACATATGTCCTTCTTATGATATGACCTCTATCTATCTTTGAGGGTACATGTAGCTGTTTATGCAATAGTTCTCCTAGTTAGCCCTAAAATTTGATTATCTTTTGAAGCAGCAATCTCACATTGCTCTAAACTTTCATGCCTGCACTAAATATTACTCCTACATCCTTTTCTTTTGTGGTTCTACCTAGCATAGCATCCCCCATTTTATATTCTTTGTCCATATTTCCATGTCCTATGTGTAAGCATTTACACTTCCCAAAATTCAATAACATTTGCCATTTTTTTCAAACCATTTAACCAATTTATCTAGATCATCCTGTAAACTATGTTTCATTTTTAACCTTTCTGAATACTTTTTTCTGCAAATTTCGATACTTTGCTAGATATGTCATCTTCCAAATCATTTATATACATATTAAAAATAGCATAGTCCTAATACTGATCCATGTGGTACCCCACTCAAAACAGATTTCCAGTTTGAAATCTCACCATCTACTATATTCTATGTCTTCTGTCTGTAAGTTTAGTTTAAGTTAGTTTAAGGAACAATCTTTGATGTGGCACTTTATCAAAAGCTTTCTGAAAGTTTAGGTAGACAACATCCACTGGTGACCCATCATCTACCCACTTTGTACTTCCAAAAAACAGAAGAGGTTGGTTTGACATGACCTTGCTTTTAGGAACCTATGCTGAGATACATTTATTAATTCATGTTTTACAAGAAATTCCATGATGTGGTCTCTAATTAATGTTGCTAATAATTTGCATACACTGATGTGTTAAACTCACTGGTCTGTAATTTCCTGACTTATTCCTCAATCCCTTCTTAAATAATGGCATAGTGTTTGCTTCTTTCCATTATGAAGGAACTATTCCCTTTCTAGTCACAAATTACCCACTTTTGCAAGTGGTGTACTAGTTTTCTGCACAATTTCCTTAAGCAGTTTTGGTGGTATCCCATCAACTCCAGGTGATTTATTATCTTTCATCATCTTAATTTTCTTTGCTATAATTTCAAGAGTTACAAATAACTGCCCTAAATGATCTGACTGATCGCCCTCAAATTTAGTAACTGGAACAGGAAGTGAGTTTAATTTAATTGACTGGAGACAAACTAACCTGAGCAATTTAATTATTCAAGCTCTATCAGGTTTCAGAGAAATGATCACTCAGTTGTATGACTGGCCAAAAAATAAGACACCAACAAACAAGTATTATACCCAGAGGTATTTCAAACACCCGCACCAACTTGGAGGACAGATTAGTTATGACGAAATAATATGTAATGGACATGAAAATGACACTTTTCATTAGACAAGTGCTTACCATTTTGTGGCAGAATAGAATGATTAAAGGTCCCTCCTCAATTAAGTTTTTTGCTCGTCTCACTTCAAATTCATTTTGTCAAGAATCAAACCTATCTACTATCCACTACAATTAACATGCTATTAAATTATTTGATGTTTGGTCCAACATCAACTGAAGTGAAAATGGAAACATTGAAATCTTATAACTTTATCATGTGATCGGTGAGAGGTTAGTGTTTACCATTTTAGATAGCCACCACTTTGAACCTTAGCCACCATTTTGAACCTTATCTAATGACCAATGTCAATTCTTTCGACGACTTGAACAAAATTACACTTTTTATGAAATCAATGGCGGATTATACTTAAACTGTTCACACACCACTATTTAAATCAGTTGAGGATGGAGTTTTTGTAATAATGATACCCCAAAACGAAGGCTGATTTTAAAGTTGTATATCTTGTGTGCTGAAGTGGATGATATCGTTCATAAAGCACCAGTCACATATTTAATTTGACATACAGGTCTAGGTAACCATATCGTTAAATAAAATAACTGTTTGACCAACCAATTAGTGCAAGGCATATTTGTCAGCAGTTAGGCAAATAATGCCTGGTCATTTTAGTTTAGTTTATTAACCACATTGAGAAAATAGCACCATAAAATTACTGACCCAAACCATTGACAGATTGTGAACTTGAATTTGAAAAAACAGCACCATAAAATGACTAATCCAAACCACTAACAGATTGTGAACTTGAACTAGAGAAAATAGCACCATAAAATGACTTGCCCAAACCATTGACAGATTGTGAACTTGAACTAGAGAAAATAGCACCATAAAATGACTGACCCAAACCATTGACAGATTGTGAACTTGAACAAGTAAAGAGACTGGAACATCACTGATTATGTATACATTTGATATAGTGACTCAAGCCTATACATGGTTGTTATTCGATACAGTGACTTAGGACTACATAACTGTCATTTGAGCAGCTGATTGCAGGTAGTACTGAAAGTTGGAACACTCAAAGGTGGCTCCCAGCAGATCTCTAAAAGATTAGTTGAATTCTTTTTATGACCCATGAAATATTTACCTACCGATCTAGATGCTCATGTGTCTTATATTCAGTGAAATATATGTGGGCGTTGGCAAGTTAACATGGGCTACTTAGTGAAGCACCTAGTACACTAGTGAGTTATGTTGCTGGGAGCCAAGACACACACAGTGAGAAACTGGGCTGTTGTGGTTGTGGGTAGACTGGTGGTTAGAGCACGAGACTGAGAACTGAGAGGACTATGCTGCTGTTTCGAAGCATAGGCAATTTTGTTCACTCCATTTTGCCTGTATCTTTCAGAGAGACCCGAAAAGATATTGGTCTCTTCAACCAGGTGTCTATGCCAGGAGACGTAAAAGATCATACACAGGGAATAAATGTGTAATGTAACCTAGAAATGTGTAATGTAACCATAGAATCACCATCTCTAACACAGTACGACATTGTTCCACAGTGTGGTATGCATTACACGTGAAGAAAGAAATTAAGTTGACCTTGCGTGGCTGCTGATTGACAGAAACAGGAATTGTCATGTGTCTTTCCCATTCCTGGTCATTCTGCAACTCAGTGTATCCTTTGATGGATGTCACATGTCACATGACACAAGTTAGACAAAATTCGCCTCATTCTCCTCCATTCTTTAAAGGTGCTTAATCAATTTGATTTTTTTGCTAGTCTCATTTCAAATTAATTTTGCTAAAAAACCAAACCTACCTAGCAACATGCTAGCTCTTTGTGCAACTTTTGTATGTAGTTTTTGTCAAATCAACAGACAAACTATTAAATTAGTTAATGCTTGTTGAGGCATTAACTGAAGTGAAAATCGAAATGCTGAAAAATCATGATTTTCTTCCTTGGTGAAATTTCATAACTTTGTCATGTGATCGGCGAGAGGATGGAAGTCAGGCCCATTATCTGCATTGACCCACATGGTTTTTACCATTTCGGATATCCACTATTTTGATCCTTATGAGATTCTTTCAATTCTTTCTATGATATAAAATTTGGACACCAATGAACTGGATTTGCGACAGGCTAAATCAGTTGAGGAAGCAGTTTTAAGTAATCCAATTTGTTGTTTATGCAGCAGCCATTTGAGTGAGTAATCTCTGCATATCACATGTGCACTGATGTGATATTGAGAAATAGCCTCTGTCCTACACTTCACCTGGGTCTATATAGACACATATTAATGTCATATATTTAATTATACATATCTGCAGAACAATATATATATATATATATATATATATATATATATATATATATATATATATATGAATGTTTATACACTGTACAATGTTTGAAGGGGGTAAATACAAGGTCATTGACTTTTATGTGAATTTACCCGTAACAATCATATTAAGTTTCTTACATACATAATTTATAAATAAAAAATATGAATTCCCTACTTTCATATTTTTGTATGTATCCAAACTGTTAGTATATAACTCCACCTGAAATTGTTTTATGGCTATCATAAAATGACTAAAGCAATATCCTTCTGGTACATTATCCATTCGAGCTAAACACAACACATCTATGGGGTTAAGTCATCCCCAAAATGACCTATTCACACAAATTGGGAAACAGCACTTAACAAGTGCATACATTATCTAGTGGTGGTATGTGGTGGGGTTATAATAGTAATATATGTTTGAGTGATGTCTTTGTCTGGGTTTGGTCTTAATTTGATAATAACATTCACACGCAGGATCAAGGTTGGAGTTAGACATTTTTCCATGAAATGGTGAAGTTTGACGTGCAGGGGTTATTTTTAGCCACCAATTGTTTACTCTAATTTATTGTTTACTCTAATTTATTGTTTACTCTAATTTATTGTTTACTCTAATTTATTGTTTACTCTAATTTATTGTTTACTCCAATTTACTGTTTACTCCAATTTACTGTTTACTCCAATTTACTGTTTACTCCAATTTACTGTTTA
The DNA here is from genome assembly GCA_033239005.1 of Lamellibrachia satsuma. Taxonomy (NCBI): domain Eukaryota; kingdom Metazoa; phylum Annelida; class Polychaeta; order Sabellida; family Siboglinidae; genus Lamellibrachia; species Lamellibrachia satsuma. Next base: position 7,054,082 of record BSQZ01000027.1, read on the forward strand.
CTCCAATTTACTGTTTACTCCAATTTACTGTTTACTCCAATTTACTGTTTACTCCAATTTACTGTTTACTCTAATTTATTGTTTACTCTAATTTACTGTTTACTCTAATTTACTGTTTACTCTAATTTATTGTTTACTCTAATTTATTGTTTACTCTAATTTATTGTTTACTCCAATTTACTGTTTACTCCAATTTACTGTTTACTCTAATTTATTGTTTACTCCAATTTACTGTTTACTCCAATTTACTGTTTACTCTAATTTACTGTTTACTCTAATTTATTGTTTACTCTAATTTATTATTTACTCTAATTTATTGTTTACTCTAATTTACTGTTTACTCTAATTTATTGTTTACTCTAATTTATTGTTTACTCCAATTTACTGTTTACTCTAATTTACTGTTTACTCCAATTTACTGTTTACTCTAATTTATTGTTTACTCTAATTTACTGTTTACTCTAATTTACTGTTTACTCTAATTTACTGTTTACTCTAATTTATTGTTTACTCTAATTTATTGTTTACTCTAATTTATTGTTTACTCCAATTTACTGTTTACTCCAATTTACTGTTTACTCTAATTTATTGTTTACTCCAATTTACTGTTTACTCCAATTTACTGTTTACTCTAATTTACTGTTTACTCTAATTTATTGTTTACTCTAATTTATTATTTACTCTAATTTATTGTTTACTCTAATTTACTGTTTACTCTAATTTATTGTTTACTCTAATTTACTGTTTACTCCAATTTACTGTTTACTCTAATTTACTGTTTACTCCAATTTACTGTTTACTCCAATTTACTGTTTACTCTAATTTACTGTTTACTCTAATTTATTGTTTACTCTAATGTCAGCCTAAAATTTTAACGTCAACTTTATTTCTCTGGAAAGCATTCAGTCATGTTGCAATTGCTGCGCGAAGACTATTCATTTACATATACCGACTGCTATCTATAGCCAGGTACTCATGACATCTATATAGTCAGTATACGAGTCAAGTTGAGGTTCTCTCGACTGAGAGTCCTACATTCTAACCACTTAGCTACTGTGCCCCACAAGTCTGATGTGTCTCAACTGTGCTGGATGTAAGAAAGGTGAACCTGTCTCTCTGTGATGTTGTACCAACTGTGATAGTTTGTGTGAGAACTGTGCCCCACAAGAAACAACTGTCATTGCCAAAACTCGTAAAAGTACATTTTATCTGACAATGTGGTGAGGTAGTAAAACATGAAGACAAACCTGAGTCTGAGAATCGAGCATTTCATTGGCAGTGGAGACTGTGAGACTGTTCCACAGTGGAGACTCATCTCCATCCTCGGTCAATGTCCAGTCATTCATACCACTCTAAGATAACACAAAACAGCAAAGTCAATACAAATAACAAAACATTAAATTCACTGCATGCTTTCTTTTATATTCAGGCTGAAACCATGTTAAGTTCACGTAAGTTCCCATATCATGAGTGGAGTTCAGTTCATCAAACAGAGAAGATCCTGACAGAAAATTGACAAATTGGTTACATAAAACTCCCTCCCGACAGAAAATTTACAAATTGGTTACATAAAACTCCCTCCTCATTTCTCTTTTAGCCCATCACAAATCACGTTCGTTGATGTTCAAAGTATAGTATGTGAATAGTTTTAAGTAAACATGCAGTTGGTTTAATAGATGAGTGCATTTTTTTTTAAATCATCAAAAGAATTTACTCTGGTCATTCGATCAGGTAACTGGCGTAGGTGAATATTGTTATGTTGTAGAAAAGAGAGAGACCACTTTTACAATGTTTTCTTACCAAATTTAATAGTTTGACCGATAATTTCATCAAAACAAAATTTTACATTTCTACAAATGAGTTAACATGTTGCAGTGGATACTAAAAATGTAAAACTTGTTGCAAAATGAGTCCAAAAAACAAACAAAACAGTAAATTGCAGATATTATTGTCTAGACACTGCATGGATATAAAACATAACAAATAAATTTTATAGTTACCTCCACTTGTGACGTTTTACTTTGGTGAAGCCTGCATCGAGAAGATCTGAATGTTCCATCCCGCCGATTGCTCGTCGATGTTTTTTTTGCATTAATGCAGTCTACACACACAGTTTCAGGACCAATGTCCGAGGCCTGTTTCAACTGAACTTTCAACTTACGATTTGGGCGTGGAGGTGCCACAGGAAGATTCAATTCTGTCAAACCAAGTTCAACCCCAGTCTGCTGATTCTGTGTGCCTCTTGCAACTTTATCACTGTTGCTGTGCACTGACACTGGTGATACCACACACACAGACCTTGTATCCGACTTTGCTTCTGGACTGGACATTTCATCACATGCGGCAAGCATCGTTTTCTGTGTATGAATCATTTGATGCTTGCTGTTCTGTGCACAAGTGGATTTGACACTGGCTTTCACAGATGTTTTCTTATGTCGTGGCTTACGAACATGTAGTTGTGTCTCCTGTGTGGCATCTGAAGCACCCCGCATTTCCTCCGAGCTAACTGTACATTTTACATTTTCTTGCACTTTGAATGCTGCAGCAGAACTACCAATGTTGTACTCCGTTGAGCCATGCTTAGGCACTGTTGTGTTGACACTAGCAGGGCACTGGTCCTCTGACATGGCATCGTCTGATGAAGTCGACTTCTGCTTTTTTAGTTCTTTGAACTCGTGGAAACTGGGCATGTGGAATCCTGCACGAACTTCAAGATGCGGTGTTGTCATATGCACATTCACTGAATGTGTTCGTCTTGGCAACTGTGGCCTCCTGGCAATTGCTGGTGACACAGGAAGAACTAAGGTCGATGGTGTGAGCGTTTTCTTGTCAATGCTTTCTGTTCTGTTCATGTGTCTGTCTAAGGCATTTGCTCCATCTGCCGTGTCTTTTGTAGTTGAAGGCCAGATGCTAGAATTATTTGTATTGGCCTGTTCCAGTGATGGAGACATCACTGAATTATCACTTAGATGGTGTAAATCATGTGTGCCACTGGGAGTTATTGCCCACGACTGATATGTCACATCCTTCACACCTGAGCCCTCTACCTGTGATGCACCTGTCCTGTGCATGCCCTGAGCAAGGTCACCTTTAGTTCTTTTGCAAGAAAGCAATATCCTGCTTTCTTCACTTAGGTATCTTGACATGTCTACTCCTTCTGCACAGTTGCTGTTAATCCTATTGTTAGATTCTCTTGTCAAATCTTGCACAAACTTACATTTGGTTTCTCCTGTATTTTCCTGATTTTTACCATGGATTTTTACCATAGATTCTACTTCTGGTTTTCCTGCATGAGCATCTTTGTCATTGTTGTTGATCCCTTTCGTGACTGGCCAACAACTACTTGTCGTGTCAGTAACTGTTGGAACAACATGCACGGAGCCCACTCTTCTGTTGATCTCACCCTCCAGAGCGTCACTGCTGGGATCCACACCCATCGCACGGGCAAGGTGCTTTCGTAATGTCGGATCATTGAGCAGTGATGAAGTCCGTGGGGTAGAAGTCATTAGTGGCTTCCCTGTGTCATCCCCAGTGCTAAACCCTAGGTCACTGCCACGGGGCTGGTTTGACTGTGATTTCTGACAGTTCCTGAAGTCTGATGTGGAGAAACTGTGGCTTATCAAAGGTGTAGGTATATCTAACTTGACATCCTGGCAGTCTACAATGGTGTTACTTCCTGGGTTTGAGTTAGGTCGTAGCAGCTGCAGGGTGCCACTTCTGGAACATCGCTCACTGTATGTCCGATGACACCGTGAACCTGTTGATGCAGAACTACTGACTTGATGTGTACTCTTTCCATTTCTACAGCTAGAACCAATTGTATTATCTACAACAGTCACCCTTGATATTGCTCCTGGCAAATCATGAAGGGTCATGTTTGAAGCTGTGTCACTGGCTGTGCTCTTTCCAGTTATGCCTAATCTGTGATACTTCTCCTTGTAGAGTTGCCAGTAATTCTTACTGATTGCACAATCCTCTGCACCATTCGGGTCATGCTCTAATCCATTATTTACTTCTAAAACTACTTCAGCATTTCTGTCAACAGAAATGCCATACGCAGAGGATCTGACATGTAAATCCATAGTTAACTCTGAAGTCCTAACTGCTTCACGCATTCATTGTGTACATTACTTACACCATGATGGTGCAGTGTGTCATACAGAACAACTCATACACATCACTCTCAACCAAATGAAGCATGTTGATCACGGTTGGCAACTTAGACGTATTGTTTCAAAGCTAACACTTATTCACATCAGACACAACTGTCTAGGCACCACTTGTGCTGATGAAAACACAATCAAAGAATACACAAATTCCTTGCAGACCACGGTACTACAGTGATCGATGAACTCCACCTTATGCCTGTTGCACATGTACTGGCATCGGAATCAAGCAGTCCAATTCCATGAATTCCAAAGAAATCTGCAGAGATAATTAAATTGTGGCCTGGCTCTGGTACAGCTCATGCCATAATGAACAACCATACCGGCAACATAGTTGAAGAAATGTTGCTCACGTGTGACCAGCTTACACAATGAGGCTAAATAGTGTTAACGAACATTGTCCAGCATGCCAACTGCTCATGCATGTCCAAGCAATAGCCTGTGTTGTGTTAACAATGAAAATCTTAATTCATTACCTAAATTGTAGGTCTACAGTAAAACACCTGGTCATGGACCGCTGGTCAGTGAGACTGCACTGCCTCTCATGCCATCTATTGTTGTAGCCGGATGCCTCATTGACGCAGAGCTTCTGAATATTTTACAAGCATTCAATCTGAATTCATGGCAATTAAGCATCAAGCGGACAGTTGGGTGATGTTAACCAGGCCAACTGGCGGCTGGAATAGATCGTCAAATCCCCTATAGCCAGGGCACTACTGCATCTGTTTAAATCTGCACACTACAAGTGTAGTCTCTCGTGCACTCCCACCAGTATACTGCTTATATCGCTGATGTATTGATCTGTCGTCTGCTCAATAATAAAGGTGCTTAATACAATAAATGTAATACCACAGATTAGACACCTGGACATAAGTATCTTTGTGGGGCTTGTTGGCTAGTTGGTTCAAAAATTTACTAACCCCAATCCATTTCACTTCACCCACAAAGGTTTTATGATTACCATAAGCAAATCATAATTGTATGTTCCATTGAGGAGAAAGCCAGCCAGAAAGCATTCCATGATATATACATAATGGTAGGATGGCAAGAATGTATACATAATGGTAGGATGGCAAGAATGTATACATAATGGTAGGATGGCAAGAATGTATACATAATGGTAGGATGGCAAGAATGTATACATTTATTAAACTGGTCCAAGATTCAAGTGTATAATGTTTGACGTAACATGGCATGATTTATTCACCCATACTAGATTGTTTAATCAACCAATCCAACCTCACCTGGCACAAAGCCATGCATGCACACAGTTAGAGATACGATTAGTAGATTATCGATGTCAAAGTCAAATTGGCTACATTTGATATAATAATTGTATCTATCTTGCACTTGTTGATCGTGAACTGCACTATACTGAGATAGCATGCAATAATAATTACATTTTTGCTACTGAATGCATTTTACACAGGAGCATATAAGAACTATATTGTGTTTTATGATCACTATTGGGTGCAAACCAAGTGTTTATTATTTTCTTCACATTTAAATTGATTTGCTATACTACTTTCATCTTTGTCACAGCTGTTTGATTCAATTTTGTGACATTTTCCACATTCTAACTTACGGGTAGATTTCTGCTGTGATTGTGAAATGTTAATTTGACAATGTAAATTTAACTGTCTGTTTTTAAATTGCACCTAAGCCAGTTTTTTTTTATATGCAATTTAATGGCATATTATTTGATTGTATTTAACATTTTATAATGTTTTTAATGTTGGCCTACTTATGTGTACTATTAAACTTCTAGGTTGCTAATCACATGAATTTATTATACATTATGCTTAGTAATACATTATTATTATTACTAAAATTTGCAAAGCACCATATAGTTTTCTTTCACCAAGTTTGCGAATAACTAAACATGTGTGCAATGCACAGGTGTAGAGAGATTCAGTGACAATAAAGGTAAAGAAACTGATGGTACTATTGAAATTCAGACATATTGGTAGCTCCAACAACAGAGAGGCCTGGCTTAATTCTTTTATGAAGATATTTTCTTCAAATTTAAAGAAGGACCCTTTAAAAAAATCATTACTTAAGGAATAGTTGAGGTGGACATGTGAGAAAATACTCATTCTCACAGATGACAACAAATGAATGGAACAAATTGTCTAATGATTTAATAATAAATACTAGCAGTGCGACTGTTTAAAAATAAAATTTAAAGATATCAAGGGCGGGCTATGCATAGATGTACAAAAATTGGACTCATGATAAGTCAATGGCTTCCTTGTCCAGTTGTCATCTGGAACCTGGTGCTTTGGATAGCAGCATTGCCAGGTATTGACCACCTGGACAGTCACTGAAAGGAACAACATGTTCCAGCATGCACTTTACATAATGCCACTAGCATGCACAATCAAGTATTCAATCAGATCCTTAGATCACTGGACCATGTGTTATATACACTAGCCATGTCAATTACTACACAGTGGAACACTTATTGCATTGCATGCAAATGTTTGATTAAGGAATTACCTTAATGAATGCATCGTTTCCATTGTGTCCTTAGTTAACCAGTGTTTGCGGGGGTCTGTTGTATCGTGTTGATAGTTATTCCTGTAGTGTTGATGTTTATGAGTTTGCCACTTTAGCTGTCAGCTAGGATTCCCAATCACAAGTCTATTCAGACCAAAATAAATAAAACCAATGTTAGTAAATATAACATACAGAGGGGTCAACTGGAGCATTTTTCATGTCTTATTATGTAAACAATTACAAATGGGCAGGTCACATGGCGTGAGTGGAAGAGGGCCGAAAACCAAAGAGGCAATGAAACAGCCACGCTGCAGGAAGAGGGTTAGACCACAATTAGGATGTATGTGCGTGCGTGCGTGCGTGCGTGCGTGCGTGCATGTGTGTGTGCATGCATGCGTGCATGCATGCATGCTTGCATTCAAAGTATCATGGATATTAAATATTATGTTAATTGATGTTAACTGTTATGTGCATTTCCACTTTGAAGCTTCAACACAAGCTACATTCGCTGAACAGAGAGAATTCATCTGACCTCATGACTAATACAACAACTGGGACAAAGTTAATTTCTATATGGGTGCAGTTCGACCCACCAGGGGGGACAACAATATCACCACTGGTTCATGAAGATATAGGATAAGGAATTACTCTGTGAGAGGAGAAATGTGAAAAAAATATGATATGACGATCAAAGTTCTGGAGAAGACAGCAGACCACTGCTGTGCCACAATAGAAACTATTTCAAGAAAATTAAGAAAACTATTGCAATGCCTGTCTGTGTTAATACATACTGCCCATTACATCATGTTCACAAGCATCACAACAAGTACAAAATATCCATGTTGCATGCCAATGATGGGCAGTGAAGATACAATCCTGAAATCCATTTGCCACAAAATATTTGTTGGAACTACACTATATTAAAGGGAAACAAAAGTTATGGTTTTGGGCCTATGCACCTATAATAGTTACTCAAACATAACCATTTGCAACTACAATTAAGAATATCATGCCAGTGGTTTCCTAGGAAAACCTTGTCTAACACACATTAATTTCATAGGCCATGCCATACTATTAGATAACCCTACGTCATGAGTGTCAAAATCTAACAAAATTCGCTCGTCAAATGAAAATAATTATATTTGTGTACACATATTCCTATATTTGCCAATATGACATGGCTATGCTGTTTGCATCCAAACTCAACTTATGTAACATATTTTGGCCTTTGTTTACTACACTAGTCCTCTTTAAAAAAAAAATAGCACATTTGTTTGAGACTGCGTTGGTTCTGTGTATGCCAGACTCCCTTAACTTAATATGATTATCGGTCATCTCCCACTTTTAGAACACATTCTGCGTAAACCAGTGACGTGATATTCTTGATTTTAGTTGCACATGGTTAGGTTTTTATTATCTCTTTTAGGTGCATAGCCCCAAAACCATGACTTTTACTTTTTGTTTTAAAGTCTCCTGGTATTTTGCAATAAACTTATGATGTTCAAGACCCATGCCTGTGCTGAAGTCCCCTGTTACAAAATCTTGCCTTTGCTATAAATATATCAATACCAGGTTCATGTTAAAAACAATTTTTTATTTAGATCTGCTGGCTCATAAATTAGTAAAGGTATTTCATACAGGCCTGCATATATTTAGCTGATTGCAATGGCCCCCAAGTGGAACATGCAATGGGGAATGAATCAGTGTTAACTGTATACTAAAAGATAATCAGTGTACATGTACAGTAGAAACCATCTGGAAAACATATTTTATATTTTACCTAACAAAATTATCTACTCTACTTTGTATTGAGTATTTTAGCCATGTTTATAGATCTACTCACACAACTACTGCCGGTGTATGCCTCAGTATGGCAGCGTTATTGAACATATACCATGTCAGTAGTCTGGAGTTATTCGAATTACCACGAAACGTGAGAGACACAGATTGGAAAGATGTAAGCAAGAGCTCGCATTTTGATGTTTGGCTATGCTTGAAATCAGGAAATATACCATATCATAACAATGATGGGCATGCATGCGTCGTATGCAGACCATACACACCAGAGCAGGGGCGAGGGCAGGGAATTGACTGTACGTGCTTGTGAGGGAAACTATGTAAATTGTAAGGGTTTGGTACCCTCGTCGAAATGGGTATATGTCGAAACCTACACATGCCAGGGAAATGCATTTGCCAATTACACTAGACCAAAGCAAAAGCCAGTACAAGAACCATTCACAGCTTCTATGTTCTCAAGGCAGCGCCACTATCTTTGCAATACAATCCAACCTTCCGCTAGAGGGCAATAGTGCTCACCGCAAAGCAGTCTGGGACTGCTAGCGAACGCTTGTTCTTCGTACCATTTTCAGTTACACTTTTACATAGTAGGTGTTTTACTGATACAACAAGGTAATTGAACATGTGGTATTTTAGTCTGGCGTTGTCATTGTCTGAAGGTGTTGATGAAACTCATTAAATTTGCTAATGAAGAACGTAGTCACCGAAGCTGTAACGTCTTGTATTATCGTTCACCGAAACAGGTGCTTGAAGCTGAACCGAATTATAGAACAGCGTTTTTCTTCTTCCTGAATAAATTTTATTTCGAAATAATAATTTTATTAACATGCAATATGTATAATGCTCGGTGTAGTTTTTGCCATTTTCGGCACTTCCACTTCACTTGTCTAGAATCCGGGCCCACCTCAGTGTCACCGTTAGAATATATAGAATATGTATAGTAACCATGCACAATGCATACTGAACTACGGAGCATTAAATTATTAAACATGATGTGTTTAAAAACGCATTTAATCACCCTTTTTGATCCTCGAATTCGAACATTTAATACGCTTTAAGAATTAAGTGTCACCATCTTGCCAATAAAAGGGGCAAGATGGCGCTCAATGCTGGTTAAATATGCGCCTTCGAAAAAGGTTATTAAATGTGTTTTTATGCACAACATGTTTAATAATTTACATGTCCCATGGTTCAGTATGTATTGTGCATGGTTACTGTACAAATTGTATGTTAATACTGCCTCACCATTGGTCAGAATGCCCCGCTTATATGATTACAGTCAAACATAATTATGTATATTAAAAATTAAACTGTATATTAGTATATTACACCAAAACAATACACGCATACACATCTGCATTTTACTTATGTGCCAGCGTGTGGGGGTAGTTGTGTGTAATAATAAATGCCCAGTCGTATTAATTCCGCATAATTCCGCAACAGCAAACAAACAAAATCACAAATAAACTCGGAAATGATTAGTTATACCACCAGTGGTACAGATGTCCTTTTCATTTTTATTTGTAATAGTTGTAAATATCTTGATGTTGTCTGCAAATAAAATATATCAGACTTAGTTAGTCATTTATATATAATACAAATAGTAATGGTCTTAAGACTGAACCTTGAAGTATCCCAGAAGTTATGTTGTGCCATTTTGATTCTTTTCCATTTACAGCCACATTTTGTTTTCTGTCTGTGAGAAATACTTCAGTCCAATTTATTATTTCCTTCCTGATGTTGAAGCTATCCAATTTATTTATTAGCCTCTTATGCTTTACAGCTTTTTGGAAGTCCATATAAATGACATCTGCATAATTTCCATTATCGAGTCCCAATGTCCAATTATCTAAAACTTTTATAAGTTGGAGGACTGTTGAATGCCCTAATATAAAACCATATTGTTTTGGGCTAAGTAGACCAGTTTCCTTCATATATTCAATAATATGGTTTCTAATGATTCTTTCCATGCATTACATGGAATACCTGTATTGCTTAATGGGCAATAGTTGCTTGCTAATGCCTTATTTCCTTTTTTATAAATTGTTGGAATTTTCCCTTCTTTCCACTCGTTTGGAATACTAGCTGTTTTTATCGACATTTCAAATATTGTATGTAATGGGTGACAGGTTGATTTCGAAAGTTCTACCAGTAGCCTGGCTCCTATCTCATCTGGACCAGGGGATTTGTTTATGTTTAGGTTTTTTAGCACCAATAATATTTTGCTTTCAGTTATTGTTAACTCTTCCATCATTGTTATAGTCTTCACTCTAGCAGACCTGGGTCTGAGTACATATTCATGAGTACGAGTACATTGGTGATGGCTCAGTACAAGTACATTACTAAAAGCTGAGTATGAGTGTGGGCACATATTGTATGATATATTCCATTATTAGTAATAGCATATTTAAAAAATAAAACTTGGTATCCTCATTTATTTTCATAGACATGTGACATGATATATATATATATATATAGGTTCACTCTGATTAATGTCATTAGCCCACCTTTGAGTCACCAACATTCTCGGCATATGTCAGCCAATCATTACGTAGGGTTACCAACTCAGAAAAACCTAGCCAATAAACGTAAAATATTTCTGTAATGATCTCAAATGAGTGGGTAATTGCTAAATCTGCTCAGTGCTAAAAAAGGTAAAAAAAGCATTTAGTAGGAGGTCTGAGGCACCAAAGGATTTCTCACCCGCAACCTCAATAACTGTTTTTCTTTGTTTTTAGCACTTCTCTTATCTCTGCTCTCTCAGACCCTATATGTTTAGTTTTGCTTCCACCTGACTGGTAATTAATTAATTGCAGTGATTACCTTCTGATTTGTAGAATATGTAGAGAGCCATGGTCTGTTCACTACAAAACACGTACCATGTTGTGCAGCTGGATTCACAAATCAGACAATGTAAATGTAGGTTCACTCTGAATAATACACAATATTAGGCTTATTAAGCAGTAACATAAAACATAACATCAGGTGCATAATCTAACAATAATAATGTTTTTATTATAATACAAAAATATAACCATTAGCCAAGTACTTTGACAGACTGCATTTATCAGTCTAACTCTAGAATGAGAATCAGAATTTTCAAATAATTTTTTTCTATGTTTTATAAACAAAATCAGAATTTTCAGCAGTTCCATTGAAAGCCTGATGTTCGGTCTGTTCTCTTTCTTTTTAAACTAAAAATCTGTTGGGTTTCTCAGGAAGCCCTTTCATCAAAGCTCACGCAGCATAACTCAAAGAAACATAGACCCAAGAGATCATTATGACTTAAAAATAATTACCTGTGAACAATTGCAATATTCAGTAATAACTTCCATGCATCTTTGAATAGCTGTGATGCACAAAAGAAATGCAGACAGATACACATGTCACCTCTAAAACAATTTAAAAACTCCAAAATGTCGATCATAATTTATTGTCAGAGTGTTCTTAATGTGCTATTTTGTTTAATGAACAGAATAAACTTTGAATTTCTTCTGCTGTTCTACGGTCCACTACGGATAATATACAGTCTGTTCTTTTTCTTTTCAAAGACAAATATTTGTTGGGTTTTTCAAGAAGCCATCACACCCAGACTTATGCAGCATAATAAACAGGAGAACTGTTTGGCTGAGATGTAAAATATTGAACAGTGACTTACACTATTCAGTAAACATGGACGCATAACATGTCTCATAGACAATAAATTAGGGCATGCAACTTGATATTTAATAATAAAAAATAGTCTCTTATCAGAACTCTAGCAAACTGACTTTGATGTTACCGGAGAACAAAATGATGTTCATGTACTGGAGTATTTATGTTCTTCCCCTCATAGTTCTCTTTGTTTTTTGTAAAGAATTTAGATGTATTTATTTGTACTTCTTGAAAATAGTTACAATAAACTATTTAATTTTAGTTTGTCAGATCTAAAAGCACTGTTTCTTCCAATGTTTGCATGCTATCTTTCAGATTTTTTTCTTTCTTTATATTTCTTTTTTCCGAAATGGACCAGATTCGACTGAGGTGACAAGACTCTCAGAGATAAACTGCCTTAGGAGTTGGGACATACTCTATTTCACATATCCTTGGTTAATCAAATTCCATTGTTAGGATGTTGTATTATATACGTGTTTCTTGATATGTCCATATTGATGCCCAATTCCAATGTTGGGTGTAGTAATTTTCCCTTTTGACAGAACTACAATTAAGTGAAAACAATGGCTATAGAGCCACATGGTGGGTTATGTGGTGTGTATCCAGTGTAGTTTAAATATTTGACAAAATGTGGTGGCCCTATCAACTTTGCACGTGAGAATTGTGTTATGTATATACAGCGTTATGGACATACATAAAATGTGTAAGTCCATAATGAAGATAAACCATAAACTATGATGACAAGTTAATAAAGTTAAGTACTTGTGCATATTCATGACTAAAAATGTACTTAGCCTATTTTTTTTATTCAGCAATTATTAGACAATACAATCAATTTTGTTATTTTGAGTTATAGATGTACATGCCTGATGTGACCTAATTTTAAACCAGGATTCCTATAATCATGCTGAACATACAGAAATGAACAGTTAGACTAATATGTCACTCTATCTCATTACTATATTAAACAAATCTGGAAGAAAAAAGAAATATGATGAAAAACTACATGTTTTTCAGAAAGTTTAATTTATCAGAAAAGTCACATGTTCCATACAACTGTCTTTGCCATCAAATATTTTGTAATGATATGATGCCTCCATCATATTTCCGTATAAATGTTTATCTTCAAAATGGTACCCTGTTTATATAGATAAACCAAATTTGAAAAAATTACGATACGGTTGACCATTTGGCAGAATTGCCCAGATGCAGTAAGACATCTTTGTAACATTGTGTATACTAAATCACTCCAACCAATCGTTTGCTACACCTGCACGCTATTTTTGTGTTTAATACTATGATATATGTATTGAAATATATACTAGGGAGTATAACATCGTATAATGTTCGTCCCCTATTGTTCTCTTTACATTATCATATATAGGGTTTACCTTGATTTGATTTGTATATATTGTAAAGAGTTACAATAAATTTGATTTTGTGTTCATTTTTGAACCATACAGTTTGAAATAATTTCCATAAAGTAAATTAATTATTCTGATAATGCACAACGCTATACATGTCTCACGCAGTGCGTAGTTGGAATTCCAATAATGGGCCGTCCCAAGTTAGAATCGGTCACTGCTGCATATACGATTAATGTGATTATTACAAATAGTTGGGTACATTTTCATCCGATAAAATGAAGTATGGCGTATTTACGTAGTGCACCAATGTGTCGTACCAGTAATGCCATCTAGCAATTTATGTTGAATTAGATGTACAAAAATATGTGTATAAACCTGTTTATAACTTTATTCATCTTTAAAAAAAAAACTTTGTCAGACATATACTCACATATATGATTTTTTATCTGACGTATCATATCTAACGTGAGATCCCGCGAGAGAAAAAAAATGAGCCAACATCTGGCTTGGCACAAAAACTTCTGAAAACTATATATAGTAACTATGCACAATACATACATACAGAACAGCGTAAAAACTAATTTTATCACCTTTTTGATGCTCAAATTTGCATATATAACATGATTTACTGGCATCTTGCCACTTTTTCACAAGATGGATTCTAAAAAAGTACCCAGCTGCAATTTTTTATGCATGCAATAAAATCCATTTACCTCGATGCCTTATGGGGTTAGGCAACAGTATTGTAAATACCCCCTCCCCATTGTAGCGCTCTGTAGCATTTAGACATATATCCCCAGTGCCTCCCCCCCTGGCATTATGTAAGTTTTGAATGTAACCTTTCATGGTTGTATGACGTGTCGTTGCCCAGGTGCTTAATTTTACTGTATTTTGGAGATTTTTCAAAATCTGCAATTGTCAACATAACCAGTTATTAAATGTTTTGTAAAAGATTATGATTGCATGGCATCTTAAAATTGCAATTATGATTACTTGAAAATATGTAATCTATCAGTTGCCCTATGCCTGGTATTATCTTCCGTCAATATTTTATCTGTGCTACATATAAAAAAATGCCCACATAATTGTTTAATTTGATTCAGTTGGCATTAGATCTTAGGCAGCCATGGACTTCCAACATAGAGCCGGGGGGAAGACAGGCACAGGAGGTGTTGCCTCCGCATCCGATGCCAATCGTGACCGTCGTGAACGTCTCCGGCAACTTGCTCTTGAGACGATTGACATAAACAAAGTAAGTTGCAACAGAACAGTGAGAAGTCTGTTTTGTTGCTCAACAACTAAACCTTGAGATGTTGTACACTGGCTTCAGTATGTAATACATTTGTACTTTTTATTTGTAATTCAGTTTTATAAGAACATAATTATTTTATCCATGACGTAATGATGTGATCTTTGCACATGTAAACAAATGGTTGATATCACTTTCCATATATGTCCTAACATCTTTCACTGGCAAACGCTACGTGTAAATAATATGTAAATTTCTGTAAAAACATTTAATAAATATACCTGAACTTATGTATGGCTGACCATGTCACTGTCACATGTATGTAAACCATATGATGATAATTACTGACATGTCGTGACACTCCTTCTTTGCAGGATCCATATTTTATGAAAAATCATCTGGGCTCATATGAATGCAAGTTGTGTTTGACATTGCATAACAATGAGGTAAGTTTCTGCACATCATTCTTCAACTGTTCTCACCACCACCAAACCAAACTGATAAGGCCTGCACTGAGGGAAAACTTGTGACCAGGAGAAATAGCTGCTGTACCAAATCAAGAATAGGCAGCAATGGAACACCAGAGAATAGGCAGCAATGGAACACCAGAGAATAGGCAGCAATGGAACACCAGAGAATCACACCTCATGCTGTGAGCCACCAAAAGGATTGTCCCATATCTTTTTTCTTCATGGTCACACCATGTTTGTATTTACTATGTTTCCATTTTTATTCTTGTTATTAACTTTTTGCTACTATGGCCAATACACTTTGTTCACTCTTGGTATCTCTAATATGTTTTACACTCTGCTACCCACTTTTTTTTTCAGTTACATTTCATAATAACATAACTTAAACATCCGCTGGTTAAAACTGGTAACATCATTTGTGATTGTACAGTTTTGCGACTGACTGACTTTTATGAATGCAGGGCAGCTACTTGGCACACACACAAGGCAAGAAGCATCAAGCTAACTTGTAAGTGACTTTCTTCAAATATGTCTTTTTGGACTTTCAGTTTTTAGCAGTCACAATATGTATATTAGCCAGTGAGATGTTTTGAATAATAGCATCAATTATTGCACATATCATTCATCATACATGGTTCCCTCCTTCATAATATTGCTATCAAGAACATTACAAAACTTCAACGTGTCCAAAATTGTCTGGCTAGGGTAGTTACATGATCTCCTCATTTCTCTCGCTCAGTGCCACTTCTAAAATCATTGCATTGGCTCCCTGTGCGATATCGCATTATTTTTTAAGATCTGTACAATTACCTATCAAGCCCTTTCAGCCAAACAACCTGCATATTTACATTCAATGCTCACTCCAGCAAGACAGCCCAGACAGCTTCGGTCGTCTGGTTCTGGTTTACTTTCTGTTCCCAGAGTTAAGACAAACGCTGGAACTCGAGCTTTCTCGGTTGCCGCACCAGCCCTGTGGAATTCACTCCCCGACAGCGTAAAATCAGCAAGAAATATAGCTTCATTTCACCGTAATCTGAAAACCTATCTTTTCAAAATGGCCTATCCTCCTTAGCTTCTTGGCACTTCCATCCATTGGTTGACGACTTTTTGCATTGTACATGGACACGAGAATGCCTAATCCTTTGGTTTTGTTGCGCCACTGAGCTCGGATTTTCCGAGGATATTGTCGCCTAAGAAGTCTTTTTATTCAGCCGAAGTAAAACAGTATCAATCAATGATAACAAATCACAGACGTCAACACTGGTTATAAATGTTATTTGTATTCTTTTCATCGTGTATCAGTGGAGGGTTTACCTGATTATAGAGCACGGCGAGCAGCTAAAGAAGCAAAGGATGCCCCGGCACAGCCTGCCCCTGAGAAAGCACATGTTGACATCAAGAAGTTTGTCAAGATTGGTCGTCCTGGTTACAAAGTGACAAAGCAACGTGATCCAGAGAATGGTCAGCAGAGTTTGCTGTTCCAGGTGGGTTACATTGACCATAACATGTACATATGTACCAACTGACAAGCTCAAGAAAGTGTAGAAATTTGATTCTGCAATTAATCATTGTCAGAGCTCATCGATCAAGTCGTATTTTCTTGCATTTCATTTGCAATTTCTTTCACAAAATTATTTATTTGTGTTATGTAAGGAGAATGTTTATTAGATCATTACAAATATGCCTAAGTCGACCCTTTTTTAATTTACTCTTCATTTGTAAATGTGTAGTGTCATGATGGAAACAAAATTAAGCATATCAATGGGACTCTCAAATAAGTCTGATAAACATAGAAGAATAAATGTATCCAGATAATATCCAATTATGACAACTGATAATATCCAATTATGACAGCAACGTTTACCTCTGGTTGGCCAATGAAAGTTAGTCCTTATTTTACTAAACCTCGAGTTATTTGTGACCAATGTCTTCTCCATCCATTGCAGATTGACTATCCTGAAATTGTTGATGGCGTAATCCCAAGACATCGCTTCATGGCAGCCTACGAACAGAAAGTGGAGCCACCAGACAGGAAGTGGCAATACTTGCTTTTTGCAGCGGAACCGTACGAGACGATTGGATTCAAGGTGGGCACCGACTGAATTTATATATTCACCTCTTGTCTACTCTATGCCATTGTTTCAAACATGGCTGTACATAGTGTGGAAATGCATTGTTGATTGAAGATTATGTACATTGCCTGGATATGCTAAGGTTAAACAAATACTTTTAGGTTAACCCATAAGTGGTAAGGACAATGTCGTGGATTGATACTTCAAACTGCAAATTAAATTGTACCATCAAAAAGTTTTTAAAAATGATTATGTTAGTAGAAGACTAACCATGACAATAAATTCAACATATCAATTGTTTGGTGGATGAAATTTGTATTACTATTTGCAGGTGCCAAGTCGGGAAGTTGACAAAGACCCAAAGAAATTCTGGTCACATTGGAACCTTGAAACCAAGCAGGTAAGTTGGCAGCTTGCACATCATATCTCATCAACATATATGTATGTATTTTCCTTACGTGTGCTTTGTTTGTTGAGGACTTTGCAGGTGATTGTTTTATATGGGGCTTTTCAAGCTCGGTTTGGAATGAAATATTTTGAGAAAATCAGAACATGGTTGTATTGGGGGGCAGCAAGTCAAATTTGAAGTCATGAAAGCTGTTTTTCACATAATTATTTTATAACATATTACAAAATGCTCAGCCATTCCTTGTTTTTGTTGTTTCAGTTTTTCTTGCAGTTTGCATTCAAAAATGATCCCAGGGCATTCATGCAGCCACCACCAAAGATGCCTCCGCCACTGAAGCCACCCCAACACAACATCAACCCACCGCCCGCCCCACCGTCAGGCCTTCCTCCCCCACCCATGCCCCCAACTTCACGACCAATGCCCAACTTTATGCCCCCACCTCCATCAGGCCAACTGCCCCCTCCACCACCAGGAGGCCTGCCACCACCCCCTGGGGGTTTACCACCACCACCTAGGGGCATGCCCCCACCCCCACCATCTGGCTTGCCTCCACCACCCCCAAGGGGTTTAGCCCCACCAATGCCTGATAGGCCCATGCCCCCACATGGCATGCCCCCGGCAATGAATGGTAGCACTGGAGGAATGGTTGGGCAAGCACCCCCTATACCCCCTCCATCAGGTCCACCCCCACCCGGACCTCCCCCTGGAGTACCCCCACTGGTACCGCCCCCGCCCCCACCACAGTGAGGCTGGGGTACGTGAGCTGGTACAATATTATGTTTGTTCATATGGGTTCAGAAATGTCTCGAGAGAAGTAGAATGATTTTGTGTGATTTGAAAAACAGAAGTAATTGCCCAAGATGGGTCGAAATAGTCATGACTTTTACCCTGCTGCATTGTTACCCGTGCCAGCATTTAGTGGAACATTGTCAGCAATAAATGTTCAATTTCTCGTGAAGATGTTTTGTATTAATACTGGCGATATTCAGGAGATCCAGAAAATGTCGCCAAGACTGGCTGTTTGATATATTGTGTTCATGATGGTGCAAAAATGCAATAAACCTTAAATTTTAACACTGCATTGTCCACGAGTGCATTTCTAGAAAACACAGTTAACTCCCCAATATATGCAGGATGCAGAACATTGGCATTGACAGGTGTTTTGGTCTCTGTAGTTCTAAGAAATTATTAGCATGTACTTTGTCTAATGCTGGCATGGAAAATTACACAGCCAGAAATAAGTTATTTTATGTTGCATTATGATTAATTGGTGGTTATTTGATTCAACACCAAAGCATTTTATTCATTTTAAGTACAACCCACATGTTTACGAGGCAATTATTTGAAAGAACTGCTAAGTCAGCTACCACGCTTACACCTGAGAGTGCCAAAGCTTACACCTGAGAGTGCCAAAGATTACACCTGAGAGTGCCAAAGATTACACCTGGGAGTGCCAAACGTGATCTTGCAACTGTAAATTTGGCATTTATCAACCAACCACACACTCTGTAAATATAGAAAAGCCTTATTTATTAGATACATAGTAATTATAAACTTAACAATGATTCCAGACTAAGTATGCACATTTGGCAAGAAATTTAGTTCTGGCAGTTTTAGTACAGTAATTCTGCATTAATTAGTAGAGTAATGTTGCATTAATAGTACAATAAAAAAACATGCCACACTTCTGTACATGGTTCATATTTCCACATATTATGTACATACTGGTATGTTTTAAATCTGTCAACTGTATAAAACTTCACCAAATCTGCCATCAATATGCAAGCGAAATATGTTTTTACATTGGCCACATAAATGTATCTGCACATGGTAAAACAAATCAAAAATGAATAAATAAATAATGAAGTCAAGTTCTACTAAATGATACAGTCCTGTCGTCACAGTTAAGTAAAATCTGCTTACATCTCTGATGTAATTCTTTGACTTGCGAAAATGCAGCGCCTACAGAATACATATGCGCATATCATTACAAAAACCAGTCGCTGCACGCACATCACATCCATTCTGAAAGCTACACTGGCTTCCAGTCCACTGCCGTATACAATATAAGCTTCTGTTGCACACCTTCTGTGCTATCCACCACCAAGCACCGGAATACCTGAGTGGTCTGCAGTCCGTGTACAGACCGACGCATTCACTGCAATCTGAACTGACCTTTTCATTGACTGCCTCGAACCTGAACAGCTGCGTGCGGTGATCACAAAGCACTGGTGACTCTGTGCAACAGTTTGCCTTCTGATACCAGAAACTGTGACAACGGCACCAGTTTTCAACGGCAGTTGAAGACCTATCTTTTCCGGTAGGTGTAAACCGGAGGGAACATTACGTTTACCGGCAATAATATTATTATTAAATTTATTATTTCAATCTGTGTATACATTAATTTAGTTAATTATTTTAATTGCTCAATTCCATGTATACCTTTAGTTGTATCATAGTGTATTAATATGTTTATATATATATATATATTCATTTTTAAACTATTGTACAGCGCCACAGAGAGGTGATTATGGTGCTATATAAATATCGCTGGCTGGAACACGACACCGTTTCACTAGCAACATTTTACGTGAATGGATAGAAGAAGTCTGAGGGTAGTCTGACAGGAACCGTAGGCCTCTCCCCGGACGTTGACACAGGAGCGCTGGAGGCGTCAATGAAGTTCACTGTGCTGGCCACCTCGAGGTCCTGTGTGTCTGTGTTGCCTGGTTGGCAGTACTTGCCAGCACACTACAACAACACAGAATATGGGATTGAGTTTTCATGTAACTGACATGTAGGTTAATGAAAGGTTAGCTACCACAAATTTTTTTTAATGGAGCATAAGTCTGAACTGCTCTCCGGTGTCATCATGTGACCATGTTGGATGTTGCAGTTCCAGGTAATTCGAGGGAAAGTTGTAACCCCCATATGTGTAGAGCAGTTCAGACTACTGCTGATAAGGAACCAAGAGGGTCATGACCATGAAGCAAAAATTATGACCATGAATGAAAGATATCTAAACTTCTTTTAATATCAATTTCAGAGTCCAGCAACAGCTTACAGGCTGATGACATGTAGATTATTACGTAACTTTCCATGCCATCAGTTATATGGGGAAACATGACAACAGATCAATGACAATCACATGAAGGTTGTGTCTGTTGAGTGTCAAGCACTTGCCATGTATCAGTCATGTTCATCAGCTCTTGTTGGTAGAACTCTTGCTAAGTCTATTGGCCATAACAACTTACTGACCAACACTGACCAGTGGTCACTCAAGCTGAATGCATTCTGACTGACCTGGTTCAGTCAGAATTATGTCACACCGACCAACCAACATTGCCACCCCCTGCAGACGTTGGATGATCTGGTCAATTTGGCAATCAACACAGCGTCACAGGAAACAAGAAGAGTATTTGCTCGTATTGCAGACGTCTTCATATAATTTTTGGCTTCATAACATACAATTATTTTTTCTGTTTGTGCTAGTATAGTGATCAATATTAGTGTTACTGATATTACATTTAGGGACGTTGCTATATGCCGATGGATATGTTGCATGTCACGTTTGCCACTACTGTGAAACAACCAGGGTTGACTAATTCTTTTTCTGTGTAGATTAGTCAGATGGACACGTATGCATGCGTCATGTGCTGGTTTTCTTTTGGTGTTAGTCGGCAAGTCGAACTCAGTCCTGTTGTCTTGACATGAGACACATGACCAACACCCACTAGAGAAATGGCTAGGGTATCTGCAATTATCGTGGAACAACACAGACAAGTTTATTATTGCTGAAGAGAAGCTTGTGGGCTTGGCTAAGCTACATCATGCCTCACAGTAGTTAGACACCAATGTGAAACTACATGCCAGAGAAAATATTTCTTTGTTATATAATAGCAGGTTTACACACTCTGGTCAACAGCATTGTTATAACCAACAATGCTAACAGGGTATGAAAAAAAATTACAGTGACCATATGCAAATTACTCGGCAAATGAAGTTAAAATTATTTTTGGTTCATCATTCAAGGAAATGTGCAACCAGCATGTGAAATACCACATTGATCACTACAATTTACAACCAGTTGATGCTGTTGACAATTTGACTTTAACAGTCGTGATGTTGATCTTGGCTGAGTGTTAATTTCTCACCTGAAATTTGACCATGGCAGTTTGATAGGTGACAAGAACACCGAGTATTTTTGACTGTGGATGTTGCAGACTGCCAACATCAGCATAAACGATCTGTGTGAGCATGCCCACTACAAGGTTACGACACTCTCCACCTTGAGCTGCCTGGGCCTGCAATATACATAATAACATTAACTGACAATTCTATACTCATTTATGACATCTTCAATAGTACAATATGTATTTTAATTAATATGTGTATTTTATTTATTTGAAATGCTAAGTAAGTAACAATTCTTTCTAATGCATCAAAAATTAGGCAGTGCTCATTACTATTCTTGGTTCTAGCTACACGTATCAATTCATGCAGACATATGGAAAGATTCCGGACACCATTTATATCCTAGGGAGACTAACAAAATACTGGATTATCGCACAATATGATGAACACTTGTCACAAGACTATGGCAGACACCAGATGTAATTATTGCAGTGGTAAAACGAAGGAAGTTAATTGTGTTGCACTACCACACTTAGTTTGCTTACTTGTGGGGGTTGGGTATATAAGCCTTCTATTGCCAGCCAGTCGCCAACAAATCTGACATCCGAGTCACCAAATGTTGCAACATGTGTGGACGGGTCTGTTCCACGCAGCGCCTCAAGTACAATGTCTTGGATGAATACGCAGTTGTTGGTCATATTATTAAGTGTCACCCTACAACATGTGCCCAACAGTACATTAACAAAAGAAGCCCAAACATTATCACAGCATTGACACAGGGAAGCCCAAAACATCTGTATAGTATTCATGTGTTATTAAAAAATTTCATTTAACAAAACTATAAAAGTAAAAATAATTTACTGTCCCAACTTTGTGAAAATTTTCACTAGTATTCAGGTCCATTAAATTATATTCAGAGGAAACTATGCAGGAGAATTCAGAAAAGAATAGGACATGCTTTCCCAAGCAAACCTTTTGATGGTTTCAGCTAACTGATACAACCGTCCACAATTTGCATATAGTCTGTGTGATGTCAACATCTGACATGACAAATATATCCTCAAAGATACAATAATCCCTAAAAGTAGTGAAGGAAATTCGATTTAATTCATTCAACCCTAATGAAACATAGTTTTATGTAACAAGTGACAACTCTAACATTACATCGATAGTTTGGACAAATTTGCAATTTCATAAAAGTTGCTATTTCATACTGAATTACTCTACATACAGATATTTAACACACATACAGCATAACAAAACTTATTTGTAAATAAGGTATGCTATTTTGCTATAACCACAATATTACGCATTATACCAAATTAGACCAAACATGATTTAACATTTTGAAAACAAAGCAGATAATCCTTGAATGTATTGACGTTCTGGTCTATTGGAATTTGATGTTGTTTTACCTCTCAAGAATCTTGTAATTATCTCTCCATATTTCTAATTAGAACATATTCTGGTGACATAGGTTTGCTGGCGAAATCCAAGAGATTCAGCTTAAATATCCGAGAGATAATTAAAGTATGCTGAGAGGTAAAACAATGTAAAAAACAAAGCAGACATGTCTTGTGGTAACAGACTTACCTAACTTTACAGCCAGCTCTCATCTCTTCTCCGAAGGTCACCGGTACCCTGTGGTCTGGGGTTGTCATGCAGTCTCCAGATATAGTGCTACTTACCAGGGTGAGCCACTTACTCCTGTCTTTATGTAACTCAATGGCCTGTCTAGGCAACAAACTAAGGAAAGTCTATCAACCAGAGATTAGTTGAAACAGCTAACTGTATAGCTTTGCATGCACAGGTTTAACCAACTTCCCTTTGACATGGACATATGCCATTGTTACAAATAAATAATTATGACGTGAACATTATTATCATAACGGTGGTTTCTACAACAATTTATTTCATAGTATATGGAAATAAAACTGATAACATGTTAAACACTGCAAACTACATTGGTTAGGCCACACTTCAAGATACTACAAAGGAGATGTTGCAATTCACGGTCAATGAAAAAAAGAGGCAGACTACTGAAAAATGTGGAACGACAGTGTTCAAGACTGGACAGGTCTGTACCATGGGAGCTCTTTGATACTGTCCACAACCACGCCAGATGGAGGATGGTTTCTGTCGAGGCATCCAGACGCACACCACCAGTCAAGGGATGAGAGAGAGAGTGAGCGAGCGAGCGAATATTTATATGCTTTATGGTCAGTACAATAAGGATACAGAGAAGTAGTTGTGTTTGTCACCAATTTCCCAGCCATCACAGGTTCACCAACTACATAGCCTGGTCGTCCACTTCTTTTAAAAATATCCTTCTCACCAGCCTGAAAATAAAAACAGCGAGGACCAGCTCAAGTATCAACTCCTAGTACACTGGTTCAATTTTGGTGGAGCTGAATATATGTCGAACAGTGTATGCTCCGAAATACAGCAAATGTGTATGGTTCCTTAATTGCTAAGGGCACACACACCTTTATAAATTACAATGTCTGTATCATCAGTAATAACTTTTCAAAATGTGTTGTAAATTTGTAGCACAAGCTGAAGTATAGAAAATACTTTGCTTCATAAAAGTTTAATAAAATGTAGTATTTCCAGGAGGGTTCTGAAAGATTATGTTGAGTTTTCAAGGACGTACACCCAATGAAAACTAGTGTCTTACAAATAGTCATATTGCATGCATATATGACAATAATAATGTGTGGTCTTATACAGCACCTGTATCTACCTAGACAAGGGTCTCATTGCATTTACTCCATTATGATAGCAAGTTCTTGACAGCAGCTAATGCCACACCTGTATGGGTTTTTGACAGCAGCTAATGCCACACCTGTATGGGTTTTTGACAGCAGCTAATGCCACACCTGTATGGGTTTTTGGCAGCAGCTAATGCCACACCTGTATGGGTTTTTGGCAGCAGCTAATGCCACACCTGTATGGGTTTTTGGCAGCAGCTAATGCCACACCTGTATGGGTTTTTGGCAGCAGCTAATGCCACACCTTTATGGGTTTTTGACAGCAGCTAATGCAAATTTAGACCATTGGCTCTGTGAGTATACAAACAAATCTAAATGTACACTTATCTCGCTAGAATTGACACTCACCTTGTAGAAGCTTATTTTGAATTTCTGGGCAATTGGTACTTTATCTACTGGTATGTCAGTCAGTGTGAGTCTGACATATGCCTTCACCAATCCTGCATTGCCACTGTGCTTGATGAAATATTCCACCTGTGAACAATAATTTCACTTACCACTACACCATCTTAAAGTGTTCTACCTGATTAAAATGTATATTGTTTGATAATCGATCAGAATTTAACAATGATTTATAGATCAATGTGTAATGGTATGAGTAATGCATTAATAAAATAAATAGGAGTTTAATGGCTAAGTATGGGAGAAGTAGGAGTGAATTATTTTAACTTCTAAGCCTCTGTCCTATCCAGCACAATTAAATTATAAGTTAGGGTCGGGCAAACATTTTATTAACACAGTGTTATTCAATTTAACATATAATTCTTTTGAAATTGTAAAAAAATTGGTAGAATGAAGCCAACTTACATCAGTGACTACGGACATACACCGATCAGGCCCCTTGCCAGCTATCTCAAAATGCGGACTTGGCACTGCAGTGGCGTTAGTTACGTTAATGTTACAATTAAACTCAAGGCCATTCTCATCGATGCAGGTCACGCTCCACAATTCAATTTCAATCACATCACTGCTGTCGTAGAGGGCTATTGCCTGAGGCGCTGCAGGTGGTGCTACAAACATACACTTGCATTAAATGGGGAGTTGGTGTCAAGATATCATAAGTTATGTTTGTGGTTTTATGTTTCTGCATCTTTAATGTAGTGTAATGGGCAAACCTCAATTTTGAGTATCATGAGTTTTCCTACTCTACAATTATTGAGCCCATAATAGTTTACACATTTACCCAGTGTGGGATCTTTAACTTCTCCTGGCATATAATCCAGCTAGAAGCTTTTAGTGTGAAATACACAGGAAAAGTGGGGAGAATAAAATTGTCCAAGATTCAAGGCAGAAGCACAGTCCCCAACTTATAGTTCAGCCAATCGGTCAAAGTCAAGACTCCTCAGGATAAACAAATAGCTATGATACTTACATCCGTCAGTTGTTATTACTGGAGCAGTGGTCCCTAAACCAGTGGTGGTGCCATCACTGGCATTAGGATAAGATGATGCATATACCACATAGTTTTTCAACACTGCTGGCGACTGGAACAGACCACATCAATTTAACTTACTCCAGCAGGAAGTTGTCAGTCACCTATGACTAGTCCTTCTAAACATTCCGTGAAACGTTGTCAGTCAGCAACAACTGTAGTCCTTCTAAACATTCCATGAAACATTGTCAGTTAAAAACAACTGTAGTCCTTCTGAACATTCAGTGAAATGTTGTCAGTCAACAACAACAACAACTGCAGTCCTTCTGAACATTCAGTGAAATGTTGTCAGTCAACAACAACAACAACTGCAGTCCTTCTGAACATTCAGTGAAATGTTGTCAGTCAACAACAACTGTAGTCCTTCTGAACATTCAGTGAAATGTTGTCAGTCAACAACAACTGTAGTCCTTCTGAACATTCAGTGAAACGTTGTCAGTCAACAACAACTGTAGTCCTTCTGAACATTCAGTGAAACGTTGTCAGTCAACAACAACTGCAGTGCTTCTGAGCATTCAGTGAAACGTTGTCAGTCAACAACAACTGTAGTCTTTCTGAACATTCAGTGAAATGTTGTCAGTCAACAACAACAACTGCAGTCCTTCTAAACATTCAGTGAAACGTTGTCAGTCAACAACAACTGTAGTCCTTCTAAACATTCAGTGAAACGTTGTCAGTCAACAACAACTATAGTCCTCCTAAACATTCAGTGAAACATTGTCAGTCAACAACAACTGTAGTCCTTCTAAACATTCAGTAAAACATTGTCAGTCAACAACAACTACAGTCCTCCTAAACATTCAGTGAAATGTTGTCTTTCAACCATAACTGCAGTCCATCTAAATAGTTCAGTAAAATGGTGATAGTCAACTATAACTGCAGTTCTTGTAAACAGTTTAGTAAGTAAAATGTTGTCAGTCAACAATAACTGCAGTTCTTGTAAACAGTTCAGTAAAATGTTGTCAGTCAACTATAACTGCAGTCCATCTGAATAGCTAAGTGAAATATTGTCAGTTAACCATAACTGCAGTTCTTCCAAATAAAAATTGCTCTCAGGCAAACCAAAACTGCAGTCTTTCTAAATTGTTCACTGTAGCACTGCAGTCCATCTAAATAGTTCAGAGAAATGTTGCAGGTATTGTTTGTAGAGGTTCTGTTAGTACAGGTGCAATTTACACACAACTATAATTTTACTCACTTTAACAAGTTTGAAACCTCCATAGTACAGATTGGCATTGATAAGTGGATTATTGGTGCATTCGGTCTTCAGATCTGCTATTACACGATGACACTCGAGTTCTTGATTATACATGAATGCTGCAAACACAAAGAGACAAACCAGACCACATGAAATTACCATATTCTTTTAAATTGCTGTTTTTTTCTACTTAATAAATATGCTGATATTTATGGATCTTTTTCAAAAATGGTTGCAAAGCTGCAGTGAAAGAAGAAACAAAAAAAACTTCACTTGCTAACATGATACATGTACATGTTATTTTTCATGGAGCAATAGATTGTCGAGCTATAAAATATTTTTAAATGCATATTAACGGAGGTTTTGGTTACCCATAGAAGCTAACATCTGACTATCACACAGTATAAATAAATACAGTAGGGCTCTTGGCCCACCGAAAATTTACAAACCATAGTTGAAATTAATTAAATGTTACCAGCGATAAGATGCCCTACCTGCTGGATTGCTGTCTGCACACTCGGATGTCACAAGAGGGGCAGGTAACCCCAGCTGGCCCTGGGCGCCCCCTTTGTAGACAGTCAAGATGGGGTCACCACTCTGGAAGTGAAAACCACAACAATCTCAAGTTTATAAATAAAAAATATATACACATACCGTGGAAAAAATTATAATCTCAACATATAAATAAACAGTTTTATCAAACCGACAGCTGTGTTAATAAACTCACACACTATCATACAACACATTATAGAGTGTGACAAAAGCATGTTATTTGTAGCAAAATAATACTTTCATTGTAAGAACTGTGGTCTTCACTAGTGCAGATGACCCAGGAATGATACACACCCGATAGAAGTCATCATGTTTCACTGATGTAGGTTCTTGATGCTGATATGAGTAGCCACCGTAGGTCGCCCGGAACATGTCAAAGTGTGCCACATTGACAATTGTTTGAGGCACATTGTAGAAGTTTCTTTCTTGGTCTGCCCCAACATATGTCATTGCTATGAATATATTCCATAATGTAAACACACAACTTTCATGAACATAATATGTAATACCTAATTGATTTTGTTCTTGACAGCTATGAATCATCTTCAAATTCATTCCACTTTAAACACTCATATATATTTATTTATATACATACATATATTCCTAGATCCTGATCATAAACGGTCAACTTAAATGGGATCTAGGAATACATACACATAAATATATATATATATATATATAATTTATATATATATATATAAAATGAACTGTGTTCTTCTATATCTGCCCTCAGATATGAATAAAACATTATCAACATTTACCTGCTTTTCAATCAGATACACAACATACACAAACAAAAACATTATATACCTAATGGAATATTATCCACATTAAATGAACTATGTTTTTTATATTTATGACAACCCTTTGGTAAACCAGGTATCAAATTACAGTGCTGTTTACATGTAATGACATAAACATACATATAACCACTCAATGGAATGTCAGAAATTCAATTGAATAACTTTATTCCAGATATACATATATACATCTTATACATGAATGTAATGTCCATGTTATACATTACAAATGATACACAATCATGTGCTGATGAATACATTTTATATAACCCTATAACTGTACTTTTTAATATGTTCTTAAACTGTGGAACAAATGTAATTCCTGTGTATGAGAAGGGAGATCAACGAAATGTCTGTAATTACAGACCTATCTCTCTTTTACTGCTATTTAGTAAAGTTTTGGAGAAAGTGGTGTACGACTCATTGTATAACCAACACAGCATCTAACCTAGCTTGTTACTTGGACTCTGTTTCTGAATCTACTGACAACAAGAAACAGGTTAATTCTGTTTACTTGGACTTCAATAAAGCCTTTGATTCAGTGTGCCACCCACTGTTAATTCACAAGCTTAAATCATATGGGTATTCTGGGCAATGCATCCAATGGTTGCAGTCCTGTCTTATCAACTGAAAACAATGTGTGGTACTCAAAGGCAAAGCATCTGACTGGAAGTGGGCCAATGGTCACAAATTGGCCCACTTCTGTTTATCTTGTATATTAATGATCTCACCAATCATGTTGATTCATGTGAAATATCACTTTATGCTGATGATTCCAAACTGTTTAGAGAAATTTCGTCGGTGACTGATTGCAAGTTGGTGCAGAAGGGCCTGGACAGTGTGTGCCTCTGGTGTGAGACTTGGCATCTCAAACTTAACTCAGACAAATGCTGCATAATGACTTTCACTAACAAAAAGAAATACTTGTCTTTTAACTACACCATCTTAAACCAGTCTCTACCCAGGGTCACATCTGTCAAAGATCTCGGAGTCACACTGACTAGTAATTTGATCACATTAGTCGTAATGTCTCTAAAGCTTTTAAGATGTGTGGTTTTATTAAGCGTGTTTGCATAACATTTACCTATGTACAAGCTTTGCAATCCTTGTATATATCTCTAGTCGTTGGCCAGTTGGAGTATTGTAGTTTTATTTGCAATCCGTGGCAACGTACTTTTATCGACAAAATTGAATGAGTTAAAAAATTCATTAAGTATCTATTTTACAAATCCAAAATACAGTATTCCACTGAAAATTGTCCTGCATTTTGCCATCATTTTAGTCTACCATCCCTTCAACATCGTAGGCAAGTTGCAGATCTGATCTTTCTACATAAGTGTGTGCACTCTCATCTAGATTCGTCCTATCTGGTTGGAAATATCCAATACCATTGTCCGTCGAGATCTCTATGAAACTACACTCCTTTTAGAATTTTCAATAGCAGAATCAACATTAGGAAATACTCAATTTTAAATAGATGCTTGACTACTTTCAACACACTGCATTTAACTGAACCCACTTGTGATATATTTATAGGAGCCAATACCTTCAGATCTATAATTCAAAAACATTTTTATGTATAATGCTAATGTCTTTTGCTATGTTAGTAATGTCAGTATGATGTGGTTTTATACCCTTATTATAACTACTGTTTTTACTATTTATACATATTGTTCTTATATTTTGTTATCAGTCCTGTTAGTGGGTCTTCGAACCTGTTGGAACTGAATACAATACAATACAATACAGTTCACTTCTTTCTGTCAAATGTATTGTATTCCAGTGTTTTCATGTTCTGGATGAAAAAATCACAAAATGGCAGCTATTACATCCAGCATAATATAATCAACAAAGTTTAAAAAATAAATCTACACACTACTAAGTTCCTAAATACAGAATGACAGCATTGAGCATAACTTACAGTTATCAACCTTGATGCATAACAAGTCTCTCTCCACAGTTGACTG
This sequence comes from Lamellibrachia satsuma, assembly GCA_033239005.1. Taxonomy (NCBI): domain Eukaryota; kingdom Metazoa; phylum Annelida; class Polychaeta; order Sabellida; family Siboglinidae; genus Lamellibrachia; species Lamellibrachia satsuma. The sequence goes on from BSQZ01000027.1 coordinate 7,084,619, forward strand.
GAAAGGACTGTTTTCAATAAAGATGAGTGATTGTTGAACACACATCCGACTATCACTTCTGCAATGGAAAACAACAAACAAGTAAAGATACAAAGTGTTTTCAACAAAGATGAGTGATTGTTGAACACATATCCAACTATCACTTCTGCAATGGAAAACAACAAACACATCAACAGATACAAAGCGAAATTTCTTAAAAAAACAAGAAAATTTAATTCAATGGATTATCTGCTAACTTGACAAACATTTTCACCAATACTTTAAATCATACATAACCTGTTAGTACTTACATTTTTGGTGCATCAATGCACCGACTGAATGCTGCTCTGTCACTGTTGTCACAGTCTGTATCACAGCAACAGTTGACGTCACATGCCTTGACACTCAGGTCACAGGTACACAAAGCCAAATCTGTAAACACCACAACAAGTAATGAAATTCTGTTCAACGAAGAACAGTGTTTCTTCCCCAAAAAAAATTCTTACAGGACAGCGGAAGAAACTGGAAGATACTAACAACTGTCTGTACCATTAGAATAGGTGACAATTAATACAGTGAATAAAATAATACATTCCGAGACAGGTCTGTTTTTTTTTCAGAGCTACTGTCATAAGAGATGTTCCCCTTGTGGGTACTTGACATAAAATAAATCTAAACTGTGTTGTTACTGCACTGCTGAAATATACATGATAACACTTATTGCTTTCATAAATCAATAAAACATTTAACGTTCATACCGAGAGTGCAAAGCGGGTGAACTGAGTCATTCAGACGCTAGAAATATTAAGATGTGGGAAAAATATTATCTAAAGTGTAGAAGAACCAAATTGTCTACCACATGCTGCTTTGAAATGGACACCACCGGAAGAAAGGAGAAGAGGCAGACCATTGAGATTTGTAGGCACCTTATGCTTCAGTGTGAGTGAGATCCTATGAACTGAAGTTCCATGAAATCAAATAAGCTGTACACTTAAAAATGCATAGGTATTTTCATGATAACTGTCCCAATCCCAGGGGCAGGTACTTTAACTCACTTCGCAGACTTCAATTCCAATTCAATTCTAATAAATCTAAATCCAATTCACAATTTTTTATCAATTCAATTCAAATTCAATTAAGAAGTGACCCTAGGTCTGATCATTGGAAAGGTTATAACGATTGGCAAATTAATTGTGGTTTTGGTGTGTTTTGTCTGTGTTCTGTCACTGTCTTAACCTAGCCCTAGCCTAAGCTGGGATTAGTCTTACTGTACCAGCCTAGCCCGGGACTAGGCATAGCCCGGGACTAGGCATAGCCCGATGCCATGCTTAAATATTTCTGCCATCAAATATTTTCCACTTGATGTATCTGCGCATGCACAAGCCAGTAGTTGACACAAATTTATTAATAACATCAATATATTATAGCTACAATAGGTACTGCACGCTATATAATAACAATGAATTATAACAGGGAGTATCAATCACGAGTGTTGGGGCCCAGGCAACGTTGCCATATTCTAGAATAGGCCTGACCAGGCTCGTGTATATCTTTTCATGGTTGTTCCATCCAGGTATATAAATGACCTTCTATAAGCCATAGCATTTTGTTGGCATTGTTTGCTACAACCACCTATTGATAACATTATAGTTCACTGTCTATTTGCACCCCTAAGTCTCTCTCATTTGTGGTCTCCCCCAGGGTGATATTTGTTCCACGACTGGCTATAGTATAGTCGTAATGGTGGTCGTATTGTCCCAGATGCATAACTTTGCATTTCTCCTCATTGAAGTGAAGCTGCCACTTTCTAGTCCATGCTTCTAGTTGTCTTAGGTCTGTCTGTAATGTTCCTTGGCCAGATTGAGCAGTCATTCATTGGTAGATCTTGGTATCATAAGCAAACATGTGAATAGGTGAGTTCACCACATCTTGCATGTTGCATGCTTCCTTGCGGAATGCCGCTTGTGCCGGGGGACCATGACGATTTGCTACCATTGACAACGTTAGGGTCATTCCATGTGAAATCAACCAGCAATATTCTTGACCCCCTCCAATTTTAATGAAATTTGGTACACATGTTGGGCTTGTTGCAAAATTTACCTAAGCCAAATTTCAGACTTGTGAGTGAAATAGATTGTGAGTTATTGCATATTGATGATAAAAAAGGACACAAATTTCGCGTTACCTCGTAACACATATGTAGACATAACTTTGGCCCTAATGGTCCTAAAGCTAAAATATTGTTCTGATATGCATCACATGGCATATAAATTTTTTTTTAAAGGTAACTGACCTTGACCTTTGACCTCATATACCCAAAATGAGTAAACCCTCGATTTTGATCAAATTTTATCTTTAGCAAGGTCATTGTATCAACAAGTTTCATGCACAATATTAGAGTGAGACCTTGATAAGATCTTGAGATACAGCAATTTTAAGTGAGTTTTTGACAATTTTACATTACATCTAAACACGTATGTAGAAATAACTTTGGTCCTAATGGTCCTAAAGTGTTGATTTTGGTCTTAAAATAAAGCTATAACATTGATATGCATCACATGGCATTATAAAAAACAAATTGTTGCAAAGGTCATTGACCTTGACCTTTGACCTGATGTACCAAAATAACTAATCCCCTATTTGGATAAAATTTTATGTTTTGCAAGGTCACTGTATCAACAAGTTTCATGCAAAATAGATTGGGACCATCACAAATTTTTTAGATACAGCAAATTAAAGATTGGACAGTGGTAATGCTCTCGCTTTAACAATAGGCCAGCTGAAATGAAGCAAATTTATTACACCATATTGTAACAATGACGGATGTATTTGGATGACCAAGAATCAACATACAAATAATCACCTAGAGATGTGCACGTTCGTAATGCGTGAATATTCCAGTCTTTAGTGACATCCTCAGTGATTTAATCCATACCACATTGTGTGTACAACAGTGCAACTGAGTTATGCAATCATATCCGGGTAATTGTACATTGAATGAATAAGTCTGATCGGATATCCAGCATTTTTTTACACATATAACATTGAATTTATACTGTAGATAGTGTAGTTCTTCAATGAATGCTTCCAACTGATAAAATTGAGCATATATAGATTGTATATTTAAAATGAATATAGAAACAAGTTTCTTTTTTCATTCACTAAGAACTTAAATTAATCAAGTTCATAATACAAGAGTATTTTATTACTTGTAGTTCGTTATTATCAATCTCAAGAATACTGATTATGCTGCTGTTTTCAAGCCCACCCAACTGTGAAAGAATAGAATGATCTGAAAGTTCCATCATTTAATCAATATTTTTAAAGGCCTGTGAATTGTATATATGTGCGTAGACGTGAATTGTAATACATGCAACACACGAGGACATTTGCCTTTTGCAGATAAGAGTGTGATAGATGAGTGTATTATCATTGTAATAGATGTATTTGTTTATGGATGCCAATGGATGATACTGTGCTATTTTAGAACATTATATGTGGATGCACAAAAAGCATAGTAGAAAAAAACAAACAGAAACTCAACAAAGTGGCTGACTGTGTTGGATAAAACGACTAGCAGGCAGTATATATTATATCAAAATATAATGTGGTGCAAATAATATAACGCGAACAATGACAACAAGTTCACATCCTAACTATCGCTCAGGCACTAATCGTGGGCAACAGAAAATTCAAAAAGTGGTATATTACATCAAAATATTACGTGATGCGAGTTATATAATGCAAACAATGGAGGCACACCAACACAATACAAGTATACCATTGGTTGTCAGTATATCTCAGCAAGTGCGACACAGTTAGTAACTGCTTAAGTTTTGTGGGGAGTTGATCCTCTTAATCAAGTTGTTGTTTTCCTTGATAACAACGTGTCCATTGTGAGTCCAGCAGTCTGCTATCGTTTTTTTGCACGTAATTTTCTTGCTTGGAAAGCCATCAATGTTCTTCTCAGTGTAAGGTCCTCGCTGATGTAGAGATGAAAAGCTGGCTCTGCCGACTTGCAACTTGACTAGCAGCCTCTATGGCGGCTCTGCCACTGGTGTGGGATCGTGTCTATGGCTCCCTACATATATCAAGGACTTAAAGTAAAGTTTTTGCTTTTCGTCTTTGTTAATTATACAGGTTCTAATTACCCTAAATGTACCTGTCAGCCCTAAGCCTCTGCCTAGAGTAGGCACTTCAACAAAATCCGCTGAGCGGCTCGCGCAGCGTGCTGAAAAATCGTGTCAGTTTATCTGCGCTGATTCTCGGCATCTGGGTTCTCCTTTTGTTTCACATCCTGTATTGTTGGCTGTTTCCATTCCTTTCTGTGACTTACGGCGGCAGATTGGACAACAGTAAGTTCCTTTTCATGATCGTCTATTTTTGATAAAAATTTAACCAAAATTAAGGTGAAATACATCGATTAGACGACATTGGTGTATTTCTGGTGTAAATTTAGCAGACAATGCTATTTATGACTCCGTCCATATGTTCATGACTTTTTCTAGAGGTCTTAGTTAGTCTATGTACGAAATATTTTCCCGCTATGCGAATGCACATGGGTGTTTTTGAACTTCCCTAGTTTGTGAAATTTTACCCGAATTTGATTCTTGGAGTTGGAGAGCGAGATCGATTTAACCAAAATCATGACTTATTTACATTTCTATGATTTTAATTCACTACAAATAATACAAAGCCAATATTTGTTTGATATTTGTTTTGTAAAACAAATTTTATTAATGAGTATTAGTAATGCCACTAATGGTACATTTATATATATATTTTTACTTTTTAATTTTGTATATCCATATTACTATAATATCAAGTAGCATATTGCATGTATTCTTTTGTCTAAAATAAAATACTGATTGATGATTAAACTGGCTGTGCTAAGTTAGTAGAATAATGAAATTATTGTGTAATTTTTCAATGATTGCAAAAAATCTACGATACTCTAAATCACTAGTTAATAATTAATTAATCGCTGTACTGAAGTAAACTGTACATGCAGGAAATTACAAAATGTCAGAATATATAATAAATTGTGTTATATTTATGCAATGACATTTAAAAAAAAAATAATTTAGCACTCTATATGGAAAACCAACTAGTATATATTTCTCTCCAATAATTATTTTACCATAGTCACCATACAAGACTATTTTCAGGTTTTTCAGCAGAAAGAAAGCCCTGGCTCTGCCAAAATTACACAAATATCTTCATAATCATGGAAGTTGTGGTTTTTTATTGAAATGTATTGGTCTGTTGAGATAGCATGCAGATTAGCCATTGTTGATTTATTAATTGAGTTACTATTAATGTATATTTATGACCCTACTTAATGTGTTTTTCAATTAAACAGATGTCTTCATAATCATGGAAGTTATGGCCTTTTATCAAAAGGTCACATGGCATATGCCTGTTGAGTTTACACAGTAATTTTCCAATATTGACTTATTAATTGTATCAACTGAGTTATAAATGAGTGTGTGATGTGTATTTATAACACTGGTTAATGAGTTTGTAAACCCTGAACAAGTTATACAAATATCTTTAAAATCATGGAAGTTATGGCCTTTTATAAAAATGTGTTGGCCTGTTGAGTTTGCGCATTAGATTAATTAGCCAATATTGACTTATTAATTGCATCAATTGAGTTATGAAATGAGTGTGTGATGTATATTTATGACCCTGGTTAATGAGTTTGCAAACCCTGAACAAATTATACAAATATCTTCATAATCATGTAAGTTATGGACATGTCATGTGTCGGTCAGTTTACTTAGCGTATTAATTAGCCAATATTGACTTATTAATTGCATTAACCGAGTTACTCTTAATGATACATGACTGGATTATGCATATTTATGACCCTACCCTATGTGCTTGCAACTCCTGAAAAAAAATTATTAAAATATATGAAAACATAAAAATGTTATGCAATTTTAATCATACATTGATTGAAAGAAAACACAAAAATGTGTCTTTTTCCTGTATACGAGATACACAAAATTTTCGAATTTTTACCGTATTAAAATCGCAACATCTTTGGATTTAATAAAGATATATTAATAAAATAAGCAATTTTTGGTTCCTATACATTTCACCTTTCATTTAAATCAATTGCCAATGTTCTATCATGATATCTAGTTTTTCTTTGAAGTGTCTATCTAGGGAGCCAGGCCTGGCCTAGTAATGCCTAATGGCCAGGACGGGTTTTTCACAAGTCTGTACATGATTATGGCTTCCCGCTCAGACAAATAATTCAACGAAACTATATTTTAATTTTACCTGTGTTCGGCATGACTAGTGCATAAGCTGTGCCAGTGGCTGCTTCAGAGATGATAACCAATAACGACACGGCTACAACGATACATAAATTTAGCCCAAACACCGGCCTTCTCATATCTGCCGCCATGTTGTTTATGGTGCTCGGGCTATAGTAACTTAGTAAAATAGTAATCAACGTAAGAGTACACGAAACAGCTGCATACAATTTATGCGATGTTGCATGTCAGTAATCTAGTGCTCGCACGTTAAAAGCTGCAAGGAAATACAAGATTTCATGATTCTGTCACATACAATCATATACAATCTAAATTAATCTAAATAACCTCAGAGGCCACTGAGTAAAGTATGAAGTTATGTAGATGGCTATTTTTCAGTCAAGGAGTGGTAGACGTTTGAAATTCATTGCCCGGCAATATTATATCTGCACCTTCAGAATCGATAAAGAATGGTTTAAGATATGGGCGAATTATAAAAGGTTAATCAGTAGCTTTGAAAGTGCCCATTACTTTAATTTAAGTTTAAGCGTAAGTAGACAGTACAGCGGTGCGCACACACCCTACGTAAATTAACACCTTACCCTCTTCTTCTTCCAAAATTCTGCCTAGCCACAACATGCCGAGGGTACAGCAGACCAATAGTTGAACACAAAAGCAGTAACTATATATACTATATATATATATATATATATATATATATATATATATATATATATATATATATATATATATATATATATATATATATATATATATATATATATATATTTTAGATACTTATTATCAAGATTTTAGTATATATATATATATATATATATATATATATATATATATATATATATATATATATATATATATATATATATATATATATATGTTATGAAGTATGAAGTATATGAAGTATATATATGGAAATGAAACTGTTGTTAAATTCTGAAGACAAAGATCTGATAAGAGGAACACTTCATTATCGAAGACTTTAGATAAAAAAAGATACGTGTATATAAAATATTATATATATATATATATATATATATATATATATATATATATATATATATATATATATATATATATATATATATATATATATATATATACGTATACGTATATGCATATACATATACATACACATTCATATACATATACATATACATATACATATACATATACATATACATACACATACACATACACATACACATACACATACACATACACATACACATACACATACACATACACATACACATACACATCCACATCCACATACACATACACATACACATCCACATACACATACACATACACTACACTACACTACACTACACATACACATACACATACACATACACATACACATACACATATACATATATATATATATATATATATATATACTTCATTATCCATTTTAGATACAAAAAAGATACGTGTATCTTTTTTTGCATCTAAGTTCAATTTGTTTGTAATAATAGTACTTCGTTCCGTATGCCCGCACGCCCGACTGACCGCCACTGTGGATGTCTACAATTGTATATTCCGTTTATTATGCACCTTTCATGCATTTTGGATTAGCCACTATCCAAATATATTTTTATTTGTTTTACGTTTAATTTTAATATATGGTGGTAGTACGTTACTGTATGTAAAACTAATCATGCGCTAGCCAATGTTTACAGCTAATTAGTATGTTATAAAAACAAATCAGTAACTGTGTCACGTGCACAAATAAAGTCGTCTGCCGCGGCAAACAAAGACCAAAATAGAAACTGCCATTTTGAAGTGGAGTGGTTTTGGAGTGTACGAAAACTCAGTGTAATAAACCCATACTCTTGTGTTGTTTTACTGTTGGTTAAATAAATAGTTAAGGTGTCATATGGTTTATTGTACGACGTAGCAAAGTGAGTACTTTTGTGTTATGCTAATTTTGCCGGTCTGCTAGTTGGCTTTCCATACCATGCCATGCCCATGCCATATCTGATATCATATGCATCAGACATGTGTTTGACACCTGCCTGGCTGCTACCTGATTGTGATTCAGGATTGGCGATATTAGATACACGTCGGTGGCGATCGTAGTTATGTGGCACAATACATTACAGTTACCTGTATGTTCATACATGGCTAATATAAGATATTGTTTTAACTGTCTGTTAGCATAACTAGTACGTTGATTACCAATCTAGCTGTCAGCGCCTCCGCCATGACTAGGTCTGTAGGTATATAAAAAAAATTAAAATCGATCACATGATCATTTACATGGTTCTACAGAATACAGTGTCCTGTGACGTTTATAACACTTTTGGAATGTTGTTGATATCGTCATTAATTCCGAAGTTATTCCACTTTTTGTCATTTTGATCTCTGAAAATTAGCATTGACATTGTTGTCTATTCAATTTGGTTCCATTTCTTGTAACCCGGAATGCTGAGGACTGTATTTCATTGATATGAAAATAGCAATACAATAGTTTTTAATGTGTTGAACATATTGATGTGAAATAAAAAGGTATACTGGTCGGTGTAGTTTTCGACCTACTTAATAGAATATGCCGTTTAAAAAAAAATCTGAACAAACATTTTGTGTAAGAGATCGATATACCAAATCAGCAAAAGCTACTTCATTTGTTCAATGCAAACAGATTATTAAAACAGTTGTTTTGAGTGAATATTTACGAATATTGAACGTCTGAACCATGTCGCGCGAGTCGAGGAAACCGGCGGAATTCGACCTATATTTATGGCAAGCCGTGCAGACAATCGTTTTTAATTTTACTACTTTGTTCCAATTATGTCAACTTTTTATAACAACCAGGCTTGACATAGCACTTTATAAAACACATGCACATATATATGAATATATAACGTTAATGTAGTACATTTTTTCTCATATATTTAACACCTTTTAATTATTCCTACTTTTATGACAAGATTAGCTTGCCATACATCTACCACAAAAAGGCTATTTTTGTCACGTGGCCAAGAACGAGACATGCGTTATCAGACGCTCAATAATAATGTCTGGTAAGCATGCAAAGTATGTATATCATAAACGTGTTCCATGTTATATTATATATCAAACTATATGTTGCTCAGACGAGACTGTATCGTTATTGTTGTAAACAGACGCTGTGACGTCTCTAACGCGATATCAAGCAAGATTTCAATGGATCGAAAACTGGCGTGGGTCGAAAACTGCACTGGTAACTATATATGACCCAGAAACAATGACTCAATTAGTTGACCTACATTTAACCTTTGACCTATTTACATGGAGCAATGACATTATTTAGTTGCAATTAATTAGTAAATGGGTTTATTAAACCTTTAGGGGATGGAAATTGTCAATGTGTCGACTTCAATGTCATGTGACTTGGTAAATCCATATTTTTTATGTGGATTAATGGGCTAATTTAGCTGTTATTTAATAGGTAATGGGCCTATTTAACTTTTAATGGATGGAAAATGTCAATTTATCAACTTATCGACTTATCGTAGTCGCTAGCACATTTGTCAAAACCAGAATTGATCACTTTGCTGTCGCTCATCGATGGACGATGAATCTACAGTAGTACCTGCCTTCAACGGACACTTCTGTATCCAAGCAAAAGTGTCCCTACATGGCAGGTGTCCTCTCATCGGAGGGACAGGCATGCTGGAGTGGAGGGCTGAAATAAGGCGCGTTAGGTGTTCCCATGTCTGCCACCAGGGTGCTACTAACCAACAGCAATCGCCACTCGCTGCTCCAAGTCTAAGAACGCTGTCGAAGCCACAGTGTACTTGTAGCACTGTCTTATACGGCGATATGCAGTTTATAGAGCTTATTAAACGAGTCAACTACCATCAACGTGTATTATTTTTAAAAATGTCACACCCTATTTAATCGTTAACTGAATAAAATACATGTACGTATACCGTTATGGAACTATGATGAAAATGTACTGAACTAATAGGCCTACGAATCGAAAATAATAACCTGGATTTGAGCAGCCGAAAACATATATGAGTTGACACACGCAGTATGTAAGCTAATCAAACAGAAAACGACAATAGGCAGAATTAATAATCGTTTCACCTCGATTTTAAACTGATCTCGACCGAAGCATAAATTTATGATGCACGACTTGGCATCGATTCGTCGTTTCATAGGCGGATGACGAATTCGTATTTTCGCACACCGGTAGCACCTTTGGCATGTTGGTTTCGCGTCGTTTAGATTGGAGGCATGCCATTTCACCCAAGTGTCATTAGTACTGCATACTAAATTGCATTTAAGACTGTTTATCTGATTCTTATGCGAGTCGTATGTGTGAATCTCGATTGCAATTTCAAACCGCCTAAATGAAGCCAACATCAGCGATTGGTGTCAGCGGCAGCGCCAAACAAACAACTTGTTCATTGTCGTTGACATTGTTCACCTGTTTCTTGAGAATTGTCAAAGCAATTCTAAGTAGGTTTAAGCAGGCCCATTTGGCATTTCCCCCAGCAGCAGAAAATCGACCAACAGCCTTATATCCGAATTCGCATTATAATGTTGTTTTTCCCACTACACACCGTGCTGTTTGTCCGTCGCCATTTTGAAAATAAAATGTTTTGAGACTAAAATTACGATTTGATTCATTGGTATCGTAATAGCTGATTGTAACCCATATGAATAACAAACTAGCTGAAGTCTGTACACAAGTTGCTGTTGAATACCTTTACCTGTAACACAAAATACATTTGAATAATTAAATTAATAATTATATGGATGATAAAATTTACAAATATCAAAAGTACATTGTATAACAGTAAATCTTGCACAAACAAAAATGGGATCTTCTAAAATCTAAGATGTCAAATGATAATGTGTAAGATAAAATAACAATAATTAAGAAAATATTCAAGTTGGCATAAATGATCACTGCAAATTAAAATTGACAAAACACAAATAGTGGCAGATATTAAGTATAAAATATGCATAATCAAATATTAAAGTGAAAAGTATCTGCAGCTTAAAAAAATATTACTTGGTTTTTAATAGTGAGCACTGGAAGACGACTGAACAATACAGGTATATACAAATACACAACAATTTTTTATTCATAATAAAATATTCATTATCAATGCATACCTTAGAAACACTACATAACTCACACCAGTTATTACTATTTACAAATTATATATCAGTAAAAAAGGGTATGCAGTAAAACACAATAAAAAAAATTCTGACAAATCAAATAGTAAATACTGCTGCACAATCTACAAAAAATACATATATAACAAATGTTATAAACAAAATATCCCTGCAGTTAATTGTTGAAATGTGGATCACTCGGATTCTTCAGAAAGATTTAATATTCAAGTATTGCAGATGATGCCATGACGCTGTCAAATCATCTTGCAAAAATTTGCTTTTCGTAATTTTTAACATAATAATATCGATGCATAGACAAAAATAATACATTTATAATAACTTTTATCAACAAAACATGGAATTATTTAATTGCAGAAATATGGATGTCAACGGATTACGATGCGTCAAAGGGTCTTGAAAATATTCGTTCACGCGAAGCCACCGACCATAGCTTCCGAACGACAAAACAACAAATTAGCACGCACCAGGTCATGTTGCCCACGTTTTTCTGAAAAACGGCCGCTGTGCACTACAATAATATATACATCATTTTAAAGCGAAGTAATTATTGCACTGTTCTTTTTTATTCATATAAAATTCTTCTTTCTGTTATATCTACCTTTTAACAAGTATTCGCCAAAAAAAACCTTCGTGTAGTCACAAAAGCGTCGGAATTAAAACATTTCCGCGTCCATAATGTAAAGAAGACATTCATTGGTCGATATAAAGGTAAACAAACTTGGCCACATCATTTGCATACTGAGTATTTTGGCTTTTCCCACGACCATGTGATGCAAGAGTCTCCTTCATACCAAATATGGGACACAAAACGACACTATTTTGTCGACTAAAAAAGTTACGCCATCTAGCGGAACTTGATATACCTACCATGACATTACCATTGACCCATTGGCAGTGAGGCTTTTGATCGGTGTCAGTGGTTAGAACTTAGAGCACCCGCCAGTCAATCGAGAGGACGGTAGTTTGATTCCACCTCCACCGTTTCAAAGCTTGGGCAACACTGTATAAACTCGTTGGCCCAACCCTGGTTGAAGTACAATTGCTTTGTCTATTTTATAATGTGGAACAAAATCAATTAACAAAGTGTGAATAAAAGACTGCTTCACATTCAGAATGATCTGACAAAAAACACTAGATCAAAGACCATATGCAGGTGGCTTTGTTGTATTCACAATACGATGATCGCTTATCATTGTAATTGCTCTGTATTTGATTTAATAAAAAAAATCCGGCGAGAATTTCCCCTCATATGGGGAAACGCTTGAAAATATGAAATATAAAAACCAGATATTATTATGACAATTGTAATTTAATTTATTTTAATTATACAACTGTATGTAATATAGCTTTTGTTGTAATACATATATTATGAATATGAATTTTAAAGATACAACGAATCGCATAAGGTCTAATGATCGTCTTGTTGACTGTGTGTTAAAATGGGAAAAAACAGTGCCATATTTTATGCTAAAGGAAGCGAAAGCTATAAAAGCAGTTACAAAGTAACAATTTTGGGTTCATGTGGAACAAAATCAATTAACAAATGAAAGAATAAATAGTATGACGTTTGCCTTTTTGGCTTCGTAGGGACCTTAAACCAACTACATGTTACTTTATTCTTACTACGGTTTGCATTACAATAAAATGCTGCACAATAAAGCATTCTGACGCTTACTTCTAAGCAACTGCTATCACTGTCAACGGTACGGTGAATGAATGTAAAATACAAGTCTCGTAGCACTTCCTTATCATCATTGACATCATGTCGAAGCTTAAAATGTGGAAAAAATAATCACGTAATCGAGGCAGGCCGGTAAAACAGAGTATTATTTGGAAAATTGGAATTATTAATTAATGGAATTCTAATGAATTTTTCGGTGTTGTGGAAATGGAAATATACTACAAGATGTAATATAATATGATTTCAAGCAATCGTTGTTGCTATTCCCTTTGTCTTAATTATTTTGTTGTGACTATCATGTAATGTTACAAACGAAAGTTGGGGAGCTCAACAATTAAGTGTGTACCATTTTTGTAGACGGAACAATAAATAAATTAATTAAAAGGTCAAGATTAATTAATGGAACAATGAAATATGGCCACTGACTTGCCACCATGAGTCATGACATAACATGATATGGAGAACGTGCCAGTTTACTGATAAAAATGGAACGTTGAAATCTCGTGTCAGAGCTCTGATCTCACGTTAGACATATGGGGACAGCTTGCCTTGTTACTGGAAGCGAGGCTCTGTAGGGAGAGTGCGGTTGTTATTGATGTAATTTAAACATACGACAGATTTCACAGGAAAGCTATCGACAAACAAGCATTTTTGGAAGTAAACATTCTTTAAACTAGAAGTGCAGGGGGGTTACCTAGAGGTGTCTCAAGCAGAACAAGAGGCCACTAGCACAGATAAATCAATATCAAATCATCCGAAAAACATCTCTGAAAAAGGTTATAGATGCGTATGTTTAAATGCAAGGAGCATAGTAAATAAGAAAAACGAATTAAACATTATGGTAGAAGATATTGACCCTCACATAATTGGTATAACTGAATCATGGGCCAACATAGATATAACAGATGCTGAATTAGGACTGACAGGATACGTAATGTTTAGGAAAGATCGAATAGGAAGAAGGGGCGGGGGAGTTATTTTATATGTTAAAGAATCAATTCAGGCTTATGAAATAAAACTAGAAAGGGAAGCAGATTGCGATGAAGCTGTTTGGTGCAAAATTGTTTCAGGAAATTCAAAATTAACTATTGGATTAGTTTACCGAAGTCCAAACATAAACGAAGAGGACAACACAAAAATAAAAAACGCTATAAAGGAAGTTAGTAAAGGGGAATGTATCATAATGGGAGATTTTAACCATGGACACATACAATGGAATTCTCTAGAGAGCACAGGGATTGAGGATCAACAATTTCTATGTTTAATCCAGGATAGCTTTCTTACTCAGCACGTACTAGAACCAACCAGGGGAGAAAATGTATTAGATATAGTTTTGTCATCACAAAAAGAATTAGTGGACAATGTAAAAATATTTGAACCATTGGGTAATAGTGACCATAATCAAATACATTTTGACATCAATGTAAAATCAGAAAGTAAAAATAAGAAAACGTACAAGAGAAACTTCCACAAAGGTAACTACAAAGATATGAGAAAATATTTAGCACAGCTAGATTGGAATAACATGCTGATGAATAAGACCGCAATTGAATGTTGGAATATTCTAAAATATGAAATTGAGAGTATCATCGATAAATTTGTTCCCTTCCGAAAACAAGGAAATCAGTGTAGAAAGAAACACTTGTCAAAAGAGGCTATTAGAAAAATAATGCTAAAACAAACTATGTGGAGGGTTTATAGGTGTACCAGAAAGGAAGAAGACTATGCAAAATACAAAGAGGCACTTAATGCAGCTACAACTGAAATCAGACAATCTAAAAGAAGCTATGAGCAAAAACTGGCATGTAACATAAAAAATGACAGCAAGAGTTTTTATACATATGTCAGGAGTAAACAAAACGTACAAGACAAGGTTGGACCTCTAGAAGACAGTGCTGGAAATATAATATCACAGGGGTTTTTAATGGTGGAAGACCTAAATGGTTACTTCAGTTCAGTGTTTACCAAAGAAGATATTAGTTCATTACCAGTTGCTGATGCTAAATTTCAGGGGGCTAAATCTTAATATTTAGGACCGTTAGTTGTAACTCCAGAATTGGTAGCTAAGAAAATAAAGGCAATGAAGGATAACAAATCACCGGGAGTGGATGGGATTCCTCCAAAATTACTAATGGAAACAGTAGATCAAATCAGTATACCACTTGCAAGAGTATTCAACTTGTCATTAAAAGAGGGAGTTGTTCCGTTTGAATGGAAAGAAGCAAACATCATACCATTATTTAAAAGGGGTTCGAGAAATAAGTCGGAGAATTACAGACCAGTGAGTTTAACGTCAGTGATTTGTAAATTATTAGAAAGGTTAATTAAAGACCATATGGTGGACTTCCTCGTTAAGCATAAATTATTAAATTCATCTCAACATGGATTCCTTAAAGCGAGGTCATGCTTAACAAATATGTTATGTTTTTTGGAAGAAATCACTAAGTGGATAGACGTGGGATCGCCAGTAGATATTATCTACTTAGATTTTCAAAAAGCTTTTGACAAAGTGCCACATCAAAGATTGCTACTTAAATTAAAAGCCCATGGTATCGGGGATAGCATAACTGACTGGATAGAACAATGGCTGACTGACAGAAGACAACGAGTTGTAGTAGATGGAGAAGTTTCAAATTGGAAATCGGTTTTGAGTGGGGTACCTCAAGGATCAGTATTAGGACCTATATTATTCTTAATTTATATCAATGACTTGGACGACAGTATAACAAGTAACGTACTGAAATTTGCGGATGACACAAAACTGTTTAGAAAGGTTAATACTGATGGTGATAAACAACATTTACAAAACGATCTAGACAGATTAGTGAAATGGTATGAGAAATGGCAGATGCTATTCAATTTTGGGAAATGTAAATGCCTACATACAGGACATGGGAACTTGAATGTAAACTATAAAATGGGAGATACTGTTCTGGGTACTACTGTAAAAGAAAAGGACTTAGGAGTTACAATAAGTGCTGATATGAAAGTTTCAGAGCAGTGTGGTATTGCAGCTTCAAAGGGTAATCAAATTCTTGGATTGATTAGAAGAAGCATAACATACAAGGGAAAAAAGTTAATTATACCTCTTTATAAAGCAATAGTTAGACCTCATTTAGAATACTGTATACAAGCATGGAGACCATATCGTAAGAAGGATATAGATACGCTTGAACGCATACAAAGGAGAGCAACTAAAATGATTACAGAACTTAGAGACCTTAGTTATGAAGAACGCCTGAAAGAATGTGGTTTAACAACTCTAGAGACAAGGAGGTTAAGAGGAGATCAGATTGAAGTTTTTAAGATATTGAATGGGTATGAAAATATTGATAGAAATATATTTTTCTCACTCAAGAAGGATAGCAGAACTAGAGGACATGATGTAAAATTAGTAAAGGATCAATGTAGATTGGACATCAGGAAGCACTCGTTCTCACAGAGGACAATAAATGAATGGAACAAATTGTCTACAGATTGTGTAACTGCTAGCAGCGTGAATATGTTTAAAAACAAGGTTGACACATATATCAGGAGGGCGGGTTATAAGTAGGTGAACATTGTTGGACTCTCGATAAGCCAATGGCTTCCTTGTCCACTTGCCATCTGGGCCTTTGGCTTGGATGGCAAATCTTGTTAAATCTTGTTAAGTGTTTTGTTGCAAAACGCGATATATATGCCATGATAATGACTGATGAAATAACGGTTTTTCTATCCATCGATTAACTGTGCAGTAGATCACATGATTTATATAGAAACGCACAAATTGGCAATAATACATTTTGCATAAAATGCTTTATTAAAGGTAGCACCCAATGATTAAAATTATGATTTTTTGAAAAAAAATCAAATTTGAAATTTTTACATAAACTTGTACTTTGGAATGTTTTATTTATAGCATATGTACTTTTATTGATATCAGCCCATAATTCTCATAAAATGCATTTATTATAGATTGTCTTTGGACCTTGAATACGTGACCTGACCTGAGATGCCTCCGATACAAATAAATAAACCAATCGGAAGCCTTGTTATATATACATACATATATATGTGTGTGTGGTCAAATTCTGGATGTTATTGGACTCATCCAGTGAGTTTATGGTGTTCAAATAATAGAATAAGAACTCCAGCATCTACAACATGTGATAGACATTTAAAAATGTGTTCTTAAAGAAACTTATCCAGACGAAGAAAAAAAATCATGGTATAAAAATATCAAAGATCGCGGCGCCCATGAAAGTACAGGAAGTGTCAACGAAACTGTACAAGAATCTGCTTCAGTATAATATCAACAAGTATCCTAGGTATGATGATACCAAACTGTGTAAAGATGGTTTTATCATGTTTTTAGCATACAGGTCTGTTGCGCAGGCCAGCATACTTAATGAACTGCATGGTGATAAGGGTGTCTCTTCCGATATCTAACTTGACTGCATCACATTGTTGGATGGTACTTGGCAACGTTGCAGATTTTCAAGCCACCATGGTGTGGTGACATGTATCTCAACTGATTCTGGCAAATTATGTTGAAAAGCTTGTAATTGAACAATCTGTGTACAGTGCAGTTAGTAACTTTAATGATGGTGCCATCTCCATGGTATATGTGTTTGGCAGCCTTGGTCTTGCTGCTGGTCGATTTATGACAAGTGCTTGTAAAAAACGAGACTTGGTGCGCATGTCTAATTCCACAAGAAAGCCATCAGAAAATGTAAAAAAAATGTAGAAAGATTATCCGAGCAGAAAGAAAAGGGTTCCAAGATGCTGCTGAGGATAAAGGTGTAACCTATGCTGCTGGAGCATTTAACTAAATAAAACTGATTTATTTTACTTGTACCTTTATTTGCTGTTTTCTCAGTTCGCATTTTGGTCAAAATTTGGCAGTTTTTGCCACGCAATATCTAAAAAAGTATTCAAGATATCAATATGAAATTTGGCAGTCTTACAGAAATGTCTCTGGTCTACTGCATGATTTGATGTATGTCTCTCAAGTTAAGATATAGGACAAAATATAAATGCAGAGCAGAATTTTTTTTCTAATTTAAAATTTGTTGTGTCATTGTAAAATTTGGCAGAAAGTATTGACTTCAACTGACTTTCTTGCAGTACATATTCTTACTATGTATATTTTCTAAAATTTTTAAGATATTTAAGTAAGTGGTTATTTGTACAGAGTACACCAAAAATGTGTTAAATTTGATGTTATGGTGGCCATGTTGGATAGCTAATTTGCATAATTTATGCAAACAAAAATAAATGTATTTGAAGTCGCTAAGTACCTATATGCCAAACAACTTTAGCCTAGGTGGAAAATTTATGATTTTTGGTCAAATCCATAGGTGCTACCTTAATTAATCCGTTGTGTCTTGCCATACGGTGTCAACGTGGCTTCCTAACTAGCATCTTTTTTTGCAAAAACATTTCATCTTTTGCAATCTGTCGATGAAATCATTCTGATTGATTTAGAATATCTCCTAGACAGTTTTTTACAACATAGCATATGTTGAGCGTGGCAAAAATTGCCACAACCAGTTTTAAATTGAACTTGGCGTGATGCAAGTTTTTTTCTGTGATAATTTTTATATCAGTAACATTGTCTTTACTTATACAGTATGTCATATTAAAATGCAATAAAAAATAATGTGTTTGTGCATTATTCTGTTGTCTGAGTTTCATGTAACAAAGTTACCTTCAATTCAAATCTGGTACGGACCACCAGAAATTTGGCAGGACCACCAGATTTCCAGAGCTGGTGGTCCTGTGGTCCACTGCCCGGAAAAGTTAATTTTTACCCCAGACACTTGTTAGGGGATTTGTATGGTGAACGAGCTATTTACTGATGACAGAAACAAAATTATTTTCAGGTCATGCCTTTTTGATGATTCTCTTGTTTAGGTGCTGTTCAAGTAGTGTATACATGTCTCTCACCCAGCAGTATAAGTTGTTACCATTAGTAAGTAGTTTGAGGCCATTCTTTGGTAAGTAAATGGATAATGACATTGTGTTCTGCTTTCTAGCCTCACAAGAGTCACAACAGTAGAAGATGCCTGCGTCTGAACTGGGCTGGTCCACACCACCAAAGGCACCATTCTTTGTTGATGTCTACAGGACAAAGAGGAAAGCATCTTCTGACCCGTCAACAGAACAACAGTTGAACCTCTTCACATCTGAACAGGTAATCACTGCGTGTAACACTGTAAGGCAGCAATGTTAAGGGTTACAGTCTGATAACGGTTAAAGTAGGATAACTTTATATGGATAAGGCAAAAAAATTGTGGTAGATTGTAATATGCTTTTATGTGTGTCATTGTTTATGTCTGGGCATGAAATAAATCTAAAAAAAACAGCTAGGGGCACTCATCTCTCTACTTATTTCTAGATAAGTCAGGTTTTGTTCATGTGGCATTCGTTTCTTGGTTGTTGAAGACATCTCTTAGTCAGCAGACATCGTTGCAGGTGTTTTGTGTGCGTTAAGTAGCGTCGTTCTGTTTTCGGAAAGACTGGGTAATGGTAGATGTTTGCCTCGTACCGAAAAAAAATATGCCACACACATGCAAACGAATTGATGTAACCCCTCTAGCAAGTATTGCGCTAGAGGATTGCATTGGTAAAATCGCATTTCCGATTTGCGTGAGAAAATCGCACACGAAAAATGGCGGTGCCCATGCCTATGGTGCTAAGACAGTATCCGCTTGATCGAAACACACACAAAATTATTCACAAATATTGCCTCGCAAAGTTTGCGATACAAAAATGCAGTTGACTAGCAAACCACAATATATGCCTCGCAAAATGCAATGCAATACCGCTTATTTCATGCCCTGTGTGTAAACCAGTAATTTACATTGTTGCTTCACAAACTAATTTCTGATTATTGCAGATCATATTTTATTGCTTGCTATTATTTTTTCCATAATGTTATAGAGTCGGCCAGACATTTTATTAACTCACTGCCATTTTTGACCAATTGCTACTTTTTTTATTGCTAGAATCTCACAAGTTCACAAATATCCAAGGACAACAATACATACCATAAGTGCACCAAATATAAGAGGGATGTGAATGATACTTCAAGAGATAGTATATTTTGAAGAAAAAAATGTTGGTGAACATGCAGAAATAAGGCCAATTTCTGTGGAAAATCTTTGCCCAAGTCTGTATGTTATTGATATCCTGAAGAAACGTTATTACTGTATTTTTTTTCTGACAGGCAATATGCATGTTTTTGTTGTTTTCTCGACAGTAGCAACAATTACTGATCAATGCCATTTATTTACACTAATTATATTTAGGGTGAAGAAGTGAAAGGAATGGGGACTCTTCGGGAGACATTTGTTGCAATGCCAGATCATTTATTCAGTTGATGTTGTACCATGTAAAACCATCATGTTGAATCCTGGTTGTAATGAGTTTGGTTGTAATGTTTTGTTCTACTGTTAGGATGGAGATGTGCCAGCAGCCAAGAGGAAGTGTGAGTGGAATTGGGGTGGCAGAAATGACCCACAGTTGCAGTCAGGAATGGAAATAAACCACAACAAGGTGCACTCTAATGAAGATTTATTGAGGCGGCAAGATAGGCAGCAGATGCAGGTAAAATCTTAACACAAATTATTAATAGCAACTTTTTGTGCTGTTGCAAGATGCACAATTTTGTTGGAATACTGAAGCAGTTATCAATATTGATAGACAGTCTCACCACGGTCAGTCTGTTTTTGTAAGGTGTGGATGTAGTAACTACAGGTATATTAATTTGACATTCCAACAAATGGCTGCATCATTGCACATACCGAAAACTTAGCATATACCCGGAATCAAAAGACCAGTAATCATGAATGCTTTTTGAGTCACTCCCCTAATGCTCTACATCTCTCCTTCATTTGTTTACACTGCAGAGTCTGGTATTATGAGTAGTCATCATTTTTGTACTTATGTGGTACGTTGTGGAACACATCCCCTGTAGCTAGGAAGGCATCAACTGTAGCTTGGAAGCACAACCACTGTAGCTAGGATCACATTATCAGAAGGATGATTGTGCACAAATGTCTTAGTTCACAGATGTTACATATTAGTAGTTTAGGGATCTTCATGTTTACCAACATCACTTTTGTACATGCACAGTATGGTTCTTATTGTGTGTTCCTGTTGCAGAGTTGGTGTTGTGCGGGGCCATCAGCTGTGTCGCAGGTTGTGCGAGTACCGTCACCTTGGCCCTCCAGCAACGTTCCCACACCCCCTGTGGCAGCCGGCTCCACGGTACTGGAGGGGTCAATGGTATGTGTCTTATTGTGTTTTCTATGTTTGTATTTAGTGGATAGTTTGGGACGCTGTAAACTTGTTAATCCTCTTGGCCCTTGGTGTAAATAATATTTCCCAACATTCAAACATTTTATGCGCATTTAATTTTGTATGCAAACATTCAGCCATTTTCATCAAGTAAACAATAACTAAGTTTTTAACTTGTACCAAACAAGACCATTCATTTCAGGGCGACCACATCATGGACTTGAACGGAGAGACATACAACGAGCAGGCTACCATGATTGCAGAAACGGAAGCTGCCTGTCTGTCAATGGACACCGATTGTACTCCTGACCACAGCCAATACGACACTCGACAAGCAACCCCTGATTCACCCATAGTGTGCTCAAAAACCTGGGGCTATTGTGGGTAAGTTGGCTGGGTTTTCTCCTCATACTAATTTTAGGGGCGAAAACGTAGTACCAGTGATTCACCAAGATGATGCATTTTTCTTGGGGGAAATGTAGTTTGATTTATAACTTACTTGAAAAACAGCATATAGTTAAATATATAAACATATTCTAAAAGTCCGTCAGTTGACTGGAGCATCTTTTGAGCTTTCCAAAGTATGCACTACCAAACACGCACAGTTAATTCAATCCATCTCTTCTGCTTCCACATGTGCTAAACATTTTTGGTTGGTAAAATAAACTTCATTGGTAGCAAAGTCCTAATTTAGAAGTAAATGTAAAGGCAAATGTGATGACTGGATGTGAACAGAGAAACTGTATCACACAATGATCTTCACTTTTGACATTCATTGATTTGTCAGGTCTGGTAAACCGAGTCCAACATCTGGACGAGTGCGGTGTTACTGCAAGCCGTCATGGGAAGGCATGCTGGATATGAGGCCGTACATCTCGGACATCTACTGAAGATCTCATTATTACAGGCATAATATAATATATACCATGCAGCATTTCATTAAAAGCGTATCGGGTTTGGTTGTTTAGTGCATTTGCCGATGGTGTTTAGATTGTTATACGTGCAATCGTGTGTGATTTTATTGGCCTTTACCAATACTTGGTACTGGTTTTTAAGTTTCTGGTTCATAACCATTATGTTTGACATAATTCTTTGTAGTTGAAGATACTCAACTAATACAGTTGCAGCGAGCTTAAGTTATACGTTATTGTAGACTGTGTGTGACATATATATATATATATATGTAGTGGTTAATATACATTGTTAGCATATTTGGATTATTGCAGCAACAGCAGCAGCAGTTCTGATATTCACTATACTATGAATGCTTTATGTGTTGCTAGCAGCAAAATGTAGCCTTGTTTTACAGATTTGTTTTCAGTAAAAACTGCCTAGTACATTATAATAAATATTCTCAGTGAAATCAATGTTATAAACGGTATAATTCAGTGCATTTCATAATGTTTATTCTTTTCACACCTCATCAAACATAACCGCTGTACCATGAAATGATGTACATACGTTTTTGTACAAGACGTTAACAGTGTAATAAGATAGCTGATGCCCACCTGGTGGACTCACTGCCATTGTTTCAACTTGTGTTTGACGTGCCAGTTGTTATTGTACTGAATTGTGATATTGTCATAGCACCTATTAGTTACTGGATTAACTTTACTAGATTTGCTATGTAGCCTCATCCTATTTTAACTTTTGTAAACCCACGCAACTGAATTGGAACTCATACCCAGTTCCCAAATCGACCAATGAAATTCTTTGCAAAGATTCCCCTCAGCCAGCAGAAATTGATCTTTTTAGGTTGTATTCCACTTTAAATGTGTCATTTGATATGTTCATTAAAACACCATTTCATATACTTGACGCACTCGTGTGGTTGAAGCATAGTTTATTTTATGAAAATTAAAATCCCTTTGTATCGCCCTTTGTTGCATAAATGGTTATGCAGTTGTGTGATGGTTATGTAATGTAGGTCTAAGTTGTTCATTCATGGTACAACTAGTGTCACAATGCAGAGACATTTATTGTTTCCCTGTTGACAGTGTAAATTATATTTATGCAATCAACAACACAACACAGATATAGAGATATGAAAAGGCCAAATGAATGACGTTTATTGTGGGGATTAAGGGTAAGCCCACTTTTCAAAGAAACGTAAAACAAAGAAATGTGGGCTCCACAACCCAACGCCAGGCTGACTACGCCCCATGCGAGCCTCCTGGACGTCGGGTTCAATAGAGCCCACATTTCACCACAAAGCAGTAGCAGTATTCCTAGAACAAATAAAAGAAACAATGGCATTACTATTGTTATGGAACACCCTTAAACCAAACAGCATAATGCCCTACATGCTATCATGCAGTCTATGAATATTCATCACAATGTCTCAATAACTTTGCAACAAACAGACTAATGGCAAACATCCCCAGGGTAACCACTGCATACGTTGTAGGCACAAATATTGAATATGAAAATGCAACATGTTGGACACGTACTGGATGTTGTATTTATATCAAATTGTTTTCTCACACATGAAAATTCACTCTGTGTAACTATTCAGCCCTACATACTAACTACAATACATGAATAATATTAATTTAGATCTTGTGAAAAATGCTCCATACATCCATATACCAGCTTGAAAAGGCATCATGTGAAAATATAATATTCTAGAAGCATTAAATTTTTTTCTTGCATCACATTAAAATTATGTACGAGATCTACAATGGGGAATTGTGCAAGCTGAACTAGATATGTGCAAACTGTAGATATACATTTATCACATGCATGCTGCTAGGTGGTGAATAAATGCTGCTGAACTGCAGTGGCTGCACAACCTTTGTTCACCATTACACATACATTTATAGACACTTAGGCCTGTCTTTGGCAAAGGCAATTAAAAGACCTGCTCAAATGCTGTAAAACCCCAGTAAAGTGGCGGTGATAATTTATTCTGAGCTACACTGGATTTGTCATGCATACAGAATGAACTGAAAAACATAAACATAATGGCCAACTAACTAATCATTGGCAGTAAGAAATTAGAAACTGAAAAGTGGTTAGGTAACCCTCTCTTTAGTAACCCTCCAAGCATGGTTGAACAGAACAAATGGCAATGGCGTTTGTGAAGCATAGATTAATAATAACCTAAAATAAGGTGTAAAAGTTGCCTATTTGCATAGTGGATATTTAAATAGAAGAGCTACAATTTTCACTAATTTAGAGTACGAAAAAGCAGTATCTGCATCTAAATGATTAGTTGGATGGAGTGACTCGACTCCATCCAACTAATCATTTCAGAAATGGCAGTATAATAATTACATAATTTAATTTGGACGTCAGTGAATACCACCAATGCTGTAGAATCCCTTAGACAGACAGACTTCCATCGCGGAAGCTAGTTTTGCCAATCAGACAATTCACAAGTACACTGAAACCATTTCTGCAGTCTTCTTGTGCCCTTTTCAAGATATCCTCCAGTTTGTCCTCATTCATTCTGTCGATCTTGTATCCTCTGGCTCCAAAACCTTCAGCGACAATATGATAGTCCGAAAACTGAAAAAAAAATGCAAATATGGCCTATTGTCTTGAAAATGCTTAAATTTTATAGCAGTGGCGTGGATTCAAAAGAAAAAGTTTTGGTAGGAATGCAACAAAACCAGAATGAAAAATGACAACAAAAGCAGTGTTGGAATTGTTATGACCAAAATGCATATCTTGGTCCTCGTATATCACTCCCTCAGTATAGTTTCACAGAACACGGGAAATCTAGTCTGTAGTGTGTGTGTGCTCCAGATGACCACAGTAATGACCAATGATGTGCCAGTTTCTACATAATATAAGCTACTTGAAAGCTAGTGTATATTCCATTTGGGTGTATGTGTGTGCACGGGTGCATGTGTGTGCACGGGTGTGTGTGCACGGATGCATGCCTGCATGTAAAACAGATGGAGAGCAAGGTTTAAAATCTTGCCATCTTGTTTCTAAGAAAAGAATGCTATGCAAGTATTACAATCGTTCTCTGTGCATTACACATCATACATCAACTCACGGCAAGTGGACAAGCGACATTGCTCTTCAGATTTGGAACTTGCTCTCTTTCTATCATGGTCCAGCAGGCATCATTACCAACTAGCGCCAGGACTGGAGTCTGTCACACAGAAATAACATGCAACAAGCTATAATTGCTGATATAAGTTATTTTTTTACTGAATAACAATGTTAATGATTGCTCTTAATAACAGTAATAAACTGCCAAAAGACAAGATTATAAATTAACCATAAAATGTATGAAAAATAAAATTATGACACTACTATTCCAGTGAAACTAATATAAAATTCACCTATCATAAAAATGCTTACGTTTTGATATAATGTAACATTTTCAAACCCAGCTCCCAACCTGAATCATCCCTACCATACATAGTAACACACCTTGTGCCTGATGTATGTGTCAAACTCGGTTAGGCTGTATCCGAGGGATCCATCCCCATACACGACCCACACTTCGCTGTCAGGGCGGCACAACTTTGCCCCCAGTGCGAACCCTCCACCAACCCCAAGGGTACCAAACGCACCAGGGTCAAGCCATGTTAGAGGGCCCCTTGGTCTAACAACAAATTACAGTACAATTGTTAGAAAATGTTTCGCAACATTTCATAAGAAATATTCAGACATGTTAAGAATATTTCAACAAATACAAACAAAAAATATGTATGTGTGGCCTCAGTTAACAAAAGACTGCCAATTCATCCTTTTACTCATGCCAGGATCACAAACTTTGAAGAAAAGAATTTTTCAGTTCTAGCCATTAGTAAATATTATGTTACTTGCATGTGTAATAAAATATGTAGGTTACTGCCATGCAGTCAGGAAAAGCATTTTTGTTGTACAGTATATAATATTTTCCAGGAGTAGAAAAAATTATTTTAGTCCTAGACTACTATAGCAAACGTTTTATAATTATACTAGTCCACAAAGAATTCTACTACCAAAATCTTTATATTAACATGTCAATGAACCATTTAATAGTACATGTGCAATGTATTTGGAACTAAAGCTGATCTAGTGGTAATTTTTATGCATGACGAGGATGTGAAATACTCTGATTTACACACAATTATCTGACACCCTAAGACCCTCCGGTTTACACACAGTTCTCCGACACCTAGAGACCCTGTGATTTACGCATAAATCTCCTGCATTGCATTTCTGAAACTTGACATCTATGGGAAAAAGTGCATATGAACTACATGGCACATTGTTGTGAGAACGTGTGCCACAATTGACAGAGTGCACCTTATGGAAGAAGTCTTATTTCTAAACTCATCACCAGAACTATAAAATTTTCAGTTGTTGCAAGGTGACAATGTAAAATTGACTAATGCAACTCCAAAAGAATGTAAAGTTGATCAGGATTATTTCAGTGGTATAAGATAAACACCCCTCTCCATCCGTCAATAATAATATGGGCCTCTTATAATCGAGTATTAATTATGTCTTTGATTACACTAGCTCTACTTATATCTTAAATCTAATTTTGATTTACAGATGCATCTAACCTTCCCAATGCAACTACAAATGAATGTAAGTTCCTTAATTACAATATCTGAAGTTCACTCAATTTCATCATAGTTTTGAATAGAAAAAATTTAAAAATCTCAATTGCAACTACAAAAGAATGTTAATATGATTAATAAAATTAATAATTTTCCAATTTTTTCAACCTGATTACACCTACTGTATTGTTCCCTACAGATGCGCAGTGCGCAAGTGCAAAGGCTTGGGTGCATGTCTATTAGTTCTCAAACGTAGCCCGAATCATGATCTGTTGTTATGGGTGAAATCACCCTCTAAATCGGGCTTTGTGGAATGATTCGGGAACCATGACATGGATCACCAATCTATTTTATAATTAGCGTTTGTTTTGTGCAATGTATTTTGTCCAATCTACATGTATTTCGAATTCTTTTGATGGTGCTAAATAAATTTAATGGCGAGCCATCAAATTCCAAAGTCTTTCGACCAGTTGATGATGAGATGAAATAAACTTAATATAAGCCTACAACAAGGTGTTGCATTGTTTGGTTTGCGCTGTCAGCTATAATCACGTTTCACTGTGAAAATATTAACTTAGAGAACAAGCAGCCAAACTGTTATTATTGCAACTTTCGCCTTTCCGAAGGCAAAGCCAGCACAGACGAAACGCGATTATAGCTGGCAGCACATGTATTTTGTCCAATCTATATGTACTTCAAATTGTTTTGATGATGCTAAATAAAGTTAATGTAAGCCTACTGTGAGGTGTTGTGTTGTTTGTTTTATGCTGTTGGCTATAATCGCATTTCGGCGGTGCTGGCTTCGCCTTCGGAAAGGCGAAAGTCTCAACAATAACCGTTCAGCTGCTCATCTGTTATTATTTTTTATTTGAATCGCATTAGTCTGCACGTCATTTTAACTAGGGGTCTAATCATTGTAGCTTCTTTTAAAATGCAGATTTATTTATTCATTCTGATGCGAATGTTTATGTAAAGGTAATTGGACACAACCACTTCTGAAAATGTAATTTTTTGTGTGTGTCGTTTCACTTCTGAAAAAGGGAGTGGGCTTCTATTAGGCAGTGTGCTTCTATAGGGAACAATATGGTATGTTACTATCTCTTACATCTAGGCTTGACACATATCATATTGGGTAGTTTCAATACAAATATTCTTAAGGTAGTTGGGGTGGCTATTTAATGCTTGTTTTGAATTTAGTAGTTTCAGTAGAAGTCGTTAAGAATAATAACATTTTGAGTTTTTCATTTATCTGGTTATGTTACAAGATTTAAAAAAAAAATAGCCACAAAATGCCAAATTATATCATTTTGAGAAAATCCCCAGAGAAATAAATTACATACATGAGTATGACAGTGTCACTGATAACTGAGGAACATTTTGGTTAACATAAACGAATTACGTCTGCTACACCACCATGAATAAGTTAAAAAAAGTTGAATGACAGCCTAAAGTGGCAGTGTATTTTTGACGCAAACCCTTCACCAATCGTAATTAAAATTCGGGTATTCTTGCCTACATGTAAGATGCATTCATACGCCAAATTGTAGCATAGTAACTGTTGTAGGTTTTCTAAAAAGTTAAATTAGGTAATGTTTCCTGGTTATTAGTGATAATAGAAATGTCAATAGATATGTTAATCATGCTTGAACTTTGATATTTTTCTCTGGCGTTTTATTGTTAACAAAACATAATGGACATTTCTAATATTGACATGTCCCCTTAATTTCACTGCCATAAATCCATTGAACTTGCATTTTTATCGTGTTGTTGCTTTTCAAGAATGGATCATGCCAGCCCAGTGTCGGGGCACATGATTAGTTGTTTACAGGTGCACAAGATCATTTGATTGGCCCGTTATCTGGCGGGGTCATGGGTGGGGTCACCAGGTCACAGCTACCGGTGGGTTCAGTTACAGCGTCAACGGCAGAATATACTAATTTAGCCACAGATTAACAAGTTAATTTAGGTAGGCATCGTACTGCAATGTACTGGAATCACAGTAACCAGACAATATGTTCCGTGTTCATGGCGAACGAATTTATGCTGGTTCTAAGTCTCGAAGCACACGCAGTCGTTACTATGGAAACATCATCAGCATTTCCAAGAAGTCAGGGATTTCCCAAAGGACTGTTTTTTTAAAGGATGAATTGACACCATACGATATTAGTGCCGGGTGAGTATTTGTGGTATCAATGTTTATTTCAATATTTCCTGGCATGTTATGAGAAAAAAATCAATTGACACGTTAGCCACCCCAACTACCTTAAGACAAATGAACCATGTTTTTAGACTGCAGTTGAAGTACTAAGTAGTATTCTCGATGACTAAAACTGAATTTCAGCATTATAAGTGTTGTGGTTTTTTATAAATTAAAACTCCCTTCTCAGTTGATTTAGTGAATTAAGTTTGTTGATGTAGAAATATGTAGTGTATGAAAAGTTGAAGTAATATGTGCACCAGTTGGTTTAATAAAACTGTGCATATTTTTGTTGAAACCATCAAAATAAGCTACCTTGATCTTTAAATTACGTAGCTTGTGAAAGCTTGAATAACTTATGTCAAAGTATATAGGGCCCGACCATTTTGCCCTTTTTTTGCCAACTTTTGAAAAAAATTAATTGAGGAAACATTGTTAACTGGTTAATGAGATTCTGCCCGAAGAGATCTACTCTTACCGCAGAACGTACGCAGCAGTGGACACAAAGTCCCCCCCATCAGCGATGAGGATGCTGTCTTTAGGCAGCATCTCTTCCAATTTGTACAGCAGCTTTAGTGGGTTGAGATGTTCTGCTGTCGGAGTCTCAGCCAACTGTCTGCATAGCAATCATTTTCTTACAGCAATGACACTCAAGGCTAGTGTCACTGTAAAAGTATCAAAATTTATGATGAGAAGTTTTAGTTTTACACACAACACAGGCATCTGGCTTATTCAATTAAACATACTGGAAATAACTTTTGCAGTCAGCTGTGCCAATCAATGTATCCCGGTTTGTACAGCCAGCTCATTTTGAGCATGCACGGCTAAACAGCAATCTTATGGAGTTCTGTTACCAGTCTTACAGGTGTTCACCACTCGGCACACACCACGCACCTACCATGCTCACCTGTTCGCCTCCTCCTTCTCATTGTCTCTCGCTCGTAGACTCTTCAGCCATGCTTCATCGCACTCATAGCCCTGAAGGCTTTTCGCTAGCAATGTGAGGAATCCACCCACATCCGCCATAATGGCTATAGAGGGCTTCCAGAATAAGTCTGAATTCTGAAAATACATTTACATTATCATATAGGTGACATAAATATCTAATAATAGTTTTCATAATAAATGAAACAAGACTGCTAACACACTTTACTGGCATTTATTTTTCTTACGCGACAGTGCTCTAGACAATTTTCATATAATTTATTCCGAATTTAAATAATTTGTTTTTGTACTAATGGAACATTACTATAATAACTATGTTTACAGTTTTTATGTTTACTGACATGATATAATAATAATAAGAACCGAGTAGACACTGCAGGTATCGGGTATACATCCTTCAGACCCAGAAATGTCACAGCACTAGTTATCAGTAATAAAGTCACATAATCTTGGTATTCTGTACTCAACTGTACTTATTCTATTCATTTTGCTAGTTTTTGTAACACTGTCTCATCATATGGCCATGCCCCGTACTGTGTCAACTGGCGAGGGAAATTATTGGCTAAGTTGGAGTAGATTTTATGCATACGAAACCAGTCAAAATCAAGTAAAATTATTGTAACACATACAGATATCTTCCAGTGATGTCAACAGACACAACACATGACAAATATGGCTACAAATAAAATCTTATCAAGCACCCTTGTGTAATTCCAAACCATATTGTGAATAAATTGTCATCAAGAAACGAGATCTGTACAGAACCGTCGAAACTGGGACCATGGCAGTACTAATATGAAGTAACAATTACTTACCCGGTAGAGTTGCTGCTTGTCTCGGTTCACAGCAATCACCTTGGCCTTCTTGTTGAGGACTCGCCCATAACTTAGTCTGAAGTCACACACGGCACCTATGAGGGAGAACATAAGATATTGTTTTACTAAGTTAATTCCCTCATAA
This sequence comes from Lamellibrachia satsuma, assembly GCA_033239005.1. Taxonomy (NCBI): domain Eukaryota; kingdom Metazoa; phylum Annelida; class Polychaeta; order Sabellida; family Siboglinidae; genus Lamellibrachia; species Lamellibrachia satsuma. The sequence goes on from BSQZ01000027.1 coordinate 7,115,603, forward strand.
ACTGATTTGTCATTAATACAGGTTGTTGCGGAGTCTCAACGTCTTAAATTGGAACTTGCATTGTTAAGGCCTTAAAAATGGGATTTTTCAAAGAAAGGTCTTAAAAAATAAATTTCACTAAACTAGGTCTAGGCTATAATTCATGAAAGGTGGAAAAGCCAGTTTATAATGAAAATCATGTCCAACTCTTATTAAAAGAAACCGACTGGCAACTATAAAATGTATTCAAATAAACTTTACAGTTTTTTCAATGATAACAAACTTTTTTTATAAAAGTCAGTATGGATTTAGGAAAGAACATTCAACAGAGTTTGCTGCACTTGAATTAATAGATAAACTTGCATGTCAGATGGACAAAGATAAAATTCCTATTACTATATTTTTAGACCTTTCTAAAGTTTTTGACACTCTTAACCATGAAAGTTTACACACACAATTGTCATACTATGGTGTTAAAGGACTTTCAAATAACCTTATTCAAAGTTATTTAGCAAACAGGAAACAATTTGTTGAAATAAATGACACCAAATCAGAAATGTTGCCTATAACCACTGGTGTTCCACAAGGTTCTATACTGGGCCCTCTACTATTTTTAATATATATAAATGATATTACTAATGCAAGTAATTTATTTGAATATAAGTGCTATGTAGTACTCTTGACTCATCGAATATGCAGCTTGCTAACTTTAATAATATTGATGTTGAACTACAAAAGATTAGTTAATGGTTGGAAGTTAATAAACTTTCATTAAATGCTAACAAATCAAAATATATCACCACCTGCACAAAAAATTCCCAGATTCCAACTTGAAATAGATGACACACCTATAGAATGTGTTGATAACTTCAACTTATTAGGATTGAGGCATAAGAGAAAATGAGGATGTTCATACACATTACACAAGAAATCGACATGACATACATGTTGAAAGAGCTAATACTGAACTTGCCAGGAAATCATTCAGGTTTAGTATTGCCCATGTAATTAATAACACTCCCGCCTTGATCATAGAGAAAATTCAGTCTCACTCATTGCAAGGTTTCAGCTATGCTAAGAATTTCTTTCTGTCACAATATAACTCAAGTTGTAGTATCCGGAATTGTTATATTTGCCACTTGTTCGATAACTAACTGCTGTTAAATGTTTGCTAACTGATTTCGTCTTCATACCATCTCACATATTATAATAATATATGTTATATATTGATTGTCTTATTCTTACACTTTATTTAAACATACCCTCATGCAATACGTTCAAGTTATTTGTCTTTAGTCCCACTCAATTCTTTTGTTTAATTTATAATTTTATTGTGTGGCTGTCACGTTAGCGACCAAACTGTGGTCTTAGTGGCGGTCTCCCAGACCGACATCGTTTCACACCTACACAATTAACATTCATATTTGTGAATTTATACATTTTGTAGAAATTCCTAGTATGTTTTTGTATTTCTTAATTTATGTTACATGTCTTGTCGAATAAACAATTCCTGATTGCTGCTATTTACATATAAATAATTAATTTGTATTAGAATGCTTAACAACACGTTACACAGCATTATCTTTTGCTGTCAATGTTACCTGCCAAGAGAATGACGTCAGCTTCTTGCAGGGCATCACGTCGTTTCTGCCGAATCTGTAGAGGATTATCCTTGCCCAACACCCCTCGACTCATCCCACTAAGGAAGCACGGGATGCCCATGTCCTGAACAAACATTCCAAATGCAATTCCTCCACCGTTCATCCACCATCACAGTAACATAATTGCATGTATGCTGTACTCACACATGTACTGTCTGCACCAGTTACAACATCGCTGTTACTAGGATACAGCAGAGGTTGATTTGCTGATAAACCAACAATTTACAACAATATATTGCCATGTAGGAAGTTAGGAATGTTTACTTGTTTATGTACCAGCACAAGAAGTATGTCACTGACAGCTGACAGCAATGACAAACTTGATATAGCTCAGCTGTTGCATAGCCAACGTCGACCTAGCAGGTCTCTGGAGCAGTGTTGTTTGCGGCTGACAGATAAATGTCGATGACAATGGGACAAGTTCGCCATTAGGATTATTTTAATTTAAACGTTTTGGTCATACATAACATGTATTTTCTTGCTATATTCAAAATTTGGCGATTGTAGCCCATATGTATGTAAGTATCTGTATCCAATGTGTTTGTGCTAAAAAGTTGCTACTCTTTAAATGCAGTTTTCTCAGTTATAACATTTTCCACCCAATGATGTTCAATGTATTATATATTTGCCAATATTTCAGGATAGAGTATCATATACCAAATAAACAACACATGTCTAGGTTTTCTGACGGTGTCAGTATCTCATTTTGGCTTTGTGATGACATGCGACTGATTTTGTGAGAATGCATTTTGTGAGAATGCCTCACATATTACTATTATCAAGAGAACATGTATTATGAGCAAGTATATATCATCATGAGATATGGCCCTTCCAAATTGAGGGTACCAAGAGGATAAAGATATCATTGCATTCACAGGACATTAGAGTACCTCCAGTGTGCGTCTGAGACTGTCGGCAGGCGTGGGAGGAAGGGTAGACTGACTGCCAAGCAGAATCACTGGCTTCTTGGCAGTCCTCAATACATTTACACACAGCTGAACTGCAACCATACAGTGTGGTCAGTTACTGTTCATAGGCATACACTGTGTGAGTATAAACATTTGAGACATGCTACAATAACTCTTCTATAAGAAATGAAAGCCATACTTTTTGTGGACGAAACTGTCCATGAACAAGACAACTGCATCAGATAATACAGGAAAAGTAAGACTTTAAAACCAGCTGGGGAATGTTCAACACAATGACCAAAACAAATGTGGCTACAACAAATGACGGCTGATATGTTCTGATCACATTTTTTGTATATATATATATATATATATATATATATATATATATATATATATATATATATATATATATATATATATATCTATTTGGAACAACACTTAATGAGTCAACAGTACCTTGGCTGCTGGAGACAGTCGGGAAGCTGGTGGGCAGGGGCGACATGTCCTGCTCCTCCCAGGCTCCGGCAAACAGGTTCTGTAAATGTTGGTTGAGGTACCTGAACAGCAAGGAAACACAAAGGAAGTTTACTTGGCTGTCTGTCACACGTACCAGAATACAGCTGCACTAAAATACATTTATGTTATCATTACATTATCATATATAATAAATTTTGGCACAACAGAAGCTGTCAACAAGAGTATTGATTCTAATGAGTAATTACATTTATGTAGTGGCAATGATAGTCTAGCAGCATGACAAGGACAGAGTACGTGTAACTGAACTGTTGAATGACACTTGTGATCTTGGGAAATGGAAGACTGCCTACGCCTGCAACAGACATGGCACCTGATGATGATGAATGGTGTGGTTATACCCACCCTTTCAACATATTCAATAACGTATGCTGGAGTTTGTTGTAATTTTGGTTTGAATAACTGGTACAACATAGGATACACAAATTATAATTATATTTAATAAACAGATGTCTACATCCTGATGCTGCGGCAGCCTCCCAAGACCAAACATAGCATACATAGAACAAGAATACGCCCTACACAAAAACATTCTGCCATTATTTTCTCCAGATAATAAAAGTTTATAATCAGCATTACAGCATACATTTAAATTCATATTTACTTATTTTACATACCAGTTGATAAACTTCTGCCCTAGACCCCTGGCTCCTGTCTTCATGCCAAGTTCCTTGCTCACCATATGATACGGATAGAGTGTGTCTATGGGGAACTCCACGAACACAGGTCCTGATCAAAACAGGAAAACTTACTAACTGCCATTAAGATTCATTAGCTCTGAAGCCATGCATTAAAAAACATGCAGCTGGTGAAACATTGATGAAATGGAAATAATACGACAGGAGTTATGTTATTATTTAAAAATTAGTAGCATACACAGTCACAAAGTATATTAACGTAGAGAAAGAAGGCCACGTATGGAAACAGCGGAAAAAGAATTATGCAAGAAGTCTGATGCAAGTTATTTCTACACATGCACTGTCACTAATGTCATAGCAGCAAACCCGTTGCTAAATAGGATTTTATAAATCCATATATTGTCATCTTTATTCTTATACCAATTTCAAAAGAAAATACCATGAAACGATTTGACCTGTATCATATCTGGGGTGTTTAGGCGAATATTTTTAAGTGTAGCATTCATGTGTAACTGGTACTTTGGTTTTGCAGTTCGGCTGTACCTGGAGTCCCTGACTGCGCCACCTGGAGGGCCTTTCTCAAGGTCGGGACAATGTCACGTACATGTGCGACTGTGGCACAGTATTTACATAGCGGCTTGAACAGAGCCATCTGATCAATGTCCTGCAATGCTCCACGCCCCTGTTGACAACACGGACGACCAAATCTATGTCTTCAGTTTTACACAAATCTTTCAGTTATTGCATGTACACATATGTGAGTACAATTTTATGCAAGGATGATACTAAACAAATCTGAATTGCTCTACTTGCAGTCTGAGGCTTTGTAAAATTTGCAGATGGGACATAAGACACTTAAATGTTGTATTGATGTTAACATCTTAAATGAATCAAATGTCTGGATGCTAGTGTTGGAAACCTTGAACTTGGCACACACTGAATTGTTAGAATACAAGACAAATAATGCTTTGTTTTATTGTTTGGCAAACACCACAATGATATGTTGTGGCCATGTCAGTTGCATCCATTAAAAAATGGCAGAAGTCCACTGTTTGACAGTAGACTAAGACAGCAACTATTAAATCACTGAACTGTAATAGGAAAACAGAAGATAATAATAATAATGATATAAGTACTTATGTAGCACTCAGGAACCTAACACACGTGGTAATTATGACTTTAAATTATATTAAAAGACCATATAAACAATATGCTAAACGTAATCCATGAAAAATACTCCTTCCATAAATAATATGTAATAAATATAACAATTTATATATATATATATATATATATATATATATATATATATATATATATATATATATATATATATAAAGCCTTATATATATATATATATATATATATATATATATATATATATATATATATATATATATATATATATAGCTTGTATATATATATATATATATATATATATATATATATATATATATATATATATATATATATATATATACAATATATACAGGCTGTATATCATAAATAATAATAAATATATTTAAGCATATGCAAATGCATCAGCAGATCATAAAAATTTACCATTAAAAGTATGGTTTTAAGTGTTCTATACAGAGACAACACCCGCCATCTTGACTGGATCTGGCAACCGGTTCCATGGATTAGGTGCGACAACAGCAAAAGAGTGATCACTGTGCTTAACTGAGGAAGAATGGCAAAGAAGCAAAAAAAATCTTACTAAAACTGATATTACACATGACACATGCACTATACAAGGAAAGAGTCCAAATACCTTGAGCAAGGTGGCTGCAGCGCCACCTAGCAGCAGAAGTGGTGACTCAGCCATCTGAGCATTCTTCACTGCTGTGATTGTGTTTGTTAGACCTTCAAGGAAGGTAGGCCAATTTAAAAGGATTCACCTTTTCATAGTTCTTCATCAGCAAGCACACTATTACACACTATTACACACTATTACACACTATTACAGTGAGGCAACAATTTATTGCATTTTTTTAAACATTAATAAAACATATGTTACAGGCAAAATTAAATGTAAGCCATAATAAATTGATTCTAAAAACCACAACATTACCCTATATATATATATATGTGTAACACTATTCTGAGTGACATTTTTTTTAACTAATCATGTTTACTTAGCTGAGCTGCAGTGATATTCATAAATAACTGACACAATTTCTTAAGGGGAGGCAACCGAGATGGATAGGACTTTTGCTAGTTTCATTTCAAGTTAATTTTCTGAAAACCCAAACCTACCTAGGGTCCACTGCAACATGCTAGATCATTTGTGCAACTTTTGTTAGTAGTTTTTGTTTTAGACAGCATATTTCACAAACTTGTCGTTGCTGCTTTCGTCACATTCGTGACCTTTGTCGTATTTGGATCTTAGTGCAATAGAAGTATTTTATATATTATTTAAAGGTTAAATATGGTAAAAGTAAGAGAAAGCTTGTGTTAGTAATAATGTAGGAAATAAACATATTTAGACATGTTTTTTTCCTCATCAATATTAGGTACAGCATTGTCCACGTTGTTTTTGGGATGTTACTATCTAAGGTTCATTGAACCTTACATAGTAGCAACCAACAAACTTGACTGTATCGCTGGTACATCTAAGTTAAGTAGCTGCTCTTTGAACCAAACGATGAGGGACCTGCTTCTTTATCAGTATATATACTCTAAAACTGTATGCCCAGGACTAGTAACAGACAGCTGCTAAGCCGAGCAAAACGTCAACACAAAAAAACCTGCCAACTAAGGTGGTTGGGGCGGGTATTCTATGCTGGTTTTGAATTAAGTGCCCTACACTTTCAGTTTCTTCCAAGACATAATTCGTGAGACACACTCCAACTGCGACAACTGATACAATTGATCGAAAAGATTCGTACCGGGTCCTGCAGTGACTGCTGCCACTCCGACGGTGCCAGAGAGACGAGACACAGCATCTGCAGCAAACACTGCAGCCACCTGGTGATAGACATGAGAAATGTCATTATTTCACTATTATTCAAAATGGGGGAACAAGTAACAATGGAGTTGAATGGAACATGAAAATTAAACATTACAATATATTGTAGAAAACATGAACATACTTCAGTTTTACAGATCAGCAAGTCTCTTGCTCACTACTGATATGGCGATCCTTGAATAATCACAATCATTATAAGATGTGCAGATAGACCCTGCCAAATTTTGAAAAACAAGTTTTTTTCAAATTTCACCCAATGTGGCCATTTAAATCGAAGCTGTGGTACACTGGTACTTTAAATGAAATGAACCGCACAGTATTTTTTGCAGGAAGCAACCTTTTCATGTTAAGGTAGCTGGGGTGGCTAGTATATGCTTGTCTTGAATTGAATAGTTTCAATAGAAGCTTTTAAGATTAACCGTCCGCTTGTCTGGGACAAGTAGCTACCAGTGTTGGACAAGTACATAATCCTGGACACTTGTCCCACCATATAAAACATGTACTATTCATTTTAATAAAGGTTTTGACTTGTTGACACCCAAAATAAATAACATTTAATAATTGTGCATTTCATTTGCTTCCCATAATATGCATATTTACTAAAAAGCAGAAATGTGCACTTAGATAATCTAATTAAACAAACTAATTTTGTTTTGTTTAACTCTCAAATGTCATCTGCAGCACGACTTCCATTGTACATTCTTTATCAACTTTTAAGGAATTGTTAAATTTGTGGTTACTGCTTTAAATAAATTACGATTTTAGAAATGTTAACAATAAACATGCAACACTGTTGTAAATAAAATATAATATAGTGTTTGAAAAATCATATAAAAGTGTAGTTGTGATCCCTAAGAGCTGGCAATAAGGAAGCTTACCTCATGCCGTGTGTCGATAACTCTGATCCCTCCTTGTTGACAGGCTACCAGAATGGGGGAGATGTGGCCCCCCACCAGTGTGAACATGTACTTCACATTATGTCTCTGCAACAGGCTTGTACTTCTGCACCAGTTGTTTATTCACAGATCCATACAACCAGGCAACACTAAATCATGTCTAAAAGCTATGTTCGACAGTGCTGTATCAAGTTCATAGGGGTCCTTTATTCTTCAATGCAGCACCAACTCAACTTCTCTAGCAAACATTCAGCCACACTGCAGTTGTTGCACATGAACTATTTTTTCACATAATTTCACAGCTGGGAGAACTATGCAGGACTACACCTCACTGTAAAGTAGACTTAGATACAGCTTATAATAATAAAGTTATATACAAGAAACCAACAAACAGTGAATGTTAATTGTCTGAATCTGATGGAAACATGAAACTAGAATTGGAACTGCCCTGTTATTCAGCACAACAATTACATATCTAAAATCTTAATGAAGTCTGATAAGTTTGTGATGAATTAATCACTAAACTGAAGTGACACACAGTGAAAAGTGTTAGCTAGAGCTTGTGTTAATTCACATACAACATTTGATATTGAAAATTCTACTAGTACAAAATAGATAAGGATGATTCCTACCACTAAAAATACACCTATAAATGCACACTGCAAATAGTTACTATTATTAAAGGTGCATCCTCAATTTGATTTTTTTGCTCGTCTCATTTCAAATTCATTTTGCAAAAATTCAAACCTACCTAGTATCCACTATGACATGCTAGCTCATTTGTGCAACTTCTGTATATAGTTTTTGTGAAATCATCAGACACACTGTTAAATTATTTAATTCTACATGCAGAATTTATTGAAGTGAAAATGGAAACTCTGAAACTCACTCTTGGTGAAATTTCCTAACTTTGTCATGTGATCGGTGAAAGGATGGAAGTCCGTCTTGGATGTCCACTAGTTTGAGCTTTACCAGATCTAACGACTAAAGTCAATTGTTTTGATGATTTAAAAAAAAATATTCACTTTTTATTAAGCCAACTGCGAATATTACTTAAGCTTTTTATACACTACATATTAGGACATCAACGAATCAGACCCATGATAGGCTAAATCAGTTGAGGATGTAGTTTTAACCATTCGCTATTAGTGATTCAGAAAAAAACTTGTGGTAGTAGTTATCAGCTGTATTTTAGACTCTGTACACACAGCAATTACATTGATTTCATAGGCACAGACACAAATGACATACAACAGGAACACATTATAATTAGCCTTCGTGGATATATTTTAAATAGATATTCAAAAGTTTGCATTACTCAATGATGCAATGTCAGGAGCATTAAACACTTTAACAATTATGGTTAATGCACTCCTATCACAACTATAACTGACAACAAACATCTTCAAGTGAGGTTTGTTTTGTGTGGTAACTCTTTTTATAAAATATTAAAATACTGTTATATATGATGTAGTCATATGTAATGGTAAAGGTGAGGAACACAACTGTTAATCCAGTAGTCTATGATGACAAATGTGTACAGACATAAGTAACACAATGTTAATTACCTTCAATACTTCGGCCACAAGCTCACCTCCATTCCGTCTACATTTGCTGTCAGTCTAGAAACAAAGTGTGCTGATACAAACAGTACAGTCAAGAAAATCATACAAGGTTCAGCATGACTTCGCTGGTAAGATACGTAATTAGACATATCTATCAATGAAAGCATAAACATTCGACAGAGTTAACTTTTTCAAAGACAAATTAAGCATAAACAGGTTTATGAGACATATTTTGGTATGGAATACTAGTCATTTGACCAGTGCGACCAGTGCATGTTATTGTAAACAAGTCTATATGTCATATTTTACTTTATGATTAATTGGATGAAAATGTATGCAACTATTTGTAATAATCACTAGAGCCAGGTAAGTTATCAAACGGTCTGTTCTTATCTTTTGATAATCATGAGGATGCAATCAATGAAATAAGTGTCAGTGTCAGTGATTTAGAATATCCAACCCTTGTGGATATGTGAATACAGCATATTCTATTAGTCTGCAATTCTATTAAGTATAGCAGATTTTCCCCTGACCAGTATCAGTGCAGCAGTAAATGGTCGGAATTCCCCTTTGCCTGAATGTATCAGTCGAAATGCCCCAACCGCTTAGTTGGAATGTGCTAACCACTTGATCGGAATGCTCCAACTGCTTGGTTGGAATGCTCCAACCACTTGGTTGAAATGCTCCACTGATGGTCGGAATGCTCCACTGAGTTTAATACAGTCAAACATATGTATACAAACAACTAAACTCTGTGTATCAGTATATTACACCAAAACAATTCTTCTATTACTTCGAATTTGTAACTTTTGAAGGCACTCACCATGGAGTTCATTGAACAAACCTACCCCCATGACATCTGGACAGGCCATCTCTACAAATTACAAAGCTAAGCCCAGGCTTTGAAAACAGCAGCTCCGATGTTGGTAGAACAGAGAGAGGCCATAAAAAAATCAACTTCTCTGATGCACCGTCGGTGATGCAGGCACTATCCAACCCCCAAAACAAGGAAATCAATGTCCTTGCCAGTGCCATGTCTTTACTGCAGAATGCCACCAGACAGACAGTGTTCCAGCGGATCCCAGCACACTGCAACATCAACAAGGGAAGGGGGGAAACTGGATCAAGAGGAGAGGGAGGTCACTTACAAAGAAGCAAAAACCATCATGTATCACAAGGAGAAGAATAGATGGCTGAAACAACATCCCAGCTACAACAGTGAGGACAACTTTTACCAGCTGTCTGGAGAAGACCAGTTCATAGTGGTGCGGCTGAGGACTGGACATTGCAGACTCAGGCATCACTTGCTCACAAAACTACACATTGGAGACACAGACGTGTCCTTGTGGCATGGCTCTAATGACAGTGGAACACCTCCTACAATATTGTACTACACATCAAAATGAAAGGAGGGTAACCTGGCCTACAGAAACACCAGTAAAAGAAAAGATATATGGCTTACTGGAGGATCTGCGGCACACACCGACCTTCATACGAGGAACCGGAGTCCACGTCTGAGCGTTCGACGAAGAAGAACCATTTTTATAGGCATCCTTCAGCCATTTCGGTGTCCATTTTCTATAAACTACAGCGTTATATTTCACCATATTTTTTTAAGTCATCATGATTTTCTCTTACCAGCTCCCGGTACTGCGTCTGGCTTACAGAACCGTCGCATAACACAGTGTTCCCACCGATCGCATTTGGCACATTGCAGGGCTTGCTGATGTTGGTACGAGACAATGCATTGTACAAATGCACAATTTCATTAACAATACAATAAGCAAAAAAAAATAACTACCAATGATAACGAACAAAACCAAGTGTTAAATAGCAAGCGTCATGTAGAACGTGTAGAGGGAAGTAGAATGACTGGACGTGGAGAGAGCATCTGCTTTATACTTTGAATTCTTATACTTGGCTGAATGGAAGTCACAGACAAAGCAGTCATCAGAGATCATTGGCAATGAACGACCCAATAGAGTTCCTGCTATTGTCTGGCACACGCGTCAACACAGATGAAGGAATTCGATATGAAAGCATGGAAATTCCAAAGCACCTGTAGCAGTAGGCCTAATTCCCTACCCAGAGTTAAGCATCAACTTGAACCTATCACATCACAAAGGGGTCTCAAACAGGTGTGATATTCATAGGGTACACAAATCTTGATTCTCCGCAACAAGGGCAGATCTTAGTGAAGAAGCTGTTGACATAAAACTCCTGATACGTTCTGAGTAAGAAATATGGTACATAAATACAACTGAATAAGAAAACAAAACAACCGGTTATTGTTGTGAAGCAGATGCGTTGTGCGTTCATTTTCTTTGCGTTTTTACAGTTCATATGTGATTGTAACTTAAAAATGCAAATAAAAATGCCATAAAGTTAAACCCTTTTTTGAATAAGGGTGATGATGTTAGTGAGTCTTATTTTAAAAGGAACCTTAGGAATCCATGCTTTACGTTGTGTGGTTTTGTAGTGGGAACTTTGCAAACTCGTGACTTGGACTGAAATGACACGCAAGATCTACTCACGTCCTCATTTCCACTCAATGCATTCATGGGCGATGAGACGGCTAGAAGTGGCTAAAGGATTATATGGCACCTATTTTGAGTGACTGTTATTCATGCACTAGTCAACAAATGGAAGCCTTGTTTATTTTAGATACCTCTGATGTCCAAAGCTTTGTCTCATAATATGAGCCGGTGTTAATAGGATTGGAACACTAATAAGTATAAACTGTTTCACATTCACAACCGCGGAACTCTTCAAACTCATGCTTTTCACTGAAAACTAGAACTTTATATTTCTATTTTATGTATTTTGCGATCGGACAAAAACAATTAATAACATCTTAAACTACTATTAATTAAATTAAACTGTTGTTGAATAAAGGCAATGTTCATCGTCATCAGCTGGTCGTCCAGAGGACGGGTCCCATAACAGTTGTTCACAATACGTCTCCATCGATGTCTGTCCTCATAGGTGATGTTAGTGAGTCTGATTCTAATCAGAACTTTTTGAACTTGTGCCCTGCGCTAGAGACTACCTTTGAAGTCAATAGGTGCGATTTGTATGATCTACTCATGTCCTCATATCCATTCAAAGCATTCATGGGCGAAGAGAGGGCAAGTAGGAATTTCTGCTAGTTGGTGTTTAACAGATTAGCATGGACTTGTTTTGATCAATTGCTGTTTGTGCACTAGTCATGCAAAGGGAAGCCATGTCTGTTTTACATTGTTCAAAGATTTGTCTCATAAAATAGCCAAGTGTTAACAAGACACTCGCTTCACATTCACAAGCAGTCGCCAGGACCCACACTTTAATCTGATGGGAAACATTGTATAGATCAAATACAATTGGCTTTGTTGCATTAACAAACAATCCACTGTTGTCATGATCTATCTGTATTTTGCACATTTCTGCAGAAATAGTTTATTGTTCCATCTACAGCTAACCAGAAGAATGAGGCGGTGAATTCCACCGAGGCCTATGGCTATTCTCTGGCCGTAGGAAATATTGAAAGAAGCATAAATCACGCAGACATTTCAAAAAAGAAAAACAAAAATTTAAATAACCTCGGTTTTATATTCGAAATTAGAACAAAACAAAAATATGTATAATTTATTATCATCGTAATGGCCTGAGCATAAAAATGGTGAAATATAAACGCTGTAGTTTATAGAATTGGACATTAAAATGGCTGAAGGAAGCCTATAAAACAGTTCAAAAGTTACAATTTCGAAGTAATAGAAGTATTGTTTTGGTGTAATAGACTGATATACATCTTTTAGTTGTTTATTAAAATCAGTGGAGCATTCCGACCTAGTGGTTGGAGCATTCCGACCTAGTGGTTGGAGCATTCCGACGTAGTGGTTGGAGCATTCCGACCAAGTGATTGGAACATTCCGACCAAGTGATTGGAGCATTCCGACCTAGTGGTTGGAGCATTCCGACCAAGTGATTGGAACATTCCGACCTAGTGGTTGGAGCATTCCGACCAAGTGATTGGAACATTCCGACCTAGTGGTTGGAGCATTCCGACCTAGTGGTTGGAGCATTCCGACCTAGTGGTTGGAGCATTCCGACCAAGTGGTTAGTACATTCTTCTTCTTCTTCCGGGTACGGGTCAACAGTCTCTTCAAGGCTTATGGACTTGGTGTGTGTGTGCATGCACATGTGCTAAAGTGATGTGAGAGAAAGTAATCAAATATTTGGAAGGAAGAGAAAAGATAATAGTGTGTGTATAGAATTGCAATTTAAGGAGAGGAAAAGTTGATGGCGTAAAAAATGCAATATCAATTAATGTTGCAAGCTGGAGATCTTCTGTCTGAAAAAACTTGGCGCTGTAGCTGCATTGGCTGGCAGGTTGTTCCAGTTGGCTATTGTACGGGATAAAAAGCTGTACTGAATGAATTGCTTAGTGATTAGGGGGAGTTTTGAAAAGCTTCAGAGACAATGCGTGTGGCGAGAGGGTCTCACAAGGGGTATAAGGTCCAGGGCGACTATGCCATGCAAGATCTTACAAAACATGACAAGGCAGATGTCGGCTCTCCTTTGTTGGAGGCTACGCCAGTGTTTGACCATAGTCACAGACATAGTCATAGACATAGACATAGTGGTAACATGCACTTGCTTCACGGCTGTAGAGTTGTTACAAACATACATTACCTTGTGCAAATATCGATACAACAAATTATACTTTTTCACGAATGCCGCCACACCGACAACAGTAACGGCGACACACAACGGCAAGGCATTGTCAACGAGAAAAGTTGTCAGACGGTCAGTAGATTTCGAAAACATTCTTAAAACGATCCAAGACCGTATAACTCGTGATCGATCTCTAGTGTAGCTCAGTGCTGCCGCCACTTGCGCACGTGACCACGTCGAAGTTGCCATCCTAACACAACTTAACAGCCACCGTAGTTAAAAGTTAAGATGGCAGTTTGCATATTGGAGATTACCAGTAAAAAACACGGGACTACGCTGTTAAATGAACGCATGCGAAACTATTGGAAATAGTCATATAGTCATCGTCATACGGTAGGTGGTAGCAGTAGAGTTGTCTCGCCCTGCCGTCACAGTTGCGAACTAGGGCGTATTCTTTTTGACGTCCGCGGAGCCACCGGAAGCGGAGAATGCGGAGAGGAACAAAAAGAATAGACTTGGGAGCACTGTTATGTGTAGCTCAGTGGTCCGGACAGCTTCTCCGGTCTGTTCTATTTAACGCGGAGAGATCACGTGACCTCTCAGCGTCAAAAAGAATAGCACATTTCGCTCGTATATTATGGAACACCATGGTATATTTTCATAAGGGGCGTGGTGTGTGCGTGCGCGTGTGCGTGTGCGTTTGGTGTGTGCGCGTGTGGTATGTGCGCGTGGGCGTGTGTGGTATGTGCACGTGTGCGCGTGTGCGTGGTGTTTTGAAACAGGTCAACCATGGTATACCACAGTTTACCACGTAATGTAATGTAATATAACGAAATACCATGGTATACCGTGGTATTTGTGGTATATTAAGGGCAAAGCGATGCCATTGAACGATTATGCGATGCGATGGAGGGATACTATATAATGGATAAGGGTAAGGATAATTTTATTTGTTCCAACAGCAGAAAAAAACATAAATTACATTGAGTGGCAATATAAATTATACAGATATATATGATACATACATATATTTCAATTCAATTAAGTTCAATATCTTTATTGCAGACTCAACTGTGCAGCACGAACTGTACAATATACAATAACAGTTAATAAATAATCAACAAAAGTAAAACATTATGCAACAACAAAAACAAGAAAGGCAAAAATAGTTGCTGTGGGACGGGAAACTCCTACTAAGACAAAACTGGTCGCTATCGTAGGAGCCACCCAAATAAAAAAAATAACATATTCCTTATACATATATTCCTACATTAAAAACATGTTTTTTGTATGTGTCTTACGTATAATCAATTTAAGTGTGTGAGGATGTGTTGTATTGGTGTGGTTTTTGTGTTGTTTTCGCTTGTACGCGTGGAAGTATGTGTGCAAGTATACAATTTGAAAAGTTTTATTGTATTTGCATGAACTGTTTTACACTCATTCATAATTTATTTAATTTATTTGGCATATATAGCAATTTAGAATAGTGCATGTGACGTTATAATTTTGTAGCATTTAGTGTTTGGCATAACTTGAAAAGCCTTTCAAACTATGATGATGATCAGGTAGTGCGCATGTGTATGCCGAAAACAAGACTTTGACAACCATTTGTATTGTTTGATATTAGTTCAGCGTAGCTAACATCTAGGCGAATAGTTATTTCTATCCTGCTGCTTACACGTGGTATGTTCAGAGCATTTGACAGTGTCTGATCATTGTGACAGAAGATACATTTTCTACATTGTTTGTGTTTGGTGTATTGCATGATGGTTGAAAAAGACCATCGCTGAGAAGGTGGTTGGCTTCAGGCGTAGAAAGCAGGCAGTCAATCTTCCATAACTTCTATCAAGAGTGTGAGGAAATGATAAAGGGACGCACGTATAGTAGTAGTGAAGAAGGCAATAAAAACCCACAAGAGACAACAACTTGAGGAAAAGATACAAGTTATGAAGACGGATTTCAAGAAAAACAAATTGCTTAATTGTTTTTGAAATGTGCGAGAACGTCTGCGTTGACATCATATGTAGAAGACACAGCAATTATGCCCACCGTGTTTGAGAAGCTTCAACTCTCAACTGAGGAACTTCAAACTGCCTATAGGAAATGGGGTATGAACATCAACTTCTCCAAATGCAAGGTCATCACTTCATCGGAGAAGTTCTGGAAGGCGAAGAACTCAAGACTGTGGGAGAGTTCTGCTTCTTGTATAGCATAGTACCGTCTACGGAAAGAGATGTTGGTGAGCCCGGCCTCAGCAGCCACTGGTAAACTCAGAAATGGCATATTTTCCAACAGAAGGATCTCAGCAAGACTGAAAGCCACATTATATGGAGCCCTTATATTGTCATTAGCAAGCTATGGCGCGGAGGCTTGGACACTACGATCATAGATGATACATTCTCTCTTGGGGTTTTTGAGATGCGCTGCCTGTGGGCTATTAGATGCGGACACACTACAACATCTAAAAATCAGAGAGGATACAATTTTACCCCTGAATCTATCATCGCCCTGTCGCGTCGCTCCGTCGCATAGCGTTGTGCTCATATCGCTCATCCATCCATCATCAATCGCTCCATCGTTACATCGCATTGCACCTTAATCCAATAGCATCGCTCCATCGTATCGCACCATCGCTTTGTCAAATTCCGCACACATCAGTTATAGCCCTCGACCATCACACACATCAACATGCAGACCGCTACCTTGCAGTTTTCGGTTTTTTATACTATTATGTAACGCTGAAATGTGCATAAAGTGTTTGAATATAAAATAAAGTGTTAACAAACGAATCTTTATATAGGTCTTTTATCGATCTCGTGCGTTTCGCCCTGGATGACGGTGAATGATACGACATTGTCGTTACTGACAAGGCCAATTTAGAGTGGCCGTCTCTGTCACAGTTGCCGCAGATGAAGCCAGTTGGTTGTGTAGGCTTGGCGGCCGGTCTACGACATTTCTCTCGCATTGACTGCCGTGCCTCCACAACCAACAGGCTTCATCGGCGTATGTAATACAGTGGCGTCGGAAGCTTTTGTATAGGGTTTATTGGGGAGGGGCCGAAGTTGGTTCCTGGGGGGCACGCACGCACATAGTATTGGGGGCCGCCCCTCACTTTGGATAGAACAATGGCTGACTGACCGAAGACAACGAGTTGTAGTAGATGGAGAAGTTTCAAATTGGAAATCGGTTTTGAGTGGGGTACCTCAAGGATCAGTATTAGGACCTATATTATTCTTAATTTATATCAATGACTTGGACGATAGTATAACAAGTAACGTACTGAAATTTGCGGATGACACAAAACTGTTTAGAAAGGTTAATACTGATGGTGATAAACAACATTTACGAAACGGTCTGAGAAATGGCAGATGTTGTTCAATTTTGGGAAATGTAAATGCCTACATACAGGACATAGGAACTTGGATGTAAACTATAAAATGGGAGATACTGTTCTGGGTACTACTGTAAAAGAAAAGGACTTAGGAGTTACAATAAGCGCTGACATGAACGTTTCAGAGCAGTGTGGTATTGCAGCTTCAAAGGGTAATCAAATTCTTGGATTGATTAGAAGAAACATAACATACAAGGGAAACAAGTGAATTATACCTCTTTATAAAGCAATAGTTAGACCTCATTTAGAATACTGTATACAAGCATGGAGACCATATCGTAAGAAGGATATAGATACGCTTGAACGCATACAAAGGAGAGCAACTAAAATGATTCCAGAACTTAGAGACCTTAGTTATGAAGAACGCCTGAAAGAATGTGGTTTAACAACTCTAGAGACAAGGAGGTTAAGAGGAGATCAGATTGAAGTTTTTAAGATATTGAATGGGTATGAAAATATTGATAGAAATATGTTTTTCTCACTCAAGAAGGATAGCAGAACTAGAGGACATGAGGTAAAATTAGTAAAGGATCAATGTAGATTGGACATCAGGAAGCACTCGTTCTCACAGAGGACAATAAATGAATGGAACAAATTGTCTACAGATTGTGTAACTGCTAGCAGCGTGAATATGTTTAAAAACAAGGTTGACACATATCTCAGGAGGGCGGGTTATAAGTAGATGAACATTGTTGGACTCTCGATAAGCCAATGGCTTCCTTGTCCACTTGCCATCTGGGCCTTTGGCTTGGATGGCAAATCTTGTTAAATCACTGGTTCCGACACAATTCGCGTATATGGGGGCCCTTTACAGGTAGGTGGTCGGTCAAAGAGGCCCTCAGTGCACACACCTCTAATGAAACAGGGGTTTCCTCACAATGGGCTCGTCCAGTACGAGCGCTTCGTGAATCCGGCTCCTGGGAAATAACAACCGTAACCTGGTCAACGCGCGGGGTATTCTTGTAAGATAATGTATTGTAATAATCAACAGCACAAATCGGACATGTCTTGTTATGTGTAATATTATTTGGAGCTTGTAATTGGATGACAGTAGTTGATGTTGATTGTTGAAACACAATGGCCACTGAACATATCGTTTCAACTGTCTATACACTGAACGTTTTTTAATGTGCTAGTTTTCGTAGGATAACATATTATGTATGCCGATAAAGAGATATAATGAAAGTATGACAGAAGCGTTGGTATAAAGGTAGGACAACAAGTTTATTAAAGGCGCGAGCAACGCCGAAAAGAGCAGAGTCACCGGATGACGTTCTCGTGACGTAGGTCTATTGTTCAAGTACAATAATAATAATCACCATGGCAACGTATTGTTAGAGAGAATATCCCCTTGTGTCAACACCAAAGTTCCCAGCAGCATTCAATGTTCAAAGTTACGATGATTTTCTGGCGAAGTCGAAGGTAGAATGTTTATCGGCCTCAACGCCAAGTTTCTCTGCGTGATCTTCGTCTCGATTGGCGTCGACCGGATTTCCTTCGGAGTCCGAGAGAGTTCGTCCGCGTTCACGATATATGTTTCCAACGAACGAGCGCCTCGATCGGCGTCGACGTCGGACGTTTCAACTCTTTCGCGAGTTCGACCGAGACCGTTCATCTGCAGCCACGATAGACGATCTTCGCCTTGATCGGCGTCGATCGCGTAACGTTCTCCGCCGAGTGCGTTCATCGGAATTTGGAATCTTCCCAAACACCAACTAGGCACTGAGCAAATTTAATATTAACAAACGTGATAGGAAATAAAATAATATATAATAATAAATATTAATAAATAAAATCAGCAACATGTCGTCACGTTCACAGCAGTCGTCGTCTGGATAAATCATAAACGCTCGGTAACACCGTACACGTGTGCATCTCCCCGGAGATTCCCCGGTCCTCCGGGGCAACTCCTCGTCACAAAGCTAAAAAGGATAAAGAAATAAAAGTGAACCTTACTACCAACGCGTCGTGTCGTCTGCTGTCGCAACAGTGATCGGTCAAACCGGAAGCACGCGTGAGGCACCTGAAATAAAAAATCACCGATTATTTGCCAGTTACTCTTTAAATAACTTTACCGGTTACCTATATCTTAATAGCACTAACATCATCATCTTGCACTAACGCAGTACTGCATATATGGCATGTGTTTACAAAGTTCGGAGGGCTGTGTTAGGCTTACCTCGGAGTAGAGGGCGTCCCTCCCGACGGGTAGGCCTGACTGTAGGACACCCCCCAACCGTGCAGTGCCTTCACGCCTCACTTCCAGTAGCCGTGTGATCATCTGTTGCGCCTGAAGACGATGTGATAATGTCTATGCTCAGTGCCTAGTCGCGAATGAGACGTTCCGCCGACCCCAGGAACTCTGGGATTGCGTCGTTTACGCTGTGAACCCGTAGATAAACGCAGCTCTAGTTTGTCTTCACTTCACGTAGAGTTCGACATCGTCGCCCGGGTTGTGTCGTCTAATCCACGACTTGAAATTACCCCGGGGATTGTTCACCCGTCGTTGTGACGTATGCCAGCAACTAGTCAGCAACAAAAACAATATTAAAATGTATTCTCTAACAACATACAACGGTGTAGGAGATATATCACAAATATAAGTATACTTTGTTGTGGCAAATTAGTTTAAACACCACAATAATACAACTTACATAGCCTAGCGTGGCACCTAAATTATCAGGAACCTGAACTCGGTCTCAGACGTGTGACAAACCAAAGTCGTTAAGCCTAATACTTGTGCCATTTCTTTAAAAATACTGTGCAAATACTCTTTACATAATTTAGGTCACGAGGACAGGCAATGTTAGTTAAACTTACCAATTATAATGTTGATCCATCGTGAACAATGTCCACAGATCCGCTGATTACTGTAGTTTGTTCCCACAACTGTAGGAAGTTGTCACTACTCAAAAGTGTAAGCGCACCACAATTTGTCTAGTTTGGCTTTGAATGCATTTAGTGTGTGTGCTGAAACCACATCCTCTGTGAGAGATATCCACCTGTTCACTACTCTGTGTCTAAAGTAGCTCCTCCGTTGTCTAGCTGTCACACGTTCCTTCTTGAGCTTCAGGCTGTGTCCCCTGGTCACTGTGTTGTGGTCCATCTGAAGTTGCATTTTATCGACTGTGTAGATGCGATGCAGATATTTGTAGACTTCGATCATGTCTCCTCTTGCTCTTCTATAATACAGGCTTGGTAGCTTCAACGCCTTCAATCTATCGCAATACTCATGGCACTTCAATTATGGAATTAGTTTTGTTGCTCGACGTTGTGCATTTTCAAGCATCCAATGGTCGTGGTTTAGTTTACTTATAGCCTAACTTAGGCTGGGACTCGATCATGCAACGTGGACCCAATAATGTCGTGAATAACCCAACTGAGACTCCTTTATATACAATATCCCGTCTCCCATTACGCCCAAATCTCCCGCGCCAAGTATGAAACCTATATTATGCAGAGGACTACCTGTAAAGAAAGGATTTCTGTTTTACCCGGCATCTGTCTGTGTTAGGATGGCTGGTATGGCTGTAGGTCTAAGCAAGCCCAGCTTCGCATAGATGACATGGCGAATCTCACAAGGCTCAAAATATCGAATCTGGAAATGTCGATTTTGAAATCATGACATATTGCGAACGGCTATGGCATGCACTATGGTTGTACCTTCACTATAGACATCCGTGTAGATTGTATACGAGGTTATGGCATGCACTAGGGTTGTATCTTCACTATAGACATCCGTGTAGATTGTGTACGAGGTTATGGCATGCACTATGGTTGTACCTTCACTATAGACATCCGTGTAGATTGTGTACGAGGTTATGGCATGCACTGTGGTTGTACCTTCACTACAGACATCCGTGTAGATTGTGTACGAGGTTATGACATGCACTATGGTTGTACCTTCACTATAGACATCCGTGTAGATTGTATACGAGGCGTTTGACGGGGACAAAACAGAAAGACTGTGAGTATAATCAAAGTGCAACTACACACAGAAACAGAGCCTCATTATTACAAAACTGTTATTGAACTGA
Organism: Lamellibrachia satsuma; assembly: GCA_033239005.1. Taxonomy (NCBI): domain Eukaryota; kingdom Metazoa; phylum Annelida; class Polychaeta; order Sabellida; family Siboglinidae; genus Lamellibrachia; species Lamellibrachia satsuma. The sequence continues at coordinate 7,136,839 of BSQZ01000027.1, forward strand.
TGAATATATCGTGGTTATCGGCTAACGTAAAATGACTGTTGAACTAGAAGTATGGGGAGCTGGCGTACAGAAATAGAATGACTGTTGAACTAGAAGTATTGGGAGCGGGCATACAGAAATAGAATGACTGTTGAATTAGAAGTATGGGGAGCGGGTGTACGTATATAGAATGACTGTTGAACTAGAAGTATGGGGAGCTGGCGTACAGAAACAGAATGACTGTTGAACTAGAAGTATGGGGAGCTGGCGTACAGAAATAGAATGACTGTTGAACTAGAAGTATGGGGAGCCGGTGTACAGAAACAGAATGACTGTTGAACTAGAAGTATGGGGAGCGGGCGTACATAAATAGAATGACTGTTGAACTAGAAGTATGGGGAGCGGGCGTACATAAATAGAATGACTGTTGAACTAGAAGTATGGGGAGCGGGCGTACATAAATAGAATGACTGTTGAACTAGAAGTATGGGAGCGGGCATACAGAAATAGATTGACTGTTGAACTAGAAGTAAGGGGAGCGGGCGTACAGAAATAGAATGACTGTTGAACTAGAAGTATGGGGAGCGGGCGTACATAAATAGAATGACTGTTGAACTAGAAGTATGGGGAGCGGGCATACAGAAATAGATTGACTGTTGAACTAGAAGTATGGGGAGCGGGCGTACAGACATAGAATGACTGTTGAACTAGAAGTATGGGGAGCGGGCGTACAGAAATAGAATGACTGTTGAACTAGAAGTATGGGGAGTGGGCGTACAGAAATGAAGCTATTGTGATTTTTCTAGTTTGCAGAATTTGCTGCTAACGCTTACACAAAACTGAACCATGAAGAAATATTGATATTTTTCAAACACCCTGAAACTTTGATGACTTCTTCCATTGGCGCCGGTGGGTGATTCACGCTGCAATTTAGTGTTGTAAATATATTGTGATATTAGGTAGAAACTGTGAATATATGTTCATCAATCAATCAATGTTCATCAGTACAATATTGAACAAGTGGACAAGGAAGCCGCCATCGGCTTATTGAAGGTCAATGTTGCAACACTCAAAAACGTCCCACTAAGCTTATTAATGCAGTACAGGACCATGTGGTGTAATACAAAGGTTCTCAACATGGGGTACGCATACCCCCTCCCTTTTTCCAGGGAGTACCTGGAGGGTTGACTGAAGCCAAGGTTATGTGCAATGGTGCCAAAATGTTGTAACTTTGTTTGGTACACGAAGGAGAAAATGTATTTCTGTAATACTATCAAATTCACACAAAGCATATTCCTGTCAAGCATACATGCAACGTTATTAGAATACGTCGTGATCCAAGTCCATGAATTGCTATTCTCGAAGGACTTTCAGTTTTCCGAGTTAAAATACTTATACGTATTATTCGACGGTTAGTGTTTAACTAGTAAACGTCATCAAGTCAAAAACCCTCAAAACCAGGCTCTTGTGTGGACCAAGAGGTTCGATCTGCTCTTCCACACTGAGGTACGTTGGCTCTCGCGGGGGAACGTGGTGTCGCCGAAAAGTGAGATCACCAAATTCTTTGACCGCGTCGGCATGGAGCAGTCTCGAAAATTCGTCGAAAAACTCTCGGACAAAGGTGCCTCTTGAAGCTGGCATGCTTGAACAAAATCGTTTTCCACCTGAACTCAATCATTGTGGTGAATCAGTCATAGCTGGTTCACCACAGTGATTGATTTCGTGGACAACGTACAAGCTAGCAATCTCAAAGAAGGACACTTGAACATGCCGATCTCTATCAGACGGCATGCAGGAGGACGTGTTGAAGTTCGTGAACGACTCCACTGCACGTGATGCATTTGAGGCTTGTACCCTGCCAAACGTTTGGTCTAAGATCAACGAATTGTATCCATATGTGGCTAAAGTGCCCATAGGGTTTGCTGATGCTTCCGTCTACATACCCTTATGAAAATATACCATGGTAAATGCCATGTTATACCATGGTGTTTTGAAACAGGTAAACCATGGTAAATCACGGTAAACCATGATATGCCACAATTTACAACTAATGCCATGGTTTACCCTGTAATACCATGGTATACCATGGTATATTTTCGCAAGGGGAGATTACGAGAGTTGTCAAATGGCATGCGGATATGTTTATTATTAGTTCAACGCACTTCCGAAGAGCGACTGTCGCGAATATTTTAGATATGCCCATATTTTATATATGCGCCAAAGTCTCGCGACACCCAGTCAATGTTTCCGTTTGTCCCCATCCATAATGGTGTGGGAAGAAGGAGAAGTTTAGATAGTCAATTCTGCAGTAAGGGATTGAGATAGGGCGAGAAGGAGAGAGAAGGGGAGAGCGGGGGAGGTGGAAAGAGAGAGTGGCCTCGGATCGGATAGAGATGAGGTTGTGGTAGAATTCATAGGCAATGTAGGGCGAACGAAATTGCCTAAACAAATTTGCCTAAGGATAAGTTTCGAAACGAAATGGTACCGCGCTCAACGAGAGCGTGCGATTGCGTATTTGTTCGCATCCTAAGCCTAGTCATAACTTTAACAATAAGCATAACCATGAACAAACATGTTATGCTGTCCCAGCAAATTACTGCACAATATAACGAATACGCCAGTGGGCGCCTTCGTCATAATAGTGGCGCCACACTGTGGACCTGGAACGAAACTAATACTAGAGCACCACCTAGTGATTATTATTATCGAGTAATCATACATGCGTACATTTTAATCGATGCAGTTGACAGGCGTTGTCCAGTAATAGGTTGTATACGTGTATTTAACGTGCATGTACGTATTTTTAATCAGCCATCAGCTTGTGTTGCGCGATATTATCATTCTGTACAGCCGTTTATCTCGTGACAACCCGTTTGATCGGAATTGCATACGATTTACGGTGTTTTACTAGTTGAAATCGCAATGTTTTGGGCTTTTGCTTTGGGTTTGGCTTGGACCTTGGTGGCCTGGACCGCTAACTATGACCATGACCTAGGCATGACCATGCGTACACTCATATATAAAGGCACACGTTTATGCATATGTCTGTTATCAACATAATATTAAGGTCGTAATATTAATGTGAAGCGATAAAGTAGTGAAAGGAGCAAGAAGATGATTGTTTTTGACCTAACCATGAAAATGCCTTTAAATGGCCATCTAGACTAGACTAGACTCTAGACTTGAGACAGATCAGCTGTGAAGAGTCAAGACTCAGTTAAGTTTCTCCTCAGTCATACATCTACCATAGGCCATGTATACGCATGTCATGTGAAAAAAATTATACTTCTATATAATAAAGTAGTTTGTGACTCTGTGTTGTCTGTTCCCTCGTATCTCAGTCAGTTTCGCATGTATGGGGGCTGAAATTTTTAGGCATGCCCGGGGATCCATGGTGATGGTTCATACATTTTAAGATATTTGAAATTCCCCTGGGGGAAGGAACCAATGGGGATGTTTAACATAAACTACATAACTCAGAACATTAGTTATGTGCAATTGTTAGCAGTGCTATACATGTTTCAACCATTGTTATGTGTGAGCTACGTCAAATGTCCACCGAACGATTGATGAAACCGGCAGTTTCATTGGCATTGCACTACCAAAACTAGACTGGGTAGTTCAAGGAGTCATAAGCTGTTGCCTTTTCTGCCATGCAGAGCCATGCAACTGGGCTAGTAGGCCTAGTACTTCCAAATAACAAAAAAAATTAACAAAAACAAAAATTTTTCATCTTCGGAAAGCTACTGTAAAATTGACGCTTATGCTGAGGCATCACTGTATATAACTTCACAAAGGGTCTGTAAGTTCTTTGGTGTAATTAACTGGTGTAAGTAGATTATACATGATATTCTTCAGGAAGTCGCAGTCATGCAGAGACATGTTGATGATGATGACGAGGAGAATGTGATGTTTGATCGGGCTTCTCTACTGCCCAATCAAACGACATCAATGCACAGCAACAGACAACGCATTCTCAAGACGATATGTTTGCTGGCTGCATTCTTTGGCTTGGTAAGAGTTATTTAAAGCTGCCAACTGGAAATGTGACCTTTCAGCTTTTCTGTGATCTTGAGTCATTAAAAGATTAATAGACATCAGTGAAATAGAATGCAATGGCGAGTGATTCTAGCCGTGACTTCCATTGTCCATTTATTTCACATGAAATATTTACAAATATAATTAAATTTATTGTCATACAAGTCATCTAATTTTCATTAACTATTAAATGAACAAACACAACTTAATTGGAACACATGGATAACTCAAAGTGCTAAGTTAATATTTCCTTTCCATTATTTAAAAATAATTTACATATTATAATAAAAAAATGTAATGCACAGTAAGTGATTACTTGAAATAAACGTTTCCTATTTGTCTCTATCGCAGGGTCTGTCCATTGCAATCCTTGGACCAACCTTACTTGACCTGCAACAACGCACACACACTGACATCAAACAGATCTCCCGGGTGTTCACCGTCCGCTCCATCGGCTACCTGGTTGGGTCGATTGTGGGCGGCTTTCTCTTCAACTTCTTCAACCATTCTTGCCTCGTTGGTATATTCCTCCTGCTCACCGCCATAGGCACCGCTCTTGCGCCCTGGTGGCAAGAACTGTCAAAGCTGATGGCGTGCATCAGTTTTGTCGGCATGTCCATGGGACTGCTTGATACAGGTGAGTTTACATTTCCCAACATGATAAAAGTTGCTACACAGATGAAAAGGTTAATGCGAAACAACAGTCATGGTTTTGGGGCTATGCACCAAAAATAGATAATAAAACTAACCACATGCAACTAAGAATATCACGCCAGTGGTTTACTTAGAATGTGTTCTAAAAGTGGGAGGTTCCAGTCATTTTTCCAAATGACTGAGGGCTGACAGCGCGACCTATAAGAGCATGCGCAGTTCTATGAATTCAATGTATCCTAAACTACAAGTGATTTAACAAGATTTAACAAGATTTGCCATCCAAGCCAAAGGCCCAGATGGCAAGTGGACAAGGAAGCCATTGGCTTATCGAGAGTCCAACAATGTTCACCTACTTATAACCCGCCCTCCTGATATATGTGTCAACCTTGTTTTTAAACATATTCACGCTGCTAGCAGTTACACAATCTGTAGACAATTTGTTCCATTCATTTATTGTCCTCTGTGAGAACGAGTGCTTCCTGATGTCCAATCTACATTGATCCTTTACTAATTTTACCTCATGTCCTCTAGTTCTGCTATCCTTCTTGAGTGAGAAAAACATATTTCTATCAATATTTTCATACCCATTCAATATCTTAAAAACTTCAATCTGATCTCCTCTTAACCTCCTTTTCTCTAGAGTTGTCAAACCACATTCTTTCAGGCGTTCTTCATAACTAAGGTCTCTAAGTTCTGGAATCATTTTAGTTGCTCTCCTTTGTATGCGTTCAAGCATATCTATATCCTTCTTACGATATGGTCTCCATGCTTGTATACAGTATTCTAAATGAGGTCTAACTATTGCTTTATAAAGAGGTATAATTAACTTTTTTCCCTTGTATGTTATGCTTCTTCTAATCAATCCAAGAATTTGATTACCCTTTGAAGCTGCAATACCACATTGCTCTGAAACTTTCATATCAGCGCTTATTGTAACTCCTAAGTCCTTTTCTTTTACAGTAGTACCCAGAACAGTATCTCCCATTTTATAGTTTACATTCAAGTTCCCATGTCCTGTATGTAGGCATTTACATTTCCCAAAATTGAATAGCATCTGCCATTTCTCAGACCATTTCACTAATCTGTCTAGATCGTTTTGTAAATGTTGTTTATCACCATCAGTATTAACCTTTCTAAACAGTTTTGTGTCATCCGCAAATTTCAGTACGTTACTTGTTATACTGTCGTCCAAGTCATTGATATAAATTAAGAATAATATAGGTCCTAATACTGATCCTTGAGGTACCCCACTCAAAACCGATTTCCAATTTGAAACTTCTCCATCTACTACAACTCGTTGTCTTCTGTCAGTCAGCCATTGTTCTATCCAGTCAGTTATGCTATCCCCGATACCATGGGCTTTTAATTTAAGTAGCAATCTTTGATGTGGCACTTTGTCAAAAGCTTTTTGAAAATCTAAGTAGATAATATCTACTGGCGATCCCACGTCTATCCACTTAGTGATTTCTTCCAAAAAACATAACTTATTTGTTAAGCATGACCTCGCTTTAAGGAATCCATGTTGAGATGAATTTAATAATTTATGCTTAACGAGGAAGTCCACCATATGGTCTTTAATTAACCTTTCTAATAATTTACAAATCACTGACGTTAAACTCACTGGTCTGTAATTCTCTGACTTATTTCTCGAACCCCTTTTAAATAATGGTATGATGTTTGCTTCTTTCCATTCAAACGGAACAACTCCCTCTTTTAATGACAAGTTGAATACTCTTGCAAGTGGTATACTGATTTGATCTACTGTTTCCATTAGTAATTTTGGAGGAATCCCATCCACTCCCGGTGATTTGTTATCCTTCATTGCCTTTATTTTCTTAGCTACCAATTCTGGAGTTACAACTAACGGTCCTAAATATTCAGATTTAGCCCCCTGAAATTTAGCATCAGCAACTGGTAATGAACTAATATCTTCTTTGGTAAACACTGAACTGAAGTAACCATTTAGGTCTTCCGCCATTAAAAACCCCTGTGATATTATATTTCCAGCACTGTCTTCTAGAGGTCCAACCTTGTCTTGTACGTTTTGTTTACTCCTGACATATGCATAAAAACTCTTGCTGTCATTTTTTATGTTACATGCCAGTTTTTGCTCATAGCTTCTTTTAGATTGTCTGATTTCAGTTGTAGCTGCATTAAGTGCCTCTTTGTATTTTGCATAGTCTTCTTCCTTTCTGGTACGCCTATAAACCCTCCACATAGTTTGTTTTAGCATTATTTTTGTAATAGCCTCTTTTGACAAGTGTTTCTTTCTACACTGATTTCCTTGTTTTCGGAAGGGAACAAATTTATCGATGATACTCTCAATTTCATATTTTAGAATATTCCAACATTCAATTGCGGTCTTATTCATCAGCATGTTATTCCAATCTAGCTGTGCTAAATATTTTCTCATATCTTTGTAGTTTCCTTTGTGGAAGTTTCTCTTGTACGTTTTCTTATTTTTACTTTCTGATTTTACATTGATGTCAAAATGTATTTGATTATGGTCACTATTACCCAATGGCTCAAATACTTTTACATTGTCCACTAATTCTTTTTGTGATGACAAAACTATATCTAATACATTTTCTCCCCTGGTTGGTTCTAGTACGTGCTGAGTAAGAAAGCTATCCTGGATTAAACATAGAAATTGTTGATCCTCAATCCCTGGGCTCTCTAGAGAATTCCATTGTATGTGTCCATGGTTAAAATCTCCCATTATGATACATTCCCCTTTACTAACTTCCTTTATAGCGTTTTTTATTTTTGTGTTGTCCGCTTCGTTTATGTTTGGACTTCGGTAAACTAATCCAATAGTTAATTTTGAATTTCCTGAAACAATTTTGCACCAAACAGCTTCATCGCAATCTGCTTCCCTTTCTAGTTTTATTTCATAAGCCTGAATAGATTCTTTAACATATAAAATAACTCCCCCGCCCCTTCTTCCTATTCGATCTTTCCTAACCATTACGTATCCTGTCAGTCCTAATTCAGCATCTGTTATATCTATGTTGGCCCATGATTCAGTTATACCAATTATGTGAGGGTCAATATCTTCTACCATAATGTTTAATTCGTTTTTCTTATTTACTATGCTCCTTGCATTTAAACATACGCATCTATAACCTTTTTCAGAGATGTTTTTCGGATGATTTGATATTGATTTATCTGTGCTAGTGGCCTCTTGTTCTGCTTGAGACACCTCTAGGTAACCCCCCTGCACTTCTAGTTTAAAGAATGTTTACTTCCAAAAATATTTGTCATTGTACCCAAGTCGCTATCTAGTGCTGCTGAAAGTTTGTCCGCGAATACTGCCGCCCCCTTTCCACTTAAATGAAGCCCATCCTTCATGTACATATCTGCCCTCCCAACAAAACTTCCCCATAAATTCACAAATCCAACTTCCTCTTCCCTACACAGCCTCTGGACTAACATGTTAATTGCCATCCCCCGACAATTTCGATATTTGTGACCCCTCCTGCCCATTACAGGTAAAATCCCTGACAGTATTACCTGCTCAACCCGCGTCTGTTTTAGTGTTCTGACCAACTGCCTATATTTCCTAACTATGGCAGTTGTACCCTCCCTCTCTACGTTATTTGTCCCTACGTGTACTAAAACAGATCCACCCTTACCCGATATATTAAAGGAGGCCAGCGCACACAGAACCAATGCAAAGTCTCAAACAAACATGTCATTTTGTCAGAAAGATGACTAGTTTAGTAAATAAAAGGCCAAAATATGGTATATAATACTTTATACAAGCATGAAGACCATATCGTTAGAAGGATATAGATACACTTGAACGCATACAGAGGAGAGCAACTAAAATTATTCCAGAACTGAGAGACCTTAGTTATGAAGAACGCCTGACAGAATGTGGTTTAACAACTCTAGACACAAGGAGGTTAAGAGGAGATCAGATTTAAGTTTTTAAGATATTGAATGGGTATGAAAATATTGATAGAAAAATGTTTTTCTCTCTCAAGAAAGATAGCAGAACTAGAGGACATGAGGTAAAGTTAGTAAAGGATCAGTGTAGGATATCAGGAAGTACTCATTCTCACAGAGGACAGTAAATGAATGGAACAAATTATCTATGGATTGTATAACCGCTAGCAACGTGAATATGTTTAAAAACAAGTTAGACACATATCTCAGGAGGGCGGGTTACACGTAGACGAACACTGACAGACTCTCGATAAGCCAATGGCTTCCTTGTCCACTTGCTATCTGGGCTTTTGGCTTGGATGGCAAATCTTGTTAAATCTCTTGTTAAATCTTGTTAAAGTTGAGTTTGGACGCAAATAGCATGGGCATATCCTACTGACAAGTATAGGAATAGGTATATATATATATATATATATATATATATATATATATATATATATATATATGTAATTTTAATTTTGTATACAAATATATTTTCATTTGGCAAGTGAATATTGCCAGAATGCCACACTCATGACAGTATTATCTAACAGTATGGCTCAGCCCATGAAATTAAGATGTGTGTTCAACAAGGTTTTCCTAGTAAATCACTGGTGTGATACTCTTAATTGTAGTTGCAAATGGTTATGTTTTAGTAACTCTTATAGGTGCATAGGCCGAAAACCATGCCTTTTGTTTCACTTTAAAACAATACATTATGACTGCTAGCTTAACAGGAACACTTAATATGTATTTTAGTGATTATTTCAAAGCTATTTGTCTCTTGTAGGATGTGCATTTTTGTTTTGGTGTGACATTATATAACTAATGGTGATATATGAATATTAGTAGCAGGTTTTTTTGTTTCCTTAGTTCTACTTGTAATCAGATGGTCAGGTGTATCACAGTGAGTGTCATTTGGTATTGCAGCCATTGTACACTCCCAGTTTATTCACATAAATTTTATATATTTTATGAAAATGTCTGTCCTACATTTCCTCGTGCATCGTAAGGGTGATCTTAAACCACTGATGAACATCACAGCATGAAACTGCTCTCATTTGCCATCAGACCCATCACTGCTACATGTAACTTTGAATTACGTTGATCTGTGGATAATTTCCTTGCTCATATAGGTGTTGCAATGGCAACCTTATATTTGCCACCATTGTACTTACCACCATTTTGAACTGTAATCGGGAAATACTGGTAAACAAACATTTTGGGAAAAAATACATTGATGTACAAAACAGCTACCCTGTGAAACAAATTTCATGTTACATCAGTTTTTTGACATCATCCCTTACAGTATGTACTGTTGTTGCTGCAGGTGGAAACGTGGTTTGTCTGGAGTTGTGGGGGCGACAGAGTGCGCCCTACATGCAGGCACTACACTTCAGCTTCGGCATTGGTGCATTCGTTGCACCCCTCGTTGCTGCACCATTTCTCTCTCCACTGCCTGTTATCTTCAACACCACTTTATTGCCGAACATCTCCACCTTTGTTCTGAACATCACTACTACTGTCATGACACCTGTAGGCAATGGTAGTGATTCTGCTGACAAAAAGAGATCATTGATGGGTGTATCTTATGCAGATTACCTGAGGGTCATCCGAGCAGTAGAAAAGCCACCAGATGTCAATGCAACGATCATCGCATACCACAACCAAACCCCAGGCACAATTCTGACGTCGCAGACCTTTGCAGACCAACTCGGAGCAACTGCATTGAGTGTCAAAAAAGCATTAAGTGAACTAACTAATGTCCACTATGCATACCTTGTGATAGCCTTATATCTTTTTATCGTGTCACTCATGTTTTTTGGGACCTTTGGCCATGAGTGTATCACTGGATCAGCATCGGTGTCCGAAAACAAAGACAATGAGACAACTATACACCAAGGAAATTGTGGCTTCCATGTACAGCTAATGGTGCTCATATTTATTTTCTACTTCCTCTACGTCGGTGCAGAGGTAACCTATGGTGGATTTGTCATGAAGTTTGCCGTCTCCTACATGGGCTGGTCTAAGCTCAAAGCTGCAATGCTCACGTCAGTCTTCTGGGGGACATTTGCATTCGGCCGCGGAATTGCCATCTTCCTCACAAGATGTCTCAGTCCGACCGTGATGCTTGTCGCTGACCTTGTATTATCAGTTGCATCACTGTGTGGACTTGTGTTGGCACTTCAGACAAGCCCAGCGATGCTGTGGTTCTGCACCGCGGTCCTTGGTCTCAGCATGGCATCCATTTTTCCCACCGGGATCACGTGGGCCGAACGATACATCAAAATTGGTGGGAAAACGGCTGCAATGTTTGTGGCAGGCTCTGCACTTGGTGAGATGACAGTGCCAGCACTCGTTGGGTTTCTGTTCAAGGTGAAAGGCCCCATGTGGCTCATGTATATCCTCCTTGCAGGCGCTGTATTCACAGTGTTTCTATTTGTTGTAATGCAGAATCTTGCAGCGAACAGGGGCGAGCGATATCATTCCGTGCCAACCAATCTTCCAGATGACACCGTTGAGATGGAATCGTTGCTTGTGTCGGATTCCGACACGTCAGAGTCGCCAAGTTCAACAAGGCCATCAAATGACACTAGTAAGAAGCATGTCACCTTCAATGTGCCAAATGTCAGGCCATCTCCAGTGAAACGAAAAGTGGGCATAAAAAATGACTAAGGCTACATAGCTTTAAACATGATCCCTCGATGATCCATCATCAGTACATCGTGAATCGGGTTCGTAGATGTTCAACTCCATGGTGCATGAGTAATTTAACACGTGCAGCCTGTTTAATAGACGAGTGCATACTTTTGTTAAAATCATCAAAAGAATAAACTTTGATACATCGGGTAACTTGCCAAAGTGCGAAAAGCCTTATGTTATAGAAAGATAAAGCACCTTGCCGTTTCTCACTGAATTTCGACAGGGCCCAGTCGATAATAATTTAATTGTTTCTATGATGACTCCACGAAAACTAAATAACATTTGCACAAATAAATATGCACTCCTATTAAACTGATTGATTACTTAGACTATTTACACATTATAGATTTGAACATTAATGAACCTGATTCATGATGGGCTAAATCAATTGAGGAGGGGTTAAGTGGGCTGACAGTGGGAAAATGAAGAGGATATTTTTTTAATATACGGTAGTACCCACCAGTGTGCAGAGCCTTGCTTAGAGGCAGGCAGTGGGTAGGGGGTTTGCTTTGTAAATGGTTACCTATAATATTCAAGATATCAAGGGGTATAAGGATAAAGGTGATGCAATACAAGTTGTAAAGTAAATGCTGTAACTTGCCAAAAACTACACAGAGCAAGACTAATTCCATCAGCTTGTTCACATAGAATTAGAACAAGTTTGGGTCTTTTCATTCATAGTATTTTACCACGTGTATGCTGTCATTTGAATAATATACATTTTCCTATAATTATATAAAAAAAATGGCAAGAGTTTGTGACATTGGTTTATTTAGTTTCAACCATCAATAAAAATTATTTTATCTTTGTTTTGAATATTGTTGTAGCAATTTACCTGTCCCAAGGTTTTACTATCAAGTGTTTGCTGCTTGCTGCGTTCACCAGTTGTTATTCATCTGGAGTTGTTATAATCTGGTATGAAATTTACTAGAAATTGCATCCTTTGTGAAACTGCAATACATTTCGATATGACAAAAAGATTTCACACAGAAGCATCTTGCTGCGACACAAATTTCAATTAGAAATATTTTTTTATTTGAATGTTATTACTAAGGTTAAAATATATACTTTCACATTCGTGGAAATTACTGATTTATACCACCTGTAAAATGAGACTTATGTTTGTCTCGGCTGGATGAAGAATACGAGTACTTCTTAAATTACTTGGTCATGCTGGTAATATACAAGGCTTGCATTTTTGTAAATGTGTAAATGTTTATGAATACAAATTTATATGTGACTGTTTTCAATACCGTAAAATGTTGGACTGATGGTTTACCTCATTGCTCAATGTTTATAATGGAGGACTGATGGTTTACCTCATTGCTCAATGTTTATAATGGAGGACTGGTGGTTTACCTCATTGCTCAATGTTTATAATGGGAAGAAATGGGTTTGTGTGCAGGCGTGCTTGTGTGTTTATTTGCAGATATTTTACATTATGTGTATCTGTACCTTGGAAAAATCAAGGTTGTTTTATACTCATGAAAGTATATTAAATATGAAAAGTAACCAAAGCTCTCTCAGCCTCACTGTATGTGTTTGTTTTTGCAGATGTGCAATGTCTGTACAGTCAGTGATATATAATTTTGACATTTAAAGTGTCTTCCTCCATTTAAAGTGTTTTCCAGCTCTATATAAAGGCTATTCGTACTTTCAAAAGTTAGCCGATGTAATGATCAAGTCAATTCAAGTCAAAAAAGTGTTTATTGCATTCAACAATGGATCATATTGTAAACATTGCCCTTAATTAAAGCTGCACCAAATTAATGGTAAGGCGATTTGTAAAAACGGTACAAAACAGTAAAATAACAATAAAAGAATATTGCATTAATAAACACTGTTGGCACATGTTTATATCATAGCAGCATTTGAACAGCAACTATATGAATTTAGCAAATCAGGCAGTGCAAAATGCATTAATACAAAGATACATTTCCTTAAAAACAATCAATATTATGTAGACAGATTGTCTGAATTAATTGCTGGGGAAATACTAAATGGTAGAGATCACCAAATTTATACCACAAAATCAACAATATGAGCTACCAGGAGTTATTACAATAATTTACACAATCACTCGGTCCAACCGGCTGTTTATAAGACTAAAGTGTACACAGGTATTGACTAGTATTTTTTACTTACAATATATTGTCACCAACAATAATTTAGAACAACAGCTGTAAGAAAACAATATGCACTTGATAGATTCTGGCATATGAATAGGAACAGTAATAATGCATCAATCAGAGACATACAGGGTTGCCAACATGCTAAGTAATGAGTAGATTTACTAAAGTCATAGGGGGTCTAAGCGTTGGTGCAGCAGTGTAGCTGCTAAAGTTCTACGCGACATTTTGGCGTCAAATTGTTTTATGCATAGGATTGTAACAACATACCAATGTATGTGTATGTATTTAACACTCTAAGTCCACGCAAATAATGCGTAGAGTTGGCAACACTACAAATGTGATAACTCATTTACCGTGCATACATAAAAGGAGCTCACTGTGCAATCTCACAAGACTTTGGTGGAACTGACTGTGCACTGCTAAAATATTTGCTTTTCGGACGTGTTTTGAAATTATGATCTGTTATTCGCTTACCATGTAACAAACATTGACTGCATCTAGCAATACAAAAGCATTGTTCAAAAGTAATGTCTTCTATGTTGTAAGACAATAACATTTCAGAAAATGTTTAACACTTAAGGTAAACCATAAGATACAATACAATACATTATAAAATACTTCTATTGTGCCAAAATCCTCAGGAGATCCAAGCTAGGCGACGCACCAAAAGAAATGGGGTTAAGCAGACGCTAATCAATAAGGAGTTCCAGTTGTAAATAGTTGGATTGGAATGCTGTTGGATGAAAATGCTTGATAGGTGATTGTGCAGATCTTAAAAATAATGCAATATCGAACAGGGGCCAATGCAATTATTTAAAAAGTGGTACTGAGTGAGAGAAACGAAGAAACCGGGTAACCACCCTTGCCAAGCAATTTGCACATGTTGAAGTTTCAAGATGCAATATTGCGATAAAGGGAATTGCAATAGTCAAGTCTACTGCTAACAAGTGCACTTGGCACCTACACCACAACCTTCTCTTCAGATCTCGATCAAGTGTACTCTTGCCATTCCACAGACTTTACTTTTCACTTTCTGTTATGAACCTTTCAATACATTCCTCCTTTCTCACTAGTTTTCATGGAGCTTAATCCACTCTGTGTCCAAATACTAGTCTACACCATTTACAAGGCGTTACTGCTTTTCACAAACGAAAACAGCCACACATATTATTTTAAAACACACACTTCTACAATGTGATGTAAGCTAACATTAAATTAAATGGGCAAATGTGATTGAAAAGACTAGTTGCCCACTTTTCAAGAACTTGTATGGCTGTCCATGCCCAACACCTATGTAACTTATTTACTTATTTAACATCATGTACTGACAATCTGGTTGGTTATAATAAATATGTCTGTACATACTGACATAAGTGACTAGCTAGGCTAATTAACAAATTGATCAAGCCTAAAAGATGCACACATGCATGCACCCATATTCCATGTAATTAACAGTAATTGGTTGGTCCTTTACAGTTGATATATAACAACAACAAAATCATTATTTATATAAAGTACAACATCTAAATACAAACCAAATGCATTATACAATCACAATATTTGGTCAAAAACCTGTCTTATTGCATTCCTGAAGCACACGTCCAATAATGCCTATTATCTACAGATTCCCCACTGTACACTAGTGTCTAAAATAAACCACAGGAATTACAACATTTTGTTTGTATCCAAACTATGGAAAAAGTTACATTTCACCAGTTAGATCAACATATAGCCAAAACCACAAGCTAGTTTTGCCATTTCATCAGTGACACGACAAACTTGACAGTCATGTATTTATGTCGCCACTGTAGACGTTCTTGGTGTTGACGTGCTCATTGATGAAATGTGAAGTGAAGCTGTAGACTTCAGTCAGCACCTCACTACAGAGGTTGCACTGCCAGGCGTTATGTGGGCTGTGAAGACCCATGTGCATGAAATAAATGGCACTGTCGAAGAATAAGATATCGCAGTGTTTACAATGCCAACCCTTCCTGGTGTCTGTGCCGACTGACCGCATTCGAGTATGCATCGTGACACTGACTGGATGGTTATTTAACGAGCCATGATGTGAGCTTTCGTCAGTCATTGACCGTCCATCGGAAGAGTCACGACCTGTGTGACTGCGATTGGTTGCGTAGGGTGATGTTGTGGCATGGTAGTTATTGTGACTGTTGCCATAGAGATCTGTTGGCGTGAGGACACAGGAACTGTGAGGAGTCTGTAGAGGCACATCCTTGCGATTCAACAAGGCAGACATGCGAGCAGGTGAACTGGTTGGATGGTGTTGTTCCTCCTCCTGTTGCATGGCCACATCCAGACTGTTGTAGTTGATCTCATGCAGGAAGGTATCGCTGTTCCTGCTGAAGCGATCACCATTGCTGTTCATCTGGTCATCACTAGATGCATGGTACAAGCTGTAGTTATCAAGCTCTGACTTAACAACTACTGCATCTCCATCACTGGCATTCTGTCTGCCTGCTATCGTGTTCTGCAACTCTGGTTCAGGAAACACGGATGTGTTTGGTATTAACCCAGTTGATGGTGCATCAGTGATGTCTGCAAGGGAAACTGCACCAGTAGTGCCTGTTGGTGTGTCCTGTATCCCTGGATACATACTGTGTTCAGGCAACATGGGTATGAGTGACGGTGCTAATGATGACGGCGGTAGCATGCCATTGCCACTGCTGCATTTCCGTCGTCCTTTCCTCATCATCAGTGGCATTCGCTTGCCGTGCTTTACCAGTTTATGTTTGCGCAGATCATTCAGTCGCTTTGCCTCATACATGCACAGGTCACAAGCATATGGTCGGTCGGTTGAATGCACAGCGTAGTGTGAACGCAAAGAGCTTCGGTTTGTCGTCTTGTAGTTGCACAGGTGGCATTTGTGAATGCTTGTTTTCACATTCACTGTGTATTTGTCCTTGTGGAAGAGGCACGACAGTCGACTGTGCTGTGGGTCTGGCAACATGCTGGTCGTTGGCGAGGTTGTTGTCGGGCTGGCTGTCTCGTCGGCCATGTTCAATGTCTCTGTTTCATATGTGGATTTCTCCAACACAGTTGTGTGTGATGGCGTGCTGTTGAACTGAAACCAATAGTGGAACCAGTCAAAATTAACAATGGATCCAGTCACGATACTGAAGCCATGATACCAGGACCCAATTAAACCAATAGTGCAGCTAGGCATACTCAAACATCCTAATAGGGGCACAGATCTTATCTATCTAAAAACTAACTCTTCTATTTCACACTTGCAACAGAGATCCATATTGCAATTAATAACTTATAATTTAAAACTAACATGTACAATCTGCACATTGGCGTCAAGGAGCAGAAGAAATGTGCTCCAAATAATTTATTATGAGTAAGTTTATCATCTAATAGCGGGCAATATTGTCTGAAATCAATGTGTGCAGGTCATATGATATTATGGTTTTCATCACAAAACATTTTATATTTATACATGGTCATTTTCAAGTAACTTGAGTGATATATGTATAATAATGATTATACACGAGTACCTGTTTATTGCATTTTAGTGGGTAGCCATTTAAATAATGTTCCATATAGTCTTGATGAGTTGTTTTTTGTGGCTTGGATCCTTGCCTTTCATTCACTGGATGTGAAAGGCAAGGTTGCTTGTGCTAGTACAGCTAGTGTGCAGGGCTGGGTCCAATTATGTAATTGTAATTGATTACATAAAAATGTGTAATTCTAACTGATTATGGTTTTGAAATGTTGCTGTAATTGTTATATTTTGTATAATTGAACATTTATTTAAATTACAATCAATTACAGTACATTTCATATCACAAACTACCTGAACAAACTGTCAATAAAAATATAATTGAAGTTGCACACGGGTTAAAAATCAAGACTAATAATAACACCTGCTTATATAATCAAACAAGGTGCACCACAAAATGTGTCCATTTTAAACAAAACTATAGGTTGTACTGTAGGCTTTTGTATACGTTTCACATTGTGGGATTTTGTCTGTAGGGATTATGTCTTAGATTCACAAATTGCATATTGATCAGGGTATATATAATAATATCAATTGGTAACAGCCAGAAAGCAATAAGCAATGCACAGACATTGTCAGACGAAGGCTAAGCTGGTATTCAAACAACATGGAAACACCTGTAGCCTGATATTGCTACAGAAAATATCAGCTCAGTGAAACATTGCAGAGTTAGCAAGCCAATTACACCCCTTGTGTTGTGGTGGATTGGAGACAGGTCAGGTGGCAAGGAACTTTTATATGGCCTCTCTTCCCATTCCCAACTCACACAAAGCAAAGGGCAGACCAATTAAGAATGCAAACTTAGAGCAAGAGCTACAACCTCAAAGTAAACACATCACACCCTATTGTTAGTATTAGTACACCTGGTGTTTGTGTGAACCAACAAGGACATTGTTTAGAATGCAATCAAAAGTCTGATAAATGATCGACGACTGGATGTTGTTATTATTTCTAACGTACAGACCTGCTAACATGTATATATTTTATATAATAAAAATATGTTTTAAACGACTGTCTTTTTATTTAATATAATTCAAAGTCACAATTCAACAAAATATACAGACATTACCGTCATATTTGTTTATCAATTGTATACAAAATATTGAAATTCAGCAAAACGTGCAAAAATATATAATTAAACGCTGAATATATTTGGTTACCACGTAATGTAATTGAATTTGAAATGGTGTAATTGTAATTGGTTTGAAAAATTATGATTGTAATTGTAATTGAAATAAAAAATGAAATGTAATTTATATAATTTGTGTAATTGGACCCACCCCTGTTGGTGTGCCTTTGTAAGGGAAATCCTCGTTTGTATATTTACTGGGCTGTGATCAGCTATAAAGGAAGTACCACATCAAGTATTCAGTTGCTTTAGGCATCATTGCCGCCTCATACTACATAAAAGCGGCAGTCCAGAGTGTAGAAAACTAATGTGGCGATCACAGATCTCTGTCAGAAGCAGTAACTGAAGATTTAAAACAGACATGCACTAACCGTTTCACATGTGTATTCTGTGACATACCACCAGCACAGTGGTGTCAAGAAGCAGAAGAATAATTGATTATCTACGAGTATGTTTACTGTGTTAATAGTGAGCGATATTGTCCGCTCCAGTATGCTCCCAGTAATTTATTAGGAGTAAGTCTATCGTGGATAGTTGGCGATATTTCTGTAACTGAACACCCTGCCCTACCTACCTTAAATTATTGAAATTGAATCGATTTTATTTAACTTGCCTACCGTGCTGTGCAGGGAGACATGGCAGTGCCGGAAATATTGAATAGTTTGTCTGATAAATTCACACAAAAACTACATACACAAGTTATACAAACGATCTAGCATGTTGCAGTGGATACTAGGTAGGTTTGATATTTCGCAAAATGAATTTGAAATGAGACAAAAAAATCGAATTGAAGAGGGACTTTTAAAAAAGACCACTGACCTATATAATAATGCAGATCAGTGGACAATATCTTAGAACAATAGTACGTATAATTGTTAGCAACGTTATGCGTGTTTTTCTACGATCATTTCCAGTTGCAGTTACGTGATCTACGACTACGTCAAACGTTTCGTTAAACCGGCAGTTGAGTTGGACATTATTTTTTGGACATGAATACTCATTGACATTGGCATTGCCATTGCCATTGCACTAACACGACTTGACTAGGTAGTGCAAGGAGTCATAAGGTGCAAGGAGTCATAAGCTCTTGCAGTGGCTGCCTTTTTCCTGTATAACGCCGGGTAACCCGGCAAGTAATTAATAAAGCTGATTAAAGGCCTGTATCATGATGCTATACCATCATCCATGTCCGTGAGCGATAAATAAGTAACTATGTCTATGAAGCATGGCATCCTTTTTCAATATTCTATCAAATTAGGTGTCAACACAAATTAATTCGTCATGCATAGAAACGACACGTGTACTTCAGCAGATTCAACTTCGGTCATCGTCAAGCTATCTCGTATGAGTACCCCAGCAAAACCATTTCACAATAATATAAACTCAGCAATTTGAGTTGTGACCTTTGAACTTACGCCATGAAACGCAGGATTAAGGACGCACGCTAGTAAATAAAATTATGTTCAAGGCGGCAACCGTTTGGTTTCAATGTTTCGCTCGTCTCGTTTCATATTCCTTTTAGCGAAAATGTTAAATGCAGGCCCTTAGCCGGGGGGGGGTTCAGAGGGTTCACACGAACCCCCTTTTTGGTGAACCCCCTTTTGAAAAAAATATGAAACCCTCTTTAAAAAAATGTGAACCCCCTTATCATGAAGTGTGAACCTCCCAAGTGTGAACCTCCAAGTGTGAACCTCCAAGTGTGAACCTCCAATAATATGAAAATAATAATATTGTTTTCATAATAATATAAAAGTAATGATATTATTTTCATAGTATTGGTGGGTTCATGCATTTTAGGAGGGGGGGTTCGTGCTGTAGAGAGGAGGTTTCATGCCTTTTAGAAGGGATTAATATTTCTGAAAAAGAGTGGGTTTCACATTCATGAAAATAACATTATCTATATCATTATTAGGGTGTTCACATTTTTGGAAAACTGGGTTCACTTTTATGAAAGTAATACTATCTTTATGTTAATGGGAGGTTCATGCTTTTCAGAAGGGGGTTACTTTTTTGGAAAGGGGGTTCATGTTTATGAAAAATACTAAATCATATTAGGGGAGGGGTTCACGTTTTGAGAAGCGGTTTCACATTTAAAAAAAAGGAGGATTCACATTTATTAAAACATTATAATATTATTATCAAATTATTGGGGGGTTCACACTTTTCAGAGGGGAAGTTCAAATCTAATGATGTATTATGTATTATACAACTCTCTGATTTGTTTGAAACAGAATCGTATTCTAACTATAAATGTGTTAACAAATCACCTTACATGTGGTCAGTTGGTAATAGCCAGAGAGCAGTAGACAATATGCAGACAGTTGCTAAGCCGTTATTATAACAACAGGAAGACTTGTAAGCAGAAGATGTTATGGTTTCAGAAAATATCTGCTCACTGAAACAATGCAGAGTTAGTAAGCCAGTTACTCTCTTTGTTGTGGTGGCATGCTATATGACCTCCACACATTCATACAACACACACAAAGCATCAGGCATGGGTTAATTTCAATTGTTAATTTAGTTAACTCAAGTTAATTTAATTTAATTAATTAACTTTTCCAGAAAGGCTAATTTAATTTCATTTAATGAACTTTCCAAAAAGGGGTTAATTTAATTTAACTGATAAATTCCCAATTAACATTTAATTAAGTGCTCATTTAACATTTGATTTTACTGGATAGTTCACAGCCATGTTATCCAGGTGTTTCCAGGTCTGCAATCACTATTCCAGTCACTAATGACAGATTAGGTTAAGTCATGTGTGAACGGTAGGGAGATCACCACAGAGCACAAATTCACTGTAACAACTGGGGTGGGCTGGTACTTTAGGCACCTGTGAATTGGAGGGAAGTCGATGGCTAACCATGACTTCAGCAAATGTCTGTTTAAAGTAAACGTTTGGGGCTGGTAACTTGCAGTCAAGTGGACCTATGGGATCATTAGACCTATACATCTATAATTTTATTGTGTGTACATTATAGCCATTAATGGAGAGATGTAGAGAAATGTAATATAACTTCAGTTTGGGATCTTTTTACAGTGTTAACTTAAATCAAAAGCATGCCAATTCTAGTGATGCATAATAAATAATGTATACATTATTTAAATGCTAGTATGTAATGGGGAAACCTAAAGACAAATAACAAGTTGGTGCATAAAAATGATGTATGTGGCTGCCTGATTTTGTTAATTTGGTGGTTGAATATAGGAGTAAACCCCACACTTGCAAATCTTCAGCCACAACTTTTCAACCCTTTCAGAATATTTTTTTTAAGTATCTACAACTTTTAAAATGTGATCAAATGTCACACGAAGTAATGTCTCGGCATGTAAATGTTGTATGAGCAAATCTCTTTCCAATAAAGTTACAAAACACATTTCTGTTATATAAGTCTTTTAGGCTTTTATAAGGCTTTTAGAACTGTTTTAAAAGTGTAAACATTTCTAATAACACATGCTTTAATAGTTAATTGAATACAATTAATTGTTAATTTAATTGATCTGAAAAATGTGTGCAGTTAATTTAATTTAGTTCACCTGTAAAATGTATGAGGGTAATTTCATTTAACTGAAGAATTTATGAGTTAATTGTAATTTAGTTAATTAACTTTCAAGCAAAGCATAGTGCAGACAAAGGTGTGTATATAAGACAAAACATGAAACCAGCATGTGTGTGGTGTGTGTGTGTGTGTGTGCGTGCGTGCGTGCGTGCGTGCGTGCGTGCGTGCGTGTGTGTGGGTGGATGGAGTGTATATCTTTTTTTTCCATCTCAATGTACAATTAAAGGAATTAATCACTGTTTTACTTTTGTCTTATTTTATGAAACAATTTAATATGTAGAGAGTGCTTTGTGCACAGTACTTGTGGCACCTTCTGTGTTGAAAAAATATTGCGACCCTATGTGAACTTGTAATGCCCCCTATAGTTTGTTTGTGAAAATGTGACACCCATGTAAGCTTGTGGCATCATCCTGGAGTTGATTAAGAATATATGTCCCCGCATGAACTTGTGGCACCACCTGTATTGGGGATACAATGAACCCTCGTTGTGAAACGGTGGCTACGGGCTTGTTAAATGGAGTCTGTAACATTATATATGTATATGTATATGTATATGTATATGTATATGTATATGTATATGTATATGTATATGTATATGTATATATATATATATATATGTATATATATATATGTATATATATATAAATATATATATATATATATATATATATATATATATATATATATATATATATATGTATGTATGTATGTATGTATATAACATGAACATTATTATTATTATCTTTATTTGGATGCAAGATCCACAAACATATATATGTATATTTAGCAAATTATAAGTTAGAAATAGCAGCTAGAAAAAATTATATTGTATTGAGATATGCAATCACAGCATTACATTCTTCCTTAGTTGAGACAACGTCATTGTTACAATCTGTCATTTCCACCAATTCACAAATCAGTTTTGCATTGTCATAGTATGTAGCATTGACATATTGATATTCCACATTTCTTTACGTTTATGTTTGATAGCACTCGTAGGCATATACAACAGTTCATCACAGTGGTGGGTGATGCTATATTTGGACATAATGTGTCTTACATTCTTGCCCATAATGGACCTACAGGCGAGAATGATCGGCTATCCTTCGTTGACGACCTGAATACATCCATGATGTATCACGCGTCGTGCATGGTGACAGATCGCTTGCGGAACGCGTGTGACGCTTGTCAATGCCACGATTCGAGAATGAATAATCATGTCAGCGGGTGCATATCTCCAGCCAGCCAAACAGTCGATATGGTTATCGATGATATAGTTGCTTGTCTTCGTGACACATGGTCTAGACCCTGTTGGCGAAAAGAAATGCATGGCAAAGTTCGTGCTGAATTAAATAAATGTTGCACCAATTGTTATGTTCCCCGAACTGGCGTGAACACTGTGAAAAGTAAGGACGTAGCCAGGATCAGCCTGGTCAACTCCCCTCTTATGCCACGAATACCTTAGACTTAGCCATGCCGGCAGGTAGCATACAGACTCAGTGAGCACGTCAAGGAATTACACGAATGATTTTGCACGCAGCGTAGACCTTCTGGCAGAAGCTCTTTATTTAGATCGGAAAGTACAATAATCAGACAGCCAGGTCATAGAAAATGCCTTGTCGTAATGGTGCTGGTGGTGTGTATTACACAGTAATACAGTAACGTAGAAAGTAATATAGTCTGTGTTTATCAGGTTGTATGTGAACCATAGAACATAGGAAGTCAACAAATTAGCTATATAATATAGTTCGATATATCATACTATGGTATAATACGATAAAGAATAATGTACGCGGGTGCACACACCAGAGTGATACATCTGCGTAGAATGACTACCGTGTCGCCGTCTAGCGGTAGATTGTCTGAAGAAGATTGCTGATAACAGTTGAAACGTCACGGGAAGAAACAGGTAAACTGACTGTGAAATAAGTAAAAATATAACTAATTCGAACCATCCAGTCTGATGAACATCTTCATTTATATACGCTGATATTATAGAACTGAGACATTACACCTGGTGGTGTTTAGTGTGTGACCTTTGGAATTTTTATTATTATCTATTGTGCATAATCTATATTTTCAGCGAATCACCTATGTATTGTGTATACCAAAATTATTCATTCATCCATCGAACGAGCCTCTCGTGCGGAAGAGATCCCAGTAGTTCGGGGACTCTGGCATCGGAATAATCCCCGTAAGCCCCTCCTGCATTAAAACATCGGTGTTATCATTGTATACACAAGCAATTGGTGCATGGATTATACAAAGTGAAATAGTTGAACAACTGATATATGTTGTCTTCTTCGTTATGCGTTTAAGATCAATTTCAGTTACGGTTTCATCCTGAGGAACAGGCAAACGGGACTGTGCAGGTGCTATCACGCGTCTTGTAATTGTTGCAGTTTGATCACGAGCCGTGCCGATTTTGACGCGTTTCTGGAACGTATACGAGATACCGACATCTTGCAGTGGGATATCGCTAAAACCCTAATCCGGCGTGGATGTGCGAACCCGTGACGAATGCCAACTTCTTCAATCGTATTATCGAGCATTCGATCGGCTGCGCTGGCGTGACCCTTCCCTCTTACACCAAGAACAACAAAACCATCATTAGTCTGGAGAAAGAACCCATCCGTTACCAAAGGTACACCGACTATCTGTGTCTCTTCCGGTGTCTGGCCCCTTCATCCAGGATGCTACGGACGGCGTTTGGAACCGGCGGCGGTGGCGAAACAACGAAGACGTGGGCATACATGACTTCGAGCGTGCCTCACTAGACGATCTACACCGAGTAGAGAACATGTTAAAAACGAAAACATGCGCGTACGCACTTGTCGAGACGGATGACGGGAAGACGACGGCCGAACTCGTCAGACGATCGTTGTGTCACTACTCCGAGACGTTGAACGTCAATTTGTACGAGACGCACTTTTCGCACATCCAAGACGTATCAGTGTCGAAAGTACGGCGACTCGTTATGGAAATGTTACTTCGATGGCACGTCTCTTCCGTCGGATAGCGATACAGTTCAATCGATAGCACGTCACGTACAGTTGAGTGTAAGCGTGGCGCCGAACGTACCCGGACTCGAAGAGTCGCGCTGTCCCATCACAGACGGTGATTCAGACAGGTTGGTAGCCGACATGATGAAGATCATATGATCTATGTCCGGCGCCGCATACGAAACGCTGAACGACTCGTGCGAGTTCATGTTCGAGGTATTGATCGATGCAAAAACGACAAGGGATGAAAAGATGGTCGCTGCTACATCCGGGGCTGCTACCCCCGAGGAGGACGTTGCACCCGAGGAGGACGCTTCACCTCCGCCCAACCCCTACAGTACGCTGATGGGTCAACTGTACGGATGGTTGCATTAATTGCCCGTTCTCGATTTCAATTCGGGTAAGTACGATCTCAACACCATCGTGACGCTGGTGCGGCCGAGGTCGTTCGGCGTGGAAGAAAAAACATGTTGAAATTCGAGCAGCAGTTCCATGAACATCCGCCGCTGCTCTGAGTCCAGATCTTTGTTGCTGTTGTTGTACAAGTCCTCCAGATGAGGAAGTAGAAGGCTACCCCATCCGCTGGGTATACCGGTCTCTTCCTTCTTGACATAGCAGACTGCGTGACAGCTCCCGACCACTGTACCTTTCTTAAGATATATAGGGTTCCCGGTGGTGTCCGCTGGTCGAATTGGAAGCGTCATCAACTGGTTCGACTACACACAGACCATCGCACATACTTCCCGCGACCATCACAGCCGGCGCAATAACCTCGGTCCTCGACTTGAGTTTGACATCGCAGTTTAATGTTCATCGGCATCGCAGGTTGCACTCTGGAGAAGTGGTACTTGCATGTCTTGCAGTTCCAGAACACAGTTCGGGATGTTGACTCGACAGTTAAACGCATTCATGAAGTTAAGGCCCAGTATACGTCTACGATGTTAGCTACGAACACTTGCTGGCAATTCTTGAAGTCGCCAATCTCCACCGTTACTTCGCCACGGCCATAGATTGGAGTCACATCTTCTGTAGCAGTCTGCGGTTCCGTAATTCCCTGTTGCTGTTCTACTTTGTCGACCCATCGCAGGATGCTCTTCTTTACGACAAACACACTGGCACCCGTGTCTACGAGCATCCTGCATTTCTGCCCGTCAATCGTGCCTTCGACGTACATCTTGGCCGCCAAAGGTGTGGACCTCGACGACCTCGGTAAGAGCATTACTGGTTCCTCCTACTGTCGGTCTCCGCCCCGTGAGGCCGGCTGCTGCTCGTTTCCTGGATATCGCGATGACGTCGATGCCCACTCGATGTGTCTTGGTGACTGACGACGGGCTCGCCTAAAATGGCCTACTATGCCGCAATTCCACATTTTGCAGCGTTACCTGCGTCTAGCCGATCGTCCTTGAGTGGCGCCGCCCACTTTTCCAGAAGCAACTTCTGCACTTCTTCGGCCACGACAAGTAGTGTCTCTTTCAGCTGTTTGTACTACGGCGCCTTCTCGTTTGACGCGCACTCCTCAGTCACTGTCATGTCGTCGTACGCTTAGGCTTTGCCGCACCGTCATATTGTACGAATCAAGCTCTATGGCGAGGCGCAGAGCTTCGTGCATGCTGGTTGGCCTAACCGACAACAAGCGGATGAGTAGCTCGTCATCGGTTAATGCGTCTACGAACTGTTCTTTGGCTTGCTCGTCTTGCAGGCTTGATGGAACTTCCCTGTACGTAAGACGAGACAGACGCTCTACGTCCTCCGCCAGTTCAGACAAAGGCTCACCTTTGCGCCTCCGACGACTACGGATCTTCACTCGACTCAGTTCCGCTGCCCTGTCGTTCCAAACATTGTCTCCTACAATTAGGATTGACAGGATACGTAATGTTTAGGAGAGATGGAATAAGAAGAAAGGGAGGGTGAGTTATTTTATATGTTAAAGAATCTATTCAGGCTTATGAAATAAAATTAGAACGGGAAACAGATTGCGATGAAACTGTTTGGTGCAAAATAGTTTCAGGAAATTCAAAATTAACTATTGGATTAGTTTACCGAAGTCCAAACATAAACGAAGAGGATAACACAAAAATACAAAATGCTATAAAGGAAGTTAGTAAAGGAGAATGTATCATAATGGGATATTTTAACCATGGACACATACAATGGAAATCTCTAGAGAGTACATGGGTGAGGACCAACTATTTCTATTTTTAATTCAGGATAGCTTCCTTACTCAGCACGTGCTAGAACCAACCAGGGGATATAATGTATTAGATATAGTTTTGTCATGACAAAAAGAATTAGTGGACAATGTTATATCAGGTTAGGACATTGACTATTTTCGTAATATGAATACTTTACATTATCGCCACGTTTGCGATTGGGTATCCTGTCGTTGAATTATATTTTGTATGCTAAATATTTAGTTGCATTATATTAGTGATTTATCTTGCTATCTTGCTGCAGTGACAAAATGCATCAGGATTGTTTATTACTAGTTATGTTTATGAAATGAGATGCAACCCATCTCTCTCGAGGGTAAACGCCGCAGATGGAAATGGATCGGACATGTCTGCAGAATGCCGCTGACATCCATTCCAAGAGTGGCCATGCGCTGGACCCCTGGTGGCAAGAGAGAGAGGGGGAGACCCAAGGAGATGTGGATGAGATCAGTAGAGCGGGAGATGAAGGCTCTCGGGTGGAGTTGGGGCCAGGTGACGAAGCTTGCAACGGACATGCAACATTGGCGTTCTTTGGTGTCGGCCTTATGTGTGATCCAGCACGAAGAGGATTAAGTACGTAAGTCATGAAATGTACAGGTTATTCCATTTGGTCTGATTTTTAATTATTGTAATCAACTTTGTTAAATACTATTATATTTCTAAAGGCAGTTTGACATAACAACAGAAACATGGCCACTAGGATAAATATTTACACCTGCACTAGATCAGAACTATGGGCGTTGCTTGATGACGTTACCTCAGCAAATCAAAAGAAGCTTTGGAAGGTTGTGACAACTCAAAGAGAGAAGGATAAAATAGAGGCAGCTGACTTAGGGCCAACCTTTTCATCACTCACTTGGTATGAATTACTGGACGCAAGACGACTCAGCCTGGTAATCTGGCAAGGAGAACATGTTCAGAGAAAGGATACAGCAGATGGAGGAGGAAAATGTGCGGATGATGGAGGAAAAAGAATGCATAATTCGAGAATATGAGGAGAAACTCCAAAAGCAACACGAAGGAGCAAGCATGATACGGTTTGATGATAACGATGAAGATGAAGTATTTAGGATGATAGCAGTAATGTTGGACAAACGCCGCAAGTCGCAAGAAATATGACGCGAAAGGAGATGGGGAATGTGTGGCACTGAGGAAACCAAACACTTGGATCATACATTTGACAGGAAATCCTAAAACATGCACAAACCCTCCAATCGAGAAAGTTGGACAATTTCACAAATACACTCCTGTCGGCGTGAAACGTGAACTAGTTCGAGAGAAATATAACTACATAGAGGATCTTACAGGAAAATGGAAACAAGCCCAAAGCACATCCAGAAAAGATGGTGGTCAAACAAAAACAGACAAAATCATGTGTTGTCTTACGGTACCCAGATGCCATCGTACCATCGGGCAAGTGTCAGGTGTACGTATTCAATGTGATCAGTCCGGGCAAGTGTCAGGTGTACGTATTCAATGTGATCAGTCCGGGCAAGTGTCAGGTGTACGTATTCAATGTGATCAGTCCGGGCAAGTGTCAGGTGTACGTATTCAATGTGATCAGTCCGGACAAGTATCATGGGTACGTATTCAATGTGATCAGTCCGGGCAAGTGTCAGGTGTAGGTATTCAATGTGATCAGTCCGGGCAAGTGTCATGTGTACGTATTCAATGTGATCAGTCCGGGCAAGTGTCGGGTGTACATACTCAATGTGATCAGTCCGGGCAAGTGTCAGGTGTACGTATTCAATGTGATCAGTCCGGGCAAGTGTCGGGTGTACGTATTCAATGTGATCAGTCCGGGCAAGTGTCCGGTGTACGTACTCAATGTGATCAGTCCGGGCAAGTGTCAGGTGTACGTATTCAATGTGATCAGTCCGGGCAAGTGTCGGGTGTACGTACTCAATGTGATCAGTCCGGGCAAGTGTCGGGTGTACGTACTCAATGTGATCAGTCCGGGCAAGTGTCGGGTGTACGTACTCAATGTGATCAGTCCGGGCAAGTGTCAGGTGTACGTACTCAATATGATCAGTCCGGGCAAGTGTCGGGTGTAAGTATTCAATGTGATAAGTCCGGGCAAGTGTCGGGTGTACGTACTCAATGTGATCAGTCCGGGCAAGTGTCGGGTGTACGTATTCAATATGATCAGTCCGGGCAAGTGTCGGGTGTACGTACTCAATGTGATCAGTCCGGGCAAGTGTCAAGTGTGCGTACTCAATCAGATCAGTCCGGGTGGGTTGTATGTGCAACTCGAGGAGGAAGGGGTGGCGGGTCCGGAGGTTGAGCTAAGTTGTACGATGAATAATTTGTACGGTAGTCTGAGTGAAACGGAGATGATCTTAGAAGACACAGGGATGGGATGTCGTTTTGTGTCAATGAAGGGTGCGAATGGCACAGAGCTTGGCAGCGCACACCAGATAGGTGAGAAAGGGTGTTCAAAGGAGGCATGTGTCCAACTGTGCGGTCGAATTGAAGTGGATATGTCACTGCTGAGTTTCTGACACCTGACACACTTCCATACACTGTTGCACTGTGGAATAAGACGACAAATGTCATTAATGAAATGATATCAGCGTTACCGGACGATGACGCCAAGGCAAATACTTATACCAAAACAGAAGTAACTTTGAATGAATCAGATACAGAAATGCCCGTACATGGTGCCAGTAAATACCAAGAGGTGGTGTTGCCTTCAAACGAACAGCCATGTGTTGTAGCAGCAGTCGTCAATCCAGGCAGCGTATACGTCCAACTGGCAGAACAGAAAGCTGACTTGGCACAGCTGATGCCCTCACTCGCAGCTATATAAATATAACAGCCCTGACTCCGACAAACTCGTACTTGTTGACCCAAAACTAGGTGAAAAATGTTGTGTGCGCAGTAACACCGGTAAACAAATGGTATTGTGCAGTGACAGATACGCTGGAAGGTGGCACTGCGACAGTCACGTTCGTGAACTTCGGGACATCGGAGAATGTCATGACTGAGAAATTGCGATACATTCGGCTGGAGTTCCTACGACAGGCACCATTTGCCATACACTACTGTTTAGCAGGACTTGATGACAATGCAGAGTGGATGCAGGACGAGAATGATGTGTTCCTAAAGAAAACACAAGATAAAGACCTGTTGTTGACGCTGAATCTGGACAATACGGGACACATCGAAGCACACCTTATGGATGGGCCAGTTAATATTACTTCCCTCTTCCCGAGAGGAGTGACGCTGACAGCAATAGTAGAGGAACTGCCAGGCGACGGGAACAGCAAGATGTTAGTTGCTGAACATCAAAGCTGGACCGAGGAGGCACAACGGATATTTGCCACGTCTGTGATGGACAAAACGTTACTGGCTGACCAGATAGGCGACGGAGACACACCAGTCCCCTGCTATGTCGTACATCACCTGGAAATGGGTGTGTATGTCAGTCAGCGCCTGTTCAACTCGGTAGATAATTTAACAGAGGACTCTGATGAAGCTGACGACGATGAAAACGATGACACCGGCATCACTGACTTGACACAAGTTGCTGACTCAGACAAGTTGTTGAGTAAAGGCAATCTTAAGCTGTTGACAAAGGACATGCATGAGTACTAACACATCTCACACGACATCAGATTACCGTGTCGGTTTCGGTACGTTCTGCGCTGCTAAGTCTGTCAGGGAGGAGAGTTGGCGTCGTGTTTGTATCACCAGAGTTGACGAAGACGATGTTGACGGCAACATTGAGACTGACGACGTCTCAAGCGGGCAGTCACTACGGACGAGGTTCGCTATCTTGCAGACTCAAGCGGTGATACGTCGACTCAATGTAGTTATGCCGTCTGACAACGTGAGAGGTGAAGATGCCATCATATTCTTTACGGAGTCAACTTATCACAGTTGTTTGTTCGAGGAGGTTACTGACGTCATCATAATTAATGGCGCTTACGCCGTCAACCTATTGGACACGGGCATGTCACAGAAGATGGTTGACGATCAGATGGCTGTCAACGCCAAGAAACGGGACACAGTGACACTCGATCGTAGTCCTTATGACAAACAACAATCAAATCAAAGGAAAACACCATAATTCATTATAGGCATTCTCGCTGAGCACACTATAGGGGGATTAGAGCACATTATTGAAACCAGTGCCACTGTTTAGACCATTGATTACATAATTCACCAGATCATCAATCACAATGCTACGTTTTCATGTCTATAACCCGTATGCAATTAAGACTCAGCGTCTTAATTTGAATTCGAGTCAAACGTGTAAACAAAAGGCATTACAATTACACTACATGAAGGTGCATAAACAGGACAATTTTATTTACACTTATACACACGCGGCTAGTTAAATTCAAAATGCTAGACATGAGGGAAATGAAATTTAAACAAAATAAAAAGCACTTCGATTACACTACACGAATGTGCATAAACATGACACTTTTATTTACACTTGTCCACAGCAAGGTATATTCAGAATGTTAGACATGAAGGAAAAATCTCGGAAGTTATGCGACCACGCATGCGCAGCACTGCTATTTCCTGCAGGAAGTTACCACACAACGCATGCGCAGTAAGTACACTTCCGCTGCAGGTCATAGTCACAAACCCAGTATGTATACTCTTTCCTTTTCTCTGGGTCAGCCGGAAGTTGATTTCGTTCGTGCATGACGAGAACGCATTGTCACGTAGCGTTTACAAGCGCATAGGTCACGGAACGTGGCCTAATTACACTTACAGGTTAATGGTTCATTTTAGGCCATAGGCCTTTGTTGGGAAACTTATCCCAGGCGGCGCTAGTATTTGTCCAGTTTGGCTTTGAACTGAGGCATCAACCACCACTTGAGGAAATCCATTCCATTGGTCAATCACCCGAAACGAGAAAAAGTAATGGATTAGCCATCACTTTGAGTTGTTGTTGTTCCTGTAGGTCTTTCCGCATCAAAGGAATGCCAAGTTCAATTAGATACTGCTGATGTCCAATGCTTTGTCTCGTACAACGGACAGGTGTGAATAACATACATTGTTTCACATTTACCCAACGCATGTTCAAAGTGCAAATACAATCGAATGAAAAAAGAAAGGTTGGTTACATGTGATACTGATATCGACTATCACATAACAATTAGAAACAGGATCTTATTTTACGGATTTTCTCTTATAGGCATTGTATACCTGTTTATGATATTATTAATTATTTAAATTGCAACTTACTTGCTTATTTACTCACTCACTCACTCACTTACTTACTTACTTACTTATTACTTACTTAATTGCTTACTTACTTACTTACTTAATTGTTTGCTTGCTTACTTACTTACTTAATTGCTTGCTTACTTACTTATTTACTTACTTAATTGCTTGCTTACTTACTTACTTATTTATTTATTCACTCACTCACTTACTTACTTACTTACTCACTCACTCACTTACTTATTTATTCACTCACTCACTTATTTACTTACTTACTTACTTACTCACTCACTTACTTACTTACTTAATTGCTTGCTTACTTACTTACTTACTTATTTACTCACTCACTCACTTACTTACTTACTTAATTACTTACTTACTTATATACTCACTCACTTACTTACTTACTTACTTAATTGCTTGCTTACTTACTTACTTACTTGCTTGTTTATTTACTCACTCACTCACTCACTCACTTTCTTACTTACTTACTTATTACTTACTTAATTGCTTACTTACTTACTTAATTGCTTGCTTGCTTACTTACTTACTTAATTGCTTATTTACTTAATTGCTTGCTTACTTACTTACTTACTTACTTTCGTACTTAATTGCTTGCTTACTTACTTACTTATTTACTCACTCACTCACTCACTCACTTACTTATTTACTCACTCACTCACTTACTTACTTACTTATTTATTCACTCACTCACTTATTTACTAATTTACTCACTCACTTACTTACTTACTTAATTGCTTGCTTACTCACTCACTTACTCACTTACTTAATTACTTTCTTACTTATTTATTCACTCACTTACTTACTTACTTAATTGCTTGCTTATTTACTTACTTACTTACTTACTTTCTTATTTACTCACTCACTCACTCACTCACTTACTTACTTAATTGCTTGCTTGCTTACTTACTTATGTCATCCACTTAATGTGGTGACATGATGATTTCCTTCCATTGGTTTTGGTTCCTCATTGCAGTTACTAAATTTGTCGCGCTGAGGTTCGTATCTTTCTCTCGGATGTTTTGCAAAGTTGTTGTTGGTCGACATCTTCTCTGAGGGCCATCGGGTTTCCAGAGCAGGACTTTGATGGCAACTTCGTTATGTAGCATCACATGACTGCCAGGCGAAGACGTCGTTGTCTCACGATGGCGGTGATCCGTGGGAGGGAGCCGTACAGTTCTTGGTTGGTCGCGTGATTGCGCCGTGGCACATTTACAGTTTTTCCCAGTATTCTTGTGTTGTGTTCTCCAAACGATGTCAAGGGCGTGGACTTGGGTAATCACCACACTTCAACGGGAATGCTATCTAGTCCAGGGGTTTTGCCAAGTTTCATTTGTTTGGTAGCAGTGTTGACTGCTAGTGAGAAGATGTCGGTATCAGTGTTGAGGTTGGTTCATAGATCGGATCAACTGGATGGTTGGATGTGCTCGTATCATCTGAAGAGAGCAACTGATTGAAGTGAGTTTTCCAAGCATCCAAACGATCTTCCTCTTGTATAAAGATTGTTTTGATTTCTTTCCCGAAAGTTGTTTTACTAACTTCCATGCATTATGGAGAGCATTGGTCGACTCGCAACTGTCAAATGCTCCGAGAATGTCATGGTAACGCTTCTCCTGCGTTTCATCATACGTGCTGCGCAGAGTAGTTTGCGCTGTGGATACTGTCTCACGTTGTGAATTAATTACAACCTTACGTGCTGCATTTACTTCATTCGAAAGCCGAACATTATTCTTGAAAGCTTCTCGAGACGATAGGATGGCCGAGCCTGCTTTGTTGCGTATATCAATGTAATACTAACAATAAGCTGACCGTTTCTATTAGTGTTGCTTTGGTATGAAACACCATTTCAGACTTGAGCATTGAAATCACCCCCGACTACAAGCCAGGATGTGTGATGTTGTCTGGTTCAGGCTGTCGTGGAACTGCAACATTAAATATTATGTATAATTAATACTGCTATTTGTAAAGTATAGTAAATTGACATTCGAAAGGCAAAGAAAGCACGTGAAAGCGGTAGCAACAATGTTTTCTCAGTATTCAGAACCCAGTAAGCACTAGCGCTCGTAGCTTTCGATATACGTTATACCCTACTGCCGAAAACCTACGACAAAACATCATTTTTACGACTCATTTGTACTACTTTTTCTACGTCGAGTACATCATCCATTTTATGGACTAATTCGGTAACGCCATATTTTTCTCTGACAACAAATCAAATCATCATTGTTAACGTGCGTAAACAATAATTTAACAAGATTTAACAAGATTGCCATCTCGAACAACAAGTTCCAGATGGCAAGTGGACAAGGAAGCCATTGGCTTATCGAGAGTAAAACAATTTTCTCATCTATGTGTAGCCCGCCCTTATCAGATATCTGTCAATTCTATTTTTAAACATATTCACACTACTAGCATTAACACAATCATTTGGCAGTTTGTTCCATTCATTTATCACCCTCTGTGAGAAAGAGTACTTTCTCATGTCCAACCTACACTGCTCCTTAACTAATGCTGCTTTGTGTTCTCTGGTTCTACTGCCTTCTTTAAGTTTGAAGAACATATTCCTATCAACATCCTCATAACCGTTCACTATTTTAAACACTTCTATTTGGTCTCCTCTTAGTCTCCTGGTCTCTAGTGTTGTCAACCACATTGTAATAAGCGACTTTCGTAACTAAGGTCTCTTAATTCTGGAATCATCTTAGTTGCTCTTCGTTGTATTCTTTCTAGCTTATCTATGTCTTTTTTACGATATAGCCTCCATGCTTGAATACAATATTCCAAATGTGGTCTAACTATTGCTTTGTACAGGGGTACAATTATATGTTTCTCCTTATACGTGATAGTTCTCCTAATTAGCCCTAGAATTTGATTTCCTTTCGAAGCAGCAATCCCACATTGCTCTGAAACTTTCATGTCAGCATTAAATGTTACTCCTAAATACTTTTCTTGTGTGGTTCTACCTAGTACAGCATCCCCCATTTTATATTCCTCGTCCATATTTCCATGTCCTATGTGTATACATTTACACTTCCCAAAATTGAATAACATTTGCCATTTTTCTGACCATTTAACTAATTTTTCCAGATCATCCTGTAAACTTTGGTTATCTGTATCATTAGTAACCTTTCTGAATACTTTTGTGTCATCTGCAAATTTGAGTACTTTGTTAGATATGTCATCCTCCAAATCATTTATATATATTAAAAACAGTATAGGGCCTAATACTGCTCCCTGTGGTACCCCACTCAAAACAGATTTCCAGTTTGAAATCTCACCATCTACTATTACTCTCTGTCTTCTGTGTGTAAGCCACTTTTCTATCCAGTTGATTACATCATTGCCTATACCATGGGCTTTTAGTTTAAGTAACAATCTTTGATGTGGCATGATAATGCATGGACACGCGAATGGTATCACTTAGGGTTAACCTACAACACCACACGCGTCTGCCAAAAGCATTCCCGCGAGGAGTCGAACAGCCAACCTAAGGATGACAGCCACTTAAAGCGAAACCAAAGGCATTGTTTTGGGCCTTTGCCCCTATAAGCCTAAAAACTAACTATTTGCAACTATAATCAAGAATATCACGCAAGTGGTTAACTGGGAATCTGTTCTTAAAGTGCGAAATTCTGCTGTAATGTTATTTTTCATGGAGGCTGACATATTCATCAGCAATTTTGACCAATCAGTGGCGAGCAACCCCTTAACCCCCGACACGGCTGTGGCGTAGGATGTGCGTATCGCGTGTATTTTTAACGTGGTTGAGCTGTGCGGTTACATTTAAATTTTCTTTTATGTTGGATTTACACGCAGCAAAAATATTATAATGCCGTACTGTGCACTATTCGGTTGCAAGCATCATCAGTGAATTATAGATGGTTGTCTTTAAAGCCCGAAGCGGTACATTCCAGGCTTCGACAACACGCAAACACACGATTAAGAGAACTGTCAAATCGGAACGCGAGGAGGTTAGTAAACAATGAATGAATGGGCTATATTGCCAAATAAGTTGATTTTAGACGCAAACAGCATATCCAAACTTATTGGCAAGTATATGACTAAAATCGTCTACGTCTACGATCAAGTGTTTAGAGTTGGAGTTGTGTGAAACCTACTCAGCACTCCTGACGCAGGATTCTCAACAAACATGGCGCTGCCCATTCAAAACAGATTGTCGGTGTTCAACGAGGTATATTTAGTTAACCACTAGTGTCATATTTTTTATTATAGTTGCAAATGGTTAGGTTTTAAGCGCTCTTATAGGCGCAAAGGCCCCAAAAATGCCTTTGGTTTCAGACGCTACAGTTCTCCGCTCCACCTACTGAGCTATCGCGAGTACACATGTGTTTTTTCGCATTACTCGTTTCTCTGACAGTATGTTTTAATTCTTATCGGTTCACAAGTAAAGATATGTATATGTTATGTGTACACACGCATATACACTACATTATATACTTAGGCTAAAATGGAATATGCGGGCTAACACCAGATTTGCAAAAACCGCTGTGGTAATTAAATTATCCAGCATGGCAAACAGGGAAGCTCATTTTGTCTGTCTACCAATCCACAGTAGTAGAAAACACGGCCAAATGTGTAATATGACATAGGGATCTGCAATAAAACGTACATGTATATGTCATTACAACACTCTAAAAATATATGCCGTGATGTTTGTCACAAAGTGATTTGGGAAAATGATTCTGGGTTTATCTTCTGCCCCTTGTTCATTTATTTAAATTAAAAGAATTTGCACTAGTAATGTACACACGGTAGTCTACGTGATCGTGCTGCCATCTACTGTACGGCAGGAATAATATTTGCATAATGCAAGGGTGCCACTTGGTGACTAATGTATAACTACTTGAGTGAATTTGTACTATTATAAATATGAACATTATTCCTTCGGTTAGGATGGTAAAATTTAGTATGTGTAGAACCGGTTTGTTGTGAGAGATACAATGGTATCATCGTGAATCACATTTTGTGAAGGTTTAAGAATTTTAATACATGAACTAGTCAGTTGTTGTTCGGCAGACAAGCAAGGTGTGACAAATGATTTCACACCTTTGACAGGTGCTAGTCAGCTCGGAATATTCGTTTTATTAATATAACTCATTAAGTTGTAGGAGTTCCCTTTTTGGGAATACATTGAGTCCACGTATTGCAGCTAACTGTGAATGTCTCGATTTTATTCTATTCAGTGCTTGGAGGGAGGTCAGTAATTATAGACAACCTTCCCCTATCTGCCGACTCCCGGCGGAACGCCGTCACTGATCACCTTGATGCGAAGACGGTGCCGCCAGTGTCACCCCACGGCAATAGCGAGCACACAGATAGTCGAGTGTGATCGCCGTGGGTGTCTGCGGCTGCCAACAGTTCCGCCCCCGTCGACATGGTATGTGAGTGTGTGGTCCTGCCATCAGAGACACGGACCTACCGCCCCGTTTCCTCCCGTGCCCCATGGACGACGTAGACCGCCCATTATCCCACCATCGACGATAATTTATGTGTAATCGTAGTAGATAAATGTTACTAAAAAATCAAAACCATTCATTATAATTATGTTAATGTTATATATCTGGCGAACACATCATCCTTTCTTATTGGACGTGTTTATTTCATTCACGCGCGCTTGCGCGCACGCACGCACGCACGCACGCACGCACGCACAAACTGATGCCTTATCGCATACTAAATATTCTCATACTACTAAAAAAACCGTGGAGTGTGCATGTGCCAAATATTGTTGTTTTGTTGCAAGGGAAGTTTGAACACAATCCTGGTCCAAGAAAATCCGGCTGACAAAAACATATCAGTTTGCATAGATTGCTTGGTTTACTACATTTTACATTTTATTAAGAGAAAACATAACCTAATACAATGCAGAAAATATTTCAACTAATAAATAAATAAAAGTTCTTTGATGTGCCAGATTCTAGCTTACTCCAATCACTGCGCGTACAAATTAAAACTCCATTAAAATACATAATTTCATCAATTAAAACATCATCACATAAAAGCATAAAAGTCATCCATGAACAGTATTTTACACATTGCCATAACCACTTTGAAAGATGCGAGTGTTTAGTTGGCG